>JADLZL010002095.1:0-744810 GCA_015844335.1 Chrysopogon serrulatus | reverse complement strand
AAACACTACTAGAGAAAAGGGCTTTGGTCCAATTGTATTAGTCCCAAACAAATTTGCAACCTGGGACTAAAAGAGATTTAGTCCCAGTTCTATTTATCAACCGACTAAAAACCAATTGCCAACGGCTATGGTAGCAACTTTGCAAGGCTCCTAGGAGATTTAGTCCCTGTTTGTGAAACTAACCGATTAATACTTGATCTTTAGTCCCGTTAGTGGTTCAAACAGGGACTAAAAGATATAGTCCCAGCTTGTTGTTTCAAACTGACTAATACTTGATCTCTAGTCCAGGGTTTAATAACAAACCGACTAAAGGTCTCGAGCATTGTTTGCATCACTGGGTACATAACCTCCTGTGATTTTAGGTGAGCGTTTGTAATTCTAATTTTCTATATTGAACTTGGTGCTTTGTAACAATGAATGACACAACATATATGGTCCACATGTGGAAGTGTAATATTCTGTGCTGCATAGTGGACACTTTTCTACTGAAATATTTGGGGCATTACCAAACTGATTCCATAATTAATCAAGAGGTTATGTACTACATTTGATAAATAGCTCATGTTTAATTTCTGAGGAGCCACATGCTGTTTTATTATCTCTGATATGAACTTTGGTTGTCAACTTGTTTTGATGGGTATCCACATGAACAAAAAAAAAAAGAAGTATGGAATTTTTATCCTCTACATGAAGGTCAACTTGTTCTGCTTGTTAACTGTTTTTGGGAAAATTATCAGATTCTCTGCCTTTCCATTATATTCACTACTTAAGTATATACATGAATTGGCCAGTGTGTGATCTAGCAATGACAAGAATCTTAGTACCTCACTTTAGCCATCACTGATAATTGTTTCAAAATGTGCATAGCCCAAGCAGTGGGAAAAGAATCAAATACTCCATGCTCTTTTATTGGTATATTCTTCAAGGAATCCCTCTTTGCCTTTTTTCTATATATAAATAATCTGAAGTTCTGAACACTGTGTTCCTTATTCTGTTGTCCAGACCTTATTGTCAGGAAAAGGATGCATCCACTCAAAAAGTGTTGCCGGCTAACTTGCTATCGGCTGCTATGTACTTCTTCAAAAAGTCGAGATTGACCAAGCTGATGGTGTGCTTACTAAAACCAAGCTTGTGTTGCAAAAGATCTGTACATGTGCTTACTGAAACAGCTATGGGAAGACAACGTTTGGAGCGCCTCCACTCCAAACCCTATATCAAATTAGTGAAAGATAGGACTCTTTTCATAGACAATGTTAATCATGATCTCTGCACATATATATTTATGAATTATGATTGCATCTTATATTTTGAATTTTTGCTGCAAGATTGATCTAACTGTGTTTTCCTTGGTCCATTCTTATTTTCTAAATATCTTTTGTGCTATGGCTTTGCCTAATGAACTTTTCATTTTACAACTTGAGCAAAGATGCATAGTTCCAAGTGATAAATCTCCTTTAGTGCCTACCAGTCATAGCCAACTGTTTATGCATGTGTGATCACTAGCTAGTCAGCATTTAGTGTCGAATAAACCTTCCACTATATTAATTAGTTAGGGACTGTTAGCATTCTATGTTATAAGTTCATTAATTTCTGCATTTTTTCTTGGTAATGTGTTTACTCCGAGACAAATAATGAGAGGTTAGGAAAAGAATATTTTTCTAGGTAGCTTGATAATTGTTATGACTGTAGTTCACTTTTGGTCAATAGCTGGATCTATATTAACATACTGTTAGTAATCACTTGGCATGTCATATATTCAGTTTGTCTTAGTTTTAGAAGCTTTATATTAATTTCCAATTAAAGTATAGAAATATTCTTAGACTATTTCCCTTTTCTATACAATAATCTTTGAGTAAAATTCACTTGGCCCTTAAACTTGGTCTGCCGGTGTCATCCCTGGTCTATGAACTTGTAAAGTGCTAATTGTGGGTCTCTAAACTTGGTCGGTAGTGTTATTTCGGTCCCTAAACTTGTAAGATGATCACTTTGCTAATCTCTAAACTTGGTCGACGGTGTCATCTAGGTCTATGAACTTGGTTTTGAGTCTTATCGAGTCAAAATAAGATAATCTAAAAATTTTATTTAAAAAATTCATAACTTTGTCATATGAACTCGAATAAAGACAATTTTTATATCAAAATTGTAGCTCTCGACGTGATCTACAACTTTGCCGTTAAAACTTTTAAATTAAAATTTTTTTAGGGCCTCAAGATATTATTATATATTTATAGATTTTAAATTTTCAATTTAAAATTATTAAAAAGTCTTGGATTTTGACATAATTCAGATAAAAGTTATAGTTCTCAATACGATTTACAACTTTGTAGTTGATAATTTTTTATTTGAAATAATTTAGTGTTCTAAAATATTGTAGTTGAAAAGTTTTAAACTTTAAATTTTAAAATATTTAAACTTACAATAATATTTTAGGATCCTAAACAACTTCAAAGAAAATACTTTTCAAATACAAAATAGTAGATGGTATTGAGAACTATACCTTTTATATAGATCTTGTCAATATCCAAGGTTGTTTGATAATTTTAAATTTTAGAATCCATAAACAATAAACAATATTTTTGGATCCTAAACAGTTTTTAATTTAAGAAAATTTTAACTATAAAGTCTTAGATCACGTCAAGAGCTACAATTTTATTATAAAAGTTTATCTTCATTCGAGCTAATATAAAAGAGTAATGAATTATTTTTAAAATAAAGTTTTTAGATTATCCTATTTTGACTCGTATAAAACTTAAAAACCAAGTTCATGGACCTAGATGACACCACCGCTCAAGTTTAGGGATTAGCGATGATCACCTTATAAGTTCAAGTGATTAGAATGACACCGCCGACCAAGTTTAGGAACTCACGATTAGCACTTTACAAGTTCAAAGACCGATGACACCGGCCGCCAAGTTTAAGGCCTGGTGAATTTTACTCATAATCTTTTGTCCAATTACTTGCCTTTTCTCTCTCTCGCTTCATGTCTTGGTTTCGTGTAGATATAACTATTATTGGCCCGTGCGTTGTTACGGGCAAGCAACAAAAAACTCGTTAATCTAACTTGTTTATATATAATTATGAGCCTCTCAAAATGCTAATAATTATAAAATTTAAATATATCCTACAAATAGCTAATACATACTAATACTAATTTATTGTTGTATGATGAGCATGGTAGTTAATTAATACTTAAATATTTTATACACTCCATGGTCCTTGTGTGCTAGTAATGTACCAAGACCTGTAATGACAGCTACAAGCTATATCTATATTATATGGATTCAATGGCTAAGTGACTTGCAATCGTGCAAATATATCAACATTTCTATCTCCTTATAAAAAGCATTTCCATCTCGGGAATGAATATTAATATGTCGAACTCAAGTAGAGGCAGGAAGCACACAGATGATTTTTATACATATCAAAAATCAAAACAACCCATATTTGTTCTCAGTCAATATTGAACCGGGAAGCATATATCAACATTTCAAGCATTCAACTAAGTATATGCTTGAATCTCAGTAATGAGGAAACATCCAAGAAAATTTCTGTTATGATTGTAAATAAAATTGAAATTACAAGAAAGTGCATCGGATAAGTTTCTGTGAAAAACATGAATTATTTACGCACCATTACTGTGAAAAACATGAGTTATTTACAGAACATCACCACCGTCGCACCACTTGCACAAGTGCGCGAGGCCGTCGACGGCCATGCTGCTGTTTGTGAGCCATGCTTTGCTAAAACACTTTCCACAGACGGTCAAAACTCTTTTCCAGAGGTGGAGAGCAACGTCTCTGCTACTAAAACTTTACTGACATGGTCAAAACTCCTAGACTATGCATTTACTCCATCTGGCTCGTTGCTTATGGGCTTGCTACCGCTGGACGCTGTGGTTCTGAGAGCAGCATCCAACTCAGCCACTGATCTTGTAGCCATCCTTCTCATCCATCTCACTCCCCATAGAATTCAAGTGGCCTGTGGCAGGCAGCGAATGGATAGACATGTTTGCTTCACCTGTCAAAGCACAAAGGATAGGGAATGAAAATCAATTACCTGGTTCAGTCGAGTTGTTGACATGTAGATAGACGGTGACATAAAGAGTCTTGGTGTTACAGAATTGAGTACAACAAATGCTCACAAGCATGTCTATCGAGATACAGATACAAATACCAACTCTATCAAATAAACAAAGACAAACTGACAAATATACTTTGCCTCCGCTACATTAGAGTCATGTTTGCATCTAAACAAATGGGGAGATAAAACACCGTCGTGATCACTACACAACTCAATCTTAGAAAATGAGAATGCTTGTCAGGCTGCTTTCACATTAGTGAAATGGCAGGTCAGGTGGTATATAGGGAAGTACATGGGACCCTATACAACCTGGCATGAAAACAAAAAAGGAGTAAATGCAACACTTTTTCTCTTGTTACTCTAGATGAGTTCCTCTAAACAAAGAAAACATTACACTACTACATGGACATTTTTTGTAAAATAAGCGTAGGAGTTCCTCTAAACAAAGAAAACATTACACTACTACATGGACACTTTTTGTAAAATAAGCAGAGAATGGCATTGGCACATGACATACTTTATAGAGAAGTCCAAATTTTGACTGATTATATTTCACCCATAACAAACTTGGCTAATGCAGTCCTTCAAATAATAAAGTTTGGAAAAGCTACAAGAATTACTATTTGAAATTTGTAAATATTTATATTTAATAGACATTCATTGTTTAGGTTTGATAATTATAATAGCAGAATATCATTGATTTGCCTTAGAGAGAAAAAAAAACTGAATTTGTATAATTACTTAATGGAAGCAATATCAATCCTTTCCTAGAAGGCAAAAGCGACATCCTAAGTACCCTTAGGTTCAGTTATGGCAAAGTAATTCAAAGAAATGAAACTGGGTGAAATATAATTTGAGGTAAATGTTCAAACACCATGATATGATGGATAACTAATGGAGAGTGGGATGCCTAGTTAACCTATTGAGCTCACTAATAATGCAAAGACTCCTATTGTTGGTTAGTTTTAGTTTGTCTTTACTTTGCAAAATCCTGCACAAGAAAAATGGAAGTACAGATGCTAACTTGGGAAGATCATAATAATACTGAGGCCTTCTTTTGCTATCAATCTACAGCAAATTGATTTAGTAGGCCTTCCATAAGGCTTGTCTGTGCGGCTTGAATTGATGAAAATAAACAGAAACCACAACTTATATATCTTGATATCTACAAGTAATAAATAGGAAAAGTATATTTTAGACAACTCACCCTTGGACAGGAAGACTACTCACCCCATGGTTACAGTAACTTTCTTAGAATAGAAAAATGAAGGTCCTAACTAATAAGAGTGAATTTGTTAGGTCAACTAATTTTAAACAACTTACCCTGTACAAGGAGCCCTATTGTGCCTCCCCCAACAACAGCTTGAATGTTGCCTAGCAAATGATGTTCGATTATTGGTAAGGCTGACGTTTGATTGATCTGGAGCTAATGGAAAGAGTCCCTGAACAAAACCACCACCGTGAAACGAGTTTCCCCATGAGAGTAGCACCTCCTAGATCAAAAACTGCAGCCATCCACATAAACAGAGACAATCTCCTCATACCGATCAACCTTCTTCGGTGTAACCCATAGCATGACCTGATCCCCATCCCATTCCATCAATTATTTAGATGCAACTCCAAATTTAATCCCATTCCATCAATTATTTAGATGCAACTCCAAATTTAAATGGAATAGCTATAGACAAAAAAAAAAAAAAAAAGAAGGGATTGAGTCACCTAACTTTTAGGCAGCCCTAAGTTGCCAACATCGGGGGACAGAGGGTTGCGGCCGGGTAGGATGGGGCCACGGCTGCTCCTCGCCGGCCAACCGGGAGGGCGCCGTGTGCGTATCCCTCGCGATTGGGCGAGGTTGGTTCGTTCGGGGGCCAAAGGGGCGGATCTACGACAAAGAAGCACCACGCAGTCGTGGTCACCCCACGCCGGGCGACGCCGCCGTGCCTCCTCGGTTGCCTGGCAGCCCCCACGTTGTTGTCTTGTCTCCCCATCGGGGCCTAGCCGACACAGCCCCAACAAACTTTACCGTGATACCATCCAGGGCCTCGGGCAGGTACAGGTCACGGTGCAAGGAGAGGGCTCCTTCGGCTTCTTGGAGCTCCTTCGGCTTTGTCGTATTCCTACTGGGGCCTTGGCTTCGACCGGCCTTCAGATTCCTCCTGATCCTCGGAGCAGCCGAGCCGAGGGGAGGGTGTGGCGGGCGGGGCACGGGGGATGTGGACGGGCGAAGGCGGGCGCAACGACGGGTGGAGTTGGCGGGGCCCTTTGCGGTGTGGGGAGAGGGGATTGTCGCATGAGCTGCCATGGCTCTCTCCCAGCGAGTGGCGGACGCGCCCTGGAGTATGGGAAAGGACGGAACGGTAGCGGAGAGATAGGCGGGTGTCGTGTCTCAGCATCGGGGGCCCACTGTCGGCGCAAGAAAAAGAACACCGTGGCCAGGGCGATGCGTTTGTGGCGGGGCGAAGGAGTGCAGGGGGACCCATTCCGTTTCATCTTGTTAGTGGTAGAGATTTCTAGTAGTTAATAAATCATTTCATTCTCTCTTTTAGTTGCAATGCCTAGAATCAGCGGTTTTAAAGATTTTTATTACCAATTACATTTTTCATGCTTGTGAAATTGTAGTATTATTTTGACTATGTAACATTATAACCCATTTAAAACATAATATTATATGTCACGTATTTTCATATATGCAATAGCACAAAATAAGGTCTAACTTTTATTTTCATAATTTTTGAGATAATATTCTATTTAATAGGCAATTAAAAAGCTTACGGTGTAATTTTAAATAAACATGGATATGAAAATTGGAATCTGCAGTTTTAGCATGACCTTTAGTCCCGGTCTATATCCAAACCGGGATTAAAGGGGGTCTACCCCTTTTGGCGCACGCCTAAAACATATTTAATCCCAAATGAAAAATCTAAACCGGGACTAAAAATCAAACTTTTATTCCCAGTGCGTACCAATAACCGGGACTAAAGTCCTGGCTCTATATCCCAACCGGGATAAAAGGTTGACAGGATAAAAAGGGTCTCCTTCTTCCCCACCGTGACCGAGCTAGCCCTAAGCCGATCGACGCGCCGCCGCCGCCCTTGCCTGCTCGCCTAATCGACGCGCGGCCCCGCCTCCTCGCCTCCCCGGCGTGCCTAATCGACGCGCTGCTCCTCGCCGCCCTTGCCTGCTCGCCTAATCGCCGCCCCTGCGCTGCTCCTGCAGCAGGTCTCGTCGCGCTGCTCCTCGCCGCCCCGTCGCGCCACCACCGCACGCCAGCACGCGCACCGCTCCTCGCTCTCCCCGGCGCTGCAGTTTCAGCCCGCGTCTCCGCCCTCCGCCTGCGCCCCTCTCCGTCGTCGTCCCAGGTACGCTATACGCATCACCCGTGCTCAATCCCCAAGCCGTCGGTGAGTTTTGTGGTCGCCGCATTCAGATTCCCCAACCCCCAATCCCAAATCCGGTGGCACGCTTGACGGCCATAGCCCGGTTCATGCACGACGGCTGCGGCTGCAGCCCCGCCGCGCATTCCTGCTGGACTTCGGCGTGAGCCCCCGCTCCTCGCCTCCCCATCGCGCCACAGAAAGCTAAAAAGAAGTGGCCACATAACCTTAAAATAATAGCATGATTTCATCTCACGAGTAAATGATTTCCATCACCCTTTTCGCAGCAGCGGAGCTAATATTTCAGAAAGAATTCCCTGTTGTGTTGTGGAACCTTTTTGGGTTCGTCTAAAAACATGGTTTAGCTGTTGTACTCTTTCATTACCCAGTTACTTTCTTCAGATGATAACTCACAGGTTACTGTGGTATATTGGCTCTCGTCTTCTATATATATTCTGAATTCCTTTTAGCTCTCAGGAGTAAAGCTGTGGTTCATTATGTGAATGCCCTTCTTTTTTACCTGGCTAATTGGTAGTTGCATTTGAGGAACATACCTGCTCACCCTGCGCTGCTGCTATTTCCGTAGGTACAATTGGCAAATGAAAAACAGCTGACAGATCACTACGGATCTGAGTTCATCACTTCAATTAGCCCATCCCCCTGTCCTTCCCCTTCATTATCTGAAGTTAGAGCCTCCAGTTTACGATGCTTTGATCAAGGAAAAGGTAGGTTCATTAAGTACCCTGCTGGTGGTAGACTTTTGGATTAAATCTTAACTCTTACACTAAAAATGGCAGTATAATTGTTTCTTACTTTGTGGACATTTTAAATCTGCTATGCCCTATGCCTATTGATAATTACTCACTGGGAAAATTTTATGCTCATTGGCTGGCAGATGTCTGTTGTCTTATGACTAGTCCTGGTGCTGAGTAGCTCCTTAAGCTTGAGAAATCATGCACTATATTTTCTTTCTGGGTATCTATTATGCTATCTGCATTTGTTTCTTTAGGTTACTCACTGTCTGCATATGGACATAGGTGGCAGTGGGTGATGTTATATACATCGAAGCAAATAGTGGTGCAGTGAAAAGAGTTGGTAGATGTGATTCTTTTGCTACAGAATATGATCTTGAAGCTGAAGAGTATGTTCTTATCCCCAAAGGCGAAGTCTATAAGAAAAAAGAAATAGTGCAGGTATCATTCTGATGATATCTTAACCTTTATATTTCATTATTTTTTGCATCAATCTTTTTCACGTGGTACCCATCATTAATGAATGTTATCTTGATTGAAACAAATATTTCCACTGTTGAAAAAGTATACTACTCAAGATGCAACTTTGACCATGATTTCTATCACAAATTGTTGACTAATTTCCTTCAATATATGTTGCTTAGAAGCTATAAGAACGTATTATTGCAAGTTGCTATGCTGATCAGTATATCAGGTTGCTGGATTAATCTCCTAATTGGTCCCATGCACTCCAACTCTATTAGAGTGATCAGAAACCTGGTCGTCCAATTAGTTGACAATTAATCGCGATTATCATCCGGTCTGCTTTTGGACGACTAGATAGGTAACTGGTAGCTGGGCTGCATCAGGTATCACTGGGCTAGCTGTGTTTTCGTCCAAGCCCAATAGGGTTTCTCTCCTACACCTGTTATCATTGTCCACTGTTTCATTATTGTAGCAGCCCACTGTTTGTAGCAGCCCACTGTTTCATTATAGTTTTCTAAAATTGTCCTGTGTGTTTAGGTGTTTATGTGCACCTTAATGAAATGCTAGTTATGTAATTTCCAGAATTTTGCAATTAGCTAGCTGCTAGTTACCTAGTTGCCCAACCATGCCACGTCTTGCGAGCTACTGCTGCCAATGTGCAACCATGCACGAGTTGTTTTTGTTTGTCTTTCTATATATATTCGGTCGTCTCATCTCCAAATTGATAATTTTTAACTGGCACATGCAGATCAAGCATTGGAGCCACAGCTCACACTCCCCAGCGTCTTGTGATAGATCGGACAGAGCGGTGGAAGCTAACAAGTGTAAGAAACAACAGGATAACTTGCCATAGCGAGATTGATAGTAGCTCGTGGAGGAGAGCAGAAGGGTTCCACATCGAATATGTATAATGTGTTATATTGGATGTGGTTATGTTCAATCTGCATGTTGCAAAAAGGATTTGATTTCTTTTAATAAAACAAGTGTAGCTCCACGATTCTTTTTTGCTAGTCTGTACAAAATTGATACTTTATAATCAACTATGAAACTTTATTTCAACCGCATCTATTTTCTATGTTATCTACTTCCATATATTTTAAAGTGTACAATTCATGAATTATTAGGAGCATATAATTCGTATGTTAGCGGCGTACAATTCGTATCACGAATAACTAAATTAAATTGAAAATAAACCATAAAGGAAAAAAAAAATTAAAAATAGAAAAAATGGCAATACTTTTTTAGTCCCGGTTTGGAAAACCAACCGGGACTAAAAAGAAAAACTGGCGGAGGCAAGGCCTAGCGAACCTTTTAGTCCCGGTTGGATTTCCAAACCGAGACTAAAGGTTCACTTTTTAATCCCGGTTGCCACAACCAGGACTAAAGGGGGACTTTTAGTCCTGGATTGGCAATCCCTTGGACAACAACCGATTAAAGGGGGGTTGCCAACCGGGATTAAATCCCATTTTTTGTAGTAGTGAAAGGTGAAATTGTTTGGCATGATGCATTCATATTTGTTAAGGACTTGCTTAGAACATATAGACATTTCCTAGTGATATCTCTTGTTTAATTAGGCTCATTCATGAAAATCAAGTATTTTGAGTACATATTTTGCCACTATTATTTCTATGTCTTATATGATCTACTCAAAAAATATGACTTGTTCATGAGAATGTGAACCTAGTGTTTGATCTAGTTAAATGAGCAAGTAAGGATCTAGTTCAAGATTGACAAGATAACCATTGAAAGATGTGTGAAGAAGCTCGTCATTGGTTCAAACCGAGCTAGATTACTTATGCAAGTTTGCTAGTTTGAACCACAAGAGAAGGAAGTCTATGGAAACACGTGATCCTCAACCTTAAGTGATCATCTCTCTACTCCAAGCTTCCTCCATGATTTCAAGTCTACACCAAGCATGATCATATACCTTTGTGGTCATTGATGACAAAGGGGAAGAGATACAAAGATAGCATGCACACCAAGGGTGGGAGAGAAGACAAGGGAGAGAGAAGATGAAGACTGAAGAATGGAAAGGGATCAAAAATTTGAAGCACACAAGTAGGGGGGCAAGCTCATGAACATGATTGATTGCAGTTGATTATGCATACTCATATGATTGCTTGCATTGCACTTAGGATTGTTTATCTTATAAGTGGTATCTCTCTTGCTTGTGTGGTGCTTCCTAGTATAGAACTTGATTAATGAATTGATTACTAGCATGCATAGGTTCTAGCTAGAATTAGTATTTTTCAAGTGGTATCTAGAAACCGTGCTTCTAATGTTGATCTCACGGGATTTCTAGCTCTTTGATGTTTCTAGCTAGATTTGGTGCTAAGGATGGTTCATGATGTGCACTCTGATGGTATCACGCTTCAAAGGTCCATTCTATACACCTTAGCATCAATTTGGTAGAAATGACTCCCAAAACTAATTTATCCATCATGTGTGCAAAGCTTCTAAATCCAAACTCTTAGCACACATGTAGGAGGAGTCATAGCTACCAAATGTGTTTTACATGACTTGTCCAATTCTTTTCATAAGCTCATATTGCTTGGACAAGTGGTGTAAAGCCAAAATTTGAATTTAATTCCTATCTTTGTGGAGGTTGTCATCAATTACCAAAAAGGGGGAGATTGAAAGCCCTACTTTGGTTTTGGCTAATTGATGAAACCTAAGACTAACCCTATTGCTAAGTGTGTAGTATTAGAGAAAGGGGAGGTCCAAACCAAGTGGTGGAGTGGAGATCAAGGTGATGGAGAAGACCAAAGATGATCAAGTGCCACCATTAGAGGTTAAGGAAGTTGAGGAGCAAGATGGAATGCTAAAGGAAAAGGTATATGCTAGGGCATTTCTATTTCGCCGGCCATAGGCGAGTAGAGAAGTTAATGGCCGAATTTAGGATTGATAACCGTACTATTAAGAGGGGCGATGTCACGCAATATCAGTTATCTAAGTGCCACTAGGTGAGCAATGACTTTGTATATGTATTAGGGACCTAGTAAGCTAACAATCTCTTGTAAAATTCATTTGAAAATGCTAACACATGTGCACATGTGGTGAGACACTTTTGTGTTGGCTTAGGAGAGCAAGAGGTGATGGTGTTTGGGTGTGGAACCCTCCCACCGAGCTCGTGAGGCAGGACTCGGAGGTTTTCGGACGAAACGGGGGTCACTTTCGGAGGTGGACCGGACGCCGTCGGTAGGGGACGGACGCGTCCGGTCAAGTGCTGGCGTCTGGTGATTTTTTGGGGTCACCGGACGGTGGGCGACGGACGCCCGGTGCCGCTATCCCGGGTCGGGTATGCTGGTTGCGGCCAGGCGAGGTTATGAACGCACGGACGGGGGCGCTCCCATCAAACAGCACAGACGCGTCCCGGTCCCGTTTGGACCTCTCTGGATGATCTCTGGTGGGTGACCGGACTCGCACTGTGCGAGCGTCCGGTCAAATGGCGGACATGTCCGGTCGGTTGCCGCACGGTGCGAGTTGGCTCAACTGTTGGCGCACAACGGCTACATTCAAACACCTGTGACACGTGGCTCGGTGAGAGTGACCGGACGCCGGAACCGGACGCGTCCGGTCGTCACTTAACCAGCGTCCGGTCGACGCGTAGAAATCTATTTTTGTGAGTAACGGTTGGGTGTCTTTGTGGGCGCCTATATAAGTGAATTGGCCGGCTCTAGGGAGTCTCCCTTGGCACTTTGACATACTTGACATCCCCTAGAGCTAAGCAAACCTCCTCCCTCACTTTGTATGTCTCTTGATTGATCTAGAGAGTGATTAGGAGAGCTTCTAGTGCATTTTGCCTTGTGATTGAGCATCTAGTGGCACTAGTGAGCATTCTTGCTGCGATTGAGCTTATTACTCTTGGTGGTTGCCACCACCTAGACGGTTGGAGCAGCAAACCAGAGTTGAGCAAGCTTGAAGATTGTTCTTGGCCACTCTGGAGGTGATTGTGAGGGGTTCTTGACCTTGTTCCCGCGGGAGATCGCAAAAGGTACTCGAGTGGAATGCTCGTGACTTGTGTTACCCTCATCTTGTGGTGATTCTTGTGGTGCCCGTTGGTGGCTTGGTGTGATGCCAATTAGCCGTCAAATCCCAGGTGAGTGTGCCGTCACAACGAGGAGTAGCGTGTTGGCAAGCACGTGAACCTCGGTAAAACTCCGGTGTTCATTTGGGATTGATCCATCGAGATCATATTTGGATTTCATTTGATTGATTGGATCATCACCTTGGTTTCTTATTGGTGATCAAGAAGGTGATTGGCACGACATCCCGAAGGCACGGTTTGCTCCCTTCGGTTCCCACCTTGCGATTACATTTGTGCCAAGTAGCATACTAGGTTGTGTAGAGTAGTTTGATTGCTAAGGACCATATTCTTAGTGTGCATAGTATATTATGATTGCTAGAATTAGTTAGGTTGGCTTGTAACCCCTTTATAGGCTAGCGCAACACTTGCTACGCCATTTGTTATACTAACCGATTTGTCTAGTGCTTTGTAGAAATTTTAATTAGGCTATTCACCCCCCTCTAGCCATTTAGGACCTTTCAATGGTGCACATGGCTGGTGTGACAGCATGACATATGCGTTAGCACTAGACACACGGATATGGCCAAGAGAGGAGGTTCCTGGTCTAGGGTTGATCGTCGAGGACGTCGATCTCTTAAGGGGGTGAGGATGTAACACTTTGGTCCAGAGCTTAATAGGATTAATGTGATACTCATACCAATAAGTTATAATTTTTTCGGGAGTCCATCTCTAAAGAATTCTAAAGTTAAACGTGCTTGGCTTGGAGAAATTTAGGAATGGACGACCGACCAGAAAATTCTTTCTAGGTGCGCATGAGTGAGGATAAAGTGTATAGAAAAGACTGGTGTTAATCTATGGGGGCAGTATTGGTTCTATTAAAGCTGGCAGATGTAAGCGAGCCTGACCTCGAGGAGGCGGGACATTACAAATAATATCAGAGCCGACTCTTGTGGTTTCACGGGTGCGTGTGTAGTAGATATGTAGGATGGTGCGCATGGTTGGTGTGATAGCATGGCATATGCGCTAGCACTGGTGAAAGGTCCAGTTGGCTAGAGAGGGGTGAATAGCCTAATTAAAATTTCTATAAATATACTAGATGAACTGGTTAGTAACAAAAATAGCGCTCAAGAGAATTTTATGCTAGCCTACTAGAGAGGGGGTTTGCAAGCTTACTAACCAATCAACTAGCAACCTAATATACTAGAGCACACTAAGAGTAATATTCTTAGCAATCAAAGCTACACTAACTAGCTATGCTATACAACCTTGTATACTACTTGCACAATGTAAGGAGGGGATCAGTGTATGCAAACCGAGCTTTATGGATGTAGCCAATCACCGTCTTGATGCAATCAATAGAAATCCGGTTAATTCAATAGAGAGCAAGTGATCTCGATGGATCAACCACATGAAGACCAAGATAATGATTTATCTCTGAGGTTCACGTGCTTGCCAACTGAAAGGACCTTGATTTCGCCAAGGAGGCCTAGAGGGGGGTGAATAGGCCTACAAAAAATTCAGATCAAGTAGAAATCAAAACTCAAAGCCGATGTTGCCTTCTTTTGAGGCCAACACTACCTCCCTGCAATCATGAGTCCAATACAGCTCAACCTTTAAGATTATATACTAGAGATGCTCAATAACAACCTTGTAAATGCTCAACTCGAGACTCAATCAGATTAGAGTGCGGCACTGCCGCTCCTATAGTGTAGCACTGCCTCACCTGCGCAGAAGGCACTTAGTACAATTCAAAATCTACCTAAGGGAAAATAGATCAGGTAAATTTAGGAGCTTCCTAGGGTTGAGTAGAGCCTATTCCACCACTTGGATGTTGACGGAAGTGCACGTGCAAGTAGATCGGGACCAAACCCTAGAATCACCAAAAATATAATATAGCACAATACAAAGTAAGAACACAATGGACATAAGGATTTATCCCCGTGGTTCAGCTCGCCATCAAGGCTTACCTATGTCCATGTTATTGAGGAAGCCACAAAAGGCTTGGGCTTGCCATAAAGGCTTGCCTTACCCTTGTTCTCAAATCAAGAGAGTGAACTCTTGAAGTGAGGGGTGATTTCTTAGCTGCAATGGGTGATTACAAACCTTCCTTGGCTACCACACAAGTTGGCAAGCTCAAGGGCGGCGCCTCGCCGGCTAGGAGCCTTGCTCCAAGAGTAATAAACACAATCTACTGGCTTAAGCGCGAACCAAATGCTTTAGGCAATGAAGAACAGATTGGAAAGCTCTCTAATGTAGTTTGGAGGCTCAATGTCTCATAGATTTGCAAGGGAAATAAAGGGAGAAGCTTGAGGGGCTCTAATGGTGAGTGAGATAGAGGGAGAGAGCTTCTGGTCGCACTTGGGAGGGAAATGATCGATCTGGCGTAGGTAGCCGTTGTGAGGAAGAAGAAGAGGTATAAATACCCCTTCATCCCAACAGTTAGCTAAGTGCGGTAGTGCCTCACTTTAGTGTGGCAGTGCCACTCTGCCCAAACAGTCTAGAATGGAGAAGTGAAACTTTGGCTATCTAGACAATGGCTAGAGGATGTTTGGTGGATATTTTGAGCACTTGGTTGCACATCAAAGCTTGTGCATTGTATCCCCTTTATAGTACGACTTTTTCTAAACTCAAATTCAAAATATGAAAGAATATAAACTCTTTGAGCTGGTTGCCGCTTTCTTATGTAGCAGAGGTTCCACCATCATTTATGTCATCCTCTTTATCTCATCTCTTTGAGCAGACCTTCCATAAGTATGTGACTTGAACCATTTCCATACACATAAGTTCCAACTCATGGCTTCAAGTCACTACCACTAATAATTTGATCCTCAACATAATATGACTCCTCATAGCTTGATTAGTTTCTCAACTCAATGCAAGTACTCTCTTCTTCACCTTAGCCATGGTACCTCGATCCATAAGCCATCGCTTGACCTTCACCTTTGCTTAGTCTCTCGAAGCTCTTTTCTTGCTATCTTCACTTTATCAAGCCATACCCAAGTCACACCATATTAAGTATTCATTGAAAACCATTTCTCAATTCGTGATCCTTTCTTGAATATCTTCTAGATATGAATGTTAAAATCAATCAAGCTTCAGTTTGACTCACTTAGAGACATATATGGATCAACTTCAATATTGTCAAGCCAATTCATGATTCCTCAAATCCTCTTTATTTTGGCTTGACACTCTTATCATTCTCCTTACTATCCAACTCTTCTTACTCATGCAAAGCAAGCCATACTAGAGACAATCTAAACAACTTATGTCTCATTTGTCTGTACCAAATATGCTTTGCTTTCACATGATGCTACGATATCCCAAAACATAGAAGCCTTTTCATCAATTTCATTTGGGTTCTTGTATTTTGTTTAAACTAGATTATTATCATGATCTTTTAATACAACAATACATAACTTTGGCCTTCAATTCAACCATGTGGAATACCATCAAGTTTGCCTTAGTTGACCTTCGATACATAATTCGTGTAATATTCATGTATATGTAACATGTCTGATTTCGTGCTCAACACTTAGCAAACTCATTAGACCTTTAATTGAGTTGTCATTCAATTCACCAAAACCCACTAAAGGCTAGATGCACTTACACCAACACGCTACGTCCTTGTTATAGTGTCCCCCTATATCACGTGGTTCGGTGGCTAATCGGTATCACACACCGAGCCTCTCAAAGGTGTCACAATAACCTACCAATGGCTAGGAGTTAAATGACACGTGCATTCCACTAGAGTACCTTTTGCAATCTCCGTAGGGAAAGGTCAAGAACCCCTCACAACTCATCAGTGTGGCCAAGAACAATCACTAGGCTTGCTCACACCTTCTCCTCGTTGCTCCAACTGTCTAGGTGGTGGCAACCACTGTTGACATTTCTAACGTCGCTACTAGAAATAGAGGTAAATCCCTACCCCAGCAATGGCGCCAAAAATGCTTGTTGGTATTTCTTATGCACAATTAAAATATGAAGGATTCCATGGCGCCGCACGAGAAAACCATTATAGCATTTTACGGGAGTATTCCGTATATCGTTATTTATATTTTACCACTGGGAAACAATGGATAGAGACATTGATAGTTCACCATCATGTATCTACTAACTAATACACTAACTAGACGAAAGTAGGGGTAAATGATAAATGATAGGAATTATGCATATTTGACACACACAGGAGAATTATATGATAAAAGAGTAAATAGCCAAAGTGAGAGGACAACAGGTGAGTCTAGGGTTCCTAAGTACTTCTCTATTACCAAGGTTCTATAATAACTGATTTATGATAGATAAAGTAATCACACAATAACACTTTGGAGCAACAAGTACCTATCCAACTCTCGAATAAGACTGGAAGAAGGTAGGCGGGTAAGGCTGCCAAAAGCTCTACGAAAACACCAACTCCGACGTGGTGGAATACGAAGACCAACAAAGCTGTCACCTCGATGGCTACCACAACTAACCGTAAGAATTGGGCGCAAACTCGGGTAAACACTAGCCTAGACACCACGTCTACGCTAACGATTACTACTCTAGTCACGTACGCTAACTAGAGCACCTAATACAAAGGAGATCCCATGCTAAAGTATAACAACTATACTAAACATAATATAAAGGCATAAAGTAAATAGAGAAGATAAATATATTAAAGCATAAGTCTTACAAGAATAGATACAAAGATATACCGTAACTCGATGACTCTCGCGAAGACTCCTCCCGAACCCGGGCGTAGCGCCGCTCTCCCCTAACTCTCAACTAGAACTACATTGGAAAGTCTAGCCCTAATTCTCTAGAGATAAGAGGTCATCCATTTAAGGGACGCCTCTACATCTCTATAATAATGTGGTGCTTTCTAGAGTCTTCTAGTGTTGGTTTCGGTGTAGAATTGATATCTTTTGACTCCGGACTCCGAATATAGCAAATGATATGTCCGTTTCGATCGTCTCGACGAGCCCGTCACAATGGTGTAATCCAATTCATCATTTGAGATACTTTTATTCTATGTAAAATTGGATATACCTGCAAAACGATCAAGAACAACACAACTCGTGGAACTCATTAGAATCGAACCCTACAACTATGCTTTATGGTTAATATCATGTTATATTGAGCAAAAGTTGATGGTATAAAATAGGCGTTAAGGACCGTCAACAACCACCAAGAGAAAAAGCAATCCCGCAGCAAGAACGATCATTAGTGCCACTAGATGCAAGAACTCACAAGCAATGCACTAGAATCTCTCTTTGGATGCAAGCAATCAAGCAAGATGAGAGGGAGGAGGTTGGCTTAGCTCTAGAGTTCTCAAGAATAATCAAAATGTGCAAGAGTTACTCCCTAAGCCAGCCAACATGCTTACATAGCCCACACTCAAAAGATTCAACCGTTATGTTCCAAGTGGGGGCCGACTTCGGGGGCCATCGGATGCTCGGACACCCGGCCTCGAGGCGTGTCCGACGCTTGTCCCCAAGCACCACAGAGACGCCACGTGTCCTTGTTTGATTCGACCGTAACACGCGCGAGAGGAACCGGCCGGACGCTCGGGTGACACTCACCGGATGCGTTCGACGCACTCAAACGTGCCTGAAAATAATGCGCATCAGACGCCACTCGCCAAACGGTGGCCGAGCCACCGGACGCAGTCCAGAATGGTTTAGAAATGTGCACACGCGCATTGGACGTGTCCGACGGTGTGGCATCGGACGCTTCAGTGTTCGATGACTGCACAACTCGCTTTCTAACACTCTTTTGCTTTGCACCGAAGGCGCAGCGAATAGTCACCGAACGCTCCGATGCCCGGTAACGCTCAACTTTCACGGGGTCATCGAGCGCGTCCGACACCTCGGGACCCAAAAAGATCCGATGACTCTGTGAAGAGCTTTCACTCTGAAAATTACCGAGTTCCACCTCGCAAGCTCGGTGGGAGGGGTTTATACCCAAACCCCAACAACCCTTGCTCTTATGTGCCAACACCAAAGTGTCTCACCACTTGTGCACGTGTGTTAGCATTTTCCAAATGAACTTTACAAGAGTTAAGGTTAGCACACTAGGTTCTAATGCAATGCATGAAGTCAAACACTTAGTGATTGTTGACATTTACTACCATCATTACTAAAAAGTAGAGATAAGTCCTACCCCTAGCAACAACGTCAGAAATGCTCGGTATGTAATTAACTTGTCATTAGCAACTAGCCACTTCTTTACTACTAACATTCCTAGACATGAAGTAGGTTGTCATCCCTAATTATATTGCTAGAAAATACTTATAGATTTACATGCATTAATATGACTAGGCAGAAATAAAAGATACGAATATAGACTACTGGGTTCTGCAAGTGGACAGATAATTGGACCGTTGTAGCATTTTACCTAGGGAGTTCATCCAGGTTGTCGATTTATATTTATACCACTGGGAAAGCTATGTAATAAACTATAATCTATTATATTGATAAGGAACTATATATGATGAATAACAGATATTACCAATGTCATCTACTCTTCTCATAACAGGCAAAGGTCACAAGATAAATATGGATAAATATGGGTGATAGCATAATCATCAAGTATCATAATTAAAGATAATCATCAGAGCATCTTACTAGTCATAATTATAGTTAGCCATTGGATAAACCAGGGAGTTAGATCTAAGGTAATTCTATAACTACATCAATGAATAACTCTAATTAGTGCAACTACATCTAGTAATCATCGCTAAGTCAACCCTAAATCATTATCACATGCAAAGGGGCATCAACTAGGAAGGATGTACGCAGAGACATTATCCCACTTCGCGACCGTGCCCTGCTTTGTCCTACACGGAGGGTGGACTACGGAGGAACTAACGTAGTCTGTCACCTACGCCAGACTACCACACGACCCGGCATGTCGGGGTGCACTCACGGATAAACAAGACATCTAGACACCACGTCTACATATCGTCTATCATCTACCCAGTGTATATTTAGATAAACGCTATACGAGCAATTACATGAATTCAATAAGATCAAAGTAACTAAACTAGACATATAATCAAAGTAGACAATGACTATTGCAATTAAGAACATATGAATCTATTAAGAGTAAAGTCTCCCTAATCTGAATAATGAATACAATAAAGTAAGAACTAGATCTATTACCGAACTCTTGCGCTCCAGACAGACGCCAGGGGCTCCACATCCCGATGAAGAACTAGATCTCCTCTACTTCTAATCTAGCTAACTAGAACTATGAACTAGAAGGCTCTTGATGAACTAGAAGGCTCCTTGATGCTTGATGGCTTGAGGCCTTGATGAATAATGAATTGGCTCTCTCCAGGGGGGTCTACCCATGTATTTATAGTCCGGTGGGATGCGCATGCGCCGCAGGATCAAACCGACGTAACCGAGGGCCAGGATGCATTGTGGGAGGCGGTGGAGGAACATTCCAGAAGGGGGGCGCCGCCCGGCTCCATGGTGGGGCCGGCCAGCCCCACCTGGTGGCCTCTGGCCCCCCTGCTCCTTCGGGTGTCTTCCGGAGTCTTCCTGAGTGTTCCCACGATATTTCCCGTGGCGGATAAGTTTCGTGGTTTATTTGCACTTGAATCCCTCTTTTTAGCTTTTCTGGAATAATCCCTAGAAAATACAGAATATGCAAAACTCGTGGAAATTATCAGTTAAAACCCTAGACTAGTATGTTTTCATGTTTCCTTTCGTGTCTAAAGTTCTAATGAATGTTGATGTTATCCACCGTCAACAACTTCCCCAAGCTTACCTTTTGCCAGTCCCTTGGCAAACAAACTAAGCCTAATTTTTATTGTATTTGGATCAGGAGTTGCTACAATGTTATTATACTTTCTAAGTACATATGCTGTTAAACAAAAATTTCCTCCGGATCAAACAGTGTATGCTCTAACCTTCAAACTTACTCATTTCACCTGTAATTATGGGGCTTCACAGCTTTTGCATAAGCCTTGAGCAGTCGAAAGATAGAACAATCAAGCTAATCACTATGTCTCGAATTCCTTGTAGTACAAATATTTCTGGAGTTTTTCATAGGTTTTTAGAATAAGACTTAGAGCTTAATTGTATGACACCCTCAAGTCCCTCAGTGTATATGGTATTTATGGTTCTCTCTTGAGGCATTAATGATGTTATGCCTCCTATAGCTAAAGGTGTATATAGTGGAGCTTATAGGAGCGACAATAACAAGGATAGGCATACTTGCAATACATGTACTGTAAAGTCAACTAATGGATCCACAGAGAATCGAGCCATACAATCAAACCAAGATGTGCATGTGTATGGAATATGGTGGATAGATGCATATGTGTTATTTGTGACTAATGTCTAATTCTTCAGTTGCTCCTTGAATAATAACTCTCTATTGAAACTTTTCTCGGGAATGGACATGGGCTATTTTTATTATTTTATTTTTATTCAGGGAGGCGGGCATCTAGTATCAATTGTTTTAATTGCTGGGACACTTGTCCATCTTTTACTCCCCTTTTTCTCTTCTTACTTTTTTTTTCTTTTTTTCGTTTGCATAGCTACATGCATCCCTTGAATACAATAAATGAGTCGAGAGATATAATCAGGACCTAGAGCACTTAAAGACAGGGGCTATCCTATAGGGTGATTGTATATTTTTATGTCTTCTCCCAGTGTAGGAGGAAAACATTTTATGATAAACATATATGAAAATATGGTGAATGATTGCGATTACTCCTTAGAGTAGGAATAATGCATATGTGAACTGGAGTGTGCAATTGTTTCTTGGTTTTAAAAGTATTACAAGACTCTCATAAGGCATACAACATAGGTTGATGAACTCAATGCAAAGCAAGCAGCTTAAATGTGAAAAGGTTTTCCTACCTTCTAAGATATTAATTCTGGCTTTGGTAGAAATTCACATTTGTCATACAAGAGCTCATCATGTAGATTTTAAAATTTTAAAATAAACCTCCAGAACTTAGCAATGCTAGGAATAGGATAAATAGCAGCTCAACCTTCATGAATCATATCAATCAACTACCTAGATTCAGCGTAAGCTTATGTCTCCACAATTAAGGTTCAGAATAAATTCTCTAATTAAAACAACAATATTTAAAACTAGAAAGATTTAAGCTTGACAACTAGGTACTTGGTAAGCATTATAACAGAGCAACTATTCATCATCTCCAAGACAGATTTTTAATGTTCATCAATTTTAATTAGCTCTAGCCTGGACTAACTTTAAATTATACTCTACTATGTATAGGACTCAGTATTTGTTTGGTTTAATTAATTATATCTCTTTTTATGATTTTATATTAAAAACCTAACAAAAGACTCTATGACCTTGTGGACCTTCATGTGCCCACATATTTTTGGTATTTTATGACTCTATAAAGTAAACTTAAAAATCGCTTAGGTGTAGTCACCTGATAACTAGGGGATGCTCCTCCCCCAAGCTGGATATTTGCAATATCTGATGTAGACGTCTTTTAGAGCGAGCTAGCCCGCAGCGGGCCTGGTGGTTGCCACTGATAGACTCTCTCCTTGGCTATGATGTTGTTCCTGCATAAATACTCCACAAAAAGGAAAACCAAAACTCGAGGCTCGAATTTAATAATAGGTTAGTGGTCAGCCGAAGAATAATTGATCACCTTTATGAGCTAGCTTTAATATTGTCTAATTTAAGCAGGTTTTTCACTTTTCTCTTCTTTTTTTTTTTAAATTTTCTTTTTATGATGCAGAAATTTAAATATGAATGCTTTATTTTTTTATTATTTTTATTTTATGCCACCACAAAGGATATTCCTTCGGAAAATACCATAGGGTATCCAAATGGGGCTTTGTGATGCCATGAATAATGCAATAGATATTTTTGTTGTATTTTAGCATGTAAACAAAATTATGCTACTAAATAAGTTGCGAATGCATTTAATGAGATAACTACCATTCTAACCTTATGGCTAGGGTACGGAATTTAAAGTCTACCGACAGAACTTAGACAGAGGAGAACACTTACTTAGTGGGTTCATCGTCTGAGGTAACCTCAGTCAACTCCCCGTTTCGTGATGGTACCGCGCGTGCTTCCTCCTTCCATCTTGCTTCTGTCTCTTTTGCTTCTTTCTTCTCCAGCTCCAGCTCTTCAGCTTTGTTCTCCTTCTCCCACGCTTCTAATCGCGCTAGGATCTCCTCTTTCTCTTCCTTGGCGATCTAGTCCATCCTTTCAGCTTCTTCTGCCCACTCACTCCAGCGGGGTGCTCGCATGTTCTCTTCTTGCTCCGTGAAGCGATCTTCATATTTCACAACCTTGCCAGGAAAATCTTCCCATCCACAGTGAGGCTGGGCAGTCTGACGGTGGGCTTGGCGTCTTCTCCTGTTGCGTTGTTTCCTGATCTGCTCATGGTTATTGAGTGTTCTAAATTGACAGCGTACCTTTCCGGCAGGTAGGTTGAAGTGGATATGTCCGGACCCGATGTAGATGTTTGCATTGGCTGTGTAGAGGAAGGTCTTCCTAAGAGGATCGGGGAATCATCGTTTCCCTGGATATCAAGAACTAGAAAATCTGCAGGTATATATTGTCCTTAAATTTTTACCATGACATCCTTGACCACTCCTTCAGGAAACCTTAGTGAATGATCCGCCATCTGCAACTGAATACATGTTGGGTATAAAGGTAAATCAAATAATTCATCGTATACCTGTTTTGATATTACGTTATATCCTGAGCCAGTGTCGCAGACGTTGTTGGCGAAGGTAGTGTCCTTGATTGTGCATTCAATGATTGGGACTCCTGGATCACCTCTCTTTGTTGGAAATGGCTTGGGTAGCAGATGATCATTCTCTGTGCTGAGAGCAGTGATTAATTGAGTCGTTTCCTCAGGTGCATGTCTGGTCCTCCTCCATCTTCTGTTGTTTCTATTGTTCTTCTTCTTCGGCATTGGTTGCTGTACTTGCTCTTCTTGTTGATGGAATTGCTTCGAGGCTACAGGAGCTTTCAGGACACGGTTCTTGAATGTGAATCTTTCTTTCTTGTCCTCGATGGATAAGACGATCTTGGCGTACTCCGCATAGATGATGGCTTTTGTAGTGCATAGAAACGGTCTGCCTAAAATGATGGGTGCCTTTTCATCTACTCCTATCTCTATGACCACGAAGTCAACTGGGACATATAATTGCCCCACTCTGATGACTTCTTCTAGTATTCCCTTAGGGTAGCAAATGGACTGATCTGCAAGCTGCAAACGCATGTTTGTGTACAACAGGGGATCATTTAATATTTTCTCATAAATTACCTTGGGCATGATATTGACACTTGCGCTGAAATCGCAGATAGCCTCTGAAAAACTGTGACATCCTATGGAGATAGGGATGACAGGTCTTCTAGGGTCTCCCATCTTCTCTGGTAGAGAGTGGTCAATCCACTGTACATCTGCAGGCTCAATATGATATTGGGTTGCATTGTGAATATCAGCAAGGTTAGCAGTTTCTAAATCTTCTGGTTGGCCTGAAATCTTGCCTTTCTCCAATGGAGGAACAGCAGCAGCTAATTGAGCTAATTGTGATTCTAGTATTTTATTAAAAATATGCTGATTCTTTATGGCAGAAGCAAAAGTATCCATTCTAGTATGTATGTTTTCCAAAGTTTTATCATTTGATGTTAGTTTCCTAGTCACTTGATCTAGCAGTTTGGATTGACTAGCAACTAATTCTCTTAAAGGTGGAAGGTTGTAATTATTAAAGTTGTTACCTTGGTTGTTACCTTGTCGAGGTTGTTGGTTCCACCCTTGATTTTGTTGAGGACGATAGTAGGTGTTGTTGTTGATGAAGTTCACATCCTCTTGCAGTGTAGGGCAGCTGACAACTGAGTGCCCGTAGTCTCCACATTCTTCACATGTCATATGGGAATCATTGATGTGCATGACTTCCTTCTTCTCTATGCCGAGCTTCTTCATGATGAGGTCTAGCTTGGCAGTGACCATGTTAGCTTCCTTGAGATGATGGATTCCTCCTCCTTTCTTGCAAGGCTGAGTACGTTCTTCATTGCATGTTGAATTTGAGGCCATCTTCTCAACAAGTGCTTTAGCATCTGAGAGCTTAAGTGACAGGAAAGCTCCCCCAGCTGCAGCATTAATAGACTCACGGGTGCTAGAGACAAGCCCGTGGTAGAAGGTCTGTATTAACAGCCACTTCTCTATCCCATGATGAGGACAGTCTTCAATGTAATTCTAGAATCTTTTCTATGCTTCAGTGAATGATTCATCATATTGTTGTTGAAAACTTGCAATCTTTCCACGCAGAGCATTGGTCTTGGCTGTAGAAAAGAATTTTGCTAGGAAAGCGGTTGAGCACAGGTCCCATGTATTGTGTTTGTCTTTGTTGATGTAGAACCACCTGCTTGGCTTTCCCCAATAACGAGAACTGGAAAAGATGGAGTAAGATAGCATCTTTTGATACTCCTCTGATCGTAAAGGTGCTGCAGATCTCTAGAAAGAGTTGTAGGTGTGCACTTGCATCTTCATGACCTTTTTTACAGAATTGGCTGGCTTGAACCATGGTGATGAGAGTAGGCTTGAGCTCGAATCCATTCTCCCCAGTGTTGACTTCTTTGGTCCAAATCCGGATGTTTGTTGTTGTTGGGGGCGTAGAACTCTCGCAGGTGTCTTCTCGGCCATGTCTTCAAACACAGGAGCTAGGTTTTCACCTAACCGCTCTTACGCTTGTTCTTCTACTTGTTCTTCAAATTCCTCTTCCAGTGTTGGAGCTGGCTCCTTCGAAGAACATGCTTGAGCAGCAGAGGGTGTTCTTGATGGTGACTCGAATTTGTCCCTTGCTTCTACAAACTTCTTCTTTCTAAAGAGTTTCTCTGGATCGTCAGTAACGTTTCTTGGAAGATAAAAACCATTCATTCATCACCCTGCATAAGATAAGAAAATGATAACAGCAAAGGGTATACCCGATTGAGTTAGAGATCGATTGGTAATATAACATTATCCATGTGTATATATATTATCAATATTTCCTAAGTTTATTGTGCCTTCCCCGGCAACGGCGCCAAAAATGCTTGTTGACATTTACTACCGTCATTACTAAAAAGTAGAGATAAGTCCTACCCCTAGCAACAACGCCAGAAATGCTCGGTATGTAATTAACTTATCATTAGCAACTAGCCACTTCTTTATTACTAACATTCCTAGACATGAAGTAGGTTGTCATCTCTAATTATATTGCTAGGAAATACTTATAGATTTACATGCATTAATATGACTAGGCAGAAATAAAAGATATGAATATAGACTACTGGGTTCTGCAAGCGGACAGATAATTATACCGTTGTAGCATTTTACCTAGGGAGTTTATCCAGGTTGTCGATTTATATTTATACCACTGGGAAAGCTATATAATAAACTATAATCTATTATATTGATAAGGAACTATATATGATGAATAAGAGATATTACCAATGTCATCTACTCTTCTCATAACAGGCAGAGGTCACAAGATAAATATGGATAAATATGGGTGATAGCATTATCATCAAGTATTATAATTAAAGATAATCATCAGAGCATCTTACTAGTCATAATCATAGTTAGCCATTGGATAAACTAGGGAGTTAGATCTAAGGTAATTCTATAACTACATCAATGAATAACTCTAATTAGTGCAACTACATCTAGTAATCATCGCTAAGTCAACCCTAAATCATTATCACATGCAAAGGGGCATCAACTAGGAAGGATGTACGCAGAGACATTATTCCACTTCGCGACCGTGCCCTGCTGTCCTACATACGGAGGGTGGACTACAGAGGAACTAACGTAGCTGTCACCTACGCAGACTACCACACGACCCGGCATGTCAGGGTGCACTCACAGATAAACAAGACATCTAGACACCACGTCTACATATCGTCTATCATCTACCCAGTGTACATTTGGGTAAACGCTATACGAGCAATTACATGAATTCAATAAGATCAAAGTAACTAAACTAGACATATAATCAAAGTAGACAATGACTATTGCAATTAAGAACATATGAATCTATTAAGAGTAAAGTCTCCCTAATCTGAATAATGAATACAATAAAGTAAGAACTAGATCTATTACCGAACTCTTGTGCTCCAGACAGACGCCAGGGGCTCCACATCCCGATGAAGAACTAGATCTCCTCTACTTCTAATCTAGCTAACTAGAACTATGAACTAGAAGGCTCTTGATGAACTAGAAGGCTCCTTGATGCTTGATGGCTTGAGGCCTTGATGAATAATAAATTGGCTCTCTCCAGGGGGTCTACCCATGTATTTATAGTCCGGTGGGATGCGCGTGCGCCACAGGATCAAACCGACGTAATCGAGGGCCAGGATGCATCGTGGGAGGCGGTGAAGGAACATTCCAGAAATGGGCACCAAACTGTAAAGGGGGGCGCCGCCCGGTGCCATGGTGGGGCCGGTCGGCCCCACACAATCGGCCTCGGCCCCCCCCTCTCCTTCGGGTGTCTTCCGGAGTCTTCCCGAGTGATCCCGCGATATTTCCCGTGGCGGATAAGTTTTGTGGTGTATTTGCACTTGAATCCCTCTTTTCAGCCTTTCTGGAATAATCCCTAGAAAATACAGAATATGCAAAACTCGTGGAAATTGTCAGTTAAAACCGTAGACAGTATGTTTTCATGTTTCCTTTCGTGTCTAAAGTTCTACTGAATGTTGACGTTATCCACCGTCAATAGTGGTACTTAGATAACCGCTTAATGATCCTAAATGTATTCACACCCTCTATGGTGTCTTGAGTACCAAAATGTGGGGATATGACCCCATATACTCTCGTGGCTATACATGGGCCGCACCATTGAGATGGCCTAACCCACAAGATGAAGACGTGTGGCATATGACGTGCACCGCACAAACATTATAATAGTACTAAATAGGCTATTTTACTTGTAAACCTGTCCCTTCAGAGTATATAAGGAGGGGCAGGGGGTCCCTAGAGGACAACTCAACACAGCTCGGATCATCAGAATCTGGGCGATTTAACTCTTTTTCATTAATAACAAAAGAGCAGGACATAGGGTATTACGCATCTAGCAGCCCGAACCTGGGTAAACCTTGTGTGCTGTTCTTTCTGTTCCATCTCGCTTATAGTCTATTAGCGTGCCTCTACCATAAATCACTACCATCGGTATACCCGTGGTAGACTAGCCATGCGATATTTAAAATCGACGGTGGCGCGCGCCCGTAGGGGGGTGCATGCAGATTTTGAGGCAAGCAAGATGGTTTCCTTCGGCTGCTTCCATGGAGTTCAAGGCGGGACTGACTTTCACAATCGGCGCGTTCACCTGGACGTCCGGTGTAGCAACGACCACCGGAATCGTGGAGGCGGTGCGGTCTGCTCCAGCACCAATGTCATCAACCACTTTGCCGACGTGTTTGATGTCGTGATCTCTTTTGGGGTCGTCTGTGACCCGTCGACAGCTTCCTTGGTGGAATCGACCCATATCGATTTGCCGAGGACGGCCTAACCACCGTGCAGGCATCAACCATCGCTGCCGACAAGCAAACAAGGACGCACGACCTGCACACAGTAGCGACCATCCTAAATTTATCATCTCTCCGTCGTCAGCTGATCGTGCGGACCTCCTCCTCATTCACCACAGCTACTATGGATGAGCATGTATACTATACGTATCGATCTACAAGACCATGCAATCTGATATTACAAGACATGCAAGCCATATGCGTGTAACTTACACATGTACCTCTACGTATATGTATGAAGCAAAACAACGTGAGCAAATTGGCTTGCTACTTGTATACGGTTTCAACACGAGATTAATCTCAACCTCTCCGATGCGTTGAGCTATCTCCGAGCCGTGTCCGGCTACACGGATCGATCCGCCAACTTTATTACACGGATGCCAACTCCAACTTCAGACTCTATGCATGATCCCATAATCACAATTACACGGCACCACAACCAGCAGCCTCAGACGCTCATACCTGCCGTCCACGTCGCTACCCGACCCGCTGGACATATAGTTCAACGCTTGTGTCCACCGTCTACACCGCCGCTGGCCTCCAAATCATCATCTTGGGTCGGTGTCACACACCGCACGGCTTCATCTCCGACCACATGCTGCTCGGGGACTCGTCATCATCGCCTCGTCATCATTGTCTCGACCACGACGATATGTCTTCAATAATAAGCTAAGTATTTATATTTTAATTGATATTTCATCATTCCTTCTACATACATCTTCGCCATACATGCGTCTTCATGACTTTTATCGACCACTACCAGAGTGCGCTCGAAACTTTTTTAACATATCTGCATGTTTTCCACATAAGTCGAACAGTTACGTCCTCATATTTAACTCTATCAGAAAGGGCACTGTTCCCGATTCCTCCGATCACATGTTACGGCTCTAAGCCACAGAACACAGGAGATACCGACAGTCTCTCCCTGACGGTACTAGGCCCCTAGTGCCCCGGCATTGTGCTGTTCACTCGAGGTTCCCTAGTCATCTAGGGGCTGATGTGTCTCTAGGATGAACTACACTACTCGCGCTGTTTAAAAAATGACTTACTGGATAAAAAATGAAGTTTTTTACCATCTTTTTGCCTAACAATTATACTAAGTATAATACATCAGCCTGCTGATTTTCTCTCTAGAGATCAATTATTTATACATCATGTACTACCGCTCTTCATGTTTATTTTTCAGGTGCACGGTTCAGTTACCGAGCTCATCTTTTACACTCGGGGACTGGACCAGTTGAGGGGTTCATCATCCAAGACTTTATCACCGACTAGTTGGTTGACCCGGTCGACCGGTCGGGCCTGGGACCGGACCCACGGCTGCACCGTGAGTCACATGCTTGGTCGACCCGGCCTGTCTAGAGACTGGTTGTTTACCATAGTTATACACTGGTTGGCATAGCTTCTGATTGATCGACCAGTTCTGCAAAAGTCAAGTTTTTTCTTAAAAGCTTGCCACAGCATGATGCCTATCTTCTACCAACCTTGGGGACTACGTGGGCCCACGTCACCTAATATTGACTGGGCCTATTCATTCTATAAAGTGGGTCTGACCCCTAGCATTTACTTCTGGCTTTTCTGAAAAGCCGGATTTCTATAAACGCCAATGATATCAGATATCATAAGCTACTGTGGGTCCATGTCTCCAGGCGTGGGTCGCTTTTTTCCTTTTTCTAGAGCAACATGCATCTTTCGACAAAGCCTGTACTTGGATGACCATTACGATGGGTCGACTCTTCATCGAACTAGACGGCGAACCAGTACGCTCTTGTGGTGCTCTTCCTAATTGGTCGGCAGATCAACCACAAGCTCCAACCGCTCGAGTGACTGGATCAACCATGCAAGACTTCAAGCCTCACTGGTTGACAAGCATCAAGACGGTATTCTCCTCAAGATCCATGGTGCTCGGGGACTAGCTGTGAGGATATGACCCCATATACCCTCGCGGCTATACATAGGCCACACCATCGAGATGGCCCAACCCACAAGATGAAGACCTGCGGCACATGACGTGCACCGCACAAACATTATAATAGTACCAAATAAGCTATTTTACTTGTAAGTATGTCCCTTTAGAGTATATAAGGAGGGGCAGGGGTCCCTAGAGGACAACTCAACACAGCTCAGATCATCAGGATCTGGGCGATTCAACTCTTTTTCATCAATAATAGAAGAGCAGGACGTAGGGTATTACGCATCTGGCGGCCCGAACCTGGGTAAACCGTGTGTGCTGTTCTTTCTGTTCTATCTCGCTTGTAGTCTAATAGCGTGCCTCTACCATAAATCACTGCCATCAGTGTACCCGTGGTAGACTGCCGTCGATATTTCATCGACACAAAAGCAAATGGCCCTATAGGTTATACCTTTGCCTTGAGCGCATTTTCCTCCACTTCTCCTCTTTCTCACTTGGAGCACTTGGTGTCATCCACATCCATCACCTTGGTCCATCTTGAGTGGACCATCCATGCTAAAGCTATACATCTACTTAACCAAATGGATTAGTCCAAGGTTTCATCAATTAGTCAAAACCAAATTAGGGCTTCAACTAGACACACGGACGTGGCTAAGAGAGGAGGTTTCTGGCCTACTGTTGATTGACAAGGACGTCAATCTCTTAAGGGGGTGAGGATGTAACACCTCGGACTAGGGTTTAATAGGATTAATATGATACTCATACCAATAAGTTGCAACTTCTTTTTTGGAAGCCCATCTTCAAAAACTTAAGTTAAGCGTGTTTGGCATGGAGCGATGTGTGACCGATCGGGAAGTTATTCCCGGATACGCATGAGTGAAGACAAAGTGCACAGAAAAGACTAGTGTTGGTCTGTGGAGGCAGTATTGGTCCTATTAAAGCTATCAGATATAAGTGGACCCGGTCTCGAGGAGGCAGAACGTTACAGTGCTTGTGTTCTATTATATGTGGAGTGCGAATGGACTGTGAGACGCCTCCTCTGTGCATGAGCCCAAGTCCTCCCTTTTATAGTCGAAGGGAGGCTCATAGTAGCGGGGGGGGGAGGCGTGCACCGTAAGGGTGAAGAAAGCTTAAGGAGCAAGGTTGTGGTGGGTCCCGGGTGAAAACTTGTGGACTATTGCTATCGTCGTCCTTCCTTCTTCCCACGAGATCTTCCCTTTGACACCGTCTTCTATAGGGTGGACCGGTCTATACGTGTAGGAATTGGGGTATGAACATAGGTCATAGATCCTGTAAGTGGACGGGGAGGACGCCGAACGTGGGCGCGTAAGTCGGGCAATGCTAGATGAATAGGGGACGTTTGGACCGGCCGGGCCCCCTGTAGTGGGTTGATGGAGCGACTATCGTATACGTACGGTGGCCACGGTGTTGGTATGATGGCCCGCGCCTCCTCCTTGCTCCCCGGGTCGCGCAGCGTGACCGCCCGCGGGGCAGCGTGAGACCCGGCACCAGTGGTGAAGGCCTGCATTAGAGGGATAGGGTGGTGCTCTCCGTAGAACGGAGAGGGAGAAAGCGGAGCTAAGGCCGTTGTGGGAGAAGCGTGGGGACGACGCAAGGCCCGTTGGTTACTTTAGGGTTACGTCCTCCACCGCTCAAGGGTGGGGGTGACGGCAATGCGGCGTGGTCCGCGCTACCACGAGTGTGTATGTGCATAGTGGGCGGCGTCTTGCCGTCGTCTGAACGCGTTTCCCAATGCTTGGTCTCGACCTTTCCTTGTAAGGGATGGTCGACTCTCGACTCCTCCCGACAGAGAGGGGTCGCGCGAATCGGAAATGCCCAGAGGGTCAAGGTTAGGTAGCTGCGTGCTTGTCTTTGAAGGCGTCGAGGCCCATGATGACTGGGCTGCGTACGCTAGCCCACGCCCGCGGCACGCTAGACGGGCATGTCTGCCCTTAATTGCTTAGGGCGGCCGCGTAGACATGGGCCTAGGTGGGCTGGTGTTTGCTTTGAAAAGTTAAGTTATTCGTACTTGGGCCTTTAAGGGGCCATGGTTTTTACCCCTTACATATAGTTTTGCTGCATGAGCAAATATCTCCAAGGACATGTGGAAATAGGTGAGTTGTAAACATAAATCACTACTTATGTTTTTGTTTACTTCCAATTGGATACAATGTTGATGGTCAAAATAGGTGGTTAAGAATCTTCAACAATGGCGGTGTTGTGAGCTGGCCAAATAGGGAGAGTGTAGCGGGGTGGACGGGGCTTGGGAGTGGGATGGAGATAACTTAGAGTTATAGGATAGTTATGGCAATGATGGGCTCTTAGCGGGCCTTGGAGGCCATCAGGCCGCCACCATGCCTCTCATCAAATCATGGGCCGTGTCGTGCCAGCTCGGCCTAGTGCTTCATGCTGGCCCAGCTTGGGCACGATGGAGGCTAGGCCGTGCCATACTTGAGCCACGCATAAAAGGCTTCATGCTGTGCCACCGTGCCGTGGGCTGTATGTGTGTGTGTCTATATATATAGGGTGAGTTTTCTATACTCCCAGGAGTATCTACTCCCATCTAAGAGTATGTACGGCGTCCAGCCAGTTAGTTAACTGAGCTAACGGAGGCGTTGAGGTGGGCAGCCCGTTGGTTTCGTGGGCGTTCTTGTTAGCTTCTTTCAAATACCTACTGACGTATATACTTCTGCATGAATAAAGTATGGATGCATGTTTTAATAATAAAAAAATAGTATATTTATATACTTGCAATTGGGAGTACATCTATATACTTTAATGAGAAAACTGAGTATATTTGCATACTTGAGAAAACTGAGTATATTTGCATACTTGCACAATGCACTTGCGTATATCGACAAAAATTGAGACCCTTGTGTACAACTTTTTGACATGAGTATCGGTATGTACATACACGTTAACATTAAGTCACGTGAAATACTCACATGACTATGGACATACTTTTATGATAAAGAGTATGAGTACATGCAGGTTATGTGTACATACTTTTCTGATAGGAGTATGGATACAAACATATTTAAGAGGTGTATTTATATTAGTACACAAATTCAATGGAGTATGAGTACATACATATTTACAGGGTACACAAATTCAATGGAGTATAAGTATAAAGATTTTGCATGTTTTAGAAATCGTGCGCAACAAATTCAGCATCCCCATCAGATCGGGCACATCATGCCTGCGGAAAGAAAAAAATAATGAAATCAATTTAGACTACTTATGAAAATGCAGAACTGAGCTTTGACAAAGGCAAAGGCTACTTCACTATATTGATCCTTCAATATTTAAGTGAAAGTTAAACCTGCATATATTTTTGCTATCCAGAGATACCTTAGCTAATAGCTACTCAATCTCAAAACAAAATGTATCTAGTAAACTGTAGCCTAATAATGTATCTAGTAATACTTTCAGCAGAAAAAGAAAGAAAGTAGTATGATATAACAAACCTTTGAATCGTATCTGTCGTATGCAATGATACTTTATAAAATGTTAATTTAAAAGGTACCTAGTGATACCATAGATTAAAAAGATTATATCAGATAATACTCATCAGAAACTAGTAGTATGCTGATGTACCTGTTGACGGGGCGGACCTGCGCCGGCCGTCATCCGCCGCTCGGTGCAGGCGTAGGCCACCGCGACGGCCGCCTTCTCAAACTCCTTCGCACAGAGGCTCGGAGACGTTGCCTTGCTGGCCGCCGCAGCACTCCCAGCACGCCACCGTGCAAGCGGCTGGCTACCATTAGCGGCTCCCGCAGGCACCGTCACACTCACAATCACCTCCCATGCCTGATGAAAGAAGCTGAATCTGGATATTAAGTCAAGCAATTCAATTAGATCTAAAAATACTACTGCGAACTAGATCAATGAAAATTCAAAACATGGGCACCCACCACGGACTCTGTCCCGCATGCCGGCCAGGGGAACGGAGAACTCTGACCGGGGGAGCATCGTGCGGGATCTGAGAGGAGGGGAGAGAAGGCAAGGAGAGGATCGGCCGAGAAGCTCTGGCCCGCCACCGGCCGGATCGGAGAACTCGGCCCGAAGCCACCACCTGCGGAATCTCGGAAGGGGCGAGAAGGCCGGGAGGACGAGGAGCTCCACCCAGCCACCGTCCAGAGAGCTTTGCCCGGGGCTGCCGCCTGCGGGATTTGGGGAGGGGAAAGGAGCTCACCTCTTCAGTAGAAGTCGGTGCCATCGGTGTGGCCGCTGCCGCCGCCACGAAAAGCCGCCGAGATCCCACATGGGGAGGCCGCTGCCATGGATCCGCAACTATACCTTGGGAGGGTGGTGCCGTGGCTCCGTCACGGCTAGGGATACGCGCATCCTCGCGAGGGAGCGCCGCCGCACGAAAGGGGACGCACCACCGCTAGAGATCATGCCGAGTGGAATGGGTGCTGCCGCCTCTGGAACAGCCGCCTCTGGAACAGCCCACAGCTGCCGTCGTCGGGATCACCATACGCCAACGGGATTTGAGGGCGAGCCGCTGCCGATGTGGGCTACTACTCCGTCCCGAAATAATTGTCGTTTTCGATTTTCGTGCCACAAGTTTGACTCGATTTATAGAAAATACGTGCAATATTTATATCTCCGAATAATTTTGTTAAAAAACTAGATTCAAAGATCTTTCCGATGATATTAATTATGATACTAATCGATAATATTTATTATTTATAAAAATTGCCGACATTTGTTTCTCGGGAAGCGAAAACGACAGTTATTTTGGGACGGAGGGAGTATATATGTTGGGCATTGTGCTGTATTGGGTCGACCCAAAAAAAGATCTGTTACGTACCCGTTAGAGAACGCCGTCGCCGGCCCGTTAGCTACGTCCGTTTGAGAGACTTCTCGCGTGTGTATTAACACCCGGGAGTAGCTACTCCTAGTGAGTACGAAATAATTTCCCTATATATAGGTTTTTTTACTCCTGGTAGTAACTACTCCCACCTGAGAATATACACGCCATCAATCATCCACACGCACCTATGTAACGCCGGGGATGCGGACTCACGAATCATCCACACGCACGTATGTAACGCCGGGGATGCGGACTCACAAGACAGGAGACGTGGATGACACGGCCCGTTAGCTTCCTTAATGGGTTTGGGTAGAATCCAATTGCGTATGTTGTATGCAAGCAAAGATAGTCACGTGAGTGCGTATGTATGTTAATGTTGGTATATACGTGAATTTTATTTAGTAATCATCCGAAGAGCACCTAGCCGGATATTTTCTTAACGGAGAAATCGGATCTATACGTATACTGGGTATATGTACATACTTTTTAGAATAGACTTTTTGGAATGGGATATGTGTACATACTTTTTAAAATAGAGTATTTCCACATACTTGTACGTGGAAGTATATCCATATACTTTAATTAGAATTAGAAAATTTAGTATATTTGCATACATGCACATAGCACCTGAGTATATTCGTACGCACTTGGATTATTTTAGTGTTTATCATTGCTTATAGAGTATCTATTTTTTAGGAGAAAAATTGAGACGCTTGTTTACAACTCTGTGACATGAGTACCAGTACATAAACAAGCAGGTTGTACTGATTTTACCTTTCTGACAAATGAGTGTATGTACAAATCTTTCAGAAAAGGAGCTATACATACACGTCCGTAAATGACTCATGACTGGTGAAATGATCGAGTAGATTAGTAGAATCATGCAAGGGAGTATGACTATACTATTAAGTTGGAATATATATTTGAATTACATATACCGTACAGAACATGTATCTTGTATCAGTGTGATATTCTAGTCTAAAAGTATCAAGCGATACTAATGTTAAGACTGCATCACGCACAACATCAAGAAAATCATTGAGTGATGCTAGATCTAATAATCTGGAAAAGTACGTAAGCATACTCTGCATACTCTAGTCTAAAAGTATCAGATGAAGTATACTCTCTTCTGGACACAAAACCATGGAAAAGAGCCGGCAAAGGGAGAATAGAGTCGCCGCAGCAGCAGCAGGACCGTATTTTTTTACTTTTTAGCCCTTTTTTTCAAAAAAATGTACATTTAGACCCTTTAAAATTTTATTTCATTTTTTGGACCCTAAGCTCGGCGCCGTAGCAATTGGCGCCGAGATAACACATCTCGGCGCCAGTCATTGGCGCCGAGGACCAAAATTATTTTCTACGTAGCGTTGATGTGGCTGCATGCGTGGAGTAGACGTGGCGCGAGCTTGGCGCCGTTGATCTAGGCGCCGAGCTCCTCTCGTGCTGTCTTGACTCAGCATGCGTGCGACTAGAGAGAACAGAGCTGCATGCATGCATGTACAGTAGTACTAGAGAGAATTGAGCTACTAGTAGTCCTGTGCTTGCACAAGGATCGAAAAAGGTACATAAGTGGGCAGAGGGAAAAACTTGCAGAGCATCAAAAAAATATGTGTACAGTTCAAATGAAGAGTTCAAATGAAGCGGAAAATTTCTCTGGTGCATGAATTATTCATGAGAGCGTACTGTTACCTGCCAGCTAAAATAAATAACAACCTTGCCTGCTAGTTAAAGTGAATCGTATATTTCCTTTGTCCTGAAAAAAATAAGTTCTTACAATAAGGGTCGGTAATTTTTTTTTTTCTAAATTTGGTTAATTTTATAAAAAAAATGTAGCAATACTTATAAAAAAATGAGCATATTATAAAACTATATTCTATGGTAAATCTAATTCAATTTTTTATATAAATATCATCTATCTTATTACTGTACTTTAATAATAATTTATTTATTTTATAATTTGTATAAAATATTGCTATTTTTTATAGATAGAGTTAGTTAAATTTTAAAAATTTGACTAGTACAAATAATAGCAATCACTTGAGGGTGTTTGGTTCGAGGGACTAAAAAGTAGTCTCGTGTCATATTATCAAGTGTTTAGATGCTAACTAGTTTTTAAATATTTGATGTGACTTGGAACTAAAATTCAATTCTTCAAACTAAAAGCCATCTCTACTCCTAAAAGCTAAAACGGCATCGTTCACGGCCTCCCCATCGCCCGCCCCGCTCCATCGCCCCAGTAGCGCTCCATCGCCCCGACAGCCATTCAAGACCGCCCCCACACCTTTTTCACTTCCCTCGATGCGCACGCACAAATTGACTCCCCAAGTAGCCCGGCAGACCAGCACCCCCCTCCCGTATAGTAGTAGTACTGTAGTAGTAGACCACCACGCTACTCTAGGCTCCTGGCCGCTTGGCTTCCGCCGGGTTGCTTTGCTCTCACCGGCCCATGGGTCATGATGAAATCCACCCAACTCATCCGTGCTAAGGAGGAGTAGTCCCTCCGCATGTTAATGAAAATTATAAAATACGTGGATATAAAATTATAGATAGAAAACCAAACAATAAAAGGAGGCTAAACCCAACTCTCTTCATTTTAAATTCTAAGATATTTTGGCTTTCTAGATACGTAAAACCAATATATCTAGAAAACCAAACAATAAAAGGTGTTTTAGCCTCCTGTAAACTTCTTCTTATTAATATCATGCTGGTAGACCAGATCTTTTTAAAAAGGATATAAATTTTTGACAGTTTTTATGGTAATTCAAACAAGTTTTTTTCTAGGCCGTGTCGTTCTTCACATGGTCCTACCTTGATAATATTAAATCCCAAGCCGCTTGTTGTCTTTTGCAAGCGAATCAAATTTTAATTGCTTACTATTGTAAATAAAAAACAATTTTTAATCTAAGTGAGTCCTGAATTCTATAATCTTATCTAAACAGATAATCGAGAATGACATAATTAAAATCTAATTAGAGTGCTTAACTTGATGAAAAATGAAAATTATTGGGAAATTCATTGAGTACATGCCTTGCTTTGCGATGGGAATTAAAATCCGCTGCATGGCTAGCTCACTAGGCTCTAGGCACCTTGGGACAAAGGACTACTTGAGTGGAGGATGCCAGGACGAGAAGAGGCAGAAGTCTTCGATGCACAGTGCATGGCAGTAGATGAGTGGATTGGCGTGCTGTATACTCCCTCCGTCCCTTGGAGTATGTCGTCCGGGAAGCGTGTTTGTGAGGGAGACACGGTTTTCCAACGATAAAGTCCATGGGACAGAGGGAGTACAAGCGTTATAGGAAGCAATGATTTTGTTTCCCTGGTGCGCTGGACTGGATGGTACTGGTGCGGTCTTTGGGTTCATCGGTTGGACCTCCTGCGGGTGCGTGACTTTGGTTTTGGGAGTGCAAACACGGTGGAGAATTAGTGCTAATAATTAATTTTTCTGTTTTTTTTCCTGGGTGTGGCTGCACCCACGGCGCCAAACGTGCGACTCCGCCTTCCCCCGCATGACGGGAGGGCAGTTCAGTGGTGGCGGGCACCCGGCGCCGGCGCCGGCGCCTGCTTGCGGAGATCGTGCTTGAGCGCATCGGCGGAGGAGTTCGCCGGCCTACATCATTAAATACCCGCCGGCGCCGTCTGCCCCCCTGCCGCAGTTGTGATTGAGCGAATCGGCGGAGGAGTTGGTCGGCCCGCAAAGATTGCCGTGTACAGTATGCCCTTGCGGGCATCGTGGACCGTGCCCACGACCACGAGCGAGTGCTGTGCACCACGAGTCCACAACTTGCTACGACGCCATGCGATCGATCATGCCAGCGACACGAGTCCACGACCAGCCAGCTCCGACACCTGCGATCCATCATGCCCGACACGTGCACGCAAGCATAAGTTTAGGCTCCATGCACGCACGCTGAAACTCTAGCGGCAGTGTAGCCGTGCGCGATCTTGTAGTATACATGCTCGCAACAAAAAAGAATGACCAAGAAAGCAAAGCTGCAGACACAAACTTTTTGCTTGCATTGAGGGGAGAAGAGAGCGGGGAAAGGCGTACAAAGAAAGCACAGCAGATCATAAAGGGGGTTCGCCGTTGCTCAAGAAATCGCAGACAAAACAGAGCAGCACCCGGCCTAATGTCCAAAGGAAATTGCTATGGGCGAGGCAAATGGCTCTTACGTCTCGTCTGGCACCCCCTCCGTAGCTCTCACCGTCTCACGCTCACGCAAACAGGCGGGCCATCAAGGCCCGCCCGCCCGTACAGCACCTCCCTCACTGCACGGGCGGCACCGCACGCCGACGCAAAGACACGCGCCCGAGGCAGTGAAGAGCACGCGAAGCCCGTTCTCCAAGGAGATGACCAACCATTGGGCTAGGCAGCAGGCCCTTCGGCAGCTGTTCATTGGCACGCCGCTGGTTGAGGCTGAGGCGCATCTTCTACTTCCGCCACACTCTGTTTTCCCCACGCAGCTGTAGCCACCGTCGGCCCTCCTCCTTCCTATCCCTTCCACCGCTACGCCGCGGCACCTCCTCTCGTTTGCGAGGAGCTAGAATCTGCGCCGCGTCATTGCACCACTGCGGCGGTGCGAAGCGCACCACCATGGACGAATCGGCGCTCCCGCGCGGAATAGGTCGAATGTCGGGTCACCCGCTGCGCCGGCGCGGTGGCCATGTCCCCGCGTGGATTTCTTCCCCAGAGGTCACCGTTCGGCACAGCTATGAACGTGATGGTGTGGAAACCGCGGAGGCAGCGCCTGCTTTGGCGCTTGGCCCAAACGAAGATTTGCCGCCCTCGGGCAGCAAGGTTTGCTAGAAATGAATCATCTATCATACTCTAATGATCAGTCTATTAGTCTTGTGGACATTGGTAGGCATTGTTTTAGCAGGTTCTTGAAATCAATTGTCGAGTCCATGCATAGTTGAGTTATCCTTTTAGCTTGTCATGACACAGCTGCACTCTAACCATCATCAATTGGCAAATACATGAAAAAAAGCCAGGAAAGTAGAAATAGAAATTAGTGAAAAAAAGCCAAGAAAGTAGGAATTAATTACGAAAAGTGATTAAAATGAAACGATGATGGTAAACTGCAGCGGCTTAAGGAGGCTTTCCTTATTCTCGCAAAAAAAAAAAAGGCTTTCCTTATCCTTTCATCTCACTGACAAGATAGTCTAAAAACCGTAAATTATGCAACAAATTTGCTCTAAAATGTTCTGGTCACCATGCACTCCATATCCAAATGCCTAAGTTGGAGTGTTGGACATCCCATTTTAGTTTGCATGTCGACATTTAACGTGTTGTAGAAATAGAATTGCAAAAGCAACAAAATATGACTTGGTTCTTGCAAAAAAAAACTCTTTCATGCTTATGCCTACTGGTTAGTGGTTACTCAGTCATCCAGTGGTGCACAAGTGCTGCTCTAGGCAAGGAAAATTGTGACTGAAAAAATGGTTTTGTTTTGACAGGTCAATTGTTACTCTTACTATCACTTTAGGTCCATATTTTTAGGTGTTCTGAAAATAGGAAGAATGACTAATCTCTTTCAACTGAAATTTAGGCATCTAATTTCCTGCATTTCATTGTTTTCAACCTGTAAGTTTGTTAAGCAGACCCTAAAATCACAGTATGTATGAAAGAAATTAAGTAACAAAAAAATCAAACATGAAAAGCGGAAGATAGCATATAGTCACAAATCATCACCTGTAGAGATTTCTATAGCTCTCAATAAATCAGAATTCACTGTTGACAGAATGGCTTACTATAATGTTCATGAGTTTGTTTCTATTAATAAATACTATTTTCTTATCTCCTTGACCTGTTGAGACCTCAGCAATATGTAAAGTATTGATGATTAATCTACTTCCGTGCTTTATTAACAGAATTTTGTAAAAAGAGAAGAGGAGGAAAAAGAGCCACAATAGTAGTAACAAAGACCACCAATATTATTCCCCAAAGGTAAACCATACTTAGCTGATCTTGAAAGATAAACTTCCATGGTTTGTTAATGTCATGAACTCACTATATTTTGGGACAAGTAGTTTTTTGCAGCAAAAAATGTGGTGGTAACCAAGAAGAGATGCTTAATAATGCAAAAAATGATAATTGATGATGCTTTGAGACATTGGAGTAAGTTTCTTATGATTTATTTAATTCAACGGTAATATATATTATTCAATTGATCATATTCTAGGTCATAACTTGTTATCTTATAGGACCAATTGGGTACGGAGCTTCCAACCTTACAATATCTCCCTAACTGTCCATCAACTCCAAGCATCACTAAGGATGAATCAACTGATGCCCAGAGAATGTTTCAACATGGGTGTGCGGCTTCTTGCATACCATGAGAATAGAAGATTGACGAGTGCCAATGTGGTGGTTTCAAAGCATTACATGGACCTGAGATTCTGTGTGAGTAAATTGTTTTTAAATTATATAAGTATACTCTTGCATATTTCTTAAGTAGTATATCCATAGTAAGAAGTCTTTCTCATGTTTTTAAGCATATCTGTTTTTTACGTAGACTACATACGAATCTGCACAAATTCCAAGGTCTGAGAAGCTTAATGTTCAAGAGTTGGCTAAATCATTAGAAACATGGCCATATATGAAATATGATGCCTTACGCTGCAGATTTGTAAGGATATTTCTCTATGATTATTGTAAAACCTTTTTTGAAATTCTAATTCCTATCATTCCACAGCTTCTTATGCCATGGGTAAGAGGAGGCATTAACCTTTTTGTGTTCGACCGTGAGGAAAAAACTCTAACTGTGCTTGACCATACTCCTATTCCCCGATTGGTGTAAAGATATGCCATACAAGCGCTATGTGTATAAAATTATCAAGATTTCCAACAGTTATAGACTTGCAACGGAGTGCAAGGGCCTGCACATCTTGTCGATGTCTTTGCGTGGAAACACATACTCCCAAGTGGCATTCCAGTCATAGAAGATAGGTGATTTCATTTGAACCATGCTATATATAGAAATTGACTGTTAAGGGTTAAGAATTGACCATTTTTTATGATATAGGAATTTAAATGCCTTTATCGTTCTACAATTCATGTCCGCATGGAACAATGGCCAACTCATGCCAATCTCTACGGTGAGCACAATGCTTTATGTTTGTGGTCATCTATACATATAATTCTAACTTATTATTTATGTTTGTCTTGTGCATAGGATGGCCAAAGACTACGAAAGAACTTTGTCATCAACCAATTGGCGTATGATGGGAATTCACGGCGTTGTATAATTCTTGTATCCCTACGAGAATATCTTAGCCGTATCACGGGCATAAGACAATGAAAGAGATAGTTATGGAGGACTTATCTATCATGCACTTATTTTGATGTTGTTACTAAATTTGACGCTTATTTATTTGAATATGGCTTGAAACAATATATTGCTTATCCGAAGTTTAAATTTATTTGTCTTGATTTGGGTCTATTTTTTTATACTCTTATTGTGTTGAAAATTGAGGCTCCTAACCTACTTTTTTTTTACTTTTATTGTGTTGAATTGCATTGAAAATTTTAAGATTTCCGTAGCAACGCACGGGCATATGCTAGTCTAAATAAATTTCTAAACCTTCTTGTCGCGGACAGAGTAGTAAGTACTACCTCCGTCCCTGAATACTGCAACTCCTAGAATCCGTGCCAGTCAAACTTTTTGAACTTTGACCAACTTTATAGAAAAAACATAAATATCTATGATACAAAATAAGTATCTTGTAAAAATACATTGTATGATAAATCTAATGGTACTAATTTGATATCATACATCTTAGTATTTTTCTTTTTTTAGAAATTTGGTCAAAGTTTAAAAAATTTAACTTAAGACAATTCTAGAAGTTGCAGTATTCAGGGACAGAGGGAGTAGATTTCAGGACCAGCATGCTCGCCGGCATGGCCTACATCCATACGTCTATTCCAAGCGTCACTTCTGCCACGCCTCTCTCTCTCCCCTGTGTAAAGTAGTAGCTTTGGCTCTCTCCCCGTGTACAGTAGCTTTGGCATTGGATTTTGTGTACGATGCTACAGTAAAAAGCTTGGTGCACATTGGTTGGTTTAACTGCTCAGACCTGGATGCCGTGGTCTGTGGTGCCGAGCTCGACGCCAAGATCCACGGCGCTGAGCCGGCTGCCACATCAGCACCACATAGACAGTCACATCAACAATATGTAGAAAAAAAGTTAGACCTTGGCGCCAATGATTATGGCGCCGAGACGTGTGACCTCGGCGCCAATTATTTTGGCGCCCGAACCTAAAGGTCCAGAAAACGAAATGAAATTTTTAAGGGTCTATTTGTGAAATTCTTTTAGGAAAAGGATCAAAAAGGTAAAAAAGACGGGCAGCAGGAGGGGTGCCACCGTCACCTCCATGAACGGGAGTAAGAGAAGGGACTTCGTGGCTGCATCCACCAGCGGAGGAGGGTCATTGTCGTAGCGACTATTGGCAAGGGGAACACGGCCGGCGTGCCCCGCCATGCACTAGCCGGCAGAGAGAGGAAGGCTGTCGTGCTCGTGCGTCTCGCTTGTTCCTGGCGACGGCGCAGCCCACCCACGGCGGCTCGCCCCACAGCGACGGGGACCCACCGAGCTCCTCCATGATGCCAGGAGGAATTAGGCGCCATTGAAGCACCTTCATGGCCAGCATCTGCACGATCTAGATCTGTTGATCTCATCATAAAAAAAATATGACAAGCTTGTCGATGGGCAAATTGCACGATCCAGATCCGTTGATCTCATCAGGAAAAAAAAATATGACAAGCTTGTCGATGGGCAAATTGCAGGGTAGATGACGCTGCCACCAGAGACCAGACGCTATCGAGAAACGCATCAAAGGGGATCTAGCAAGATCTGCCAGCTGCAACCAAATTAGATCGGAAAAATGTATGGACCGAACAGAAAAATTTGGAGTGTCTCAACCATACCTGGATTCCACAACCTTGTTCGGTGAAGGCAGTGCACGTGGGCTGCAGCGAGGCGGACATGACCCTCCGCAGAGACAGCCTCGTGCGCATGGAGGATCCTGAGCGACGGACGGCATTGGAGACGATGCACAGGTCGCGCCGGATCTCAAGTGGAGTGGCGGGCTGGCGGCGCAGCGCGTGGACTCCGGCGTGCTCCCGCGTCTAGGCATGCCCTATTCCACAGAGGCGGCACCAGCACACCGGAAGCCATCCCCATGCCCGCAGATGACGCGTGCTCGATGGAGGCGGCGCACCCGAGGCCATCGCGGCATTGCCGCCGCTCGACGATGTGCGGCTTGAGTATGAGCACATCCGATAGGCATATACTCCTATCATATTAAAAAATACTAACAGGTCCGCTGCTTTAACCCGCTGATGAACCACCCACGGTGGAACGCCGTGGTCGGGCCGTTGCCTACGTCCGTCCGTGGGATTGGCTGCACACTTCCATGCGTGTACTGAAAAGGTGAGTTACTCCCTAGGAGTTGGATGAAATTTCTCTCTCTATATATATAGGATCCCGTTATTCACCATGCTGCACTGTAAATAACTATTCAACGCAACTGTAAATTTATTACCAATCGTTCCCGCAAAAGTAAAAAGTATCCAGGAGCAGCCTATCCCACCATCATGACCGCGGAATCCTCTCCCGCAACCGTAAACTTTATTACCAATCGACGTAAAGCTGATCCGAGAGGCGGCAGCCTGATAGTAGTAATAAAATTAGCTCTTTTTTACTCCTGTATAAAACGTAAAACTAATACTCGTAACCACTCTTTTCGCATCCCTCTCGTAACCGTAAAAGTCATCTCTCAGTTCCCTCACGCGAATTTTCCGCAACCGTAAAAGTTTCATGTCCAGTGTCAAATCATGTCATGTGATGCCGTGCATGCATCTCCTCCATTTACTGTTTTTGTTAATTTGTTTTTAATTAAGTTAATTACTCCTTTTGATATCTCTATACCATGATATCAAATTACAGACGAGAGTAATACTAATTATTACTATTTATAGGAGGAACAATTCTTATTATTTTTTATTTTGTTGACTATGCTTTTTTTCTACGGTCGATGCTCAGATACTAATTATATGGATTTTGCAAACCGTAAACACAGAACTAAGATTAGCTAATCACATATTTTTTGAGTAGTAAATTTACAAAATCAATATTTTTATACAAACTAAACTGTATTACAAAATTAGTTCCTCTGATAGTAGTAACATTTAGATAATTGGTCTCTGAACATTTCTGGACTAGTAGTAATTTGTTCCTGAACATTACTAAGATTAGCTAAAGTAGCAATATTTGATTCTGGAAGCCATGTGTGCATATCCGAAGACAAGGAATTTGAACATGTGGTGTCTGTGCAGACCCAATGTAGTAACATGAAGATGGATTTGCTCCCAAATGAATCTACACAAGAATTCAAACTTAAAAAAATTACAACTTGAGAAAATCCGACAAACAATGTCAATCCATCATGCCAAGATACAGCTTTGTGCTGGCCAAGATCTGTGCGAACTGGACAGAAAAAAAAGTGAGTGAAACGACTGAAGAAGCCACAGCAGAGCCGATGTACTGAACTACTACGTACTCATCTGCCCCTGCAGATCTGGATCGAGGAACTCAGACTTGAGAGACAAAAAATCACATATCCAAGTAGTAAATTCATAAAAATCAATATTTCTGATTATGCATCAAATATGTACATACGGTCATCACTCTGTACAAGAAAACCAGTCAAATCCATCTGAAAAAATCCATTAAACGAACAAATCAGCATCCACAATTCAGAGAGGACAGAGTAGTAGATCTGCCGTGTCGTTGTTGTGATGCTGGTGTGGTCGCCTGGACGAGCCTCCACTCCGCCGATGAGCCCCTGCACACGAACAGATGCACAACATACTGGATCCGCCATTGATGCCGGTGGGAACCCCTTGCATGATGTGGACGCCGCCGCGCGGCATCGGGTGGAAGGCACGGGCCGCAGCCGCCACATCTGGAGGACGGATCGGCAGATGGCTCGATGCCGCCACTGGATGCTGGGGCTCTGGCGCTCTGCCGCCACTGGATGCATGGTCCCGCCGCCGTGATGCAGGGAGGAAAGGGGTGACCACCGCTGCCGCCATCACGAGGAGGCCACTGCCACAGCTCCGTCACGGCTGCCTTCGGTGGGGGGTGAGGGCCGCCGCTGGTGGCGTGGAGGGCCGCCACGGCTGCCTTCGGGTGGGGGAGGGCCACTGTGGCCGCCGCGGGGTTCAGGGATGCTGCTGCAGGCCGTCGTCGGAGTGGAGCAGGGTCGCCGTGCCGGTGAGGAAGCAGTCGCTGAGCAGCCGCGGCCGCACCTCTGGGAGGCAGCGACGGTCGTCGCTGTCGGCGGTGTAGACAATAGCGCTACGTTTCAAAGAAAAATGGTGGTCGCCACCTGCATCTAAATAGGTGGGAGGGAATTAATGGGAGAGAATTACGGAGTATTAATGGGATGCTGGAAAAACGGGTGCAGTAGTAAATTACGGTTGCAGCATGTCATTGTCCGGCTATGGCAACATCTGGACTAATTAGTTTAATCACTAATGAAGTCAAGATGGATTTTACTACTTCAATTGACTATTTTATGGTTGCGGGGTTTTTGGTTCACTCGTTCTAGTTGGACGGAATGGTACAGACGCGGTAAATATTATTTGACATGCAGGGAGTAGAAAGAGGTTTTTCTACTTCCGATAGTAACTACTCTCTATACACCGTCAGACTTCCGTTAAAATTAGGAGAAGCTAACGGGTTGACAGTGCGGCCGGGGCACTTCCTTGAAAATCGGATGTCAGAGTTTTGTCGTTTGCTTTTGACGTTGGGTTGGCATGCGGTGCTGGTGGATGTATATCTTTTCGAAACATGTGCCTTAAATTAATTAGGAGTATGTATATATACATCACTACAGTATTTAGAAGTATGCATGGATACTTCTTGCGGCGATGGGTATGTATTCATACTTTGTTTAATCTAAAACAACAAAGCCGGCCACGTTTGGTCATCAGCATATTTTTCTCGCACACATGATCTTGGCTAAAACTAGTATAAACTAATACTATTCCAACATGATAGTATGGACCAATACTTATAATAAAAGTAGTATGAACAAATACTGCTTCATACTTAGAGTATATATCGCACACATGCTCGAAAATAGTGTAAGCAAATAACAGTCGAACATAGTTTGGATAAAAAAAGTTATATCACATAAAAATCGTGTTTTTATGGAGCACGGAACTGGTGTGTACGCATTCTTTATTATACTGTAATAAGTATATACAAATACTTCATACTATGAGTAGGTAGCCATACTATCAAGTTCACTTCGTCAGATACGTATTGAGCTGCTATCTTATCCACTTGCTACATACTATCAAGTTCACTTCGTCAGATACGTATTGAGCTGCTATCTTATCCACTTGCTATCTTAACCATCATCTACAAAGCATATCGAACATAGTTTATTCATCTAGACGACAGGGCGGTGGCGGCGGTGCATCAGAGCAGGCAACATGCATGGGCCATCATCTTGTTCTTGCCTGCTGCGTCGTCTCGACATATATCCCTCGTGATTAATTTTAGCACAAACCAAGAGCACTACTAATAGACCTAGATTGTAGAGATGGATGCTTCTAGAAGTCAGCCAATCAAGTATCAAGTGATACGTACTCCAATCTAAAAAAAAAAAAATCTGGATCAAGTGATATTAAATGTTGAAAAAGTATCAAGTGATACTCTAGTCATTAGTATTGCTACGTACTGTAAAGTGATACTGTGATCGATCGATCTGAACAATAAGATGCCTGGATATGGATCGCGGCGTTGCTCGCCGGAGAGGAGAGACGACTCATGCAGTCACCCTGCTTCCGCTCATGCAGCACCGTAGGCCGGCGGCGGCGCTCTGCCTATTACTATATTAGTACAGAAATGCAATGGAGTATGAGTACATACATACATATTTACAGGGTATATATGGATAAAAAAATGCTGAAACTAGTATCCAGATATATACACCTTCTCATCTTTTAGAATCGTGAGCAAAAAGTTCAGCATAACCATCTGATCAGGCACATCATGCCTGCGGAAAGAAAAAAAAGGGATGAGATCAATTTAGAAAGTATATATCGGATCATACTTATCGGGAAAAACAAGAAACTGGTATGCAGATATATACCTGTTGACCGGGACGTACCTGCGCCGGTCGTCATCTCCGGCTCCGCGCAGGCGCAGGCCGTCCTCCGACTCCAACTCCATCGCACGGATCTTGAGCGGAGGGGTGACGCCGGACTCCAGTACGGAGCTGCTCGGATAGGGGGGAGCTCGGACTCGGGCGCTCTCGCGCAGCCCACCTCGACGGAGATGCGCTCACAGCTTTGGCGGATCAGGAGATCGAGGCGGGGCGTCGGCGGGGACGATGCAGGCGGCGCCGGATCTTGAGCGGAGGGGGGCGCTAGATTCTAGCAAGGACCTGCTCGGCAGGGGTGGAGCTTGGACTCCGTCGTGCTCGCCCAGCCCGCTCGACAGAGGAGGCGCTCGCAGTGGCAGCGTCAGCCTGAAGGTCGATCGAGAGGAGGAAGGGAAGACCGGAAGAGGTGGTGGTGGCGGCTACTGTTTGTTGGCGAGTGCCGGCTCGAGATGCAGGACATGATATATGTCATCTAACGGGTACGGATCTGGCGCTAAACCCGATAAGACCGTCTGGGATATAGTGGATGAGGACCCGGTCTGTACAGACGGTGGAACCATCACCGTCGTCATCGTCTGTTAGCTACGTCCATGCGCGGGATCGACTAGACGCTCCCGTACGTGTAATCTGGACGGGAGTAACTACTACGTGGGAGTAGAAAGAAATTTCCCTATATATATATATATATATATATATATATATATATATATATATATATATATATACACACACACACAGCGTCCTCCGCCGACTCTGCAATGACTGACAACTCGACCTTATCTGGATCCTTCAGCGGCAGCGTCCTCTACCGATTCTGCAGCTCGACTCCGACCCCTAGTAGGCAGTCCGCCTCTTCCATGGCAGGACTAGCAAGCGCGGAACAGATTTCGTACTCACGTTTTCTGTATATTCGTCCTCCACGCCACCTTGATAAAATAAAGTATTGATGAACAGCTATTGCGAGGGTTCGTCACTGTTACCATGGACAACCTGGTGAACAAGCTTCTGGGGTAACCTCTTCGTTTCCTGAAAGATGGACACAAAGTCACAACAGAAAGAAGGCAACGGAAAACTCACAGTATAATTGGCACTGGCAAATACAAAATAAGAACATAAAGGGCTAAATTTTATTTAAATTCTAGTACTGCTATTAAAAATGAGGTCGAGAGCAAAGTGACAGGACACTGATTCACTTTTTTCATCGACCAAATTATATTTATTTGTTGCTCTACAGTGTAAAACGTGGGGTCTTCTGACACAATGTTTTCTTAGTTTTAAGGTGTAAAACACACATGGGTGTTGGGATAGCTACAAACTCAATAGAAACCATTGGCTAAGCCCTTTTTCTTTATGAGAAAGAGAGTGACTGGCAATCAATCACTAAGACTAGGTAGTACGAAATTAATGCCAAACTTTTCTATCATGCCATAAAGGGCAGGCCCTATTAAATTTTTAAAATAATAATATTACATTGGCAGGCCCTAATTAGATCAGGGTGGATTATGCACGAACCTTGAATTTTAACAAACAAGAATCTAATTTTCAAGTACCAAAATTGTTTAAAATAAAATTGTATTCCATACATTCGTTTTTATTAAGTTATGACAACAAACTATTCGAATTGAATTGTGTTAATAAGATATTGATTTTTTACTAACTGAAACAAAAGGTCAAATATGCTTATGAAGACTTTCTCAAATTAAGCCTTCCCACGGTGAACCGGTTCGAACGTGTAACTCCAAGAGTTGCTGAAACTCCAATTTGATCCTGGTCTGGTTCAAAGCACGGCACCTCAGAACAATGCCTGAGGGAGTCTCCCCCATGAACGAATTTTTTATAATCTGAAGTACTAGTTTTCCATTTCTCTACAGTAAGACAGCACACATAACAAGGATAGAATAGACTCACCAACATAAAGGACTCAGTAAGCACAATAATGGAAGCTTCACTCAACTTAACTTGTAACTATTCAAGCTACTAAAGCTTGGCTTATTAGCATAGGGACGGAGGCAAGTTTGAGTAGTTTACTATTTGAGCTGTGTGAATTTTTTGGACACCCTAATTTTCATGTTATAGAGTTAATTAAATATGATTGGAACCACAACCACCAACATTTCTCCCACATGAGAATTATGCTTCACTTGCAATTCATTACACTATTTGATTGAGTTCATGTGAAACATTGAAGTTTGATAGATTCATTAGCATATGGAAGATTTGGAACTCTTGTAAATTAAATGTCCACTAAATAGAAACCAGTAGCAATCCCATGTGTTTGGGGGGAAATTGGGGGGAAAAAAGAAATCAGCAGTACTTTAGTGCAGTAGAGAGAAATAATGGCAATTGAACATCAAAGCCTCAAAGGTTAATACAAAGCAATGCGATGGGAGACCTGGAAGTGCCGCATATGAAGAATAGGCTCACACCCAACCTCTGCTACTGATTTTCCATGAGGAGTCTTAACATTAAATCTGTTAGCTTGATATACATATAATTTGTTGTTTGTATCAGGAAGTTGATGGCAAATTTTAAGTAGCGACCCCAGGGTATTCATCTGCATACAATTCAGTAGCATTAATCAGTAACCATAACATAATTTACTGCACATATTGTTGATAATAAAGCATTCTAAGATCATAACAATAATTATGGATTTTTTTTTGAAAGGAAAATGGTATCAGCACTTGTAGATTCCAAATGAACAAAAAAAAGACTAGGAAAAAAAGAAGGGCCAAAAATGAATTACTCAATATGCGCCCAAAACTATTGAACATTAAATATTGAAAAAAACTTTTGTGAATATGGATTTTTCTTTGCTTTCTTTGTCAGAGAGAGACTCTTTTCTATGGACAGAAAGATATATTTACTTCTCCATTTGAACACACTTCTCCATTTGAACACATACTACAAATGATTTTTCATCTTAACAATAAAAATTGCATGCAAAAATAAGATACGGTAGATGACACTCTGGTAGAGACCTGTTGTCAAGGTTCAAGGCAACAGCAGGTGAGGTACACCAACCGACATGAGGCACAACCACCATGAATGGAGCAGCCTTCGCCAGAACTCACACCAGGAACAATAGTAAGATTATCTAAATCAGTAGTCATCGAAGAACCAACATGATGAGAACCATTCGATGTCTTAGAAATCGCATCCGAAGAAACTGGAAACACAATTTCTACTTCAATGTTTGCTCTCTCTTGAGAGGAATACAAATCAAATAATTCCTGAACAGCAGCAACAATTGAAGTGACCATCCCTGATTCTGTTCCTAACACAAACTGAAGATGTTCATCCACATTTCTGTCCAGAGCTCCCATCAGATGATCCTTAATGAAATCCAAGATGTTCTGAGTGGATCCAACAACTCCCATTGCTCTCCGTTTTGCTTCTATGGCCAAAGAGAACATTTCTCCAGGGACCTCAAAGTGTGCTGTTAGAAATGCATCACACTATTGTTCCTTTATTTTCTCCACAACCTCATGGCCAAACATGTCATGAACCATACAGTTACCACCCTGCACATCAGCAAACAATTGTTACAGAAGGGATAAGCAGAGAATGTAAATCAACTAACACCAAATGTAGCACAAATCATAAAAAAAGAAGAAACAAAAACATGATATTCAAAGATTGATGAGACAGACAGATTCCAGCACATTCCAAAGAATAATACATCCATTCATATATTCCATTGCCCCAAGAGATAATGAAGTCAAAACATTTTTGTACAGTTGAGGAACTATGAAAAATCTTATACTTGTTTATGCCAGTTCATAGTAAAACTGACACATGTTTACTACTTTATAAATCATGTGTATTTAGTGGTGCCCAAAATGCCAAATGGATAGATATTTAGGACAGAAAGTGCACCCAACAGGTAGAAGATAGTGTCCATGTCATGCGGGGATTACAGTACAACAGGTGCTTATTTAGAGTAGTTGGTGCCTTGTCAGCACCCTTATCTTATCTCTACTTTAGTTTGTTACAACTTTATTCATTTCTTCAGCTGCAAGTAGACCACTAGGTTCTATATGTTCCCCTCAAAACCTGCCATTGTTCTTTGGCAAAGCAATATACAAAAAAACCTGCCCTAAATCTGAGAATTGTTCAACAAATGGTATTTAGAGCCTGACTTCATCCAATCCCATCCATGTTTATCCATTCCTACTCTTCCTCTAACCACTCCACCAACTCCAATGGGCAGCACAGGCAGGGAGCCATGTCTCAGAACGCGGAGGGCGCGCAAATCGCAGAACTGGAGGTGGCGAGAGGTGGGAGCGCGAGGCGACAAAGGCAGCGGAAGCGGTTGCTCAGGTGTCACGGCATGTGGGTGCCGAGTTGGCAGCTGTGCATTTGCTATAGAGAATGCACCCACCCTGGTTGCAATTGGTTTTTGCCCAGTTGCAACTGTCTCAACTCTAAGTGTAACCGGATCGCGTCAGGTTGCAACTCACCCTCTCTCGCTCCCCCACACCCGCTCGTGTCCCGTGTGACGCACACCCTGTTGCAACCAGAACGCAACGACGGTTGCAACCGCAACACACACCGAGTTGCAATTGGCGCTCGATTCGGACCAAGCGGATGCGCGCAGCCCACTCCCTCACACTTGCTCCTGTCCCGTGCGACACATACCCTATTGCAACTAGAACACAACGACAGTTGCAAACAGGGTGACACACACCCTGTTGCAATTAGAACAGAGCGATGGTTGTAAACACAACGCACACCGAGTTGCAACTGACGCATATATATATATATATATAGTGTAATGGTATAATGCACCTGGGTGCATTTGCTATAGAGAATGCACCCACCCTGGTTGCAACTGGTTCTTACCTAGTTGCAACTGGCACGACTCTAGTTGTAATTTGGATCGCGTCACGTTGTAACTGGTTCTTGCTCAGTTGCAATTGGCTCGACTTTAGTTGCGCGTCACATTGCAACTGGTTTCTTGTCTAGTTGCAACTGGCGCGACTCTAGTTGTAATTGGATCGCGTCGGGTTTGCAATCGGTTCTTGCCCGGCCAGCAACCGGCCCGACTATAGTTGTAATTGGATCGCGTTAGGTTGCAACTATATCAGATCTGGATCAAATCTATTGCAATTACTTCCGTCAAGTTGCAATTAGTATAATGTTATAGTTGTGATTGGTCTAGTCTCACGGTTGCAATTGGTAGAGAATACACACATTTTGGTATATATAAATGCACGTTGTTCACTATCTAGGCTTGCAATTAGGTTGTAACTAGTTGCATGTAACAACAAATTGAGCAAAAATTACGTTCTAAGCGCTTGCGACAAGTGCTAACTACGCTACAGACAAGTTGCAATTGTGTTGTAATCATGGTGGCAACTCATAGTACATTGATGTTGTAATTACATATTTTTTTAAAAAAGTTCATCAAATATAGTCTTCATGGATCTCGTTTTTGTTAAGCATATTTTTTTTGAACAACCCGATGCAAACGGATCTAAAATAGAGGTTACGGTTTAGGAGATATTGCATTTTTTCGATCCGAAACAAAAAAGATTCTCTGCATGCGGGACGGATCAGGGTCTGTGCATTTACTATAGCAAATGCACCTTGTTGCATTTTAGCCTCACCCTATATATATAGGGATGCGCTAATTAGTCCCCTGGGTATTAAATAATATTCAGTACCCGAGTCCTTCCACCCGAGCGCGGCACCCCGGCCACCCGCCCGATCGATCTCACGTCCTTCCCACTGGTTGACGGTCCGAACTGTTTTTTTTCTGGGAACAGATTTTTTTTACAAAATCCACCGATTTATTTTCCCAGCGAGACAGACGTCCTGTTTTTTATGCGATTGCATGTTTTTTGTTTTTTTTCTCATGCGAATAGTTTTCAGAACTGCTTTTTTCTGCGAATAGGTTTTTGCAAAAATCCACCGGTTTTTTTTCCCCACTAAACAGGGACCGTCCCTATGTACCTTTGATTAAGGTTTTTTCTTCTTGTTTTGCTATTAAGTTTTTCTTGTTTTGCGATTGAAATTATTCTCTCTACTTTTGCCAAGGATTATACACTTTCTATAATTGCTGCAACTGATCCATGATAATGAAAAGAGACTTTCATTTTTATCAACACAAATGTGTTATTTGAATAGGAAAAGCTTGTAACAAGGACAACTTTTCAGCAAGAAGTTAATGGAAACACAAAATAATCAAAGCAATGCTCATAAAATTATGCCTACTTATTAAGTTATTTATGACTCATTTCTACTATCTACATCACCGTGAAGACAATGTGTAACATTTGTGTAGCAATACCAACAAAATTGGTAATCTTTTTGCACGTGCCATTTTGGTCAAGTGGAAAGGACAACAAAATATTATTCCCTCCACTGAGGTAGGCACACCATCATTGAATCCATCGTGGGGCACCGAGACTAATGTTAAGACTGAGGAGCGATTGACTTGAAGCATGCTTTGCAAGCTTATTATTGTTGATAAATGAGAGCCACATTTAGCCTTGAAAGTATTGACCTGCCTCCTTCAAGCTATATACAAAACCTGAGTATCAGTGAGTTTCTAGTCGCAATAATGATACATTTGAACACAAACTTTAAGTCCACTAGTGGCCAATAATTCTGAACTTCAAATTTATGAATCGAAAAAAAATATGCATGAAATGTGCTTATATGAATCAAAAAGGAAAATCGAGATAGTTTGAAGTCAAACAACAATTTGTAACAAAAAAAAATCTTCATAAGAATTGTATTGTTCAAATGAAGTTAATACCAGCTTTTAATAAATTGGTGTGACAACGACTTTTTTAGGTTCCAACTCACAAGAGGTTGAGTTGACAATAAACATTAATGGGTGTAGCAGTATTGTGGTATAGGAACAAAGGAATTCAGGGTCCAATTAATTAATAAAATAATCTGCAGTTTTAAAATAAATATGTATGGTTCAGTTCTGGGGACAATTATTATTGGAAATATGACATTTGAAGTAATGTTTAGCTGAAGGACTAAGCATCTGGTTGCCAACAAAAATTGTGAGAGTAGAAAGCTAAGATCAACAAAAGCATCCATCACCACGTAAAAGTAGAATTCGATGGGGTCAAATGAGTTAGTTTCCTATGCATAAGAAACAATGAAATGATGCTTGTGGCAGCAAATAGATTTTCTTTTGAATGTCTCGACGTACTAAATCTACGAACCATAAACATATCCTTCCATAGAACCGAAAAACGCCTCGTCCCATTTTGATGTGAACATTTAAAATTCTGTTGAAAGAATTAACCCAGTTGATTTGAACAGTGCCATTACAAAGGAATTAAGGAATCCAAGCTGTAGATAAAAGAGAAATTTAAGTATGGTACTTATGAACTATCACTATTGTCCTAAGTGATTTAAGGGATCAAGATTTTTTGACTAGAGAGATGTAACATGAAGCACTGTAAAATTTCACTTTTTCATCAAAAATTGTGTTGGACATGATCAACCTGGCAACAGAAGTTATAGCTATTGCATATAATCATCACAAATAATTATGTGTGAAAGTAGCATCTACAATTTGTGGTCAATATAATCTGATAGCAAATAATGTGATATGTGATCACAGAAATTTAGATTATTGTTGATATTGTCGCCAACCGATTTATTATTTTGAACCAATGCAGCCTAACCGCAAATAATGGCTTGTGTGAACAGAAAAACTTAAATGTTATGCTCTCTAGGCCTAACATGGTGTTAATTTCCTAGTCAAATAATTTGTCTGAAGGGTCATCACAGAAAGTGATGTTAGCTTGAGATCCAAATCCAAACACGACTGCAGATTTGCATAACAATACTAGCAGCATCAGTTCTGCCCTACTGCCTTCAAGCTACATGAAGTTAAGAAATAACTAATTTACCAATTTTTCATATTGGCTGAATAAGGCTAAAAATGACAAAATCACACTATACAGTCGATCTGCGAGGTGAAGCAGCTAGGTAAGTTGAAATTGCCTGCAATACCTTCAAAGTAGATATGAAAGGTAAATCCAATTTGGTCAAGAGCAGCCTCTGGGCCAGAATTGGAAGATGTGAATTAAGTCGATTAGTTTTAGTCACACAAATATAACTGATTGGTGGCTGCAATTTTAGTGGAAGAAAACAAGAAAACAGAGGATGAAGAAAACTACCTACAGGGAAGAGCTGCATTCAGGTTCTTGCCATGACTATCAGGCATGGCTAGCGTGTGCGGGTTGATGTGTAGCAGGCCAGCATCTAACGATGCCTGGAAGTGCCTGAACTTTGCCAACACCCAGCACCTGCTGCCACAGACCATGTACGGTGACGACAAGGCAAGGTGTCGCCGTCATCTTTGTTGAGGAGGATGCAAAAGCGAGCGGAGCCGCATGATGTGGTGGAGCTCAAACAAAATTTAGCTAGAGTAGAAAGTGAACGATTAACTAATATTATAAAAACCACATTTGCACATCACGTTCTCATTGATACCCCACACGAATGGATAATATATGACAAATTTATAATCGTTCAAAGAATGAAGATGGTACCTCATATTAAAAGGAGTCATCCATAGCAAGCTAGCAGCGCCTTCATATGATTAATTGATTTAACATACATCAATTGACTAAGATTCAATTATCCAAGAGTTAATAAATAAACCTGTAAATTTAAAGAACAAATCAATTACTGTATATGATATGTGATAATACATTTACACAGCTATGAAAATACATAGCACTAGTGCATTTCGACAACGAACTATAACGATCAACACTTAAACCATAAAACCAACTGCCATTAGCTATTCTATACCAATGAGGGAATTTTTTATTTGATATTTCCCCTATGAAGAGGGAAACAAAAATTCTCTGATAAATCAAATCTAGTCGTAATGTTGCCTATGCGAAACCCAATTTCAATGCACCGAGTCATCCCAAACCAGAATTTTCCCATCCCAACAGATTGGGGGCGAAAAGAGAGCAGCACTATGGTGGGCGGCGGTGCAGCGACCTGATGCAGCACCGGAGGGATGGGGAGTGGTGTCGGTAGGGTGGGGGCGGCGCCAACAGGGTCTGAGGCTCGAGCGTAACTACACAGGACGCGGGGGGGAGCCGTGGCTTTTAGAGAGGATAAGTGGCGGTAATGGCGGTGATGGCGACGAGCTGGGCTTATGTAATCGGTGCCTCCCTAACTACTCCCAGTGATCTATCGGGATTTTTTTTATTTGATTGCCGATCTATTCAGATCTGAACAGAAAAAAAAAACATAAATATGCGAGGAGCGAGGGTGGATGCAGGAGAAAGAAAGGGAAATATGGGCGCTAGTAAATTTGTTATCTTAGCAAAAATTATAATTCTGACATACTAGTAACATAAGTCGAGGATCTGAACAATAAAAAAAAATCTTAGGATAAATAATATTGGCCTCTTGGGTTTGAGAAAACAAATTACAATGAGTATAGATTGAATTGGTGATGGTCAAAATGATTTGGAACCATAAAAATGTGAATTGTTTGCATAGGCATATGAAAATGAAATCAGACAATTGGATAAACCCCGAGTAACATAATCTGTGCATACTGCTCTTTACAACTAGAAAAAGGAAATGATTGAGAATGAAATCAAAATAGAGAAATTAATCTTTATGCGCACAATCAGTACCAAAATTATGGAATCTAATATTAAAAACCAATTTGATCCAACCTAACTACAAAAAGGTGATGCTCGAAAAAGGATTAAGAAGGATACAGGGGGTGTACCCCGAGGGACTGGTGGACTCCATCCGAGCGCACAAGCTTAGTCACTGGGACCGATCGGCAATGCACTGCAATCCAACAATCCAATTGGATCTCTGCCAAATCAAACCAACAATGAAAGCTCTTTTTTATGATACGTAGTCAAATCATAAAATGTTTTCGTTTCAGCGATAGATCTTTACCATGAACTAATATATACCGAATCATTAATCTTAACTGTGAAATAATAATGATTAGCTTAGGACATAATATTTGCTTAATTATTCATTATTTTGTAGTAGCATGAATGTGTGAGATAATAATAAATGAAGAAATAAATACTTGAATACTTTTTTGTTAACCAGTCTGAAACTTGCACAAGAGAAAAAAGAGGTCAATATTGCAAAACCACACACTAACAACCTGGATCCTAGCAACGCCTAAAGATCATGATCCTAGTCAATCAAATTAATATTAATTGATTAACACATTAACACGGGTACATAGAAAAGAATATAATAAGATCTTAATCAAATTTAAATACAAAACTAATTTAGAATCTTCGCAAGCTAAAAGGAAGAGGAGGTGACATGTATATGCTGTCACCATATATTAATACACAAGTTCCAACTTTAGAAATATCTGTATAACCATGTTCAGACAAAGTTTGTATCACGAACCATATGTTTGTTTCAAGTCCAGAATTCACATAAGGATAAGAACTACTCTCCTGAGTTCGCTTAGTTACAAATAGTGCATGCTTAGTGGCTACTTAGCGGGGGGCTGCAGCCTGTCCAAACAGACAGCTCCGAGTGGAGCTCTGGATGCTAAGGTTTGCTAGTATTTCTGACATGGAGATATTTTGTTTACATTTGATATATGTTATGGTTTAATCTTTATGTCTATTTACAAGGTTTTAGCTCAAAAAAAAATGTATATTCATATAAAGTGGTATCATGTAATGAGTCATCCGATTTCTACTAAGCTGAAAATCGATACAAAAGCTTAGTTAGCATCTTGCTATAATTTTCTAGATTCTCTTGTACTCAATTTGGATGTGAGTCTTAATATTATTTTTATTTTTCTGTGTACATGTAAATTAAAAGAAGTGAACAAGGGAGAAAGTATTTTCTATTTTATGCTGCAGGAAATATTATTATTATTTTTATTTTTCTATGTACATGTAAATTAACAGAAGTGAACATGGGACAAAATATTTATATATCCACAGCTGTGAGATGTTTACTTATTTAAGAAAGATTAGTGAACTGGATTACAGATTGAAGGGCAAAAAAACTATTGTATCTATGGTTCTTTATTCTAAAAAGAGAAAGCACAAGAAAACACAACGAGGATAGGAAGGAAATAACAACAACATGAATAACAGGCTACCAGCTCGTCAGATTAAATAAGCAAAGGGTGATTAGAAAACTGAACAGATGAACAGGTCTAACAAATGTTGGCTGAAAATTGAAAACGAGTAAAATGGATAACTGAACTGGTAAGAAGAACATAAGACAAAAAGGTCCCTTGCAGTAATCTGTAAATGATAGACACAAATAAGCTATATCTAGTAAGCTAAAAAAAATCTCCAGCTCATTTCATGCAACAACGAAAAAGAAAGAGAATTACCCAGGGAGCAAATCACAGATCGATTTTAATGGCGTATGAGATCACGCCGTATTGCTGCAACAATTTTGTACTGCAGTTTTGCATGAGAACAATGTAAAGAACAAAAATAAATACAAAAGTTGCTATGTGCGTATATTATACTTCAAAAACACATAGCCTGAGAGTACCTCAACTTGCATATTCTTGCAAATAGGTTCCATATCCATGAGCAAAAAAGATCAGAATTAGACAATCTTTTTTTAGGGTCTTGGATCTACACACAACAGGGGGAAGTCAGATTGCCAATCATCAAACGTTAGTCCGCATCCCAGCAGTAAAAGGGGCCAATTGGGGCACCGGATGTGAGTCAAGAAGGATGGGTACCAAAATAGGGAATGGTTGCGGTGAACCATTCTCCTCGTACGGCCGTCGCGTTGCTCACCTAAAGAAGAGGATGCCGATGCCATCGCGACAGGAAAGAAGGCCGCGCCTGAAACTGATTCAGCATAGGCAGCGTTGTATGAGGCCGCGGATAAGGTGAGGCCGCCGAAGCCGCCGCCGCCGCCGATGCTGACAACGACGCCGACGCCGACAACTGCAGATGGGTGCTGTAGGTATGGCGAGGATGCCGCCAACGCCGAATCCTCATGCAAGGTAGCTGCGGATAAGGCATCGCCGCCCCCGCCGCCCGGCGCCGCCGCCAGCCAGTTCACTCAAGACAAGGATTGGGATTTGGGAAGAAGGTGGAGAGGTGGAGACGAGAAGACTAACTGCTGCTAGCTCGAGGCAATGTGATGGAAGCTTCTACGGACCCAGTGCGGCGAGGTCGCCGGCGCCAACCAGGGGCGGCGGAGAGCTGAGCTCGTGGCGGCGGGTGCGGCAGGGGCGGAGGTGGGGGCGGCAGAGAGAGCCGAGGTCGTGGACGCGGGGCGCGGCGGCGAAGCCGGGCTCGTGCGGCAACAATGATAGAAACCGGCGTCTCCCACGATCTATTTTTTTTTATCTACGGTCTATCAATATTGGAGCGGAAAAATTGGAACGATAAAAAAATAATATAATTTATACCAAGGTGGGGTGTGGGAGAAGAAAAGCCGGGAAGACGATGGGTGCTCGAAACCGGTGGGTGGGTTGGGTCGGTACTTGATTATTATTCAATACCTGTGGTAATATATAGAAGAACTATATATATATATATATATATATATATATATATATATATATATATATATATATATATACGGCGCGCTAAAATGCAACAAGGTGCATTTGCTATAACAAATGCACGAGACCTGCGGATGCGTCAATTGCAACTTCGGTGTGCGTAGTGTTTGCAACCATCGCTCTGTTCTAATTGCAACAGGGTGTGTGTCACCCTATTTGCAACCTGCCGTTGTGTTCTAGTTGCAACGGGGTATGTGTCGCACGTGATGAGCATCTGCTTGGTCTGCGAATCGAGCACCAATTGCAACTTCGGTGTGTCTTTGTGGTTGCAACCGCCGCTTGCGTTCTAGTTGCAACAGGATGTGTGTCGACAGACGGGAGCGAGTGTGAGGGAGTGGGCTGCGTGCATCCGCTTGGTCCGAATCGAGCGCCAATTGCAACTCGGTGTGTGTTGCGGTTGCAACCGTCGTTGCGTTCTAGTTGCAACAGGGGTGTGCGTCACACAGACACGAGCGGGTGTGGGGAGCGAGAGGGGTGAGTTGCAACTTGACCGGATACACCTAGAGTTGAGACAGCTTGCAACCGGGCAAAAACCAATTACAACCAGGGTGGGTGCATTCCCTATAGCAAATGTACCATTATAGATAGTATCACATGTGTGTGTTTGTAAGGATTGTATGCATTATTTGACTAGGGCTATATGCATTGTTTGATGTCATAAAATTTTGCATGGGATGTATAATTCATGTGTAAGGTAATGTCCATCTCATTGAGAGGTTTTTATACGGTAATAAAGATGATTTTTATTCATCCAAACACTAATTCCTATACAACATCGGCGCTAAAAACTTTTTATGCATCTTGTCCTATAATTATATGCATTTAACTGGGCTTCACGTGCCATGATTCAAATTTCAAATTTTAGAGAAGATTGCATCATCTCTAATTCAATCATAATCAGTTGTAATATTCATCGTTTATATGCAGTAAATAAACTTTTATTCATTCAACCACTAATTTATATACAATATCGATGCCAAAACTTTTTTATGCATCTTGACGAGTGAATGTATGCATCCAATCAGCCTTATGTGGCATGATTCAAATTTCAAATTTTAGAAAGGACGAGATCGTCTCCATGTTTTTACGCACACGACCATAGGTTTTTATGCATAGACGGATGCATATAACTCTATATCCTAATGTGCAAATTTTATGAATTTAAAAAATTTTCAAAAATATATTCACAATGGATCTTGAATCGTGCGCAAAAATGTCGGGAGTTCAATGGTGAAAACCGTTTTTGAATTGGATGTTTTTGTTGAGAAATTATCGCGAAAAAAAAAAAAGAAATTCGAGTGGATGCGTGCATGTCGGTTTTGGTTCGCCTATGTCGACTGCGTCGGCCTCCTGCCGGATGGAAGGTCTACTTGCTTGGGTGATTTGTATGCGGAAACAAATAGGTTTTAATACACTCAAACCACTGGTTTATATGCATCATCGCAATAAAAAAAGGTTTGTACGTATTCTGACTAGAGTTTTTATGCGCCCGTCCGCCTGTTGGGTCTCGCGTCGGCCTGCATGTGGTGGGTGGCTGAGCTGGGCTTTTATTGGCTAGGCTGGTTGGGGTGGCTGGGGCTTCCCCAACTTTATTGAAAGCCCAAGGCTCCCAATATACCATATATATATATATATATATATATATATATATATATATATATATGGGTGCGCTAATTGATCCCCTGGGTACTAAATATTATTCAGTCCCCGACTCCTCCACCGTCCGCCCACTGTGCCACGATTCTGCAGCGCACGCCGCACCACGGGCCGGTTTCTAGCGTGCGCCTCCACGCTCAACCTTGTACCAGCTGGTTTTTCTTTTTTCTTAAGAACAAAATCTGATGTCGTTGCTATCCAGACGGTTTTTCTTCTTTTTTTATTCCTGTCGTGATTGTTATCCAGCTAGTTTTCCTTTTTTCTTTTAATTTCTTACTCGTTTTCTTTTAATTTCTGACTTAGGTAGATTGGGATTGGCTTTATTGTCGAGCCAATGTTAGAGCATAGATATTCTATTTCATATATTTCCTTAAGAATTAAAATTTAATTTCTTGGAGATAGGAAAGAATGAATTCATAGCTAGAAATATAGAATTTAGTGGTCAAAAACAAAAATTCGAGAACAAATAATTTGTATTAAAAGTATAACTATTTTGGTTCAAGAAAGGTATAATTATCTGTTCGTGTGCACGGCTATAAGGATAAAGGCATTATTCTATGAATGGCACCACAAGATTTGTTAAATTATTGTGTCACGGGGAAGGGCGATAAAAACACTTTTTGCCCGCAATATTTCAACATCAGCACACATAGTCGTTGTACAGACACAACCACCAGGCGATATGTAAAACAAAAATCATGCTTGGTCTATGAACATGCTCCCAAACCTATTTACACTACCATAAACAGCAAGTTGTGTGGGCATGGCTACTTCAAGGTACAGCACTGATGACGTAAGCATTTGTGGTCTACTGGGCAGCTCATCTGTTAAGAGACAACTAAACAAGACAAAGTTCAAGGCTTCTCTCAGTCGACCTTCTTCCTGTTTTAAGCCACAAGGAAAATGTGAGTGGTTTGCGGTTTGAAAGCAACACAAAATAGCTCAATTTGCATGGAAAACAAGATATACCAAGGTAGTCTGAAAAACAAATGTCCAATCACGAAATACTAGCATAATTTACTCTTTTGTGTAGGAACCAGTTATCAGCTTATTGCACACATAAATCTTAATAATGGTTAGATCAGGGCATGTTGAAAAGAAGATGACATGTATCCTGAACAGCTAACTTCAGCTTTTGAACTACTACACATTGACAATGATTTTAGCTGATTCGTCAAAAAAACAATGATTTAGCTAGATGTATTGAGGATAATTAGCTTAGTTCCTGTACACATGGTTATTTAAGACATTGTTTATTAGAAGAGTAATTTAGTATGCAGAGTAAGAAAAAGATCATAACATGGGAAAATAAGACCTTGTCAGCAGTCCTAGAGAGTAGCTGGTGGAGGTGCTGTTAAGGCCCTGTGGAGAATGACTTGGATCTGCAGACACAAAGAGCAAACACAAAAAAATAAACAACACTAATGAAATATTGGCTTTGAACAAGCTAAATGATTTTAAATTTTTCATAGTATAATTGACTTTCAGAACAACATTGGGAGATGATAAAGAATAAGTAAAATGTTCTATTACTGACAACCATAAATGATGTTACTAAGCAGGACACCAAACTAATTCAATCAACAAGCATTAGAGCAACAAGGGGGAGAACAGTCATGTGGCTCACACCTATGAAGTTTCAACAGCGAGGCAACGTTACGTAGGAATCAACAATACATCAGGTAGGGAGTAGAACCTAGGACTACTTGGCCATACACAGACAATAAATATCAATAGGAGGTAAAATGCATGGAGAAGATGACTTTGGAGGATGATAACAAAGAACAGCAAAGAAGAGGACAAGAAGAGGACCTGGAGGGCCAGATGTGAATTCATTGTAGGATAATTTAAGAACCTATATACATTTCAGTATACAGAGAACAAAAGGTTTGCAGAGAAGGGAAAAATAATCATCTATAAGCTAGAAGGTTGCTGCGCTGGAGCTCATGAACCAAAACAGTAGTGCAGTTGCTTTCATAGAAGAATTACATGAATGCAGATTGAATTAATGAAGTTCAAAGGGATTTCAAACTATAAAAACATATAGTGTTTGAACATTCAGTATGAAATTAGACAGCTGATTGAGGCTAGTATAGTATTAATGGTCACATTGAACAGATTCAATGATAAACACTGCTAAAGTTTGTTTCCCGATTCTTCAAGCAATCATCACTGCCATTGGGTCATCACCAGCCAGACTATTTGTTAGCAAATGAATACCAATGTCAGTATTAATCCTACGCAACTACCATGTCATGAACTTATTAGAATACTCATGTGATGAACCCAAAAAGGAACAGAGAGATAAAGAGATCCATTATACTTATGTGATGCTTGCATTTTAGTTGCCATCAGGATGATGTAGGCACAGCTACTGTAACACACAATTGCCAGGTCTCTCAAACCGGCACAAATTGTAAGATAGAGTTGTTATGCCATGCTACTTGGTAAATTACCATTTTTCACCCCATCCATTAGTTTTTCAAAAAAAAAAAATAGACATCAATGTTAAAATTGATGTAGCACATCAAGAGCTTTGAGTGATATAATTTTAGTTTATTCAGACAAACAGTAACTCGACAGGATGCATATACCAAAATAGAACTAGTGTGTCAACTTAGAAGTTAGAACTAACTAAAATATCATGCAATTGACTATTAAGATACTAGATCAGTGTAATCCAGGGATAGCTTAACAAATGCTGAATTAGCATTAACCGGACTAATGTGTGAACCCAAAAAATTTAAAAATTCAGAAGATTAACTGAGTGTGCATATGCTAACTGCATCAAAGAAACAATAGTAGGATATGGAGCAGAGTATGCACCATCTGCTGCCCAGTGGCAAGCATCCCAGTGGTCAGGTTCTGCATCCTCCTCACCTTCCCGCACATCGCTGCCACATGATTTATGAACTGATGCACATTACTAAACGCTAGAAGACAAATCACAATAGGGCTCAAGAGTTGCAATGGGAAAAATCTCTCTCATAAAGGATGAATAAGAGACCCCAAACGGTATTAGCAACAAGCAAATGCAAAATGCAAATGCTATTGACTGATCATCTAACAGAAAGCTGATTCCAAAAAGAAAAATGAAAATAATGACAAATTCAGAAGTAACCACTGCACATCTATAAATTAGCAGGGCCTTTGATGACAAATTCTAATATAACTGGTCGATTATTAGTGCAGTGTGGTCGATTACCATATGCTTGCAGTTTGGTTGGGACTCATGAGACAATTCATAAAGGCTGGCTCTAAAAATAAAAATGGTAAAATGACACTGATTCCAACAATAATGGTTCACACATTGCTTGAATGAATGAAAAGTTTTGTTGAGTTCACAAGATAATTATGCAGTCTATATAATGGTTACAGGTAAGAAAACACATGCATCATACATTTTAACGTACAGTTTTGCTCGGGTGGACCTTCCAAAAATCTTTGCACACATCTTAAAGTAATTAATATTAATTAAACTATTTTTAGTTAACCCACAGTTTCGAAAGGAGTGAGGGGAGGGAAAGCAAGCACAGCCATGACCATAATGCAGAGGACAGCAAAGGTTGTTGATTCTAACCTGGCTGCAATGCCAGGATCTTGGAGCTGCAGGTAGATGACTATAGCTCAAAACAAAACATACTTTCTATGCCAAATATTCAGCAGGCTGAGTAACAGGAAGTTCTAACAAATGCTTACCAGCCTCTATATTTTCATTTTTCCTGCATGGTTATGGGAGTTCAGTGCTGATCTCAGAAATAGCAAGACACTCCCTCCATTGAAAGAGAAACTGTTTAGCATAACCCTTTCATATCTGAATCAGAAAACTCAAAACTGTAAAAAAAAATCTGAATCAGACGACGCATCATAACTGAAATTGACTCACGTGTTTAGCATGACCCTGTAAGTGACTTAGCTTTAGTTACCAGTATTCAGTTACTATAAACAGAGACATGTTCTGATAAATCATAGTTAAACAAAGATCAATTTTCTGTAATGCAACCGCCATGAGGGAACAAATTTAGGCTACACAATAGTGCTTTTGCATCAGAATCATGATAGAAATTACCTATTTAACTAGCTCATGTGAACAGAGACTCTAGCAACTAGATAGACCTTTGCAGAAGAAAATAAAATTACTTGAACACAGACTGATGCAAGTAAACATGTGGAACAGTAGACTGGTATCCATTGAATAAGCTCTAAGAATCAAATCTTGGAGGTGAGAAAAATAAATCTATCTATAAATCTATTTACATTGGAGGTGAGAAAAATAAATCTATCTATAAATCTATTTACATATATAGTCTCTAAGGTTTTTATCAATCTCTATTTACATCTGTACCATAGATGAATAGACTAATTTATTCAGTAATTGATAGGAAATGGCAATGCATATGAATTAAAGAAATAAATTAAAAATGATTATATCTTCTACTGCAGAGGGGGTGTAAAAGCATGCATGTTTTTGTACATACAAATTAAATTTTAAAAGGTCCACTTATCTGACATTGTATGATTTCTATAACCTTTAGACTTAGTTTTAGCTATGAGATCGGAGAAATGAACCAATGCTATATTTTTTTTACATCATGAACATTTTCTATTTAGTTATACTATGTATGGTTTCTAATAAAAAAAGTGTAGTATGGTTTTGTTGCCCGTAGCAAAGACACGGACTAGGACCAAGTTCATATAAAAACAAAGAATCTGAAATACTCTAACAATATTAAGTAATCTTCACTGCAGCGAAAACATTTTTCTATCTTTGGTACTGATTTTTGAGCAATATTCAGCGATGCAATATCGGTAGCTACATACCTGAGTTCTCACTAGTAATTAACTTTGCCCGACAATATTTGCAAATTGCCTTCATGACACCATCAACCTCAACCAGCTCTTGCTCCAAATGCTCCCAACCTTAGATCTTCTAATTGGCATCTGCGATGAGTGGTTGTCATACCTTGTCGGTGCTATCACTGGTTCAGATGTTTCGGAAGGATGGAAGGAGTAATCTGTTTTAGAAATGGCATATAATTAGCATGGTGCAATTACAATCCTAACTCAGTAATAAAAGCAGATGTTTCTGCATCCTACTAGATTCAACTAGGTAAAAATATAGAACTAGGCACTAATCCATCCTCTCGTGCTGACTGAACTCACAGAAGTGTACGGACATGTTCTGCACCTTCTCAAATGTGCAACTATATAAGCCGAGAACCCACTACTTCGATAGGAAGAGACCTGCACAACCAAAATGGATAGAAACTGAGTGATAAAGTATTTTCTTCTATACTTCTGTACACTGCCGCTATACACCATAATATACAGAGAGGTAGACGTAGCAGTGGTGATGTATCAAACTATCGAATAAATCAAAAGTCTGAACATATGGATGTACCTATACGTTGCAGCTATGGGAGGTCCAACTTCAATGCCACTGATGACAGAACAATCAGCACAACCAAAGGGTCACAGTCGCACAGATAAAACATATGACAGCAGAGTGGAGTAGATAGCAATCCTGAACAGCCCCAAGCACTAAGAGAACACAGATGGCCTTCCCAATTATCTTTGAGAAGCACAATATTTGAGACGATATCCTGTGCAATCATTTTCAAATAATCAAATTCCACATATCAATTTGATAGAAAATAATTATAGCAACTACTTAGTGACTAACTATGGAATTGGTCCGCATAGTACAATAGGATTAGTAAGGGCAGAACCAGCGTCGGGTGATCAAGTACACAGCATAGAAAGTCTCCCAAAGCAAGTACAGAGAAAAATGGTTGGGCGGTTCTTGCCTGCAAAAGAAATTTGCCAATCTAGCCAATCTACCATATAGAATAAACAAATTAGGACCGGGTATTAACTGATTACTCGAAATTAGGACAGGGTACTAACTGATTAGTCGCACCATCGAAGGAGGGAGATTCGCATATAAAAAAAAGGAGCAGAACCTCACATGCTTCCACTAGTACAGGTTCGAGATTCATGTGCTTTGTCTTGAATTGTGTAACGCGGTGCCGAATGAGGCAAGATCACCGTCGGTGCCCGCCCACACCTGAGACTTGTGGGCCGTGGCCCGTAGCAGCGGCGGGAAGGTGGGGTGAAGGACGGAAGCAGGGGACGGAAGGAGCTGCTACCGCATACCGCATCCGTCGGCGCAAAGGCGCGATTGCCGGCGCCTCGTACAGGAGGTGAATGATGTGAAGCAGAGCAGGGCTGGGTGACGGGGTGAGTTGTGTGGCGACGGCGAGGGTGGGTTGACGGCCGGCATCGACCGGGTGACCTGTGGACCGGCACCCGCGGATTGTGGATTGACAGACGGCGGAGATGGGAGTAGAAAGAGGAGCCGCGCCGCGGGTGGGATCCTGAAGAGCCGCGCCGGATGCGGTAGAGTAGACGAGCGGCGGCGGCGGCGGCAGGACTGAGCTGGAGCAGGTGCGGGCGATCTGGATTGAGAAACTGAAAAGATCGTGGCCTCGTGGTTGGGATGGGTGCTCGGGCCTCGACAAGCAAAAAAAAAAAAACGGGCTGGGTCAGGTCGGGTAAAGCACCGGATGGGAGTGCGCTAGGAAAGGTCGGGTATTGAAGAAAATACGCCCGCGCGTTCAGCAAATAACTTTTATGTCGTCATCTTCATTAAAAAAAGTGATATTTTACATATATTTTTGAATAAAATGAGTGGTCAAACTTGATATAAAAAGGCAAGCGACTTGTAATTCAGGATGAAGGAAGTATTTAACTATTGCGTCGTATTACAATATGTCTCCAAACAATATCCATGCAATTTTTAACCAAATCAAGACTCTTGCCTCTAATTTATCATGTAGAATATTTTGTTTTATGTTCTCCTAACGTAGTCACGTGAAATCAGAGCTGAACTCCTAGACATATTCACAAATGGACTGAACCTTATAAATTGAACTAAAATAGATTGGCTTTATATAAATTTTTTTGAGCAAATTCTAACATGGATTGGATTTGTATAAATTTTTATTAAAAATACAGGACACATCCTAACTCTTGGAACCACATAAGAGGCACAATTAATACTACAGCCCAATACACCACAACTGTCATTCCTATTGGCCATCCATAGCAGATATCCAAACCTTATCTCCTTCCTATCCTTGGCGACGATGGAAACATAAAGTGTGTGCATTGGTGGGCAATGGTAGCAGAATAACGCGGCAGTAGCAGCGAGAACACGGCCACCTGCCAGCGACGCAATAGCGGCCAGGTGTAGCGGCGTCCGAGTGAGCAGCCAAGCCAACGGCGCAGCGGCGTCTCACGTCCGTCCTAATCCCTCTTGAACCGAAGCACCAGCCTTATGCCCTCTCACAGCGGCATTCGTGCGAGCAGACCGGAAACGGACCGGGGTCCATGCGAGCAGCTGAGGCTCAGCATCCTCTCCTATCTATATTCCTCCCTATTTGCGCCATGGTTGCAGCAACGCCCGAGCAGCCTTGTCATGTCCTCTTCTGTCTAATGTGTTGTGGGCAAGGTACGAACTCCATACCCTCCGCAAGCGTTGCCGGTGCCATCGTCAATTATGAGGTGCTCTTGGATTTAAATAATATATATGATAAGGTGATTAAGTTGGGGACGATGTCGGACTCTGCATATGATGCCGGTGGAGGGGAGGAAGTGAATAAGATAAGCACCTCGACACGGACTCCACTTGATGTAGGGTCACCTTAATTTGGTTTTCTTAGCATCCTGTGTTGCTGGTTTGGAGAAGTTCTCCGTGTTGTCCTCCAACTCCAACAACAAACTAATAGCAACGTAAGCTCGTGTTGGTCTCCAACTCTTTTTTTTTCTTCCTGTCTCTTTTGCATCTAGTGACCCCTTACTGTTCTTATAAAGCTAAGAGTTATGGAGGGCCAGACCAAAAGGCTCATTCCAAAAAAATAGGGAGAAAATTTGTTGTTATATATATATATATATATATATATATATATATATATATATATATATATATATATATATATATATATATATATATATATATATATATATATATATATATATATATATATATATATATGCCTTCTTGGTAGGGGATAGATTATGCATCACAACTAGCTGGTTGGCCCAATATCTAGTGACAGAAATACGATCTTAATGACCATAGGCTAACCTAGTCATTACTCGTAGGAACGTGTACATGTGAGCTTTTCAAATGTAGTACTGCTCCTACTATGGTGAGATGTTCCGATCGATCCAGATGCACGTACGGGAGTGTATAGTTATTAAGCTTTGGGAAAATCCTGACATTAATCACCGGCCGGATCGGATCGATCGGATATGATGCCCTCGTCCTCGTCGATCGCTAATTACTGGGGAAAATAATCACGTACTAGTACTCTGCACATCTAGATGAGATCCACTACAGCTCGATCTACTACCTCTACTCTACTAGCTGCCATGCCATGTGATTGCTGACGAAAAGGATGGGCAATGCTACCATCAGAGCATGACGTACTCTTATATATGAGCGCCAAAGACGGATCAATCGGAATAATGCACACTCCCTGTATAGTCACTGAACTTGAGGTTTCAGACAAGAAAAAAACACTATTGTCAAAAAGATCAAGCAAACTAAACCTGACTGGAGTAGGTACTCCCTCCATTCTAAACTATAAGATGTTTTTGTCTTTCACTACTACAACTGCAAGGATACCAAGTGTTTTTAAAATGTCGGTCGTTTACATGTATAGTTGAGAAAGTAAATAGCTAAGAGTATAGTTGAGAAAGTAAATAGCTAAGGGTATACCGTCGCTCTTTCCGCTGGGCTATTCATGGTCAGCCATTCTACGCCAATAACCAACAGTATGTTGGCCACTTAGTTCCCCAATAGGAAAAACCTGACAATCTACTATTGGATAGCTTTTTTTTGTGGAACGGCGTGCCAGATATGCATCATGCAGAAAGAGATGCGCCTGATCGAGAGCTATGGAAGCAAAGGAAGGGGAGGTGTGTTTCCGCCAAGCTTTCGTCCAAGGTGTTGCAAATCCTCACGCATATCATGCACATCGCATACCAGTAAATTGACATCAGAGAGAGACCTTAGGTGGCCTCTCCTGCGCGGGTAGTCACTTAATTTGTACAAAGTACTAGGCGGGGATATATAAGTTTATTGTAAAATCATTTGCCCTTCTACTTCTAGTGCACACCTAGTGGTGCTCCGCTATAAACACTATATTTAATTCTTAATCTTAATACAATCATGCACATTTTGCGTATTCGAGGAAAAAAAAAACAAGGCCAAGAACACATGAACATGATCTTGTTTTCCAATGGTTTGAGTACTCTCGGCAACTTATTTCCACACATTAAAATTTAAAAGTAATCCTTATTAGTTTTCTTTCGAGGTTTGAATAATAATTGCTTATTATAGCATTGGACCAGTAGCAGCAGTATAGACCAGAGTGTGGGAGCGAAAATGGTTAAAGACGAGAATATATCAGCAATCAGCAACTGGTGGGTACTGTTTCATGGGATCTCCGATGTAACCTCCAACTCTAGATGGGGCGGGGCAGGCGTGTGTAGGTAACTAGGGTATCGACATATTGTGATGAACATTGTGCAGAAACAGTGCCCATATCCCCCTGATATACATGAGTGGCATGTATATGTGTATATATATACATACATATATATAGTACTCTATATAGCCATATAGCTAGGATGATGCACAGGAAGCTGGAGCGGCGTTCAGTGGTCACGTACGTACGTACGCTTGGTGTGTGCATGCACATAGTATATACTCCTACAGAGCAGAGCAGAACAGCGGCAGTGTTATTGGATGAACTTGCATCTGCTGGTACAAAGGCGGAGGGACCGAAAATGTCTTGTAGCATCCATGTGCTGGGCACCCACTATCTACACCGTCTATTTGTCATCTCGAGATCTGTGTCTTGTATAGCCTTCCTTGTATTCATCTGTATTTCTATTTTTCTTTTGAATGTATTGCAAACAGAGAAGTACAGCAGGTCTGTACTCCGCAGCTCCGTACTCCGCAGCTCCCATTCGTGTGGGGCCCACACTGCCACCTGCCTTCCTGCCACCCACGTTGCATCTGAGCTAGTACTCTGTATTCGCTTTTTCTAAACCCCCACGTTCTTGCCTCCCACTTTTTTAACAGCAATAGCACTTGGAAGCTTCTCGCCTTTCATATTTTTTATTACCTTTACTTAGCATCATGTTTATAGCCTAATTATAATTATCTTTCTTTCTCAATTCTTAGTGACATTTTTTAAATAGGTAGGAAATCTATTCATTTTTTTTGTAATTTCTAATATATTATTATTTGAGAACATATGTGGATGGTTTTATTTATTAATTGCTTGTATACTATAATACGTTTTAAATATGATATTAAAACGGTTCTAAAACATAGAGACTGCTACAGCTGGCTATTTATACTTTATAATAATATTTTAATTTAATATTTTAATTCAATATATACTTTTATTGTTTATAAAACAATATTTAAGAGAAGCAATTATATTAATTAATTATATTATTTTTGAACTAATTATCTTGTCTTGCCATATATATACATTGAAGCACATGAAGTATTTATACACCTATACTTCCCCACCTCAAAATAATTGTTGTTCTCGCTTCTCGATGTGTCAAATATTTTTAACTTTGACCAAATATATATGAGAAAATATTAATAATTATAGTGCATAATTAGTCTCATTAGATAGATCACTAAATCTATTTTTATTTTTATAATCTAGTTGAATGTAAGAAAGTTTGACCGTAAAAATAATTGAAGCGACACCTATTTTAGGACTAAGGGAGTATTTTAGAACGTCACATCAATATCATCTATGAGCTTATTGTACTCTCTATATTCCAAAATAAGTACACATGATGCACTCTAAGAAGTCAAACAAATCTCAAGTTTGACTAAATTTATAGAAAAAAAATATATCTCTTATGATATATGATATGATTAATATAAAGATACTTATTTGATATTGTAAATCTTAGTATAGGTTTCAAATTTAAGTTTGTTTGACTCCTAGATATACCATTCATGAGCTAAGAAACTCATTGTAAATAAGGTAAGGTTGATAACTATATTTAAAACATCCATTAGTACAATCCATAGCTCATTATACTCTCTCTTCTAAAAAATAAGTACATATCACATACTTCGAGAAATCAAATAAATCTCTTGCTTAGCTAGATTTAAAGAAAATGGTATTAACATTTGTAGCTCTAAATATGCGTAATATACAAATATATGTTATAATAAATCTAATGATAATTATTAGATATTATAAATCATAGTATTTTTATATAAATTTGGTCAAACTTAAGTTTCTTTGATACTCCTAAAAGTATGAGATATGTATTTATTTTGGTACTTTGGGTGTAGTATTTTAGAACAACACATCATTACTATCCATGAGTTCATTGTACCCCTCTATTCCAAACTATGTATATATCAAACACTTCAAGAAGGCAAGCAAATCTCCAATTTAACTAGAGTTATATAAAAAATAATATTAAGATTTGTACCTCTAAATAGGATTAAAATAAAAACATATGATATGACTAATTTAATGATAATTATTTGATATTAAAATTTTAGTATATTTTATGTAGATTTGTTGAACTTAATTTTGTTCGACTCCTAGAAGTATGAGATACACATTTATTTTGGTACTGTGGTGTACTCCCATCGTTCTAAATTATAAGTCGCTTTGATTTTTTCTGGTACTACATAAAATTTTTGCAATGTATCTTGACATAACGTATGTCTACATACATAGTAACCAATTCCATGTACCAAAAAATTTCAAAGTGACTTTTAATTTTGAAGAACATCGCGTTAGTGCCATCAATAAGCCCATTATACTCCCTCTATTCCAAAATAAGTACACATCGTCCACTCCCAGAAGTCAAATAAATCTTTACTGTAAGTTTAACTAAATTTATATAAAAATATATGATATATTGAGTGCCTTTATGTGGTTTTTGTTTGTAATATCTAGACCCCAGCTATTGTTTAGGCCCAAACAAAATCACTACAGTGCAAATCGAGGTCTTCCAGTTCATAACACCTTCACACAAAATGCAGTCATGCCGGGCAAATGTAGTATTATTTAGTGTTTTTCTTCCTTTTTGGAAGCAAGTGATATTTTCTACAGTACAAGGCAAATGAATGATGAAAATAGACTTAGAAAACTAGGACAACGACACTGTCTCCAAAGTATAACTTTGACTTCATATTTTTATAAAAATACTCATCACAAAGTGATATATTTATACTTTTATGAAAGTATTTTTCAAGACAACTCTATTCATATGGTTTTCACATTTCCAAACTTAACAACTTAAAAGTTATTTATGATTTATGTTCCCAATGTTTGACCCAAACCTTGTCCAAAATGACTTCTTTTTCCTATATGGAGTGAGTATAGATATAGCAAATTCGATTGTACCAAAAAAAGCCGAGTGAGTTATAGCTTGGAACAAAGGGAGTAGACAATAATCACAATGTTGATTAATATTATTTTTTAGCAAAAACAATCAAGTTCTTTGGAACCTTCCTTACTGTAGTAAGAGAGTACACAACAAGTAACTGTCAATGTAACTATTCTTGAAAAAAGGATTTCATATATTTACTAGTAATCTAAATGCTATATTGAAAGTGTATAAAATAATACTGTTTCCAAACCCTAAACCCTTCGAAAGTGTATAAAATAATACTGTTACCAAACCCTAAACCCTCCCAAGTACTTAAGTAATTGGTAGAAAGGAATAATTACATCTGTATCTAGTAACTAAAATAACAGTTCCAAATCTGATCTAATATAAACCAATGAAATATATTTGGTACTGAGAAATTAGGACATAGTTACACCGTCCATTAACATAATGATAAATGTTTCATTTGGAATAAAAAATGATTTAAAGAACTTCTAAAGTATTGTGCTTTCAAAAACCAAGCAGTAGCTTAAATGGACTGTGACTAAAAATAGGTTTGATAACACTAGAAAATAACAAAGTAGAGTAAATGTTTATGGAGAAACGAGAAATCTGTATAGAAAAAATATATCAGAATATATAGATAGGAATGACTACAAGGTCTTCAAATCAAATGGATAAAAGACAGATCTATGAGCATATAAGAAAGAAAAATTATAATAGCCAGAGAACACAACCAAGAATCAAAGGGATGATTTCAAGAAGACTACAAGAACAGAAGTTGTGAGCAATAACCATTAGGAAACATTTTATTGTCAAAGACTCAAGGTTCTTGGTTTTCAGAAAAAAAAATTAGCACGCTCAGGCAAGTATACTGGCACCATGGTGTTTTTGTCAAACAAACTAAAAGAAAAAAAAACACTCCAAATAGTATATTAATTTTAACAGAGAAAATGATTAGCATTAATAGGATTCTGCAACACACACAGGGCAAGTGAACTTTGCAGCACTGTGGCATGCACAAAAACACTTCCTAGAGAAAACTATCGCAAGCAGGCCAGTAGCCTAACTCAAAAAAAAAAGAAAAGAAACTTCCTAATATTCCTTTTGTAATAACAAATGGTCAAACACACATAACCAAAAACTAGATTGGCTAACCTGGTCAGCATTAGAACCAACTTGCAGTCATACACATGAGCAAAATTAACAAAATTGGCAGTTCCTATCCATCCTTCTTTTCTACAGTTGAGAATGTTCAAAAGTGCTTGGGAATATTGTGTTGCCTGCTTGTAGTGCTACACAGATTTATATACATTTTCAATATATATCCATGGTTTCCTTGGATGGTCAAAGGTGATACAACAGGGCTGATGTTTGCTAATGAAATCATCCATTAAAAAAAAGAAACGGTGCATTTGTCCTTTGTATAGAAAGATACTATCAAATCCACCCAGAAAAAATGTTAAAGGACTTCCTTTATGGTAAGTCTAATTAAAAATCTTCAAGCTACATTCCAGGTTATGGTTTAGGGAAATGGATGAGGAGTTCCAGTAAGAAAACCGAATGACATTGATGCTATTTGTTTAGTCGTGTACAATCCAATTACCAAAAGACATGCTCAGCATCTACAAAAAGTATTCTTAACACTAATCTGTCAATGTCAAAGTACTACTAAATTAAATTCACGGTAAGAAAACTAGTGAAAAAGTAACTGAATCTGAATGGAACAAAATTAACAGGTACATAAATCTGCAGATCCGGTCAGACCAAAAAAGGATTGGTTTGAAGAAAAAAAACTAAAAGGACATAAGAAGGATTCTAAATGGATTGAATCTTTATACGAAAGAATGGATTTTTTTATAAAATAGTTCTGATTCTACAGAAAAAACAGCTCGATAGAAAAAATCTGGTCACAAACGGCAGCGTAGAAAAGGTTCACTACGGGAGGCAGGTTCTTCGCCGAGAGCCTGGAACTCTCGGCAGAGAAAATAATACGCTCGGCGACGCCTTCGCCGAGCGCCCCTCTCGGTAAACAGCTCTCGGCGAAGATGTTCACGGCGAAGGCATGGCTGCCGAGGGCCTGGGTCTCGCGGACGGCGAAGAATTTAACGACGGCCGCGCTGCTCTCGGCAAAGGCACACCCCCGTCACGGCAGGAAGTAACGGCCACCGGTTCTTCGCCGAGAGCTGCGCTCGGGAAAGGGCCTTATTTCAAAAAATAAAAAAAAAACATTACCGAGAGGCGCCTTCGGCAAAGGATATTATTGTAAAAAAACAAAAATCATTTACCGAGAGGAACCGTCGGCAAAGGGCATTATTTAAAAAAAAAAAAAACGTTTACCGAGAGGAACCGTCGGCAAAGGTAATAATTTTTAGAAAATCGGAAAACAGTGCAACAACCATTGCCGAGAGCCTTCGTGTATGCGCTCGGCAAAGGTGTTTACAAACTGTTTTAATTTTTTTTCATTTCCGTCTAAAACAGGTCATATTTTACAATTAAATATCACAAACAACCTACTCATATTTCATAATTATATATCACAACCAGCATATATATATATCAAATACATATGAAGCAACCACGAACACGAATATATATCACCAAAACAATTATTGGTCCAAGTGTCAATTACAAATTACGCAGTCCAAAGTCCAAGTTCACAAGTTCATTATTTCGCAATCTTGACAATGCCAAGCTCACAAATGACGGTCCAGGTTCGGATGGCCCAACGTGCGATCCTGGTGACGGTCCGGTGTGAGATGGTCCAACGTGCGATCTCGGCGGCACGCTTCGGTGTGGTTTGACGCCGCCCCGATTCATTCTACACAAAAGAGGAGATTGCACGGAAGAGACAAGATAAATATGTAAGTTATTTGACGAGGTGAACAACACCAACACCAACACATCACCACCACCACGAACACCAACCCAATACCCAACCCAACACCACCATGTCACCACCACCAACACTACCATATCACCACCACCACCACCACCATCGCCATATCACCACCACCACCACACCACGATGACTAGAACCACCACCACCGGCACACCAGCACCACCACCACACCAACACTAGCATCACCACACCACCGCCTCCACCACCAGTGCATTAGGTTTGACTTGGTTTCACTAGGTTACATTAGGTTCGACTAAGTGAGCATAGAATGTAAAACAATCGTACTCATACTCACCAGATTAGAATCATGAACATATGGAGCAAGCAGCTGTTGTGGGATCACGCAACCAGCTCGCTCCAATTTGCTTGCATGAACTTGATCATCTCTCGCCATTTGCCACTGATCATGCTCCCGGGCCTCCAATGCTTGTAGCCTCTGCCGCTCAAACTCCCTCTCGGCGCGCTCGGCCCCACTGCTGGGCCTGCAGTTCCTGCAACTCGGCCTGCAACATTTGACCCCAATGTTTCAATAATGCAGACCTTACGGTACGTAAAAGTGAAAGATCAAAGAATGAAACTGGAATACTTACAGGGAGTGTCGACACCGCGGGACGGCCGCTGTCGTATGGGGACGCTAGAGCTCGTGCTTTCATTGCTTGCGATGTGGTTAAGAGTAGGAGTAGAGGCCGTGTCGAGGATGCCATCACCAATCCAGAACCGCCCATGCTTCTTGCCTTGACCTACCCTCATCATGAGCTCGGGATCAAGGCGTTCCTCGGTGCTTTCGGATCATAGTCCGCCCCGTGTAGTGCCCTTATTGTCGCTTCCGTGTAATGCGGTGAGGAGGCAAGGGTGGGACGCTGGCGTTGGTGTACGCCTCGAGGCGGGGCATCCGGGCTGTAGTGGATGTCGGCCCGTTGCCTTGCCCATGTGAGCCAGAGCATATGCGGTGAGTTGACCAACTGGGCTGACCACCGTGTGCGCGACTATGAGAAAGATAAATTGTGGTTACGAATCCTGCAGAATTGAGCCTGGCTAGATTATAGAAATGGTGAACACGTACATATGCCTTTGCATATTTGCTGAGACTACGGCTCCCCTGATGGTGAGGTACACCTGGCATCTGCAAACGCTTGTCGCGGGCCTCGTCATGCCTCTTCTGCCAGCCCTCGTCCGCCCAGGTGTCCACAATAGCTTCCCAACAATCCGGGTAGGTAGCGCACCAGTTAGGAATCGCCTACACGCCATCAACATATCACAAGATCAAATTAGGCAAACTTAATATCAAAACAAATGAGTACGAGATGTTTTGTAATTACCCTTATGTACTGCTCCCTTGTCATCGTCATCTGTCTTGCCACATCTTTAGGGACTCTTCTGCGAAGGATCTTCCCGTGGTAGTCTATGTGTGCCTGGAGGCGCGACTCGTAATGCAAGTCCGTGACACGCTTTTTACAAGAAGCGTAAGCCACCTTATAAGCCCTTTCCTCCTGTCCCTCATGGCATCTGAAGAAGTCCTGCATAAAGACACGAGGTATCCATTAGTTTACTCAAGAGTGAGCAATGAATTGATGAATTTAGATATTTAGTGCTACCAAGACTGACCCACAACTCCCTAACCACCCGATCTACCTTGTTTCTGTATTGGATGCCATTAAGATGCAGAGTATCCTCGGCGGGCGTAGTGGTCGAACGTCCCGTGCCGGCTCTGCTCGTCCCCTTTCCACACCAGGCCAGGGAAGTGTTCCCTGCACAAAAGACCTAGGATCCCATTGACATTGTGTGCCGCGACCCCCTCGTCCACAAGCACCCAGTTCCTGCACAAGAGGTTAAACAAAAGTTATGAGTGGTTATAATGACTTTTTAACATAACATATAAAGAACATATGAAATTACTTACTTATCCCCCTCGGGTGCAATCACTGGCCGCTCGTCAATAGGTATCGATCGCTTGGGGAGCTTCGCGGGACCTCGCAAGTAGGGGGTCGACGTCGCAGAGGAAGCGGAACCCCCTGCAGTCGCCGTCTCCGCGGCCTCTGTCAGTGGAACCGCCTCGTTGTCTGTACGTCCAACCGCCTCCTCGTGCACCGTCTGTTGAGGGACGTCGCCGTCCCCCCCAGGGTCGTGGGTGGACCCACGCCTAGGCCTGCCCCTCGGCCTCCTCGAAGACCCCTCCGACGGCTCCGTCGCCTCAGCCGCTGTCATGTCCCTCGATCTCGAGTAAACCGACGGACACGACCTCCTAGTAGGAGGCATGACCTACAATTAAGAAGAGGAAACAATTGTTAGTACTAATAAAGAAAAATAAAGAAAGAGATGCCAAAAGAAGAAAATGTAATTGCAAAATAACATAGTATTACGTGCATTTCTAATATTCTTCTACATCGGGATTATCTGGACTATAGCTATCGTCATCACTATCAAGAATGACCAAATCCTCAATAGCCTCATCCTCATCATTGTCATTTTCATGTCGTAGTCCCTCAAGCATTTCCAAGTCCTTCGGATCATTCACCTCATCTGCAGCGTCCTCGTCAACAACCCATTCCTCGTCTACTTCCATTCAATCTCTCCAGTTAAGTCTAGATCAATCATCCCTGGTAGCCCCTCTTCTTGTTGATAGAACTCCACGTCATGCTTGTTTGGGTTCAAGTTGTAATCATCATCATTTGGGCGAGGTAATTTACCGTGTGGTGATACCTTGTGCACAATATACCAACCCTATCGACGTGGGTCGGTTTTGCAAGCATATGGACAATAATAAACTTGTGTGGCTTGTTGAGCCACAATATAGACATCATCTCCTGAATAAAGTGAATCCTGCCGAGTTTCAACTAGCCCATATTGAGGGGACCTTCTCGATACTACAGGATCAAACCACTGGCATTTGAATATGACCGGATTAAATGGTTTGGGACCACGATAATCGAGCTGGTATATTTCTTCAACTGTCCCGTAATACTCCTCTTTATCAGTGCCAGGCGTAAATACTCCGTTATTCATGGTCCTTGCATTGGGCCGCTTCTCGTACTCTATTGTGTGAAAGCGGTAACCATTCACATCATAAGCCTTAAATGACGACACCTTATAGTCAAAGCCATTGGCCACCTGTCTTAATTCGGCACTTATAGAGGGATCCCTTTGGCACTGCAAACTCAAGCAAGACAGAAATGAAATTAGGCAACTTGGAACGTCGAACTAGGAAGAAGCTAAGTTCGTACCTTTTTTTGGAACCATGTAATGAAATTAGGCGAACCGTGTTCAAGAAGGTTCTCTTGTTCACGGCTAGACGGGGGCCTTGAATGATGCCAGGTTTCAGCAAAAAATTCCCTATACCGACAAGAAATAATGTTGTTGGATCCATAAAAGTTACAACGTATGTAACAAGTTCGTTTAGAAGGTACCCCTGATATGGTTCCACTTCGTCAAGGTTCAACAACACGTAAATCATGATCTTGCGCCACTCTTCATTGCTCAAGGTCTTTGTGACCGCTCCACTAGCTCTCCCGCGTGGCCCTTTGAAAAGGCTGAGGGTCCAAGCATTTTCATCCTCGTTGTAACGAGCGACTGCATTATGCTTGCTAGGAAGGTTCTCATTATAGTATGATGTTGTGAAGTTTGACACCTCCTCACGAATGAATGCTTCTGCAATGGAAGCCTCAATCCTGCCTTTGTTTCCACATTTGTTGCGAATAGTCTTTAGGCCTCTCTTGATAGGATAGCACCAATGGTATTGCACGGGCCCCCACATTCGTGCCTCGATCGGGAGGTGCAAAATCAAATGTTGCATCGACAAGAATAAGCCAGGTGGGAAGATCTTCTCTAACTTACAGAGCAACAGAGGTGCCGCCTTTTCCAACTCAGCAACCACTGTCATAGACAGTTTCTTGGCACAAAGCTGGCGGAAGAAAAAGCTCAACTCTGCCAGCACCTTCCATATGTGCTCAGGGACGTAGCCTCGAACCATCGACGGAAGAAGACGCTCAATCCATATGTGGAAGTCATGACTTTTCATCCCTAAGACTCGACAAGTATCTGGTTTCGCACCCCTTCGAAGATTCGCTGCATACCCATCAGGGAACATTAACGTTTGTATCCATTCAATCACTTCCCTCCTCTGATCCTTATCTAAGACGTAATCAGCCTTTGGCCTTTTCCATGGTTTGCCATCTCTTGGAGGCAACATCACTAGCTTTGGTCTATCACATAGTGTTGCGAGGTCTACTCTGGCCTTAGGGTTGTCCTTTGTCTTCTCAGGAATGTCCATGAGTGTTGCCCAAAGTGCTTCGGCTATATTCTTCTCCGTGTGCATTACATCTATGTTATGTGGAAGGAGAAGGTCGTCAAAATAGGGAAGTCTCTCTAATCCTGACTTATGAGTCCACATATGTTCCACACCATAGCCCACAAAGCAATTTTTCTTTGGATTATCTTTCTTTGGATTAACCACGAGAGCATCTATCTGAGCATGAATCTGGGACATGGTCATCGTCCCGAGGTGCGAGGGTCGGTCACCTTGACACCTTTCATGAAGTTTTTGGTGTCTTGTCTGAATGGATGGTCAAGAGGGAGGAACTGTCGATGCTTGTCGAAGGATCTAAAAAACTTGCCTCCCCTTTCAACCAAATGAACTCTACAGTTGCCTTGCATATCGGGCATGGGAACCTCCCCTGACACACACCATGCGGCGAATATTGCATACGCCATGAAGTCATGCATAGAGTAATCGGCACCAAACATACATTCTAAAATTCTTCTTTGTAGCTCGGTCATAAGTCCATACGCCATGATTCCAAGCACTAATCAATTCATCATAAACAGGGCTCCATGTACACACCCATTTTGTGTCCCGGGTGTCCAGGGAATTATCAACGTCAAGAACATGGTTTCCCATTGAAGTAGGACCCCGTGGTGGGAGATTCAAATGGGATAGCAAAAATGGGCCAACAAGAGTAGGGGGCCGCCATCATTCCATAAGGATTGATCCCATCCGTTGCCAGCCGCAACACGCATTATTCGGGCCTCATTAGCTTTGTTAGGATGCTTGCTATCAAAGTATTGCCATGCTTCACCATCGGCTGGATGTACCATCTTATCTGAATTGTATCAAATACCATTCTTGTGCCATCTCATCTGTTTCGCGGTCTCCTCAGACATGAATAGTCGTTGGAGCCTCGGTATGATCGGAAGGTGTCGTAGGACTTTCATTGGGATCTCACTCTGCTTTTTTTGGCCATGACCGTTGTCTACCTCCACATACCTAGAGGATTTACACTTTGGACAATACTTTGCATCCTTGTGGTCTTTTCCTAAATAGGACACAACCATTTGGACAACAATGTATCTGCTCATATGGCATCTTCGGTGCCCCGCAGAGTCTCGTTGACTCGTACAAGTCGTTCAGCAAATGATGACCCTCAGGAAGCAGGCCCCCAATCACTGCCAACATAGAATCGAAGCAAACTCGACTCATGTTGTACTGGGACTTCAACCCCATTAGGCGCCCAATGGCATCCAGTTGAGAAACCGTTGTCCTGTCATGTAGGAGCTTCTGTGCCGATTCCAACATGGCGTAGAACGCCTTTGCAGTTGGCTCTGGCTCCTCCTCATCCTCGTCTGCCTCCGTAGGTCTTTCAGTGAGCGTTGCATCGTGAAAGTCACCTAACCATTCTGCTACCCCACCATCACCATCAACTGCCTCCAAGCGTGGTCTGACGACCTCCTCTCTAGTACGTCGGGCTTCACCATGGTACACCCATCGGGTATAGTTTGGCGTAAATCCGTACTTGCAAAGATGCTGGCCCATGACTTCCTTTGTTTTTCTTTTCTTGTTTTCACATTGGCTACAGGGACAGAATGTGTCTCTCGCTTCATTAGCTGACTTGCCAAATACTTGATCCAAGAAACCCTCGGTCTTAGCCATCCATTCCGGGGTGATTTGAGCCTGACTTGGGCGTCCCGTGTACATCCACTCACGGTTATCCATCCTCTAGCATATACACATAATGCAGTAATATATCCATCATATGTTGGTGGGTGGTCCAAAAAATTGGACAATCCAAAACAGATACGGTCATAGATATAAAAATAAGATCCGCATGCCGTTTTGGATGGGAGACGCATAACTAGGCTACATCGATGTATGTATGACAACGGTACGGAAGAGATATTAATTATACCTAGGGTGGCGATGGAGACAGGCTAGAGGCGCAGTGGCAAGTTGGTGCAGCACTGACGAAGACGATCAACGACCAGGGTCGCCTAGCTAGGTACTCCGAGTCCCCTCCGACAGGTCCGGCTCTGCAAAAGGAGAAACACAACACTATAAGTTGAAAATCTCGCTAGCTAGGCGTTGCATGAGCTTACGGAATTGGCCCCCTCTTGATTTTAGCTCTGGCTCCGCCACTGCTTGGAGGTATGGGAAATTTCCCTATCCCTATCCTTTCTCATTTCCCATTCCAAAAATCCAAACATAGGATACAATTTCCCTTCACCAGGGGCGAAGCTACCTATGCTGTGGGGGGTGCCAATGCACCCACGGCAAAAACAAAATTTAGTGCTAATAATCTCAAATTACCATATGTGCACCCCCTCAATGATTCGTGCACCCCCATCTGCAATGTGGAACACTGGAAGCGTGAAAAGAGTTTTACGAGACCAATGACAATCAAAAGCTATGGTATATAGTTCACAATTACCGCTCGCTTGCTAATTTGCCTCTGTTATAGGAATGGATATGAATAAGTGTACACGTTTGTATTGGTAGATTTTTTTTCCCAGTTGAGACATAGACAGGGGCGGATACCAATTAGATGTTAGATAAGTTTAAAAAATGAGACTCATTTTTATTATTTGTAATTAGGAGCCCTGGTTATATAGGCTTGATTTGTCAAACTATATATAAGGTTCCATAAGAGTTTAGTATTTAAAATTAGTTGACCATAGTAGTATGTCATTTGGGTTATTAGTATTGTCTGATTGATATTGTAAAAATATAATTAGATAAATGAACTAGGAGCCGGTGAAGGCACTGTTTTTTAGTTTCAGCGGTTTCGGCTCATCAAAGACATTCTATCAAGAGGCAACAACATTGTTTATGACCATGTCACTCATTTCCCTTCCCCACCTCATATTTCCCAAGATCCAAACGCACCTAATTAGGGTTAAGAGATTTGGGGGGAAATTGATTCGGTGGTCATACCTTTGCTTCAGCAGGGAGAAGTACGGAGGGAGCTAGGGAACGTTGGTCGCCGGAGATGTGCCGCAGACTGAGTGTGGAGGAGAGCCGAGCCGAGGACAGGCTGAGGGTGCGCGCCACCTTGCCAGGCGGCTCAGCCCAAGCGCTGGAGCCGGGCAGCCGCAGCGTCGCGCGGCCGCTAGTCGTCGGTAGCGCGGGCGTCCGTGGGGCGGGTGGGTGGCGACGGCAGCCGGCGGCGGGGCTTGGGTGGCCACTCTCCCGGCCGGTCGCGAGTTCGCGCGAGAGGAGCCGGGCGTCGATGGGGACGACGAGCGACACGGAGAAAAGGCTCAGTTTGGGTTTTTGTTTTTTTTTACGAGACATACCGGATATACGTCTATTATATGCCTTGTTTGTGCGCGGAAAGTTTTTGCGCAAATGTGCCTACCGGTAGTACTGCTTTCTCACCGGTACCACCGGTCTCGAACGGTAGTCCCAGTGATACATAGCGGTACCACCGGTAGTTCAACTTCGCGCCAAATGGGAGCGTGCGCAGATTGACCTACCGGTACTGCCGGTGTTTCATCGGTACTACCGATCACAACCGTACCACCGGTACTACTCCGCAGTTAATGAACAATATGGATTTATATAAATTTTTTGGTGATACCTAAAACATAAAAGTGCTAGGTTTAGTCCATTTGAAGCCTAAGCTCTCACGATGATATCGTGATGCATATGACAAGTCCACTAGTATTGCTCGGCGGCCTGCTCACTGCATACCCCTCTTTGATGCATGCCTCTATTTGCCTGATACACTGAACATCTACTTCTCTTCTCTGCATAAACACAGTACCTCTGCCATGACACAAGGACTCCACTCTGCTTGCTTTTCTCAACACACAAAGCCTATTAACAGATCATACCCATACTACTCCATCACAGCCCTGATTACTTGCTGCATTCATCAGGCTTTCCTCTATACTAACTTTGCATCTCTTCTTTCTAGCTGCTGCTCGGCACTTTTACTTGCCACGAACATGGAATCCCTTCTCCTCTACTGAAGCTAATTGCACTGGCAAATGAACTCTCCACCACTTCTAACAACTCTGAAATTGCTACATAAACTACTATTCTCCTCTCCTTGACTTGAATCATCGAGAACTGCCCCTGAACTCTCATAACACCTCCATAGGAAACTTTCTTCACCTCTATCGAACTCCACTGATACACCAGCTGAACTTCAGTAAACACATGTACCCATCAACCTTTCAATCCCCTCTACATCTAGATGAAAACTGCAACTTCCTTTCTACGAACCACTGCACCCATCACAGCCATCTCTTCCTCTACAACTCCAGGTCACCACAAATATATCATCGCAGGCAAGGACACTTCCAACACCACACATATATCATCGCAAATACAAATATCACAACCATTCATCACAAATATATCACAAGGTCACCACCACAATTTTAAACACAACTTCAAATACAACAAGTTTACATACATCACAAGTTCACAACAGAAGTTTACAAGCATAAGTTCATAACCATGCTGGTCGCAGGGAATTCACAACTAAAGTTCACAGAAACGAAACTACAAGTTCGAATACATCACAAGTTTTCAACCGAAGTTCACAACCATAAGTTCACAACCGAGCTGCTCACAGCGAATTCACAACCAAAGGTGACGACAACGTTACGACAGGATGGGCAAGTAGTCGTGGCATCAGGCACAACTTTCTCGAGTGCTTGCCGCGTCCAAAGTGTCTCCTCATCTTTGGATGTAGTATTCGTCGGAGCTGCAAAGGAGGTGTGTGTTAGCAAAGAGACGGCTGCAAAGAGACGGCTGCACAAGTTCAACTAAATGTACCGTTCAGCCGTGCCCTCGCGTTCGGTGAGAGACACATGGTCCTCGTCTTCTGGCTGCGTCTCCAGAACCATGGTACCACCTGTGCGTTGCTCAACACGTGACGGCGAATCTTCTCCTGATGAATCGGAGGGTGATTCATCAACCACTGCACGACGCGTCCACATTAGCAAACCTCGTTGCTGATGACCTCCTCCATTTCCACCCCCTCCATTTCCACCTCCTCCATGAGAAGGCCCCGCAACATCGTGGTTAGTGGGATGTGGGAACAGTGTGTAGCGGATTCTCCCTGTTACAATATGAGTGATAATTGTTAGAGGGAACATTGTAACATTAACAGAGCAAGGTTATGTGATAAGTGCAGTTACCATTTGGGCAGCGCCGGATTCTCCGTTCGTCTTCCTGAGCCGTTGGTGGTGGAGGGTCATCTACAAAAACCCAAATTGGCCATATGTACAGGACCGCAGCAGGAAGTCTTCGGTGGATGGCTACATGTACAAGGTTAGGTATAGCTGCTCTTGGTGCATATGTGGACATGGTAAAGGAGACCTGACGTGGGTTGAACTCGATGTCTTGAACAAAACATATGTTCATGAAGATTCTCCGTACCACATATGGCAAGCAAAGATGCGGTGGGATTCCAGATATCGTAATCCTGAGATGTTCGTTGTAGGTGTGCTCTAGTGGTAGACGTGTAGCTATTGTGTTACCAAACGGTATGGTGTCATCGAAGAGTACTGGAGTGGCACCATAGTCGGGTGACCATGGAAGGATACAGAGAAATTGGTGTCCAACTTTAAGGTGTGTTGCGTCCATGATGTGAGTGGCTTCGGTGAGGGATCGGGTTTTCACTAGGAAATCAGACATATGTCTGCTGATATTGTCTAGCGGGATAAGGACATTAGTTTGTCGTTGTATTGCTGACTGTATGCTTTCCACACCGATATCATAGGGTCCAACTGGAGGAAGGTCGGAGGTTGGATTATGTGGAGGGACCCTGACAAGCACTGAGACGCCTTCAAGCTCATTAGTCAAGGTGATCTCAGACTCATCAAGGATTGTGAGGTGTGGATAGTGGAAATGCGCCATTCTCCTGCATATTAATCGTACAAAAGACTGTAAATTCACAAACATCGGCAAGAAGAAATTATTTGAAAGCAAATGTGTGATATAGTGGACGATAAGTTATAACTACCAAGTCTACCATAACATTTAACAAATCCATAATAATAACCAAAGTACAAGTTTGAGACATAAATAATTAAGAATTATTAGAAAACAATTACTGCTACTGTAATATAGCTCTACGATCTCGATTGATGATGTCCTCTTCTTTCACTAGACTGAAAAGTGAAAAATTTCCTCTCAGTAATGTAATTAAGCAATATTCATCACCCATTTTATTCCTTTGCTTGTTCTTCACAAAATTCATCGTGGAAAACACTCATTTAACATGAGTAGTGGCTACGTGAAGAATTAGCTCCAACTTAAAAAGCTTGTAAACAATAAAATATTGTTCATGTTTTTGTGTGTCAAGTTTAACGGAGAGCTCATATAGGTTCTCAAAAATGTTAAACCTTCCATCTCTATGAATTTTGTTACATTAATGCTGGCACAACTAATCCCTTAAAAAAATGCCGGCACAACTACCACTCCACCCCACCGACTACACCAACACGTCTTCGTCACATTCTACCACCACCACACCACCACCACACTCCGCGCGGATCTCGCTGCCTACATTGCCACCACCACCACTCCCGGCGGATCTCGCCTACATTGCCACCAGCACCACACAGAGAAGGGAAAGGGATGGAGCACTGCGCCGCTGAAAACAATGGACGGCGGGCGGGAAGGCCGGGAGGCGCGCCTGTGTGTTTAGGCACTCCCCTTCTTCTCCTCCTCCCCCCGCTCGTTCTAGGTGGCGCGGTGGTGGGGTTGGGGGGAAGGGGAGGGGGAAGGCGGGGCGTGGGGGGCGGAGACCGTCCGTGGCGCTGCGCGGTTAGGCGGTGGCCGGCTGTTCCGGCGTGGGGCGGCCGGAGCTTAGGAGGGGTCGTGGCCGGCGCTGGTTCGGGCGAGTGGGGGCGGAGCGGGGTGTCAGCTAGGGAGATGTGGATAAGACGGCGAATTTAGGGGTGACCGCTTGGAGAGGAGGGAGACGACAATTTATACACACCCGCAAACCCTAGATGCTTGCACGCGCGCGGAAAGTTTTTGCGCAAATGTGCCTACCGGTAGTACCGGTGTTTCATCGGTACTACCGATGACAACCGGTACCACCGGTGCTACTCACGGTGAGTAGGGATGACCCAGCGCCACCGCCGCTGCTGCGTAACCTCGAGTGGAGGGTGAGTTGTCGTCAGTCCAGCAGTCGAGCTAAGTCGCTCGGGTTTCTTTCAAGGAGCTTGTGCAACTTTAATGTTTTAAATAATTTTTTTGGTGACAAGCATAATATCATGATGCGTATGACAGGCTATATCACATAATGATAAGTAAGATATCATAAATGGTTTTGATAGAAAGAAAAATACTTAAAATCATGATTACCATTATTATACTACTCCATACTCATATTACTTGACATTTTGGACAAGGTTTGAGTCAAACATTGGGAACATAAACTAGCAATAACTTTAAAAATATTTAGTTTGAAAAGGTCAAACTTATATGTATAGATTCATCTTGAAGCTTACTTTTATAAAAGTAATTGTATTTTTAATTTTTCTTATATATTTTAATAAAAATGATGGATAAAGTTAGGTCTTGGAGAACGTGTCCTTGTCCAAAACATCAACTAATATGAGTATGGAGGGAGTACAACAAGAAGCATCAACATGATGTCAAATAGTAGCCACCACAACATGATCAAACAATAAGCATAAGTGTTTAGCCTACAAGCATCCATCACACAGTAGTTCTTGTTCACCACACATAGTTCAAAGACAATATATAGAGTTATTACAGACATAATAGGTACCAATTGCAATAAACATAAGCCTAACATCTATTACTCATCATCGTCATCGGACTACATTGCAGAGTCAACAATGTTGGTCGTCGCCCGCTTTCCATGAGGATCGAAGATGGACCAGGCTTCTTCCACTTTCCAGCAAAGACAAACCTCAAAGATACTCCTCGAAAGGATCACGAAATTCACGAAGAGGAGATGGAGGCTCAATGTTGTAATTGCTGCTCCAAGCGGGCCAAACGACGATCATCCCTCTCGGCCTTGTAACAAAGGAACTCATGCAGCTTTCGGAGGGCAAACTTGATGGCCCCACCACCCACGGGATGGAGAGGAGGGGGGGGAGAGGAGGTACCGCCCGATGGGGAGAGCATTGCCTCCAGCCAGATCAAAGACCAAGTAGTAGGAAGAGGAGGGGGACCACCAGGAGCACCCAAGTGCCGCACACTATAAAGAGAATGAGGGCAATCATGATAGAAGCAATGTTCCACGACCTGCTCAATGATGTGCATGATATATGGAGCATATGGGAGGGACTTGTGCGGGTTCACTGAAGCCTCTTCAATCTTAGTCCACATGAAGTCAGAGATAGAGAAGCGCCCACCATTAACACCAAAACGAACAAGAATCTTGGGGGCATCATGATGAATCCGAATAGAATCTCCAATCTTGGGATCAATTGACCACCGGATCAAGTTGTTGAGCACATAGAAGTAAGGCTTCAGCCGGAGCCGGGTACAATCGCCAGGATAGCCGTGAAGATATATCTCGCCAGGCCAAATCGTCCCCGAGGAACCGAATGCAGGTACAGAAACTTAGACTAGGAGCAAAGACGGTCATCATGGTTGAAGCCAAGAAGACGAGAGAAGGTCGTGTAGTCACAAATAAAGTGCTCCCCGGCCGCCATCCAATGTAAGACCTTCTCCCACGTAATCAATCCATAAAGTAGCTCGAATCGACAAATGATCTCCTCATTCCATGAATACTGAAAAGTCATAAGGTTGAGAAGCCTCCAACCATCAAGATCTGAAAGAAGCTGGGTCATCTCAGGGTGATCGTGTGCTCTGAGAGAAGAAAGCAAGAGACACTTGTGTGGAAAGATGGGTGCCTTTGAACCACTGCGACCCAGCTTGTAGAGAACGGTGAAGTAGTAATCTGATTGGAAACGTGACCAAAAGCGCTCTTCAACACTGGGATCTCTGACAAACTCATACGGATTCTCAGAGCGTTGCATCTTCAAGTCTTCCACCCTCTTGTTGTAATCCATGTACAAAGGAATAGAATAACCACCGATGTTCCCTGTGTTCCTCATCCGTGAACTGAATCGAGAATGTTGGGTGAGGAGGCGATTCGGCCAGAGAAACACCAATCTGCCGAGGGCGAGGTACTCCCAAAGCGAGGATCAATTGCACGACCATGCACATCATCGGTAGAGGGCAGTGATTGCCCGCAACAACCGAGCTGGAAGACGAGGGACGACACAAAGAGTTGTGAGGGGGACGCACGCCAAAGCTCCCTATCACCACCACCACCACGAGCTCCCACGGCCACTACCACGGCGGCAAAGAAGACCCCACGAACGAACCCGGTCAGCATCTGTCACCACCTTTGTCACCGGGGGCCGGCAGCTCGGGGGGTGGGTTCTTCCGCTTCGGACTGTCTTCCGCATCCTACAACACAAACAAGGGCGAAATCAAGGTTTCGACATGGTACAACACAAATCAAGGTTTCGGACATCGGAAAGCGGATATGCTTTTTGTAGACCAACTGTAGCTAGATATTATTTTTCTAGACAAGGTCAGCTTTTTTTTACTTCACATTCTTTTTCTGAATGTTGTTTGCAATAAAATGTTTAGATGCGCACATCTTTCATGGCTCATAATATGTACTACAAGTAGAAGCATTGGAAGTCAAGCAAAGATAACCAAGCAAAGAGTAGTAGCTGCAAAAGAAAAAAAAACAGAATTATTATGTAGCTCCTATGATGAAATGACTATTACTACATCCCGAAACTCTGAATTTGACAACAAAATTTCTCGGTTGATGGAATTAGCAAAGATCAAAGATAAAGCAGTGTCAACATACAACCAGTTTGCATGGTAGGCTACCATCATATCACTATTGTTCAATTTCAGGATTTCGAAGTTTCTGCATCCCTTGATCTTGGCTTATTTGATTCGGTAGAAATATCTTTTGACGAAATCCCTTGTTGGAACAAACCTATGCTTTCGGGACACGGAGTCCAAGAAAGCAGATATACATAGGCCTCAAACTCATTCAGAAAACCCATCCGAATCTTTGGTTCTCTGCTACACCGTCTATCAATTCCCACCCAAGAACCTAACGGTGTTGTCTTACATTTGAATTATATGCCAGCTCATGATGTATTTGTCGTTGTGATCTTTTTTCCAGAGGGGGATAACACAACTTCATCACCAGCTACCTAACTGTTGGTGTTGGATTCCGGGAAGGGGACACAAATATTAGCAGGTGAAAGCTTCTTGATAGTGTGTAATTTTGGGCAAGATGTTCTACATACTCGAAGTAGATAGGCCTAAAATCGAAGTTGCTCTGCTTCTCGAGAAAATGTATGTTTTTTCCCACCATTTAACAGAATAATAAGTAATTTAATTTGGCATTTAACTACGTGAAATATGGGCTACCTGAATAGATATACAAATGGTTTTAGATTTGTTTAGGCACTTGATTTAGAGTTTTGGCTTATGTATACTCTTATGACTTAGTAGAAAATCATCGTCAATATATTGAAATTGCGTGTGCCATCTAAAAAGCAAGTTATTAGCAATATTTTTTTTTTTGGAATACTGTAAAAGTACAGGTGGCACAAAGGCGTTAGTTATCCACTTTAAAAAATAAAGGAAGTAGTACCTTGTGGTTCGATGACTCACTCATGAACAAAGAAAGCAAAAGCTAGGCCGTCCCACATCCGTGCAGGATGTGAGCCTATCATTGTGTTGAATGGGTAGCTTTGTGGTAACTAATGAGTAACCGATGAACAACTCGGGATGTGAGCCTATCGATTGGTAGGGTAAGCTGCCTTTATGTGGCCGGTTTGACTACCATCTTTGGAAAGAAATCGTTGCCAACTATTTTTTTCTTGAACTTTTAACCATAACTTTTTTGTTCACAAGGCACCGGCATTGAAGTGTGTTTTTTTATTTCTCCGAGCCATTCTAACTGGTATTGAAGGTTTTTTTTGCTTCTCCAAGCCATTCTAACCGCTTGGACTGTTCCCATGTGTAATTCTTTTCAAATGTTCAGAAACTATAAAATGTAGACCTTACTAATCGGTTGGTTAACTCAATCACTACACAATGTTCTCAAGACTTGTGAGTATCGATCTCATTTTCTTGGAGAACATTACATGTAGCAAAGCACTAGGGTCTCTGATTATTCTTTTTCTTTGTTTGTCTATGAAGTGTTTCCACTGAATTTCTAAACTATTTATTGCATATATATGATGTAATATTGAATGAGTTTAGTACAAGATAAGATATGTTTTTATTTGGGATGGTGAAGGTACTTCATTTCATTGATTCACATATGAGATCCGTGAGACAACTTGAGGTTTATGTGGTGTGAGAAATTTTAAGATGAGCATATTTTTGTCACCGCAGATCCTATTCCACACTTCGCCCATCTTGCAAGGGTTGATACCTTCATCATAACAAGTAGGCTATAAGCATGCTTTGTGAGGCGTGCACCGCCGGGTGAAGTCAAGAAGTCTGATCCTTCCTATCCGCCGGACTCTCATGGGAGGCATCGCAAACTTCTCCAATATGGCGTAACTAAGTTTCCAGTTCACTTCTAACCGAAGCCCAGTATATGTCATTGTAACCGAGCACCGCATAAGGTTTCAACATACATGGTGTTTCGTATGCCTATGCCCGTACTCGAATGGAAACCACGATGCACACAATGCATTTTTTTTCTTCATATATGTTAACTGGAAAATATAAAGGATGGTTTGGATTTTGACACCTGTAGCAACGCACGGGCATGATCCTAGTAGTAGAAAAAGCATGGACCTCTAAGTGTACCCAAATCCAAAAGTATTGATTGGTGGCAATTCAAGGTGAGGACTCTTAGGAGAATGATTAGGGGCTAGGCTGCAAATGAGGTGGCAAGTGCTAAATAGGAATAAAACGGCTCTGTTAGAATGGTTCAATAAGTCGGAGAGCTTATCGGAATATAGAGAGCTATCTAGTGAGGACTTTAAGGAGTTTAGAGAAGTAGAGAAAGAGCTTAATCAAATCTGGTCTTTGGAGGAATTGAAAGGCCGGGGCTTGGCCCTTGAACTCTAAAAAATATATTTGAATGAACTTAAACTGTGCAAACCGCTTGGTACGTTCGAGGATTACAAATTTCTCAACTCATATGTTGCTATGCTCCAGCTTTGGCAAAACTTGAGTCTCGCAAACCTCGAGAAATTCTATTTTGAGAAGCTTCAAAATGCCCTAAAGATGGTAGCATATAGAATCGAAACCCATGTATCTGCTATGCTTCACTTTTGAAGTTATGATTCTATTTTCTAAAAAAGATCTTGTCGTGTTTCTAAATTGCCAATGTATTATAAGTCTCTATTGCCATGATTATAAATTTTTAAAAAAAGAAATATCAATTTTTCCATATTTCTCCCTATTTTCTCGCTTTTGAGTTCTCTCGAAACTTGTATCATAAGTCTCTATTGCCATGTATCCATAGCTAGGTGTCACACTTATGCCCGGATTGTGAAACATCCCCGATTTTCCACGAAGGGAAAATCCACGTAATGAGATATAATGTGATAAAACCATGAATGATTCTATCATATTATCATATATCGATAGATATCACAAATATACAAATAAGTTAAATTACAAGTTTACAAGCTATTACATCAACTGAGATCACACCTATTACGGAGAGTAATTCTAGCGGAAGTATATCTAATCGTCATCGAGTTGGCGGAAACGATCGATGAAGGCTCCTCCTTCACGGGCATCATCGAGTAGAGTGTCGGCCAGAGATTCCATCTTCCGAACCAAACTTGAGCGCAGCACGAGACCTTCTAATCCATCACTATTCGACATCTCCGAGAAGCGAAAAACGCACACCGCTAGATGTGTGCGCCATGGTCAAGACCGATGAGCTTTAGTGGAAATATAAAACAAGGGATCTGGCGATCCTAATGTTTGGCTGTGGTTTGCATCCTTAGCGCATGCGAAAGTAACATCAAGTAGTAAATAAAATAATAGTTTATCAAGTTTTAACACATTCCCAACCACACACATCCACACATCCTTCCATCACCTCATCCATCCATTACCACCCATCCACCTCATCCACCACATCTCATCTCACTCGTGTCGACAGGCCAACTCCCACTCGGCCGCCTCAACGGTCCACGACCGGCTCTATCTCACAACACGGGGGAGAAAAGAAGGACTCATCTCCTATCTAGTGAAGCAGGTCCCAGGAAAGGTCCATAGCCAACAAGTCGGCATATGTATCGATCGATCAACCATAACACTCTGCAGAGGTTTCACACACCACAGGATAGCCATCATAGACAGGGCCCTGTCTAGGCAGATACCGGCTGCTTGCTTGACAACTGATGCCATCCTACCACTTAGCCCCCCGTTCATCCCGGCGAACCCAAGCACGCTAAGATCGGGGAGGCAAAGACTGGCCCAACAAGTGGTACTTGCCCGACTCGAATCGTACAGGAACTTCCGGCATCCATACCGTCCTCCCTATCACCTCACAACCTAGCAAAGAATGGCATCACTCATACCAAGTAGTCCAACCGTCTCTCCCATTACAAGAGAGCGAGTGGTATGTAAAGGATTCCCGGTGAGTCTGGATACTAGTAAGTCCTTAGGGTTGACCAAGCCGGACATCTTCATCGGGTTTACCATTTTACGTGCCACCACAAAGACCCCCCGGCCCCGGCTCCACCTCTCAACAAAGCTCACACCCGGGATCCCACCTCACACATCACATCACATATACCCGCCACGGTATTCATCATCTCATAGGATGCCCAGGTCACATCACACGGCAAGACTCGCCTAAAAGCTCGTCATATATCCCAGCTCGGCCGACACAACCCTCACTCTCCACACACCCAAGACACACACAAAGACGCTCACCATCCACCAAGTCCGGCATCCCATGCCAAACCATACCAGGGGTTCACCACCAAAGCATCACATCACGTATACAATACGAAGTGGAGTTAAAGTAAGTATGACGACATAAATGCAAGCAAAGGCATGTAGATAACAAGTAAGTGAGCGTGAGCGCAAAGTCGGGTGACATGGAAGTGGGGTTGCAATCAAGTAATAAAGGCTCGTGCAAATAGCATGCATTCATATACTAGCAAAGGAATAAATATAAAGCGCTAGCGATTCTAAGTATTATGCAATGCCTAATAGGATTATCTAAAAGAGGGTGCTGCCATGACACCTACGATGTCGTGGAAGTAGTGGTACTATTCTCCATCCGTTGTGGTAGCCAGTCAACAGGGTTTCCTTAGGTCCTTTCGTCGTCCACGTTCTCTTCCTTCGGGGTCCCTGGTTCAAGCGTTGTTGATCACGTTGCAGCTACTCAAATAAAAGACACGCAAAGCAAGAGAACACGCAATACTCGAAAGGACGGCAAGACGTAGGGAAGACCATTAACACAAGAGACAAGTAAGAGGTACATGACTTAGCCCTCTCGGCGGATGTCCGAATCCTCGGGCCAAAATGACAAAAGTGGTGCTTTGCTACGCATAAGCTAGATGGCCAAGCCAAGATGGCTTTAAGATAAATGGGTTAAGCCGAAGCTTATCTATAGCAACCATCACGGCTCACGTTCTCTCGATCCTTGCGTCACGGAGTTGACGGAATCGAAAAAACGGGCTTAGCGTAAGGATAAGTAAGAACAACGGGGCTCGGCTCTTGTAGCCTTTTCCCGACAAGTCACAATTGGACGTAAAGAGTAAATAGAATCGACAATACTATTGTGACTTGGCGCTATCATACTTCAACTATCCCGCCATCATATCCAAATGGTAGTAGAAGTGGTCGGTCGAGAATAAACAAGGCAACAACTTCGGTCTTCTCGATCCACACGACACACGATCACGTCGGGAGCCAAGAAGTAAAAAGTTAGCTAAGCACATCTATGTCATGATCTCGGTCACATCTCTTGTGAAGATGGTTTCACTCGGTCGATCGAGTCGACTCTCACAGTCCGAAGCATGACATCGACCATAGCCTAGCTAATTAAAAAGGGATAGTCCGTGCTTTGATCCATTCGCCATGAATAAGACGAGATCGAATAGAGCGGACTTATCAAAGAAAAGGAAGGCAAGAATAATCAGAGTGGTAGTCTACTTCATATGCTTACGCCACGGTAATAGACGGGCATCGGAAGAGAGCAACACACCAAGGAACACAAGTGCGCAAACCACTCGTAGGGTACCTGACCAAGGTGCACTGGCACTAAGGCATCTCTCGATTTCGTAGAAGCGTGGTTTGTCACCGCAAGAATCAAAGAAACACGACGGTCATAGGGTACAAGCATGCGAGGGTTTGTGCACGAAGAGCGAATGAAAGGCAAATAGAGAAGTATAGCTCCATAGCCATGGCGAGGCGAGCTCGCGACTACAAGCTACACTAGCGAGGGCTCGAGTTACACTCGGCATTACGGCCATGGCGAGACGAATCCAGCGGTCGCAATATCCGAATGAGATACGATTCCTCTACTGGCCAAGGCACGGTCCACGACACACACAAAGATCCAACCGTAAGAACCAATAACACGACAACAAGACAACAACTCGAAAAGACCGGAGTAGCACAATTCCATAGCATTATGATGGATGGGTCCCAGACAAAGATACATATACAACGGGGTCATCGGGAGTGGGTGCAACAAAGTATAGACGTGTAAAGAAAAAAAGACTAAGGGGCCCTGGGGGATCACGGCTTGCAACGGACAAAGGTCACGGGAACTCTCAACGGCCCGCCCTCGCATCTCGAGGTGGCCAGAGCGATGACGACAAGCTAGGGTTTCCACGCATCCGCTAAAAGCAACCGAAGGGGCATTCCTCGATCCAAGATGAGTAGCACCGCATTTGGTCCAAGCTACGGCTAAGTGTCCGTGAGTTCCGGCTCACGTCGGGTCGGCGGCATGTCCTCCCCTGGCCACGAGACGCCGTGGATCCATTTGGCTAGGGCCGGTCACGTGCGTGTGTGTGCTAGTGCGTCCCGTTTGGCAATGGCACGGGCCCGGGCCACGTCGTTTGGTGCTCACCGACGGAGGAGTCGTTCTCGCGAGGCGCGGCGCGGCGAGTCGCGTTGGCGGCCGAGGTTGCGGCCGGGGAACGCCGAGGGTCCGGCGGGCTTCACGGGTGCGTCGGGTACCGAGGTGGTCCTGGCCAGCAAGGGCCACTTGTGGCCAACTCCCCAGCCCTGGCTTCCTGCAGCCAGCTCTGGCCGGCCATGGCCAGCCGCTGGTGGCCAGCAGCCTGCTGTGGCTGGCTGGGGCAGGCTGCAGCCAGCTGCGCTTTGGTTGTGGTTGGCCGCAGTGAGCCGCGGTGTCAAGCGCAGCAGCCAGTGGCCCGGGAGGGCGGGCGGAGTTCGGCTGCATTTCCCGCAAGTGTAGAACGCGCAAGGCGAAGGCGGTCATGCTTGGACAATGGGAAACAAGGATGGACGGGGGCTTTGGTGCTTGGTGGCTCACCCGGCTTGGTGTTCAAGATTCAAGAAGGAAGGCGCCCGGCGGTGAGGTAAGCAGGAGGCACGGCGTCGGGTCGACGAGGAACGTCCATTAACCAGCGGGCGCGGCCCGTCGAGGTGGAGGCGATGGCGACGTCAGCGGTGTGGAGGCTAGCGTCAGCGAGGACGACGTGGTGGCGGCTAGCATACGGGCGCCGAGGTGGTGTCGCCGAGGCCCGGCGAGGTGTCTTCCGGTGAACGCAAGGCTCGGGCGTTGAAGACGGCTCTGCGTGTCTGCGACGCGGCGGGCACGGGCGTGTCGCGTTCCTCCGTGGGCGCGGTGGTGACGTTGTGGGGTGGCGTTGATGGCGCACGCAGCGGCCTTCGGGCGTGACGGGCGTAAGGGAGACGGCGTCGGCCTCGCTGCGCGCAGCTGGCCGTGGGCGATGTGGGCCGTGTGCGCTGTCAGCGTGTCGTCATGAGCGTGCGGCTCGGCGCTGCGTCTGGGCGCTCGCCGCTCGCGTCACGGTGAGCCCGGCCGGCGAGGTGTGGTTGGACGACGGCGCGCCTGCTGCTACGGCTAGCGTGAACGCCTTGGCGCGCGGGTGCCGGGTGGTGCTGCCGCGTGTGGTGAGCGGCGGCGGGCGAGCCGAGCGCAGAGAGCGCGGTGGCGAGCGTGCGCCGCAGAGAGAAAGGGGAGAAGAAGATGGCGGCCGGGCCGAGGAAATGGCGAGGCGACGGCGCGTCCCGTTTTTATACCGCCGCCTAGGGCTCCAAGGGTTGCAGCCATCTTGGACGCCCGTGCACGTCCGTGGGACGCTGCGGGCGCTCGACACGGACGCCGAGGGAGAATGGGGCGCCGGGCGCGTGTCGTCGGGCGGGCGGCCGCTCCAGAGCAGGAGCTTGCGCTTAGGGTTCTCAGGCGAGTGACAAGCCGAAGGGCCAACTGGCCGCCGTGGGCTTAGGCGTCGTGCCTCGTCGAGGAAGAGAGAGGCCGGGTGGGCTTGGCTAGCTGCGCCGGTCAGGAAAGGAGAAAGGGAGGGGCGAGTTGGGCTCGGCTTTCTTTGGCTGGGCCGCAAAGGGGTGGTCGTGGCGGGCCTGCGGGGAGAGGTAGGAGGCCTACTGGCCGGGCTTATGGCCCAAGGGAGGGAAAGAGCTCTTCCTAATTCTATTTATATTTATTATTAGGTGATAGTTTCCCTAACTCTTGCTACGGTTGACATGGATTAAAAGGGGACTTAAGAGAGGGCATTAGTGAAGGTTGCAAGACATGATTTTCCCCACTTTAGATTTAGGGAAAATGGAGGAAGTCAAGTTGGGTTTGAGAGGGATGTGATTAAAGGGAAAAGGATTTCAGAGAGGTTTTTGCTATGGCTTGTGCACTCCGACTCTAAATAAATCATCATACCCAAAACCAACATGATGTCTCAAGCACTTGCCTACATTCAATTCTATATGTGATGCAACGGTTGCAAGCAATTCCTCCTATGTTTGACCTATCAACTATATGCTCCATACATCTGCAGGAAAAATTTTGAAAGTTCGCATTTTTGGCTTCTCGAAAAATCCGGGTTGTTACAGATTGATAATAAAAAACACTTAGCATAACCGGTTGGAAACAGCCGGTACCACCGGTGGCACCGTAGGGTGGCAATCGCCCAAATACACCAAAATCGACCGCACAACTCACACATAAAGCATTCTACCAGCAACAATACTCTAAGGTAATGTAGCATGTGCAAGGAAACGGCCTAGAACGAAGTACATTGGAAGATCGGAGAAGAACTCCATTGTACCTCGGTGGTTGAAGGGTAGAGGCAGAATCCAAGCGCCACGATGCGTCCCGGCGAGCCCCAACACCGTCCACGTGTTCTTCTTGGCCGGGGGAAGGTTGACCTCAAAGATTTTGGCCAAGGTTTCGAGGAGGAGAGAGATCGGGGAGGGGGAAGGTGAACGGCGGCGCCGGCGGTGGTACTTGCATCCGTCGGGTACGGTGGAGTGGTGGGGGAGTGGACAAATTAGCCGATGCGAGTGGATAAAAAGGTGGGCCATGTTTTTTTGGCCCCTTTGCCGAGAGCCGACGGCCCACGCCTCGGCAAACGGTGACGGGCGGGCAAAAGGCCATCCGTCTCAAGCGCCGCATGAAGGGAGAGGGTGCTTTGCCGAGTTGCTCTCGGCAAAGACTCAATTCTCGAGTGCTCCACTTTTCCGAGCTTTACGCCGGGCAAAGGTAAGTTTCGCCCGAGAGCTTCATACGCCGACGGTTTGCTCCTCGATGAACCTGTCATTTGCCGAGCGCCGCGTTTTGGTCGTCGCAAAGCGCGGGGCACTCCGTGAGAAGTTCCCGTTGTGGTTGGAGAAAAGTGAAAGCGAGGACCGCAGACGGACTGCCGGGCCGGACGAATCGAATACAAAGGATGGACGGACGGCCATAATACGGCGGACTTTGACGGATCGGGCCGGGAACTTCTCGATATGCCCAGGAGCAGCGCGACCGGCGGTGTGGCAGCAACGGGCGAAGCGGCGGTGGGGAGCAAATGCGGCGATGGAGAGCAGCAATGAAAGCGCTTGGTGGAGAGTACGGGGTGAGGGCGGCGATTTATGCGTCACGTAGGGTTTGAGTTCGGCAATGAATTGGGGAAAGAAGACCGAGAAGAGAGAGAACGGGAGTACTATTATGTATTATATATATGGTATAGAAGTAGTATAGCTACCGTATAGTACGTATATACAAACTGTACAAGAATATGTAAATGAGACTGTCACTGTCAGTTACGCATCTCGAGGTTTCCTTGGACGAACAGGATAGTGCATGCCCAGCACGTAGGCACCAGAAAAACGCTTCCCGGAGGGACGCAGCAGGGGGGCCACGGACCACACTTGCACACTACTGCGACCCCGAATTGCCGATAGACATCTCTTTTGTTGGTGGTACCAATTGTAACTTACCTATGCTCGCTAGTCTGCTATATATGCGACGTGCCAGGGCTCTAGCACGTACGACGTACTAGTTTTTGCTTCCTAAAAATTAACTTTGACTAAATACATATAAAAAGTATTAATATTTATAGTATATAATTAGTATCATTGAAAAGATTTTTAATCTAGTTTTTTAATAAATTTATTTAGAGATATAAATATTACACGTATTTTCTATAAATCGAGTTGAATTTAGATCATGAACACCCAAAACAATGATTTTTTAATAGAGGAGTACTCCATAACTACTTTTCCTTTTCCCCCAAAAAAAAATACTCCCTACATTTAAAAATTATAATTCTCATTGCATGTCTCTAAGGCGAAGCTTGAAGAGTTGAAGCGGAGGAGATTGATGAAAAAGGTGGAAACGTTCGGGCCTACTCCTTCCGTCCTAAAAAGAATGTCGTTCTCGCTTCTCGAGAAATAATTACCGGTAATTTTTAAAAATAATGAACATTATTGATTAGTATTATAATTAGTATTGTTGGAAAGATCTTTAGATCTAGTTTGTTAACAAATTTATTTAGAGATATAAATATTTGTACGTATTTTACGTAAATCGAGTCAAACTTGTGGCATGAACACCCAAAACGTCATCCTTTTTGGGACGGAGGGATTCTAGAAAAGAGATCTACCACATGCACATTATTTTCTAATCATGTAGAGAAAGTACAAGATGACTTGACCAGAGTAGTATGATCTCTTTATCTTTGCCGAGCGTCCAAACAAGAAGTACACAAAATTGTACAAGATGGTAATCAAGCATATGATGCATGGACCTTATGGAAGCAATTTTTAATCCCGCTATGCACGGCCATTGCTGGATTGCCGAACGACGGCGCCGCCATGGTTTTGCAAGATGACGACACCTGCGCCCTATGTGGGCAGCTACTAGAAACCATGGAGCACCTCCTTCTGGGATGTGTCTTCACTCGGCAGCTATGGTTTCAGGTTCTGCAAAAACTCGGTCTTCATCACGAAATCACTCTATGCGAGGAGAACATCTTTGCTTGGTGGCTACGCTTCAGGAAGAAGGTCCCCAAGGCGGGCAGGCCGGGATTCGATTCCCTATTCATACTTATCGGTTGGAACATTTAGAAAGAGCGCAATGCGAGGACCTTCGGGGGGACCTCGGCGTCACCATCGCAGCTTCTGTCTCGGACAATCGATGAAGCAAGGGATTGGCTGTTGGCTGCTTCAAAAAGCTTAGTCTGCTCCTTGTGCTCCTTTAGAGCAATGTCCATTCGATTCCAATCGCAAAGCCTGTCATGTAATAGCCAATTTTAGCTTTCTTTGGTTGCATTGGGGTAACCATCATTACCGCCATGACGGACGGGCTTGTGGTTGTACTTGTCGGACTCTACTTCCTCTTAATGAAATACGTGTCGCCACGGTCTCTAAAAAAAAAAACAATTTTAATCCTAATCTCCGGTCGCGTAAAGGGTCGTGATTCATGCAAGAATGTCGTTACTTTGCAACCTCTCAATGAGGTCGCTATATAGGGAAATGATTCTTACCTAGTTTATGTAGACGACATGGCGATGGATGAAAAGAAAAAATCGCAATCATGAGCTAGACAATATAGATGGGTCGTGTCTTATAACCATTACCTCTTGAAACTATCCAAGTTTAGATTTGAGGAGGTAAGTATCCATTTTTAGAGTTTGGAGAGGCGATTAGACCATGATGATAGTTTTGATAGGTAAAAGAACTCTTTTTCGCAGGAAAAAATATTAGTTGGGCCTTTTTGTTTTTGTTTCGTAAGAAGTCAAACATACTTACTTTGATCACATATATATAAAAAAATATTAATATTAATGATGTATAATTAGTATTATTAGATAGATCATAGAATCTGTTTTGATAACAGATTTATTTTGAGATATAAATTTTGCTAACATTTTGTATAAATACGACGTGTACCGATGAACAGAGGGAGGAGATCGATTCAGAGACCACGAGAGTGAGCGGTGAGCCGTCCACAAGTCGATCCACTGTGCGCGACGACCAAGGCATTTAAAGGTGGGTGGTGAGGTTGCCTGGCAGGGCAGAGTTGCGCAAGCCTCCAAAAGTCTTCTGGTTTCACTCCGAACATGCCACCTCCTGCGTGTTTAGTCAAGTAGCATGGCCCAAACAGGTCGACCGAGGGAGTAGGGACCGAGGAAATCCGTCTTCAGAGTGTGTGAGAGAGAATTCGTGTGAAGCGTCACACGGGAGTTTTGAGTAGGGATAATGCAGAGCTTCAAGTTCAGGTTGCTGCGCTGGTACCTCGCACTACTAGAGTTCTTCTAGGATTTTTAAGCAATAATAAAACACTCCCATCATTTAGAGCACATGCATATAAATTCTCACTATAAAATGTTTAGTAGAGAATGCTTATACTAAATGTTGAATTTTAAAACATTAGGAGAACCAATGTCGTTAGGAGAAGTTGATTCTGGTTGTGTGGTAGGGAGGAGCTAGCACAATCTCCATGTTAGGGTGTGCGTGCATGCATGCATGTGATGCAAAAGTGTTACTACTAGGTAGACATAACTAACTTCTTTCAGATCTTTAATTCTTGAAATTGATATAAGATGTCACCATTTTAATGGTTGCAAATACTTCTGATCATAAAGATGCATATAAACACAAACTAAAAATTCTCCTTTGTAATAGCAAGCTTGGAGCTGTTGTTCTTTTATTTCCAATATCATCTTCAACCATATTTTATCAACCATATTTTATAATACCTCTCAGACTGGATCTCACATAAATATGGAGAAGACAACATAAGGTTTTGTGATGTGAACCCTTATCCCCTACCCTTGCAAAGCTAGTTTCTTGATTTCACCCCTTTATTCCACTAAATATTTTACCATTTTCCAATTGATTTGCAATGTTCTCATGGCGTTTTTTTGGGCCGACTGATCTCTTCTCTTACAACTGACAATGTTGACAATCAAAGAGGTGATGTTAAAGAAATCAAATATTGGACCACAACACTTAGCAACTGAGAGATAACAACTAATTACAACTGATGTGCAATTATCATCCAATATCTGTCTTTGCTGCCTACTCCTCTCATATTAGATGCCAAACTCTAGACACAGATAAACCATTGTGAGCAAATAACATATGTACCATCTAAAACTTCCTTTAGAAGACAATGAAATTGTATCCGCATCCATCAGCAATCTATAGGTGGAAGAGCGTTAGAAAGAATAAAGAGTGAAAACGAGTTTCTGATGTAAATGTAGAAGAGAAAAAATATATAAAAAGTGGTTGGGATAATTTAAAAATAGTATAAGATTATTGTCTTCTATATTTTATGAGCGAACTAATAGAAACTGTTAGAGATATTCTTATTTATATCTTCCAATAATTTTTTGTAAGTTGGGCCCAGAGAGGACTAATCTAAAGACTAGATCCTAGAGAGGACTAATCTTCTCTTGATGGCTGGCCCCAGAGAGGTTATCCATTCGAGGGACACCTCTCAATTAGGGTTTGAGAGAATTACAAATGAATGTGTGATGCTCTGGGGGGTCCTGCCCTCCTTTTACAGCCCGGTGGGATGAACGTGAGCCCTTGGATCAAACCGACTTAGCGGACGGCTGAGATTGAAACCCTAAGGCGGTGGAGCACGTGGTCCGAGCCTAGGCCCGATTGGCCACTGTAGCAGACCGGCCGGTCTGGGGTGGGACCGGCCGGTCCCACTCCGGGCCCGTTCGCGGTCCGCTTCGCCGTGGTGTCTTCTCGCGCCTTTCTCAAGTCTTTTTAGTGCAGCCCCGCGGTGGAATTCATATCTTTTCATCCGGAACTCCAAAATGGCAAATGATATGTCCGTTTCGATCGTCTCGACGAGCTCTTCGTAATGGTGCATTCCAATTCATCATTTGAGGTGCTTGTAATCTATCATGTTAGTCCTTTTGATAGCTTTTCCGATATGTACCTGCAGAGACAAGGATTCACCAAAACTCATGGAATTCCGTTAGTGTAAACCCTAAGTCTATGTTGGTGATCGCCAATGTGCCTCTTTTTCAGAGTTAGTTGATGGGTAAATTTGGTCATTAATAGCCATCAACAATATCCATATTTTAGCATTTGTTAAACATGCTGAAAAAAGCAAATTTTGATTTTTGCGGAGAGGCGCCGAGGAGTACGCGAAAGTGATGATCTGCAGATAAAAAGCAAAATAAAATGAAGAACAGCCCCCAAACCTAATCTCCGCGAAAGAGACGAGCACGAATCAGTCGGGAGAAAAAGGCGGCCTTGCCCGTGTCCGGTGGGCGGGTCAAAGCTCGCAATTTGCACAAGCACCACCGCACCACCACCAACCCCCGCCTGCCAGGCGGCCGCCGCGCCACCCGACCCACGAGCTTAGCAGCCCTCGTAGGGTTTAGAGTATTTATTGGTACAATCGGGTGATCTGTGCCGCATCGCTGCGGACACGGGAGGCAATGGCGTTCACGGCGCTTTCGGCGGCCGTGGGGTGGCTTCTTCGGTAGCGGTTGGCTCCCCCAGTCGATGGTGGACTGGGCGGCGATGCTTGCTTTTCCACTTGTGTTCTTCTTCTTTGGACTCCCCACTCGGGCCGGGCCAATCGACCCTAAGCGTCGCCCCGTCCGCCGCCGCTCCCCTCTCCTCGCCCCCTTGTTCGCCTCCCCGCCGCATCGCTCCCGACACTTCCGAAAGCGGACCCAAATACTTCTTGTCCCGCTTCGCGGTTTGAGCAAACTACATTATGTGCCTATATGGACTGACATTGCGAAGCACTCAAATACTTCTTTTAAATGCGAGAATGGAATCCTTGGATCTAATTCGAAGCCATTCATGGGGTATTGTACTCAAGAAACCTCGGCCGGTGAATTAAGCTCTGCATTTTCTTTCGTATAATAGTAAGATTAAAGGTGTATATGAAATGTTAATGACAAAAAATGGTGTTTTGCTTTAGGTTGGACCCCTGCCCCTCCGTGTGAGGGGCTCCATTGCTTCTTCACCGCGGAAGCTTTTCACCCCTAAGGCGGCGGCCCCTAAATCGGGGGATGCCACGAACATTGCAAAGGCTAGGGGCCGGCGATTTATACCGAGGTGATGTTAGTTGTCCCGTCATCCCGATCTCATTTTGTATGAGGATTTTTGTCCTTGGTTCTTTTTGTGCTAATGTTCTTGCTATGCTTTTGTTAATAGATTGTTCGGTTTTAGCGACCCACCCTCAATTCTTGATGGGGCTTCTTTGTGGTCGTAGGCCACGGCGTGCCCGCGGAGACCGTGGCGCGCGACGGAGGCGGGCGCAGCTCTTCTTATTTGTCGCCGGGCGCAAGGCCGCCGTCTTGGAGCGAGGCCGCTCGGTACTACGAGTCGGAGCACACCAAGAACTTGAGGGACTGGAAGGAGGTGTTCGACCTCGTCCCGCGAGCCGCCGCCGTTGGCGGCCGGGCGACGGCGAGCAAATGTTCAAGAACAAGTGGCCCTAGGATCTCGCCGGGCTTTAGGTGACGAAATCAACTTGTATCTTTTTTTTTCATATCCATATTTTAGCATTTGTTAAACATGCTGAAAAAGCAAATTTTGATTTTTGCAGAGAGGCGCCGAGGAGTACGCGAAAGCGGTGGAGGAGCCGGGCGTTCAAGCTGCCGGAGCTGATCTGCCGAGCCTGAAGCCGAGGCTCGACCGGCACAGACGGCTTCTTCAAGGACGACGATCGACGACGCTTCATCGAAATGAACCACTACCCTCCCTGCCCTAGTCCCGAGCTGGCCCTCGGCGTGGCGGCACAAGGACTCCGGCGCCCTGACCATCCCCGCCCCCGGACGACATCGGGCGGGCTGGGCGTCGGCCGGCCTCCGACGGGCGAGTGGGTCCGCGTCCAGGTCGGTGCCCGCTCGTTCATCATCAACAACGGGCGACATCATCTAGGTGTGGAGCAACGACCGTCACGAGAGCTGAGCACCGGTGTCGTGAACTCGGCGAGGGAGAGGTTCTCCATGGCTTACTTCTTCAACCCGGCGAGCTACACCGTGGTGGAGCCGGTGGAGGAGCTGGTGAGCGAGGAGGACCCGCCCAGGTACGACGCCTACAACTGGGGCGAATTCTTCGGCTCCAGGAAGAACAGCAACTTCAAGAAGCTCAATGTCGAGAACATCCAGATCGAGCATTTCAGAAAGAGCCTCGTCCTCGCGTAGCTAGGAGTAGGATCCATGCCATTGCCAGCCACCGGCTGTCTGTCTTCAGATTCAGAGCACGCCACGTCGTCGCTTGATAGTAACTAGTAAGTGTAGAACAAATAATGTGTGTGGGAATATGTGAATTGTGATGAGTACTTTCGTATGTTTGGGAATACCTAAATGCTACCTTACGAGCGTGCACGCTGGTGTCGCTGGGCGCGCACACCCATCCGTGCCGTCCAATGGAAACTGCTTGATAAGGTTGGCCCACTGGTCCGTCGTTTCTGCCCCCTTCCTCTCCTCTCTCCTCTGCCATTTCACCGTTCCATCTCCATAGAACCCCACCGGCGATTCGGCGTCGACGCAGCGTCTGCGCGGCCGCGCCTCGTCGTCCTTCGCTGCCATGCCGGCCAGCGCTCCCTGGCGACCTGCGTGACCCATCTCCGGCTGCCACGCAGGCGCTTCCCGGCGTCCGTGCGAGCCTCCACGATGGGCGCGCTCTGCCCAAGGGCGTTCGACTCCGATCCGTCGCGCTGCCGTGGCCTGCTGCGTCCCCGGCCAGCTGCGCGGCCACTTCATGTCCTACAGGTCCAGGTTGTCTTCCGCATCCCCTTGTGCTGTGTTTGTTTCTAGATGCGTTCTTCCTGAGTTGATTTACTTCCTTGAATCGAATCGAATGCATAGATGAATAAATCGGCTGATTTGGTCTAGATCCCCTTTGAATACGATGGGATTAGTTAACTGATCCGGGCTTTTTCAGGATCTGCAATCTGCTCACTGTACTCTCCTCCACATCATCGCTTTGTTTATTATTCATCTCCCATATACTAGTCATGGATAATGACATAGCAGTAGTACTAGTCATATGGACTGTGGATCACTCGACCTACTACTACTATGTCATGTCATTATCGAAATCCAATTGCGTGAGCTACTCTGAATTAGCCAGTCAATTAGAATTTAGAAGTAGAGGCTAACAGAGCTCAATTAGGAGACACTCATTCACTGCATCTGCTTTACCTTTATATATGCGCAATATTAGCCACTCAATTAGATGTAGAGGCTAACAATAGGCTTAATTAAGAGGCTAACAGTAATCAACATGAACCACCTAATTGAAACATTTCGTATGGCATATGCGTATACACTACTTTCTTTGGAAAGATACCACTTATGTGCAATAGTATCAACTTCACCCCACCTTGATTTTATTTCTTCCTCCGCCACTCACAATGAGGATGAGAGGCTTGTGCTCTGTACGTTGCCAACACTTTATTTCATGGCCTAATTTCCTTTGTCATCATTTCTAAAATAGAAAGAAAAGTAATGCATGAAACAAATACTCTTGTTCAACTAACTCCATCTGTCAATTGCCATTAAATTTCCTCTTGTTTTAGCCTACATCTCACTACTGAGGCCAAGGCTGACTAGGTAGTTCACGTTGTGATTTATTTTTTCTATATAGCAGGATTAGGTAGTTCACGTTGTGATTTATTTTTTCTATATGGCAGATTCATCGAGCTTCTGTACTACTATAGGTTTTGTGGTGACTGCATATCAGTAGGCTCCAATTCTATTTAGCTTTCAGATTGACTAGCTAGCATTTGCAATTTAGTTCGCAGTAGATCCTTATTCGGCTCACCTTTTAGGTTCAATGCTCAATGTACATTAGCAGTTAGGTGCTCAATCTATTTTAGTTTTTAGATTACGCTTACTGCAAATGTCAATATGTTACTTGTCGAAACAGTATAACTGAACTGAATTGATAGCATCAGATATTGCTGGAACAAAAGGCACTATGAATAGGTAGCAAGCATGTCAAGCAAATCCCAGTATTTTGAGCATTGGTTGCTGGATTTTTTTAATGCAGATTAAATGTGCTCACTATTGGATTGCCTTTTAGGTTTTATTTCATAAGTATGTCACATTCTGTTTTCCAACTATGGTTCTAAGCTCGCAACTCGCACAAGCACCACCAGTGCACCACCAACCCCCAGCTGCCCAGGGCAGCCGCGCCGCCAGCCAGCCACGAGCTTAGCAGCCCTCGCAGGGTTTAGGGTATTTATTAGTACAATCGGGTGATCTGTGCCGCATCGCGCCGGGACACGGGAGGCAATGGCGTTCACGACGCTCGGCGGCGGCTGTGGGGTGGCTTCTTCAGCGCGGTTGGCTCCCCAGGTCAGTGGTGGACTGGCGGCGATGCTTGCTTTTCCACTTGTGTTCTTACTGCTGGACTCCCCGGCTCGGAGCGGGCCAATCGACCCTAGCGTTGCCCCGTCCGCCGCCGCTCCCCTCCTGCCTCGCCCTCGTTCGCCTCCCTGCCGCATCGCTCCTGACACCTCTGAGCAGACCCAAATACTTCTTGTCCTGTTCGCAGTTTGAGCAAACTACATTATGTGCCTATATGGACCTGACATTGCGAAGCACTCAAATACTTCTTTTCTGTGCAGAATGGAATCCTTGGATCTAATTTGAAGCCATTCGCGGGTATTGTACTCAAGAAACCTCAGCAGGTGAGTTAAGTTCTGCATTTTCTTTCGTAATAGTAAGATTCTGGAGGAGTATATGAAATGTTAATGAAAAAAAATGGTACTTTGCTTTAGGTTGGACCCCTGCCCCTCCGTGTGAGGGGATCCGTTGCTTCTTCACCGTGGAAGCTTTTTTTAAGGCAGCAGGCCCTAAATCAGGGGATGCCATGAACATTGCAGTGTTAGGGGCCAGCGGTTATACTGGAGCTGATGTTAGTTGTCCCATCATCCTGATCTCATTTTATATGAGGATTTTTGTCTTTGGTTCTTTTTATGCTAATGTTCTTGCTATGCTTTTGTTAATAGATTGTTCGGTTTTTAGCGACCCACCCTCAGTTCCATATGAAAGTGATGACTGCAGATAGAAAAGCTGGTGAGCAGTTTGCATCTGTATTTCCTCACTCAAGAATGCTGGTGAGTGCTTATCTCCTTTCTTTCTTCTCATCTATGATTTTAGCCTAGTTCTATCAGGAAGCAACTTAACCTCTGGGCTGTACTACATTTCTTTGCACTAAAATTATATCATCACAATTTTATTCATTATTATGTTTGTCAAAATTATAAAATATTGTTGATTTTCTTCTGATTCGCAGGACCTGCCGAGACTCGTTGCAATAAAAGACGCTGACTTTTCAGACGTTGATGCTGTTTTTTGTTGCTTGCCACATGGTACAACCCAGGTTAGTTAATTGCTATTACGTTTTTACCTTAAATTCTTGATACCTTTTATTGAAATTTGTTAACGCAATATTATCTTCTGCTCTGTTGTGCAATGTCTGGAGCACCTAGATTCTAATAAAATTTACAATGCGCTGCCTAATCATATATTTTTTTGTCAGGAAATTATCAAAAGCTTACCCCGACACTTAAAGATTGTTGATCTCTCAGCGGTATGCTCTGCGCACACTATATTTACTTCTATAAGTACAGTCTCGATTGTTGTTGAAAAATTATTGCTTACAGGACTTCCGACTGCGTGACATCAATGAATATGCTGAGTGGTATGGCCATGCCCACAGGGCACCAGAACTACAGGTTTCTTACTACTCACTCTATTTCAAAATGTAGAGCGTATTAGAACTTAAAAGTCAAACATTTAAAACTTTGACCATCAAGTAGTCAAAATGTATGTATGATTCATCAATAGGTTTATATTTCACATGTGTCATGTGTGTTAGTAAGAGAAATCAGAAGTCAAACTATACCATGAGAGACCTTTCAAATACTAATGCACCTTATAAAAGAAATGAAGGGAGTGGTTTTCTCTTCAGAGCCTAGTAATGAGCACTGCCTTTGCTGCCTTAGCACTTGAATTTTCATTAATTGTTCTTAATGTCTTTTATGATACTACTTCTAAGTTCTAAGAACCAGGTTTGGCTTCCATAGATTTTTGATGATTCTGTTTATGCCAATATGTTTTATTTTCTTACAATTTAATTTTACTTTGGCTTTTTCTCTTTTCAGGAAGAGGCTGTGTATGGTTTGACTGAACTTCATCGAGATGACATAAGAAATGCGCGTCTGGTAGCAAATCCAGGGTGTTATCCTACATCTGTTCAACTTCCGCTCATTCCTTTGGTAGAGGTGAGATTTAATAGAAGTTTCTGACACCCTACACAACCTATTTGGCTATGTCATTATTTGCAAATTTGGATAATTTTTTCCTAAGTTAGGCCACAGAATTGAATTGATAAAAGCATAATTTCTATCACTATGTAGTATGTGTCAATTTCTCAACAATTTATTAGTATATTTTCAATATCTAGTTTTTCTTAGCCTTTTTTTTGCTTTGCAGGCAAAATTGATCAAGTTGACCAACATTATTATCGATGCAAAATCTGGGGTTAGTGGTGCAGGTTCGTATTTATTTGAGATAATCGATTCATTTTCTGTTTCTGCTTGAACATGATTTAGTCTCTAATACATGTGTCATCTAGGGCGTGGGGCTAAGGAAGCAAATCTCTATACTGAAATCGCTGAGAGTATCCATGCTTATGGGATAACAAGCCATCGGCATGGTAATATTTGTACTCAACTGGCCATATTAATGTTTTGATTATATATCTGCCCTGTTAGTGATAAATATCTTATCTCATTAACAAATTGTGATGATTAATAATGACAGTTCCTGAGATTGAGCAAGGACTTACAGATGCTGCTAAATCAAAAGTTACTATCAGCTTTACTCCACATTTAATTTGTATGGTAAGCACTTACTATACTTATCCTTTTACTTTCTATATTCACTTTTGTAAAATTCGATAATCATTTTCACTGGTATTTTAATAGAAACGTGGGATGCAATCTACTATTTATGTTGAATTGGCATCTGGAGTGACTCCCAAGGATTTGTATGAACACCTGAAGTCTACTTATGAGGTTTGTTTGCCTAACCGTGTAGGCTAAATTATTGACAGCTTAGGAAGGACCACAATTTTTCACTGAAGTTATCAATCTGTCATGCAATTTTGTACTGTATAGAGAAATATACTCTTGGTAGCTCAGAGTTCATTCGTCGTTGTATTTTTTCAGGATGAAGAATTTGTCAAGCTGTTACATGGTAGCAGCGCTCCTCACACAAGCCATGTTACTGGATCAAATTACTGCTTCATGAATGTCTTTGAGGATAGAATTCCTGGAAGGGCCATCATCATCTCTGTCGTAAGTGCCTTCAGCCAACTCTATCACATATAAGTACTCCCTCAGTCCAGGAAAGAATGCAATTCTGGAACAGGATCACGTTTTAGTATCTTAAGTTTGACCAACTATAGATAAAAAATATTTGTGATATCAAATAAATACCATTAGATTAATTATGAGATATATTTTCATAATCAATTTATTTGGAGCTATAAATATGAATATTATTCACTAGATACTTGGTCAAACGTAAATAACTACTTTAGCCGACACGCAACCCATAGATGCATTCTTTTTCGGACGGAGGGAGTATATAGTAAAAATAATATCACATACATAAGATGCACATAGTCCTTACAAGCTATGTTTGAACTTTGCAGATAGATAATCTTGTGAAGGGAGCATCTGGTCAGGCTTTGCAAAATCTTAATCTGATGATGGGACTGCCTGAGAATATGGGGCTGCAACACCCACCTATGTTCCCTTGATCTTTTGTGTCAAAATCTATGATTACATTATTTAGGAGTATGGAAACCAATTTGGCGTTACTGTCCAGAGGCAAGGGGACTCACATTAGAATTCAATCAAGTCGAAGTTAGTATAGCTTCGTCTGTGTTGTTTTAGTTTTATTAAGAAGAATAATGATAATGGATAGTATTATGTGAGCAGCTTGGTTCCAATAAGATCATAGGCCTATACATTTTGTAACCGCAATGTTGTTTGCCATTTTGATCATGAAATCAATATTGAGTTTGAACACAGTTTTGAGACATTGGCTTTCCTTGGCATCACTGGATATATTTATGGTGTCTCTTTTTATTATGTTCAAGCAAACTTTAGCCCATTACATTTGTACTTTGAGAAGACTGAAATGTCTCTTAGTATAATTCTCAAGTTTTGTCTAATAGCTGCATGGATCCATAGCATTGCTATAGGCTCTTTTTGGAACGACTTAAGTTTTTAGGAGAAGCTAGCTTTCGGCCACCTTCCCACAATAGCTACTTGTTGGAAATTCTCGAGCCTAAAAAAACTAACCATTTGGTAATGCAGGTAGTTGGTTATAGCATAATTTTTTTTTGAAGACTATCATCATACTATTGTTTTCATGCAATTCAAATCAGGCCCCATGTTTCCTTAAAATAATCTCAATTAAGTTGCAATGGTAGTTTGCTTTTTTTTTTTGATTTGGGCTAACTGTAGAGTTGAAGGTTGGCCCTTATGACATTTGTCACTTTAGGGTAGTCCTGATAGTGACAGAAAGGAATCTAGGTCCTGATAGCATGGTGAGCATGCTAGGCTGCCATGAAATCGAATCTCCCAGTTTATATATGGCAAAAAAGATGCCCTGTGTTTAACCTCAATCTCCCCCTCTTAGAACATCAACTGGTGCCATCCTGAGCTACAGAATGTATATTGGGAACTATGTCAGGAGGTAGTTTCCATTCGTCAACTTTTATTATAATTCCTCCTGTTCTCTTCTTTAATTATCTTGAAACTTGTGACAAGTACAATTCTTAGTGCTATTGAGTTTTGGATCAGGTTCAAAGACATCCATAAGCAAATTCTTGACGAGCACGAGTCAGTCAGGTCAGCGAAAAAGGCGGCCTTGCCCGTGTCCGGTGGGCGGGTCAAAGCTTCGCAACTTCGCACAAGCACCACCGGTGCACCACCAACCCCAGCCTGCCCCCAGGCAGCCGCGCCGCCAACCGACCACGAGCTTAGCGGCCCTCGCGGGTTTAGGGTATTTATTGGTACAATCGGGTGATCTGTGCCGCATCGCCGGGACACGGGAGGCAATGGCGTTCACGACGCCGGGCGGCGGCCGTGGGGGCGGCTTCTTCAGGCCTCCCGCTCCCAGTGTCGTGGCGGGTGGCGGCGATGCTTGCTTTTCCACTTGTATTCTTCTTGCTGGACTCCCCGGCTCGGGGCGGGCCAATTGACCCTAGCGTTGCCCGTCCGCCCGCCGCTCCCTCTGCCTCGCCCTCGTTCGCCTCCCTGCCGCATCGCTCGACACCTCTCGAGCGGACCCAAATACTTCTTGTCCCTTTCGCGGTTTGAGCAAACTACATTATGTGCCTATATGGACTGACATTGCGAAGCACTCAAATACTTCTTTTAAATGCGGAATGGAATCCTTGGATCTAATTCGAAGCCATTCGCGGGTATTGTACTCAAGAAACCTCGGCAGGTGAATTAAGCTCTGCATTTTCTTTCGTATAATAGTAAGATTCTGAGGTGTATATGAAATGTTAATGACAAAAAATGGTGTTTTGCTTTAGGTTGGACCCCTGCCCCTCCGTGTGAGGGGCTCCATTGCTTCTTCACCGCGGAAGCTTTTCACCCCTAAGGCAGCAGCCCCTAAATCGGGGGGGATGCCATGAACATTGCAAAGGTGCTAGGGGCCGGCGGTTATCTTGGAGCCGATGTTAGTTGTCCCATCATCCCGATCTCATTTTGTATGAGGATTTTTGTCCTTGGTTCTTTTTGTGCTAATGTTCTTGCTATGCTTTTGTTAATAGATTGTTCGGTTTTTAGCGACCCACCCTCGGTTCTTGAATGGGGCTTCTTTGTGGTCGTAGGCCACGGCGTGCCATGGGAGACCATGGCGCGATGATGGAGGCGCGGCCGCGTTCTTATATTTGTCGCCGGAAAGCGCAAAGGCTGCCGTGGCGGGCGGAGCGAGGCGGAGCCGCTCGGGTACTACGAGTCGGAACGCACCAAGAACGTGAGGGACTGGAAGGAGGTGTTGGAAGCCCTAGTTTGGTTTTGGATAATTGATAAAACCTAAGTGAACTAACCCTTTGCTCTAAGTGATGTATGAGATAGGTTGGTTCACATCAAGTTGAGTAAGGTGGCTACCATGATGGAGGATGGCGATGGCCAAGATCAAGTGGTCAATTTGGAAAAGAAGAAAGAGAAAAACAAAATCCTATAGGCTCAAGGCAAAGGTATAAAATAGGATATTTGTTTTTGCCGGTCAAGACGCAATAGAGTGCGTGATCGGATTTAGGATAGATAACCGTACTATAAAGAGGGAAAATCTTTAATTGCAATGGTTATCTAGTGCCACTAAATGTGAGGTTCATTTGCATATGCATTATATTTAGTGACGTGGTGAGATACGAAAGAAAAGCCTTTTCAAAATATTTGAAAAATGCTAACTCACGCAATTTTATATGTTGGAATATTTGGTGGGTCAAGCACTTTTGAAAAGGCCTCGAAAATATTTTTTGGTGAGCTGTTTCGTGATTTTCGGAATATCCAAATATATCTCGGAATATCCAAGAGTCTCAGAATATCCAAACAAATATCCGGACGAGGCTCTCTGTTTGGTTTGCATCTTTTGGTTCGGAATTTCCTAGCTGCTCGGATTATCCAAACCTGGAGTGCTGATGATCAACAGCTGGGAACTGGAAGTGCTGCGGCCTTGCCTTTTCTCCTACCGTTGCGTGCAACCGTGGGGTTGACATGGGAGCACCCTTGTGCGTGTGTCAGGGAAAAGGGGGTGCATGCATGCATGTGCGTGTGTGTGCTGTTGACCTTCGTGAGAGAATGCAAAAAGGAGTCGCTGCTGCTTGCATGCAAGATGAGAGAGATTGAGAGAACAGCGCGGGGTCCACTTTTGCATGCATTTGTGGGGGACCGCAGGGAGGCACTCCACGGCATTTTTGCTGCTGCCGCTCTGCTGCTTCTCGAGCTGCTGCTGCTGGCGCATGGGGCCAGATGCCACTGGGGCCCATTGGCCAGGGAGGTGCCGTGTGTGACAAAAAAAAAAAGAGGCGCACATGCTACTGCCGTTCTACGGAGAGAAAAGAGGGAACGCCTTGCTGCTGGGGCACGCGTTGTCGACCACTGGTTGGGCACCGCCTGCAGCCACGCCATTTCTCTCTTCTATTGTTTCCGTTGAGAACTCCTGTAGCCGTTGGACTGAGGGAGTCCGGTTGGGAGGTGTGCTGCTGGGCTATACAGCCAGCGCCTCCCCCTTTCTCTCCACTCACTCTTCCCCATTCTCTCATCTCAAGAACAAAGGAAGAACAAGCTCCTCCCTCTCTTCTCTCCTAAAAAGCTTTGTGCTAATCCATAGTGAGAGACTGAGAAATCATAGTGTTGATCTTGTGAGCTTGAAGAGCATCTCCTCCCTCTCCTCTCCCTCTCCTAGCTTGTTGCTCATTTGAGAGAGGATTTGGGAAACCCTAGTGTTGTGCATTTGAAATTACATTTTGTGGCACTAGGTGGTGATTGCAATTGTTGATTTCTTATTACTCTTGGTGATTGCCGTCACCTAGACGGTTGGTGATTTGGTGATTGGTGAGGAGATTTGGTGATTGTGTCCGCCCCCAATCGAGGATTATTATTGTGAGGGGTTCTTGACCTTTTCCCTGACGGAGAGCCAAAAGGTACTCTAGTGGATTGCTCGTAGCTTGTGGATCCCCATCTTGTGTTGGTTGTGCGGCACCCGGTTGCAGGTTAGGCGTGTGATGCCTATAAGCGCGTGAACCTCCAAGTGGGTGTATTGCTACAACGAGGACGTAGCTTGCCGGCAAGCAAGTGAACCTCGGGATAAATCATTGTGTCAACATTGGTATTCATTGTGATTGATTTGTCTCGGATTATCATGGCTATCATATTGTGATTGATCCCTTGCCCGGCTTGGTATATCACTCTACCTCTCTTGTATTTACATTCCTAGTTACTTGTGTAGAGATAGCTAGTGTAGCTTAGTTAATTAGCTTGTAAAGTAGCTCACTAGTGGTAGAAGTAGCAACCCAGGCTTGTGTGTGACATAGAGATCATAGCTAACTAGAATTGTTGGGTAGGTGGCTTGCATTTTGAGTAGGCTAGCGCAAAAAGCTTTATCGCCTCATTTGTTACTAACCTCTTGGCTTAGTGTTGTTGTAGAAATTTTTATAGGCTATTCACCCCCCTCTTGCGATTTAGGACCTGTCAGGTGTTCGACCTCATCCCTTGCGGAGCCGCCCGGCGGCCGTGGCCGACGGCGAGCTAATGTTCAAGAACAAGTGGCCTCAGGATCTGTCGGGCTTTAGGTGACGAAATCAACTTGTATGTTTTTTCATATCCATATTTTAGCATTTGTTAAACATGCTGAAAAAGCAAATTTTGATTTTTGCGAGGGCACTTTGGAGGAGTACGCGAAAGTGTTGATTGCAGATATAAAAGTGATGACTGCAGATAAAAAAGCAAAATAAAATAGAAGAAAAAGCCCCACACCTAATCTCCGAAAAGAGACGAGCACGAGTCGGTCGGCGAAAAAGATGGCCTTGCCCCGATTGTCCGGGTGGGCGGGTCAAAGCTTCGCAACTTCGCACAAGCACCACCCGATTTTCCACCAACCCCTGGTTGCCAGGCGGCCAAGCGCCGACCCGACCCGCGAGCTTGGCGACCCTCGTAGGGTTTAGGGTATTTATTGGTACAATCGGGTGATACGTGCCGCATCGCCGGGGACATGGGAGGCAATGGCGTTCACGGCGCTCGGCGGCGGCGTGGGGCGGCTTCTTGGCGGTTGGCTCCCAGTCGATGGCGGATCAAGGCGATGCTTGCTTTTCCACTTGTGTTCTTCTTCTTTGGACTCCCCGGCTCGGGCGGGCCAATCGACCCTAAGCGTCGCCCGTCGCCGCCCGCTCCCCCCTCTGCCTCGCCCTCGTTCGCCTCCTTGCCGCATCGCTCCCGACACCTCCTGCAAAGCGGACCCAAATACTTCTTGTCCCGTTCGCGGTTTGAGCAAACTACATTATGTGCCTATATGGACTGACATTGCGAAGCACTCAAATACTTCTTTTACGTGCGTGCAGAATGGAATCCTTGGATCTAATTCGAAGCCATTCGCGGGGTATTGTACTCAAGAAACCCGAAAGGTGAATTAAGCTCGCATTTTCTTTTCGTATAATAGTAAGATTACGAGGTGTATGTGAAATGTTAATGACAAAAAAATGGTGTTTTGCTTTAGGTTGGACCCCTGCCCCTCCATGTGAGGGGCTCCATTGCTTCTTCACCGCGGAAGCTTTTCACCCCTAAGGCGGCGGCCCCTAAATCGGGGGGGATGCCATGAACATTGCAAAGCTAGGGGCCGGCGGTTATACTAGAGCCGATGTTAGTTGTCCCATCATCCCGATCTCATTTTGTATGAGGATTTTTGTCCTTGGTTCTTTTTGTGCTAATGTTCTTGCTATGCTTTTGTTAATAGATTGTTCGGTTTTAAGCGACCCACCCTCGATTCTTGAATGGGGCTTCTTTGTGGTCGTAGGCCACGGCGTGCCCAAGGAGACCGTGGCCGCTGCGGAGATTTGAGGCGCGGCCAGCGTTCTTCAGCGCTGCCGCCGGGCGCGCAACATTGTCTGGCGGCGGAAGCGAGGTGGAGCCGCTTCGGGTACTACGAGTCGGAGCACACCAAGAACGTGAGGGACCGGAAGGAGGTGTTCGACCTCGTCCCGCGAAGCCGCCGCCGGCCCGGCCGCCGTGGCCGCGACGAGCTAATTTTCAAAAACAAGTGGCCCCGTGGATCTGCCGGGCTTTAGGTGACGAAATCAACTTGTATGTTTTTCATATCCATATTTTAGCATTTGTTAAACATGCTGAAAAAGCAAATTTTGATTTTTTTTTACAGAGAGGCGCTGGAGGAGTACGCGAAAGTGTTGATCAGAGATATAAAAGTGATGACCGGCAGATAAAAAAGCAAAATAAAATGGAAGAACAACCCGCACCTAATCTCCGCGAAAGAGACGAGCACGAGTCGTCGGCGAGAAAAGATGGCCTTGCCGTGTCCGGTGGGCGGGTCAAAGCTCGCAACTTCGCACAAGCACCACCGGTGCACCACCAACCCCATTTGCCAGGCGGCAGCCGCGCACACCGACCCGCGAGCTTGGCAGCCCTCGTATGGTTTAGGGTATTTATTGGTACAATCGGGTGATCTGTGCCGCATCGCGCGGGACACGGGAGGCAATGGCGTTCCACGGCGCTTTCGGCGGTGGAGGGCGGCTTCTTCAGCCCTTGATTGGCTCCCAGTCGATGGCGGATGGCGGCGATGCTTGCTTTTCCACTTGTGTTCTTCTTTGCTGGACTCCCCGGCTCGGGCGGGCCAATCGACCCTAAGCGTCGCCCCGTCGCCGCCGCTCCCCCCCTCTGCCTCGCCCTCGTTCGCCTCCTTGCCGCATCGCTCCCGACACCTCCGAGCGGACCCAAATACTTCTTGTCCCGTTCGCGGTTTGAGCAAACTACATTATGTGCCTATATGGACGACATTGCGAAGCACTCAAATACTTCTTTTACGTGCGTAATGGAATCCTTGGATCTAATTCGAAGCCATTCATTGGTATTGTACTCAAGAAACCTCGGCAGGTGAATTAAGCTCTGCATTTTCTTTTCGTATAATAGTAAGATTACGAGGTGTATATGAAATGTTAATGACAAAAAATGGTGTTTTTTTTTAGGTTGGACCCCTGCCCCTACGTGTGAGGGGCTCCTTTGCTTCTTCACCGTGGAAGCTTTTTCCCCTAAGGCAGCCAGCCCCTAAATCGGGGGATGCCATGAACATTGCAAAGCTAGGGGCCGGCGGTTATCTTTGGAGCTGATGTTAGTTGTCCCATCATCCCGATCTCATTTTGTATGAGGATTTTTGTCCTTGGTTCTTTTTTAAATGCTAATGTTCTTGCTATGCTTTTGTTAATAGATTGTTCGGTTTTTTAGCGACCCACCCTCGATTCTTGAATGGGGCTTCTTTGTGGTCGTAGGCCACGGCGTGCCTGAGAGACCGTGGCGCTGCTAGCGATGGAGGCGCAGCGGCGCGCGTTCTTATTTGCCCGCCGGAGCGCAAAACGGCTGCTGGGCGGAGCGAGGCGGAGCCGGCGGGTACTACGAGTCGGAGCACACCAAGAACGTGAGGGACTGGAAGGAGGTGTTTGACCTCGTCCCCGCCGCGCCCCGCCCGCCGGCGGCCGTGGCCGACGGCGAGCTAATGTTCAAGAACATGTGGCCCCGTGGATCTGCCGGGCTTTAGGTGACGAAATCAACTTGTATCTTTTTTCATATCCATATTTTAGCATTTGTTAAACACGCTGAAAAAAGCAAATTTTGATTTTTTGCGAGAGAGGCACCGGAGGAGTACGCGAAAGTGTTGATTTGCAGATATAAAAGTGATGACTACAGATAAAAAAGTAAAATAAAATGGAAGAACAGCCCCACACCTAATCTCTGCGAAAGAGACGAGCACGAGTCAGGTCAGCGAGAAAAGGCGGCCTTGCCCGTGTCCGGTGGGCGGGTCAAAGCTTGCAACTTCGCACAAGCACCACCGGGGGCACCACCAACCCCCAGCCACCTGGGCAGCCACGCCGCCAGCCAGCCACAAGCTTAGCAACCCTCACTACAAGGAATTCACCCTGAGACAACGGACGAAAAGTGTTGCAAGAGACCCTAAAGTGTTGCAAGAGACACAATGGCAACATTTTTTTTTTTAAGTTGGGGGCGTTGCCTCTGCTTCCGTAGCAAAAGGCTCATGCAACACTTTCTTGTGTGGGGTTGCAAGTGCCGATCCTCTTTTGCAACACAAGTTATGGTTATTACAACACCGTGGTATGTTGCAATTCAGAACATACGCAACAACCATGGGTGTTGCAAATGGATCTATTGCAACACGTCCGTCGGTGTTTTACATATGTATTACCACAGACTCAAAGAGTAGCAATAGGTACACTTGCAACGTCAGTGGTCGTTGCTACAAATGATATTGCAACGATCAATTAATATTGCAAAAATGGTGCACTTTTAACCACCACATGTACATGGTTGCGATTTCGTGGACCCTTGATTGCATCGAATGAAATTTGGTTGCTACGGTCTTTTCCGCTATTGCCACCGTTTCTAGATGGTTGCTACAGTCTTTTCCACTATTGCCACACTCCGCAATGTGGTAGCCATATGTCATGCCCTCTATTGCCACGTCGTTTGTGGGTTGAGAGAGATGGATTGTCAATTGCTACACTAAACGCAGTGGTTGCGGGAAGCACCCTGCCTATTACATCCAAACCAAATGCGGTTGCTATAATTGGCTCCTTTATTGCAACAACGTTCATTTTGGTTGTCATACTGGCTATTGTTTTTGCAACTAGTATAGGTGCGTTGTTATACGCAAAGACTCTTTTGCAACACTTGGCGTCTGTATATGAACAGGTTTTCGCAACACCAATTATTTATTGTTGATACATATATTGCAACACTGAATAATTAATTCGAACCTTGTTGCATCGATACATCTGGTAGCTTGAAACAACAATTCCACGCCAACAATATATGATGAATAAAGCATCCAGACATCCATTAAACTAGAATATAATTTGTTCATACAAATCATCCATAAACTCAGCAAACATAGACGATAACACACACACAAGTCTCCATCACATATTACTAACTGTTTTCAAGAAATTAAACTGCAAAAGTGCTTTTCAGCACATTAAACTTAAAGAAGCTAAGGAGGCCGATCTGTTCAAATAAGGTTGACTTCCATCGTCCCATCTCTCTTGACCTCACTGGTCCTGAAAAAAAACAGTAACAATGGCTTGCATCAGGTAATCTGAAATAGTAATATTGACACATAGTGGAGCTAAGCAAATCACCTGTGAATTGCCATCTTGTTGATTCTAATTTCTAGCGCGTTTCTTAGCTGCAGCATCCCTCAGTGCTTTTGAAGTTGTATAAGTCACTGGCCCATTCCCTCCTGATTGTTTCTTATTCAAGGAACTTCTAGTTACTCGACTAGAACTGTTACCTCCTTCTGCAGGTGCGGGCTGTGATTGTGTGGTGATTGTAGGTGTGAGTTCTGTTTCCGGGGCTGCTATCTTCGTTAACCTACAAATCAAGAGTAAGAGGCAAAATTAGACCCCCATCATATGCTATATATATGACATGGCAATATTAAGTAAACTTCCAATGTCAAAGTACCTGCTAATTAACCAAGACTTGACTTTGTGTAGTAGTTTCATTCCCTTCACCAAGGCTGGCTGCAACAACATTGTCTCCAACATGTTGCCCACTGACAGGCTACAATCAATAGACCATGTGAGTTTGTTAAATTTGCATGGTTTGTTTAGCAAACAATTTCATTTGATCGGGGAAAGCAATGGAAAGACTAAGCAAGTTGTCAGGTATTAATCTAAGACAGATAATCACATTAACTAAAAATCGAAAGATATAAAAGCACATGATTTGTACATATATCTTCCCTATTTCAGAAAGAAATATAAACTATAATGTACAAAATCTGAGCACCGCAAAAACATGTTGGACATTGTCATATGCTAATGGGAGTACAATGAAGTAAATGGACTATACCTGGTCTCATCGAAGTTTGTCCAAAGACTTTGGGTTTATAGTAGCCATGAACTCTTGCCTAAGTGCTTCTCTATCAGCTGCCCTCGCCTTCCTCATTTCTTCCATCTCACGCCTATGCTCTTCCCTTTCAGCTTCCCTTTCAACCTCCTAGGCTTTGATTCTTTCTATCAGCTTAGTTAACGTGTCCGCCATTGCCTCGTCATGACGGATACGCTCGTAATCCTCGAAAAGAAGCTGCCTTCTAGTTGGGTACTTTGCCATGTATCCATTAGCATGGATCTTGGTTGATTTGCATTGTGTTGCTTCCTTGTAGGCTGACTGGAAAATATGGTTTTGTTCAATATCAGGGATGGCGATTTGCTTCCTTCTCAGAAAGTTTGGTGCTAGCATATTCCTAACAAGGATACATAAACAAAAGTACTTAATTGATAATGTAAACGTAGGCCTTAATTCATTGTACATCACTTGGTATGGTTTGAACAATAGTTATGTACTCACATAGACATCCATAGATTCTTGGGTTGCCCATTGGCCATTCTTGCAGTGTGTCATCATAAAAAGCTCCAAGTCATTCGGCTCATCACCAGTTATAGGGTCCCTCTAAAGTTTCAAGAATTGAACAAATTAGCGACCTTTCATCATGCAAGGAAGAATATAAACGTGGATATGAAGTTATTACCTGCTCATAGCTTAACTGAGAAAAAGCCTTTGATCCTGTCACATGGTTTATCTTTCGATTCATCCGATTATTAGAATTCTTGGTACTAACCCTCTACACACGGACAAGAATTTTTTAAAAGAATAATGCATCCTTCAAACATAGGAGTAATTCATTCAGCAAGTGTAATTGGGTACTATATTAAAACAACTGCCTCAAACCTAGAATTCTTCACTCCCAAAATACATGACCAGATAGTGCCATTCCACGATGTCCAAATCTTCAGGCTTGTTCCTCATCCTGTCCTCATAGGTGTTGTATGCCCTGTACGTAGCACTGAATGTGGAGCGCCATCCCTTGTATCTCTCATTTGCAATGGTCCATATCTTTTTCTTGTTGTCCACGGTGTCCTCAATGTCCCACTTAGACTAATGGACATAATCACATACTTGGTCAGATAATAAATAATTTGGTTACAAAAATGTGTACGCTACCAAAACAATTCTGAAGCTTACCAGGATTTCAGATGCTATTTTTTTTTCACATCTTCATGGATATCTCTCCATGTTCTCACTCCGATAAGTGGTGCGTGTTTCCTTGTAAACAGTACAATTTCATCAGTAAATGTCCGTGCATTCTCACCTGCAGCTCCTCCAAGTCTTGAGAACTCGATTTTAAGTTTCCCACAGCCAGACTTGGATCTCTTGTTGCTTGCTGCCAATCCTTTCATGGCACCTCTTGTCTTCCTCTTTGCAGAACCTTGTCCAACATACCATGTATAATGCAAGACATTAAACAATATTGTTTGCATATGGACAAATGGATTTGAACATCGAAATCAAATCACAAGCATTCCTTACTATTTCCCAGTGTTGTTGCACGCCTAGCATGAGATGGTTGGTTTTGAGGTGCTTCTGGATTGCAACATTGACTTGACATTATTACACCCCTCTAAATCCTAGGGCTGTCAAATGCACCTGCAAACAGTATATAAAGATCACATGTGTAATCTATAAATGTTTGTGAAGAAAAGATATTCTTTTTTTGGTAAAAGATATGATATTACAAATATCATCTAGTTCTCCTTGCGCCTTCAACCATTCTTTGTAAGAACATACCGTGTCATCCCTCAATATATCTTTGAATTCTGTTACAACAATCAAGAAACTAGTGATGAGTTGCCATGCAATATAATATGAAAATTAAATAACCTTCGACAATAGGACAGCAGCATATATATCACTTACCCAAGAATTTTCCATCGTCATGCATTTCATTGAGCCACTTCTTGTAATCATCAACTGACCCACCTGTGTCATCTTCATCAATTGATGAATTTCTAGGCAATTTAAGGGGTGTAATTTGCACATTTCTCTCTGTTATTTGATCCCTAGACAGAACAAATCTGACCTCCCTCTCAGCCGAATTACATGTTACCATTCCAGTTGCATCATCATCATATTCGATCTCTTTTAGTGTAGCTGCTGCATTACCACATCTCTTCTTATAATACAGGTAGTCCCTGGCATCATAACCAAACCTGATTTCATTGTTATTAAGTTGCCAAACGTGAGCTCATCCTTTGTGATTGTGTAACTTGCAAATTCTTGCCCCCCAATGCATCCTTGCAAGTGAAAAAAATAGTCCATGTTTCTGCCGAGCTGTCACATAGAAATGAATTGGAGCGAACGAAATCACCACATGTCATGCATGAAACAATAAATCTACCTCAGTAATTGCTTAGCAATTTGAACTAACATAAATGGCTCTACTACAAAACGAGTGCATGCATTATATATTATATAGATTGCACCAACAATTATCCTGCAAATTGATACCCACCTACCTCATTAATCTAGTAGACACTATGACCGAAAATAAGTTCTAGGTATGGCAACAGACTATCTCCAGATTTATATTAACGCACACACTCGAAAATACATCATGAGCAATGAACCAAACACTTCTTACCTCCCGTCGGGCGTCCTCTAACGAACGCCGCCGACCTTGTACTCCTTGGCTGCCATCACTTCCGGCGTTACCGGAAGGGGTCGATGTCCTGGACGAAGGTGTCCGCCCAAAAAGCGACATCGTCGCCTGGGTCGTGACATCGGCACGTAGCGTCGGTCCGGTCGCCAACGACGAAGGTGTTGGTGTGGTGAACGAAGGTGATGGTGTCTCCGCCGGCAGCAAAGCCGGAGGTGATGCCGACGGCGGTGTCCCCGTCGCCGGTGTCGCCCGGCCCCTCCGAAGGGCTCGCCATCTCCTTCCTCTACTTTCTACGCCTCCAACCCTAACTACCACCCGGCGGCTGCGACTCTGCGAGTAGTCTACTCTCCCCGAGTCTCTCCCGATTTGATTAGCGCTAATGAAGGGCGAACGGGGACCAGCCGCGCTTTATAGGGAGGGGTGGAAGGGGATTTGGCGCACTTTTTTCGTGCAACGTGGGTGCGCCGCGCCGAGTTTTGTTTGGAAAAATTTGGCGGCATCGATCTGATCGGGGCAGCGGGCTATGTTTGCTCATTTCCAAAATTCAAAAATTATTACGTAACTACCTCTCTCTTGTGATGTCCTTGAATTTTAAATGAACATGGTAATTTTTAAACATGGTAAACAAAGTATATGTCGAAAATTGTGTACACAAATAATATCGGAGGAAAAAAAATCAATCGTAATAAATATAGAAAAGGATGTGGTTCAATTCGGGATATTCTGTTCGGGTTTCATGTAAAACTACTACTAAGAATAATCTCTAATTATTTTATGATATCAAATAATATGTCTATTTGATTATATAAATATTTCTAATTCTCTTTAACATTTTTGACAAAACTAAAATAGTTGTACTCCTCCTCCTCCTCCTCCTCCTCCTCCTCCTACTTCTACTACTACTACTACTATTACTACTACTACTAGTTGTAGTAGTACTACTACTACTTCTACTACTACTACTACTACTACTACTATGACTACTACTAATATACTACTACTACTTCTAGTACAACTAGTATTACTACTACTACAACTCCTACTACTACTAGCTAGTACTACTACTACTACTACAACTACTAGTATTACTAAAACAACTACTACAACAACAACAACTACAACTTCTATTACTACTACTACTACTACTACTACAACAACAACAACAACAACTACAACTACAACTAATACTACTAGTTGAACTACTACTACAATTTCTTCTTCTACTACTACTACTACTACTACTAGTACTACTATGACTACTACTTATATACTACTACTACTACTACTACTACTACTAGTACTACTACTAATACAACAACAACTACTACTACAACTACTAGTACTACTACTGGTAGTAGTGGTGTTGTTGGTGGCGTCATGACATGTTCTTTCGTAGTAGTTACTATTTTGACACGATCGAACCTGATGTAGTAGTAATATTCACTCACCGCAGCTCCACAAAGATATGTTCCTAGGTTGAATGAATTTTAATAGGTTTGTTTGTGTATAATAATATTCATTCATCACATCCATGGCCATGATACAAATTGGGGAAAGGACTGACTAAGTTTAAATTTCATAAAAAAACTTGTTGTGTATACTAATATCCATGGCAACATGGCCGGCCCACTTGTGATTTCCTCAAAACCCTGCACGACCCGTACCCCGTGACTTCTCCCTCACCTTGACAACTTCAATGGGCGACGACGGCTAGGGCGTAGTCACCCACCTACGGCGACGAAGGCATTGGCGCCAAATCGGGCTCCACCATGGCAAGCAAGAAGAGCGGTCATAGCGCCCGAACCCAAGCGCGTAACTCGCGCGGCCAATTCGCCCCCGCTCGTGAAATCATCTTGCTCGACAAATGACACCGACTCGAAGTGAACCCGGCCGCGATGCGGGTCTCCTTCGATGTTCGGTCCACCGGAGGGAAGCGGATCAAAGGGAGGCATCAAACCCGGGCAAGAAGACTCCGGTGACTGGGGTGAAGGGCAAACGAGGAGCGAGCCGCGACTGCAAGCACTCGTCAAAGGAAAAGGTAAGATCAATTTCCCCCTTGCACTGTAGCTCACTTGAATCCCTAGTTCTGGTATTCAAATTGAAATTGAAATTGGACTGTCCTATTGAGATTGGATTAGAGGTCGTTTGAGTTCCAGTTCGAGATGCTAGGGGTTAGGGTTTTCTGGGGATTCTCAAAATTAGTGTTGTTAATTAGCTTAATTTGGAAATCAAATTGACATTATGGCCTAATCTGTTCCTTAATAGTTTATTAGGGTTTCACTTTGGGATTGAACTAGCAGTCTGAAATTTAATGTATACTATGGCTAGATTTGGACAGAGCATATGTTTGGCATACTGAATTTAGTATCTGATATGATACTTGTAGTTGTAATGATTGTTGTCAAATCTGTATTTAGTAATGAATGCCTAACATGCAATGTTCGTTTAATTAAGGTTTTGGCTTATATGTTTAGACCCCGAGGCTTTAATTTGTTACTTTACATATGATTCATGTTAGTTCTGCATGGTCAAAGAATTATCATTGCTCAAAGAAATAGTGCCTTTGAATTCCCTCCCCCCCATTAATGGCTCTTGAATGCAAGAATGGTAGCAATTTTGTGGCATATGCTTTTTAAAAAATCAGCTTGCAGTCAGCCTGTCATTTAGTCTTATTTGTTCTGCTTGTGAAATTAAGTATCTGTCAGTATATGCCTTTGAATTCTAAGAGTGATTTTGTGCCAATGCATATCTCTATTGTACTCTCTCTAAGTGATAGTTTAGTGATATCAGAAATTAACATCTTGAAGGTTGCATATGACACTGACTCGGAGGACTCATACTACTTGGCTGATGATCGTGGACCTTGGGGGAAGGGGGCATCTGCTAGTGGCGAAAAGGGAAAGTCTGTGCTGCGAAGCACGAAGGGGGGAAAATCTGTGCAGGATACCTTCAAGCAAAAGAAGAAGGTAACAGAAATTTATTATGATGACTGCTATGCATTGCTAGTTTTCTTAAATAATACTATCTGTTCTTTTTGCAATTAAAGGTTTACGATGATAGTGACGATGAAGAGCACTCCTCATCCTATGGTCTGTATATTGCACCTCCGGTCCATGTAGATCCAGATGATGCAAGCCAACTACTCTAGTCCTTTGTTGATGTAGCTAGGGCTGATGCCAAAGCTGGTGTCAAGTGCTATGCACAGAAGATGGATCGTAGAGTTGATGAATCTTTTGATCGGCTCTTTGTGGACATCAACTACAACCTGATAGCGCCACTGATGAAGTCGAAGCCGAAGACAAAGCCGAAGAGCAAGAAATGAAGTGCAAGATGATGAGGGTGTTCTGTCTTGGTCATGTATAAAGACATAAATGGTAGTTAGTATGGAACCACGATAATAAGTCTCTTCTGGTGCTGTTTTGCGAACCACTATATATAAGTACTGCTATTTATGTAGGAAGAACAACTTAATTTCTGTTTATCGGTGTGTGTAATATATTTGACTTGGTGAATGTCGTTGGTTCCCCTTCTGGTGGTTTATATCAACTTTTTTGTTGCTTCTGTTTCTACTAAATATGTACTTGTATTTCCATTTCAAATTGATTGGTAGATGACAGAAATATGATATTTTTGGGAAAAGTCCAAAACAAATTACAAAAAAGTTGTGCTGGATTTGATCCTGAGAATCTGAGAGTACTAGTAGTAGTCATACCAAGCATCTCGGATTTTGGGATTATCATGTCGTATTTCAAATTTTGTCCACAAACATTATAATACTTTATGTTTTAAAAAACTTTGAATACGAAGATGATTAAAAAACCCTAGTTTGGTGGGGTTCGAACTCGGTGAGGGGCATTATCATAATTAGCCGGCCCTTCATACGCGCGGCTTACTAGTAGAGGCGGTTCCCTGGTTTTCGTTCATATCGACTGTTCCGATTCCACAGGCGGTGACGCGAGGGCGTTTTCCGCGGCGGAGAGGCTAGGTAGGTTTGCGCGGGGGCGAGGCGAGGCGGCTTCGGCGGGCCGGGCGAGGCGGTTCGCCGGCGGCCGGGCGAGGAGGTTCGTTCGGCGGTGACAAGAGGCGGCTTCAGCGGGCGAGGCATGGAGAAGGGTCCCGAAACTGGCGGCTCCGGCGGCGAAGGCGGCTCCAGCGGTGACCGTCTCCCTGAGAGGGCGGAGGAGAAGGTGAATCAGAGGCCCTACACCAAATCGCGCTTGATGAAGGCGGTTTTGACGGGCTTACCCAAGGAGGCGTTTGGTGATTCCATGGCGCAGGCAGTGATCACGCCACCCCCCGCCGCGGGCACGGAGAAGACCCTCATCGGCGGCAGTGGCAAGCGGCGCATGGAATGCTCCACCGAGACCGCGCCCAGTCCCAAGGTGAGATTTAGCATTGGTGCGCGTGGGTTAGGGGTTAGGGTTTGTTTCTGGGGATTCTCAAAATTAGTGTTGGTAATTAGCTTAATTAGGATTCAAATTAAAATTATGGCCTAATCTGTTCCATAATTAGTATAGTTTAATAGGGTTTCAGTTTGGGATTGAACCGGCAATCTAAAATTTAATGTTTACTATGGCTAGATTTGGACCGAGCATTTGTTTGGCATAGTGAACTGAGTTTACGATATGATACTTGTAGTTATAATTAGTGTTGTCAAATCTGTATTTAGTAATGATTGACTATCATGCAATGTTCGTTTAATTAAAGTTTTGGCTTATATGTTTACAGCCCCGAGGCTTTAATTTGTTACTTTATATATGATTCATGTTTCCATTGAGTAGGTCCAAATCAAATAAATGGAAAAGTATGTTCATATATGTTTGTGTGCCCATGTTGACGTAAGTACGTTATGTTTATGACAAGAATGGTGCATTATATAATCTGGACAAACAATATATCATTATTGTTGGTTCTGCATGGTCAAAATTAGTTATATATATATCACAAATTTAGTTCATATATGATCTTTTGCAGGTGCGAGAAAAAGATGAGGAAGAAGAACCTGATGCCACTTTCCACTATTGGGCTGAAGTTACAAGGGACCAGTTCCTGGAAGAGGTGGACCAGATATTCCAAGACATGAAGGAGCAAATAAGAAGACTGGTAAAGATGTTGTTGCAGTCCGTGACAACGTGCGGAGCACCTGAGGTCCAGGTTTGCTCACAACATGGAGCGGATGTGGCTCAAGCCGCTTACTTGATTGGCGGATGTATGGATACCGTGGCCACCCGCCGAGGGCCTTTGAACTATGTATGTGTAGTAGATACATGTGATGCAAGTACCGGTTGTAGTATGTAAATATGTGTGATTGTGGTGTCTATGTAGGTCCGGATGGTAGTACCTTATACATTTCTATTGGATTCACCTGTTTAAGTACTAGTACCTTTGAAATATGTATGTGCTTGACAATGAGTACTTCGTATAAGTTGCTATACATTTTGTGCCTTTTTCTATATCCACTCAGTGATGTTGATTATGAACAAAATATGCATGAGATGTTACTGTGTTCCTGGAGCAATACCTTCTGCTCCCTGAAGGGCTACTGGCCTACTTCTAGGTGCTGGGGGGCGCCTGGGAGAGTATTATTACAAAGGTGAGCATGCATGGGTGTGTTTTGATGGAATTACAGCAGTTGTTATACATGGAGGTATTACTGAGATAGTTCTTGAGGTATGATCATGCATTTCTTATATACTGATGTCACTAATTTACAACAAAGTAATAGGCTGTGCTGTATTCTTCGAACTTGTTTGTAGCACAATCGAAGATTAAATAAAATATGCATTTAAACAAAGAAATCATCTTCCACGCTTTCCACCACAATGGGTGCAACTACGCCATCGTCAATGTAGGTGTTATCTTGGTCATCGTCGTCGTCATCAAGCAAGACCGCATCATCTGGTTCGGGAACTGCTTCGGCACGAGCCTGATTATAACATCACAAATTAATAAAACAAAAATTGAATCCAACATAGAAATATATATTCCTCGCTTTCTTAGACGCACCTGATTAATAACAGAGGCATCACCAATGGTGCCTTCCTTGTCTGTTCTGGTCCAATTTGACAACTCTTGAGTTGGGCCTAATGAATTCATATGTTCGATTCCCACGTCAAGTGCACCAACATCAAGGTCAACCTGAATTTCTTCTTTAGGCATAGCAAACAAATTTCTTGGTCTCATCGCAACAACACTTGACCATCCCGGCTTTTCACGAGGTTCACATAAAACACTGGTTCAGCCTGTGTCGCCAGAATGTAAGGTTCATTTGAATATCGGTACCTGGAAGTCTCGATGTCGATAATTCCATATTGATCCCTGTTGTATCCTCTACTTCTACTGGTACCGGTACCAGGCACATCATACCAATCGCACTGGAACAATATAACTTCTTTTTGTGTAGGGAATTCGAGTGAGATCATTCTTCTAATCACGCCATACCATGTCATGTTGCCAGTGGTACCATCACCCCTCACAAGCACACCACTGTTCTGTGTCACAAGGCTTCTCTCAACGGAAGTAGTTCGAAAAAGCCAATTGTTGATGTAGCATCTACTGAACACACGACCTCGATGGTCCGGCCCTGTAGCCAGGGCATTCATGAGCTCACTTGCTTCCCCCTTCTCATATTGTTTGGTGATCTATGAACACCATTGGAGAACAAATAATGTTTATGTTAGTTACCACATCATCTTGACCATCACATATGGAATGCAGAGCTATCAATATATAATGTAGTACTAACCTTGTCGTCGAACCACCTAACAAAGTGTTCCTCGTGTCGTTTGTTAACATTCCTTGTCTTGGTATCCTTGAGTTCTTCCTTATGCTTTGCATTGAAATAACCAATTACTTCATTGTAGACACTACAATAATAATCAAAAAAATATAAAATATAATATAAAATATCTTACTCGACCAAATGGCTGACTTCATCGCAGTTACTAAGTATATAGTGTTTCATCTTCTGAATCTCATTTGCATCAAATACATGCAAATTCCGACCTCTCCTCTTGTAATCCATTTCACTAAATATGCAGCTGGCGGCTCATTGACAGCTGTGCTTTCATGTCGATCAACGCTGTGTCAACGTTGAAGAACCTAGAGCAAAATGTAAGACACTCCTCAACTATATAACCCTCAGCTATAGAACCTTCGGGTGTGCCTTGTTCCTCACATAGCCTTTAAAGAGTACGTAGATACCTCTCAACAACCGGATACATCCATCTATAACACACGGGCCCGCCAAGTTTAGCCTCTTACGCTAGATGAACTGGCAAATGCACCATTATATCGAAAACGCAGTGGGAATATCATCTCAAGCCGGCAAAGAGTATCCACAATTGAATTGCTAAGTTTGTCGAGATCTTCCTCCACCAGCTCCTTCGAACAAAGAGCACTGAAGAACCTACTAAGCTGAATCAATGGCATGACAACATCCTCTGGCAAAATCTTTCTGATGACTAAGGGTAAGAGTTTTTGTAGAATTATATGGTAGTCATGAGTTTTGAGTCCAGACACCTTACATCCATTTACATCAACACATCTCCTAATGTTGGAGCTACAACCATCAGGCATCTTCGCTCCATGTAGAAATTGGCATAAAGTTCTCTTGTCCTCCTTGTCTAAAAAATACAAGGCTGCTGGCAAAGTATACTTGTCATTGTGAATCACAGGATGCTGATCTTGCCTTATCCCTAGCTGTTCCATGTCAAGCCGGGCATTCTCGCTGTCCTTACACTTACCTTCAATTTCTAACAAAGTACCCAATATGCTCTCACAAATGTTCTTCTCAATGTGCATGACATCCAAATTATGTTGTATGAGCAGAGAAGACCAATAAGGGAGCTCAAAAAAATACTCTTCTTCTTCCAATTGTGCCATCTGTTATCTTCATCACGCTTCCTTTTTTTCCCTGCATCCTTTCCAAATATCAATTGATCAAAAGTTTCAAAATGCTCCATTACCTCCTCACCAGATAGTGGGATTGGAGCCTCCCTGGTTTCCACCTCATTGTTGAAGCTGATCTTGTTCTTGCGCCATGGGTGGTCCATGCGCAAAAAACGATGATGTCCCATGTAGCAGATCTTCCTACCATGTTTCAACCACAAATAATCTGTATCCTTGTGGCAGTATGGACATGCAAATTTGCCTTTCGTGCTCCAACCAGAAAGCATTGCATATGCAGGAAAGTAATTAATTGTCCAAAGCAGAATCGCACGTAGCTTAAAATTCTTCTTTACCTTATCATCCCAAGTAAGAACACCTTTTACCCAAAGATCCTTAAGCTCATCAATGAGGGGCCTAAGATATACATCAATATTCATCCCAGGAGATTTTGGACCAGGTATCAACATCGACATTATCCAGTAAGGTTGTTTCTCAAACAACCAAGGAGGCAAATTGTAAGGGATTAGGACAACAGGCCATGAGTATGTGACATTTTGCATGCCAAAGGGGTTGAAGCCATCAGAAGCAAGACCCAACCTAATATTACGAGCTTCTTTTGCAAAGCAATGGTACTTGGCATCCACGTGCTTCCATGCCTTTGAGTCAGCAGGGTGTCTCAAAACGCCATCATCCACCAATTGTTCCTTATGCCATCGCATTTCTGATGACGTACTTTCTGTCATATATAATCTTTGAAGCCGAGGGGTAAGAGGAAAGTACCTTAATATTTTCCTTGGGACACGCTTCTTACCTGTTGTATCAGCACCACCATCTGTTTCCCCCGTACGTGCACCGTCATTGGGCGTTTTCCACCTTGACTCTTTACATTTGGGACATTTATCCAGATTAGCGTGCTCCTTCCAGAATAGCACACAATTGTTATAACATGCATCTATCTTTTCATAGTCCAAGCCTAGATCTTGAACCACCCTTTGTACTTTCTCCATTGTATCTGGAACACAATGGCCTTTAGGTAGATACCTTGAGAACAGATACAGACCCCCCCTCCAATGCACGATTAGTAATACCATACAGGCACTTAACCTGAAAAAGCTCCACAATAAAAGAGACCTTACTAGCATCTGGGCAGCCGGGATACAAGTCCTTCTCTGCCTCGTTTAATAGTTTCAAAAAGATCTTGGCGTGCTCATTTGGAGGTTCATTGTCATCATCCCAGATCTCTCCATGTATAGCGCCTCTAATTAGGGATCTAACCAGACCAGTGGCACCATGCCCCTCGTCTTCAATAGGTGCTGGTGCATCATCTTCGTTAACTGCTTCTGTATCACCTAGTGGTGCGTCATGATGTGCTTGAACTTCAGCTTCTGGACTTATATCTGAACCTTGCCCGACTACGTTGTGTAATCCCAAATCTGAACCTCCCCCGACTTCATTGTGTAATCCAAATTGTGAACCTTCACCTTCTCTGATGAAGTTTTCATCGAACCCTCTAGAAAGCAAATGCATCTGAACCTCAGACCGAACTCTATAAGTCAAGCAAACACATCTCGGACATGGACATTTCGCACTGCCACCTCTGTCACCAAATGTGTTGTTCAAAAATTGTCGTAAATTCTGCATCCACACAGGCGACGTTCGAGGTAAGCGCATCCAGCTCCTATCTTCACGCGCCATTATTCTGCATTATGACATTGCACCACTCACAATTACAAAAAATCAACTTAATTAATTATGATCATCTTGCAATACCAGAGGCACTTCTAACGATATGAACTTACGATCAACGTGGACGAGCAATCGCTAGGGGCCCTCGTCCCAGGGCACACACACCTCGGCGGCCAGATGGAAGATGGGCAAGCCGCTGCCGGCCGTCGCTCGTCGCGTGCGTGCCTCTATGCTGCTAGGGCGGCGCCGCGATGGAGGTTGTCGTTGGTCATGGGAAAAGCCTTGTAGTTGCTATTGGGCCCAACACTAATCAAAGCCCACTGTGTACTTTAGTGTTTCGCAACACATATGTAACAGTGGTAATAGCAACTAGAAAGTTCGTGCACTTAGGATCACCGTTGCTATTAGTGCGTACCAATGGCAACACTTCAAAACGCTTTTGCTTCACCCAAAACAGCGTAGCAACAGTATGACACTATGGCAACCGTCGTAGGGCAGTCGTTGTAAAAGACAGCTCACATTTGCAACACATCTCAAAAATTTTTGCAACCCAAGTACTCGTGGCAATATCACACCGCAAAGGCAACGGACCTCTGCGTAGTTGCAATAATGTCCAGTAATTGCAACACAAATGAACACTAATGCAACCACAATCATCCATTGCAATATGACCCACCAAGCGCAACTAAACACGTCAACAGTTGCAATTAAGGTACCTTTGGCAACCATTTTAGCACCATGGTGGCAATATGACCCCCCAATAGCAACCAAACGTGTGGTGTTGCAATGGATCGTCGTGGCATCAGATCGAGTTCCTTGTAGCGCCTCGCAGGGTTTAGGGTATTTATTGGTACAATCGGGTGATCTGTGCCGCATCGTGCTGGAACACGGGAGGCAATGGCGTTCACGACGCTCGGCGGCGGCTGTGGGGCGGCTTCTTCAGTGCGGTTGGCTCCCGGCTTCGATGGCGGACTGGCGGCGATGCTTGCTTTTCCACTTGTGTTCTTCTTTGCTGGACTCCACGGCTCGGGAGCGGGCCAATCGACCCTAGTGTCGCCCCGTCCGCCGCCGCTCCCCTCCCCCTCGCCCTCGTTAAGTTCGCCTCCTTGCCGCATCGCTCCCGACACCTCCGAGCGGACCCAAATACTTCTTGACCTGTTCGCAGTTTGAGCAAACTACATTATGTGCCTATATGGACTTGACATTGCGAAGCACTCAAATACTTCTTTTCTGTGCAGAATGGAATCCTTGGATCTAATTCGAAGCCATTCGCGGGTATTGTACTCAAGAAACCTCAGCAGGTGAATTAAGCTCTGCATTTTCTTTTGTATAATAGTAAGATTCTGAGGTGTATATGAAATGTTAATGACAAAAAATGGTGTTTTGCTTTAGGTTGGACCCCTGCCCCTCCGTGTGAGGGGCTCCATTGCTTCTTCACCGTGGAAGCTTTTCACCCCTAAGGCAAGTAGCCCCTAAATTAGGGGATGCCATGAACATTGCAAATTACTAGGGGCCCAGCGGTTATATCTTGGAGCTGATGTTAGTTGTCCCATCATCCCGATCTCATTTTGTATGAGGATTTTTGTCCTTGGTTCTTTTTGTGCTAATGTTCTTGCTATGCTTTTGTTAATAGATTGTTCGGTTTTTAGCGACCCACCCTCAGTTCTTGAATGGGGCTTCTTTGTGGTCGTAGGCCCGCAGCGTGCCCGCGGAGACCGTGGGCGCGCGTGCGACGGAGGCGCGGCCAGCGCGTTCTTCGCCCTGCCGCCGGAAGCGCAAAAGCAGTGCGGCGACGAGCGAGGCGGAGCCGCCGGGTACTATGAGTCGGAGCACACCAAGAACGTGAGGGACTGGAAGGAGGTGTTCGACCTCGTCCCCGCGAGCCGAGCCGCCGCTTGGCCCAGCCGTGGCCGACGGCGAGCTAATGTTCGAGAAACAAGTGGCCCCGGGATCTGCCGGGCTTTAGGTGACGAAATCAACTTGTATGTTTTTTTCATATCCATATTTTAGCATTTGTTAAACATGCTGAAAAAGCAAATTTTGATTTTTGCAGAGAGGCGCTGGAGGAGTACGCGAAAGTGTTGACTGCAGATATAAAAGTGATGACTGCAGATAAAAAAGCAAAATAAAATGGAAGAACAGCCCCACACCTAGTCTCTGCGAAAGAGATGAGTACGAGTCGTCAGCGAGATAAGGCGGCCTTGCCCGTGTCCGGTGGGCGGGTCAAAGCTCGCAACTTCGCACAAGCACCACCAACCCCGGCTGCCCGGGGCAGCCACGCCGCCGACCGACCACGAGCTTACCCGGCCCTCGCGGGGTTTAGGGAATTTATTGGTACAATCGGGTGATCTATGCCGCATCGGGCCGGAACACGGGAGGCAATGGCATTCACGACGCCTGGCGGCGGCTGTCGGGCGGCTTCTTCAACGCGGTTGGCTCCCAGTCGAGTGGTGGACTGGTGGCGATGCTTGCTTTTCCACTTGTGTTCTTCTTGCTGCACTCCCCGGCTCGGAGCGGGCCAATCGACCCGAAGCGTCGCCCGTCCCCACCACCGCTCCCCTCCCCGCCTCGCCCTCGTTCGCCTCCCTACCACATCGCTCCCGACACCTCTCGAGCGGACCCAAATACTTCTTGTCTGTTCGCGGTTTGAGCAAACTACATTATGTGCCTATATGGACTGACATTACGAAGCACTCAAATACTTCTTTTAAATGCGAGAATGGAATCCTTGGATCTAATTCGAAGCCATTCACGGGTATTGTACTCAAGAAACCTCGGCGGTGAATTAAGCTCTGCATTTTCTTTCGTATAATAGTAAGATTCTGAGGTATATATGAAATGTTAATGACAAAAAATGGTGTTTTGCTTTAGGTTGGACCCCTGCCCCTCCGTGTGAGGGGCTCCATTGCTTCTTCACCGCGGGGCGCTTTTAAGCCCCTAAGGCAAGAGCCCCTAAATCGGGGATGCCATGAACATTGCCGTGCTAGGGGCCGCCGGTTATCTTGGAGCTGATGTTAGTTATCCCATTATCCCGATCTCATTTTGTATGAGGATTTTTGTCCTTGGTTCTTTTGGTGCCAATGTTCTTGCTATGCTTTTGTTAATAGATTGTTCGGTTTTTAGCGACCCACCCTCAGTTCTTGAATGGGGCTTCTTTGTGGTCATAGGCCACGGAGGCGCCAGCAGCGTTCTTCGCCCGCCGCCGCGGAGCAAAAACGCCGTGCGGGGAGCCGCCGTGGTACTACGAGTCGAGCAAACCAAGAACGTGAGGGACTGGAAGGAGGTGTTTGACCTCATCCCGCGCGAAAGCCGCCGCCCGCCCGGCGGCCGTGGCCGACAAATGAGCTAATGTTCAAGAACAAGTGGCCCCGGGGATCTGCCGGGCTTTTGGTGACGAAATCAACTTGTATCTTTTTTCATATCCATATTTTAGCATTTGTTAAACATGCTGAAAACGCAAATTTTGATTTTTGCAGAGTGGCGCTGAGGAGTACACAAAAGTGTTGACCGCAGATATAAAAAGTGATGACTTGCAGATAAAAAAGCAAAATAAAATGAAAGAACAGCCCCACACCTAATCTCCGCGAAAAGAGACGAGCACGAAGTCGTCGCGAGAAAAGGCGGCCTTGCCCATGTCCGGTGAGCGGGTCAAAGCTCGCAACTTCGCACAAGCACCACCAGTGCACCACCAACCCCCAGCTGCCCGGGGCGGCCGCCCCGCCCGACCACGAGCTTAGCAGCCCTCGCGGGGTCTAGGGTATTTATTGGTACAATCGGGTGATCTGTGCCGCATCGCGCCGGACACGGGAGGCAATGGCGTTCACGACACTCAGCGGCGGCTGTGGGGCGGCTTCTTCAAGCACGGTTGGCTGCCCAGTCGATGGTAGACCGGTGGCGATGCTTGCTTTTCCACTTGTGTTCTTCTTCGCTGCACTCCCCCGGGCTTGGGCGGGCCAATCGACCCGAGCGTCGCCCCGTCGCCACCGCTCCCCTCCTGCCTCGCCCTCGTTCGCCTCCCCTGCCGCATCGCTCCTAACACCTCCGGAAAGGACCCAAATACATCTTGTCCCTGTTCGCAGTTTGAGCAAACTACATTATGTGCCTATATGGACTGACATTGCGAAGCACTCAAATACTTCTTTTAAATGCGCGAAATGGAATCCTTGGATCTAATTCGAAGCCATTCGCGGGTATTGTACTCAAGAAACCTCAGCAGGTGAATTAAGCTCTGCATTTTCTTTCGTATAATAGTAAGATTATGAGGTGTATATGAAATGTTAATGTCAAAAAATGGTGTTTTGCTTTAGGTTGGACCCCTGCCCCTCCGTATGAGGGGCTCCATTGCTTCTTCACCGCGGAAGCTTTTCACCCCTAAGGCAGTAGCCCCTAAATCAGGGGATGCCATGAACATTGCCGTGCCAGGGGCCAGCGGTTATACTGGAGCTGATGTTAGTTGTCCCATTATCCCGATCTCATTTTGTATGAGGATTTTTGTCCTTGGTTCTTTTTGTGCCAATGTTCTTGCTATGCTTTTGTTAATAGATTGTTCGGTTTTTAGTGACCCACCCTCAGTTCTTGAATGGGGCTTCTTTGTGGTCATAGGCCACGGCGTGCCGTGGAGACCGTGGGCGCTGGGCGCGGAGGCGCGGCCTTGCAGTTCTTCTTCCCATTTACCGCCGGAGGGCGCAAGGCCGCCGTCTTGGGCGGAGTGAGGCGGAGCCGCTTGGGTACTACGAGTCGAGCAAACCAAGAACGTGAGGGACTGGAAGGAGGTGTTTGACCTCGTCCCACGCGAGCCGCCGCCCGGCCGGCGGGCCGTGGCCTCTGGCGAGCTAATGTTCAAGAACAAGTGGCCCCGGGGATCTGCCGGGGCTTTTGGTGATGAATTCAACTTGTATCTTTTTTTTTCATATCCATATTTTAGCATTTGTTAAACATGCTGAAAACGCAAATTTTGATTTTTGCAGAGGCGCCGGAGGAGTACGCGAAAAAGTGTTGATTGCAGATATAAAAAGTGATGACTGCAGATAAAAAGCAAAATAAAATGGAAGAACAGCCCCACAACTAATCTCCGCGAAAGAGAGACGAGCACGAGTCGGTCAGCGAGAAAAGGCGGCCTTGCCCGTGTCCGGTGGGCGGGTCAAAGCTCGCAACTCACACAAGCACCACCGGTGCACCACCAACCCCCGGCTACCGGGGCGGCCGCCGCCCGGCCACGAGCTTAGCAGCCCTCACGGGGTTTAGGGTATTTATTGGTACAATCGGGTGATCTGTGCCGCATCGCACCGGGACACGGGAGGCAATGGCGTTCACGACGCTTGGCGGAGGCTGTGGGGCGGCTTCTTCAGCACGGTTGGCTCCCCAGGTCAGTGGTGGACTGGCGGCGATGCTTGCTTTTCCACTTGTGTTCTTACTGCTGGACTCCCCGGCTCGGAGCGGGCCAATCGACCCGAGCGTCGCCCCGTCCGCCACCGCTCCCCTCCTGCCTCGCCCTCGTTCGCCTCCCTGCCGCATCGCTCCTGTCACCTCTGAGCAGACCCAAATACATCTTGTCCTGTTCGCAATTTGAGCAAACTACATTATGTGCCTATATGGACCTGACATTGCGAAGCACTCAAATACTTCTTTTCTGTGCAGAATGGAATCCTTGGATCTAATTTGAAGCCATTCGCGGGTATTGTACTCAAGAAACCTCAGCAGGTGAATAAAGCTCTGCATTTTCTTTCGTATAATAGTAAGATTATGAGGTGTATATGAAATGTTAATGTCAAAAAATGGTGTTTTGGTTTAGGTGGACCCCTGCCCCTCCGTGTGAGGGGCTCCATTGCTTCTTCACCGCGGAAGCTTTTCACCCCTAAGGCAGTAGCCCCTAGATCAGGGGATGCCATGAACATTGCCGTGCTAGGGGCCAGCGGTTATACTGGAGCTGATGTTAGTTGTCCCATTATCCCGATCTCATTTTGTATGAGGATTTTTGTCCTTGGTTCTTTTTGTGCCAATGTTCTTGCTATGCTTTTGTTAATAGATTGTTCGGTTTTTAGCGACCCACCCTCAGTTCTTGAATGGGGCTTCTTTGTGGTCATAGGCCACGGCGTGCCTGTGGAGACCGTGGCGCTGCTGACGAGGAGGCGCAAATAGCGTTCTTCAGGCCGCCCGGGCGCAAAGGCCGCCGTCGGGCGGAGTGAGGCGGAGCCGCCGGGTACTACGAGTCGAGCAAACCAAGAACGTGAGGGACTGGAAGGAGGTGTTTGACCTCGTCCCGTGCGAAGCCGCCGCCGGCCGGGCGGCCGACAATGAGCTAATGTTCAAGAACAAGTGGCCCCGGATCTGCCGGGCTTTTGGTGACGAAATCAACTTGTATCTTTTTTTCATATCCATATTTTAGCATTTGTTAAACATGCTGAAAACGCAAATTTTGATTTTTTGCGAGAGGCGGAGGAGTACGCTGAAAGTGTTGACTGCAGATATAAAAAGTGATGACTGCAGATAAAAAAGCAAAATAAAATGGAAGAACAGCCCCCACACCTAATCTCCGCGAAAGAGACGAGCACGAGTCGTCAGGCGAGAAAAGGCGGCCTCGCCCATGTCCGGTGAGCGGGTCAAAGCTCGCAATCTTCGCACAAGCACCACCGGTGCACCACCAACCCCAGCCTGCCCAGCAGCCAAGGCCCAACCAACCCACGAGCTTAGCAGCCCTCGCGGGTTTAGGGTATTTATTGGTACAATCGGGTGATCCGTGCCGCATCGCGCCGGGACACGAGGAGGCAATGGCGTTCCACGGCGCCGGCGGCGGCGTAAGGGGCGGCTTCTTCAAAGACGGTTGGCTCCCAGTCGGTGGTGGACAGGCGGCGATGCTTGCTTTTCCACTTGTGTTCTTCTTGCTGGACTCCCCGGCTCGGGCGGGCCAATCGACCCGGCGTCGCCCGTCCGCCACCGCTCCCCTCCTGCCTCGCCCTCGTTCGCCTCCCCCGCCGCATCACTCCCGACACCTCCGAGCGGACCCAAATACATCTTGTCATGTTCGCGGTTTGAGCAAACTACATTATGTGCCTATATGGACCTGACATTGCGAAGCACTCAAATACTTCTTTTCTCGTGCGTAATGGAATCCTTGGATCTAATTCGAAGCCATTCGCGGGGTATTGTACTCAAGAAACCTCAGCAGGTGAATAAAGCTCTGCATTTTCTTTCGTATAATAGTAAGATTATGAGGTGTATATGAAATGTTAATGTCAAAAAATGGTGTTTTGCTTTAGGTTGGACCCCCGCCCCTCCGTGTGAGGGGCTCCATTGCTTCTTCACCACCGGGAAGCTTTTCACCCCTAAGGCAAGAGCCCCTAAATCGGGGATGCCATGAACATTGCCGTGCTAGGGGCCGGCCGGTTATAATGGAGCTGATGTTAGTTGTCCCATTATCCCGATCTCATTTTGTATGAGGATTTTTGTCCTTGGTTCTTTTTTGTGCCAATGTTCTTGCTATGCTTTTGTTAATAGATTGTTCGGTTTTTAGCGACCCACCCTCGCTTCTTGAATGGGGCTTCTTTGTGGTCATAGGCCACGGCGTGCCGTGGAGACCGTGGCGCTGCCATGCGACGGAGGCGCAGCGTTCTTCTTTTTGCCCGCCGCCGGAGCGCAAGGCCGCCGTGCGGTGGAGTGAGGCGGAGCCGCTCGGGTACTACGAGTCAGAGCAAACCAAGAACGTGAGGGACTGGAAGGAGGTGTTTGACCTCGTCCCGCTGAAGCCGCCGCCGCCGGCAGCCGTGGCCGACAAATGAGCTAATGTTCAAGAACAAGTGGCCCCAGGATCTGCCGGGCTTTTGGTGACGAAATCAACTTGTATCTTTTTTTCATATCCATATTTTAGCATTTGTTAAACATGCTGAAAACGCAAATTTTGATTTTTTTTAGAGAGGCGCCGGAGGAGTACGCGAAAGTGTTGATCGCAGATATAAAAGTGATGACTGCAGATAAAAAAGCAAAATAAAATGAAAGAACAGCCCCACACCTAATCTCCGCGAAAGAGACGAGCACGAGTCAGGTCAGCGAGAAAAGGCGGCCTTGCCCATGTCCGGTGAGCGGGTCAAAGCTCGCAACTCGCACAAGCACCACCGGTGCACCACCAACCCCCCTGCCTGCCGGCCGCGCCGCCAGGCCCGACCACGAGCTTAGCAGCCCTCGCGGGTTTAGGGTATTTATTGGTACAATCGGGTGATCTGTGCCGCATCGCGCCGGGACACAGGAGGCAATGGCGTTCCGACGGCGGCGGCGGCGTGGGGCGGCTTCTTCAAAGACGGTTGGCTCCCAGTCGGTGGTGGACTGGCGGCGATGCTTGCTTTTCCACTTGTGTTCTTCTTCTTTGGGACTCCCCGGCTCGGGCGGGCCAATCGACCCGAGCGTCGCCCGTCCGCCACCGCTCCCCTCCTGCCTCGCCCTCGTTCGCCTCCCCGCCGCATCGCTCCGACACCTCTGAGCGGACCCAAATACATCTTGTCCTGTTCGCATGCGAGCAAACTACATTATGTGCCTATATGGATCGACATTGCGAAGCACTCAAATACTTCTTTTAAATGCGAGAATGGAATCCTTGGATCTAATTCGAAGCCATTCGCGAGTATTGTACTCAAGAAACCTCGGCAGTGAATTAAGCTATGTATTTTCTTTCGTATAATAGTAAGATTCTGAGGTGCATATGAAATGTTAATGACAAAAAATGGTGTTTTGCTTTAGGTTGGACCCCCGCCCCTCTGTGTGAGCTCCATTGCTTCTTCACCGCGGAAGCTTTTCACCCCTAAGGCAAAGCCCCTAAATCGGGGGATACCATGAACATTGCAAAGGCTAGGGGCCAGGCGGTTATATCTTTGGAGCTGATGTTAGTTGTCCCATCATCCCGATCTCATTTTGTATGAGGATTTTTGTCCTTGGTTCTTTTTGTGCTAATGTTCTTGCTATGCTTTTGTTAATAGATTGTTCGGTTTTTAGCGACCCACCCTCGCTTCTTGAATGGGGCTTCTTTGTAGTCGTAGGCCACGGCGTGCCCCCCGGAGACCGTGGCGCGCGCGACGGGCCTTAGCGTTAGCGTTCTTCTTGCCGCCGGGCGCAAGGCCGCCCGTCTTGGCGGAGCGAGAAGGAGCCGCTCAGTACTACGAGTCGGAGCACACCAAGAACGGGAGGGACTGGAAGGAGGTGTTTGACCTCGTCCCGCGCGAGCCGCCGCCGCTGGCAGCCGTGGCCGACGGTGAGCTAATGTTCAAGAACAAGTGGCCCCAGGATCTACCGGGCTTTAGGCGACGAAATCAACTTGTATCTTTTTTTCATATCCATATTTTAGCATTTGTTAAACACGCTGAAAAAGCAAATTTTGATTTTTGCGTAGAGGCACTTTGGAGGAGTACGCGAATGTGTTGACTGCAGATATTAAAGTGATGACTGCAGATAAAAAAAGCAAAATAAAATGGAAGAACAGCCCCACACCTAATCTCCGCGAAAGGGACGAGCACGAGTCGCCGGTCGGCGAAAAGGCGGCCTTGCCCGTGTCCGGTGGGCGGGTCAAAGCTCGCAACTTCGCAAGCACCACCAGTGGTGCACCACCAACCCCCACTGCCAGGCAGCAGCGCCGCCAGACCAGCCACGAGCTTAGCAGCCCTCGCGGGGTTTAGGGTATTTATTGGTACAATCGGGTGATCTGTGCCGCATCGCGCCGGACACGGGAGGCAATGGCGTTCACGACGCCTCGGCGGCGTGGGCGGCTTCTTCGGCGCGGTTGGCTCCGTAGGTCGGTGGTGGACTGGGCGGCGATGCTTGCTTTTCCACTTGTGTTCTTACTCTGGACTCCCCGGCTCGGAGCAGGGCCAATCGACCCTAGCGTCGCCCCATCCGCCGCCACTCCCCCTGTCTCGCCATCGTTCGGCTCCCTCCCGTATCGCTCCCGACACCTCTCGAGCGGACCCAAATATTTCTTGTCCTGTTCGCAGTCCAGAGCAAACTACATTATGTGCCTATATGGACCTGACATTGCGAAGCACTCAAATACTTCTTTTACTCGCGCGGAATGGAATCCTTGGATCTAATTCGAAGCCATTCGCGAGTATTGTACTCAAGAAACCTCGGCAGTGAATTAAGCTCAGATTTTCTTTCGTATAATAGTAAGATTCGAGGTGCATATGAAATGTTAATGACAAAAAATGGTGTTTTGCTTTAGGTTGGACCCCCGCCCCTCCGTGTGAGCTCCATTGCTTCTTCAACGCGAAGCTTTTCACCCCTAAGGCGGCAGCCCCTAAATCGGGGGATACCATGAACATTGCAAAGGTGCTAGGGGCCAGCGGTTATACTGGAGCTGATGTTAGTTGTCCCATCAACCCGATCTCATTTTGTATGAGGATTTTTGTCCTTGGTTCTTTTTGTGCTAATGTTCTTGCTATGCTTTTGTTAATAGATTGTTCGTTTTTAGCGACCCACCCTCGCTTCTTGAATAGGGCTTCTTTGTGGTCGTAGGCCACGGCGTGCTCGCGGAGACCGTGGGCGCTTGTGACGGAGGTGCAACGCACGTTCTTCGCACTGCCGCCGGAGCGCAAGGCCGCCGTGCGGCGGAGCGAGGCGGAGCCGCTCGAGCACACCAAGCATGTGAGGGACTAGAAGGAGGTGTTCGACCTCGTCCCGCGCGAGCCGCCGCCGCTAGCAGCCGTGGCCGACGGCGAGCTAATGTTCAAGAACAAGTGGCCCTAGGATCTGCCGGGCTTTAGGTGACGAAATCAACTTGTATCTTTTTTATATCTGTTGATATCTGTTAACGCCCACTGAATGATCCGCAAGCGCACGGATACCGTTGTAACTTTATCCTAGAAGTATTCCAGGTTTCGTTCCACTGGGAAACGTGTGAGATCAACTACGGTCTAACTTAACTAGGGATAGCAATAAGGTGAAGGTAGAGAATAGATTTAGATAGAACTAAGGTAGAACTAGGGCGACAATTAATGGGGTTGGGCGTAGCAATCAAGGTTGATGATAATTGGAGAGTAGAGAGGATAACTATGGTTCACTTCTTCTAACTTGGGCAAGTCTATGTCTTATACAGCTAACTGGGGACATTACATAAGGAGGGACACCGACATAGGATGTTGATCTCCTTAGCAACCGTGTCCTACTTGGCCTACAAACAGGATAGTGGGATATATAGGATTCAACGGAATAAAGTCACCTCCGCGAGCTACCACCAATCCGGAATATAGGGTGCATCCATGATTATAATAAGCCTAAGCACCATGCTTACACCTACGATAATACTCTACTCCCCCTAGGAAGAGAATAAAGCACTCAAAGAGAGTCGTGATCCAGATAAACAATATAGGCATAGAACTTACTTGATTAGAAGTTGATCACCAGAGACATCCCAGGAGCAAGCTCAAGTAGAGCTTGATCCCGACAAGGTACAAGCCGTAGAGAGGGCACCGACAGGCCGGCACTTCCTCCTAACTCTTCCCTCACTCTCCATTTCACTATTATCTAAAGACTAGATCCTAGAGAGGACTAATCTTCTCTTGATGGCTAGCCCCAGAGGTTATCCATTCGAGGGACACCTCTCAATTAGGGTTTGAGAGAATTACAAATGAATGTGTGATGCCCCCCAGGGGGTCCCCCCTCCTTTTATAGCCCGGTGGGATGAACGTGAGCCCTTGGATCAAACCGACTTTGGCGGACGACTGAGATTGAAACCCTAAGACGGTGGAGCACGTGGGCCGAGGCTAGGCCCGATTGGGCATCGTAGCGCACCGGGCCGGCAGGGGTGGGACCGGCCGGTCCCACTCCGGCCCGCTTCGCGGTCCGCTTTGCCGTGGTGTCTTCTCGCGCCTTACGGAGTCTTCTAGTGCTTTTGCCCCCCGCGGTGGAATTCATATCTTTTCATCCGAACTCCAAAAATGGCAAATGATATGTCCGTTTCGATCGCCTCGACGAGCTCTTCGTAATGGTGCATTCCAATTCATCATTTGAGGTGCTTGTAATCTGTCATGTTGGTCCTTTTTTATAGCTTTTTCGATGTGTACCTGCAGAGACAAGGATTCACTAAAACTCATGGAATTCTGTTACTAAGTCTATGTTGGTGATCGCCAATGTGCCTCTTTCAGGAGTTAGTTGACGGGTAAATTTGGTCATTAATAGCCGTCAACAACACCCCCACACTTAACCTTTGCTAGTCCCATAGCAAAGCTAAGCTGTTGACGGTCACTAAGTGCAAATTATATACCGTCAACTATCATTTAAAAGAAGCAACAATAGAAACATACTACTCCGTCCCGGAATAATTGTCGTTTTTGATTTTCGTGTCGCTAGTTTGACTCGATTTATAGAAAATACGTACAATATTTATATCTCCGAATAATTTTGTTAAAAAATTAGATTCAAAGATATTTCCGATGATATTAATTATGATACTAATCGATAATATTTATTATTCATAAAAATTGCCGGCATTTGTTTCTCGGGAAGCGAAAGCGACAGTTATTTTGGGACGGAGGGAGTAGGGGTTATTTCTGATAAATTCCACGAGTTTTGGTGAATTGTCTGATTTTCAGGGAATTATCTAGAAAAGACCGAAAAGAAGGATTGGAGTGCAAATCTGCCACGAAACTTATCCGCAACGCAACAACACCGCCAACGGGGTCAGGAAGGTTCCGAAAGACACCGGGCGGCCAGGACCGGCCAGGGCCACCGGGTGGGGCCGGCCGGCCCCACCATGGCGCCGCCCGGCCCTAGGGTTAGGGTTTGGCTGCCCCCCTTCCAGAAGCTTCCTCCACCGCCTCCCACGACGCATCCTGGCCCTTGGTTACGTCGGTTTGATCCTGCGGCGCGCGTGCACTCCACCAGGCTATAAATAAAGGGGTAGACCCCCTCTAGAAGGGAACCAATTCATTCCTCCTGCTTCATTTGTCGAGAGTAGTCAGAAGTTAGGGTTTCCAGAGATTAGAAGTAGAGCTCTAGTTATTCAAGTTCTTAGTATAGGCGTCTAGCAAGGTTCAAGTAGAGATCGGAAGCCCTCCGGGATTCCGTCTGTTCTTCTAGAAATTGGTAATATTATCTTGTATTTCATTATGACTTTGCTTTGTACTTTATTATATTGCGACTTATTCAATTCTTAGTTTATTCTAGTTGCATATTCGATATAGTTGTGATTTATGATGATTATTGTTATATGATCGTAAAGCGCCTGATTCAGTACTCGAGTGAGTCAGGTGGTGCGCATTATGTAGACGTGGTGTCTAGATATATTGTGTACCTACGGAGGCACCTTGATGTGCCGGGTCATGTGGTAGTCCACGTAGGTGACAGCTGCGTTGGTTCCTCTGTAGTCCACCCCCCGTACGTAGGACTAGCCGAGCACGGTCGCGAAGGAGGTGACCCTTGTGTCTTAATATCCTCATTAGTTGATGCTCCTTATGATGTCTTCTAAGTTTATTGCACTATAGATGAAAATGTGTAGCATGGCGTAGGCTGTAGACTTTATATTAGTAATTACATAGGTTCCCTTCACTCTAACCGAATCTCGAGATTGTTTTACTAAATTAGTGAGTCTCTATATTCTATTTCTGGAATACCATTTATCTCAATTACTCATTTATCATTTATTGTTACTGTTGGCTAGTTATTGCTAAAGCATTGGTGTAATAGGTTATGATAGGGTTTACTCATTTATTATCCTTATAAATTGCCCACTCCTAATGGATAGAATGCTCCTTTATCCTTTTGGCATAAAATAAATCAACGATACTCGGAATACTTCCTGGGTGAAATGCTACAACGGGAGAATTATCTGTGCGCTTGCGGATATATTCTATTATGAGTCAGTGCATGTAGATTATTTTTATCCTTGATTTTTGGCATCATGTTAGGGATGACAACTTAACGTGAAGTGATGTTAAAAATACCAACAAGCATTTAAAGGCGCCGTTGTTTGGATGGCAATTTTATTTATTAGGATAATTTATAAGGATTCATTAATTTGCCAGATATATACATTTTTAGAATTTCATGAGTAAATCTTTCATAGAACAATTTATAGAAAACAAAATATACCTAGATTATAACCTTTTTGCTTTAGCAGACTTTTACCCATGTTTTATCTAGCTATTCTTATAGGGTAAGTGCAGGATTGGTTGTAGTATTTTTAACTCTTGTCGGGAACAACCATAGGAAGAAGGGTCTTACACCATTTTGAGAAGCGATAGGCCGAGAAGACTCTGCGTGAATTCTCTCGCTCCAAGCACCGAGAACATTCGCGTTAGTCCAACTTTCAACCTTGGAGAACATGATTACGAGATCAAGCCAAGCCTCATCAAAATGGTGCAAGCTATCATATTTAGTGGAAAGAAGGATGAAGATGCAATTGCCGATCTGCAGAGTTTTCTGGAGATTGGCAATACCATTGATATTCAGGGAATTCCTCAAGATGTCATGCTACTTCGTTTGTTTCCTTTCTCATTAGAAGGAAGAGCGAAGCAAAGGTTTTATTAGAATAAAGATCAAGTCAAGACATGGGGAGAATGTTCAAAAGCTTTCCTAGGGAAGTTTTCTCAATAGGAACAAATATCCTACGAGGGAAGATTTCAGAATTTCATCAGCAGAAAGGTGAACCTATTCTAGAAGCGTGGGAACGTTTTCAAGGATACATATCAGACTGCTCACATCATGGAATGGAGAAGTGGTTGCTCATGCAAACATTCTACCATGGACTAACCCAAAGGTCATGTGAGCAATTGGATGCCACTGCTGAAGGATCATTTATGTCACTCACCCCTGGAAGAGCTGAAGCAATTATGGCGAAGATGGCAGAAAATCAGAATTGGACATTCAACACCCAGACATGCCATGAAAGCGAAGAAGTTCCAGAGGAGCTGTGTGCACTATCAACCAAGATGGATGTATTATTGAACTGGCTAGAGCAGAGGGATAACTATAAAAGAGATCGCCAAGCTATTCAAGATGCATTCAATTCTCAAGAGCAATATGAAGAAGATATTAGTGCAATCATCAAGAAGCAAGGATGGAGTCAACCTTAGGCAACAAGCCAAGGTAAGTACCAAAGTAATTACAATTCTTCAAATCAAAGACAACCACCCTTGAGAGAATTAATATTAGAACAAGCTAGGATTAATGAGAGTATTTATAAGAAGCTTGCTTTTAATGATGAAATGTTAGAAGGAATAAATTCAAAGTTGGATAATTTCTCTCTAGCGCTTAAAGATCAAATAATGTTCAATAAGAAGATAGAATCACAAATTACACATCTAGCTTCCACTTTGTCCGCCACTAACCATGAACAGATTAAAGGAATATCTACTAGAGGAGGTAAGGTTACACGTGATCCGCCTTTCCGAGAAGGGGCACGTAGACCTTCACACTCAGTGCAGGTAGACAAAGAAGTTGAAAAGAATAATAGAGAAGAAGAAGTTGAAACACCTTCACCACCAGTTGATCCACAAGAGCCAGAATTAATGCAAGACTTCCATGATACTACTCTCCTACCGTTCCCATGAAGGAGAAGTATCAAAACCGATGATCAATTCAGTAAGTTTGTAGAGGTTATTCAAAAATTATATGTCAATATTCCGTTGTTAGATGCCATGCAGGTACCTACCTACGCAAAATACCTTCGAGCCATCCTCAACAACAAAGGACCACTACCCTCTACCGAAGTCATCAAGCTAACAGAAGCTTGTAGTGAGGCAATACTACATTCTTGTCCCGTCAAGAAGAAGGATCCAGGACGTCCCACTATTGATTGCTCAATAGGCAACCAGATGTTTGAGAACGCCCTGTGTGATCTCGGAGCAAGCGTCAGCGTCATGCCCAAGACGGTCTTCGACAAGCTCGACCATTCCACACTCACACCAACTTCGATGTGCTTGCAACTAGCTGACCAATCAGTCCGCTACCCTGCAGGGATAGCAGAAAATATTCCGGTAAAAATCCACAACTTTTTCATTCCTATAGATTTTGTAGAACTTGACATGCAGGAAGAGAGGAAGATACCTCTTATCCTCGGGCGACCATTCTTAAACACTGCAAATGCGACCATCAACGTCGGAGCTGGAGAAATCATCTTTACCATCAATGGGCAAGAAGAGCGATTCGCTTTCAGGCCAAGACCCGAACAATGCAAAGCTCTGAAGGATCAAGAAGAACAAGGTGCAGCAACATCTCCGACCGCGGAGATCAATCATAAAGAATAAATCAATTGGAGAAGTCCAGATCGGTGGACTTTAAAATCCCGAACCTGCGCCGGGAGGTAACTCGGTAGTTATCAGTAATTTAAATTCTCATATTAAATAACATATTTATTTTTCCTATCAATTGCATTATTAAAAAGAAATAACAATAAGCATGTCATATTTAAAACCTAAGCCCCATGTAATTATAACTAACGGAGCGTAAAATCCCCGTCAAGAAAATTTATTGTGGTGGTAGAAAATTATAAAAATACCATCATTAGAATTCTGATTTTTCGTAGATTCATAAAAGTAATTTAGTTTTTCATTCTTTTGTCATTATACGGTGTTGACGGTGGATAACGTCAACTTTTATTAGAACTTTAGACACAAAAGGATACATGAATACACACTAGTCTAGGGTTTTAACTGACAATTTCCACGAGTTTTGCATATTCAGTATTTTCCAGGGATTATTCCAGAAAAGCTTAAAAGAGGGATTAGAGTGCATATTAATCACGAAACTTATCCGCCACGGGAAGGATCACGATTGGGACGTGGGAAGACTCTAGAAGACACCGAAGCAACCGGGGCGGAGGCGCCGGGGGGCCGGCCCCCCACCCCCCGGCCGGCCCCCAAGTTAGGGTTTCGGCCCCTCCTTCCGGAAGCTTCCTCCACCGCCTACGAGGAGTCATCTTGGCCCTTGGTTACGTCGGTTTGATCTGCGGCGCACGCTCATCCCACCGGGCTATAAATAAAGGGGTAGACACCCCCCCCTGGAGGCATCAAGTCATTTGGAGATCAATCCATCAAGAGCATTCGCTAGTTCATCAGAGCCTCTCTAGTTCATAGCTTTAGCCTAGTTAGATTAGAAGTAGAAGAGTTCTAGGTCTTCGATGGGATCCTGAGCCCCTCGGGCGTGTGTCCGAGCGGAGTTCGGTATAGTTCTAGTACCTTTCTCTTATTGTATTCAATATTATGATTCAGCAACATTGTTCTTAATCTCTTATATATTCTTAATTGCAATAGTCATTGTCTACTTTGATTATATGTCTAGGATAGTTGGTTTGATCTTATTGAATTCATTTAATTGCTCGTATAGCGTTTACCTAATTGATTGTTGGGTAGATGGTAGACAATATGTAGATGTGGTGTCTAGATATCTTGTTTATCTCATGAGTGCACCCCGACGTGCCGGGACGTGTGGTAGTCCGCGCAGGTGACAAATGCATTGGTTCCTCTCAGTAGTCCACCCTCCGCACGTAGGACTAGCATAGGCACGGTCGCGAAGGAGGTGACCCTTGTGTCTTAATACCCTCATTAGTTGATGCCTCTTTACATGTGATCATGATGTAGGATTAACTTAACAATGATTGCTAGATGTAGTTGCACTAATTAGAGTTATTCATTGATGTAGTTATTGAATTACCTTAGTATTTATTCCTGAGTTTATCCATTGGCTAGCTATTACTATGACTTGAAGAGCTCTGATGTTTATCTATTTATGATGACTGATCATTGTTTATCATATATCTTTTATCACGTGACTTATCCCTGTTATGAGTAGGATTCTAGTTATGGTTTACCTTTCACATCAATAGTATAAGTTATAGTTATAAGTCCTACTAAGACCTTCCTAGTGGTATAAATATAAATCGACAACCTGGTAGAACTCCCTAGGTAAAATGCTACAATGGTATAATTATCTGTCCGCTTGCGTAACCGTTCTTAGTTTATATCCATATATTTTTACCTAGTCATAATAAATGATACATATATATAAACCTATATTTTATCCTTAGCATATATAATTAGGGATGACAACCTAGTTAATGCTAAGGGATATTGGTAAGAGACAAAGTGGCTAGTTGTTAATGACAAGTTAATTTCATACCATGTGTTTCTAATCTCGTTAATTAGTAATGACGTTAGAAATACCAACATACGGTATAAATATGGGAGACATGTGGGACCCACACATATCACCTCACATCACATCTCACCCACCAATTATTCACCACCATCCAAAATTCCAATTATCACACTCATTCACATGCTTCTACCTCCTCCATTTCTTCTGCCACCGAAAGCAGCACCTAGGGGGTAGCATATTGATCATTCAGAGGCATATGTCAGCATTGGCAAAGAGTGGACACCAGCAGGCACAAGGTGGGGCCGGCCGGCCCCACCACCAGGCCGGCCGGCGCCCCCTCTTCTCTTCTCTGGCTCTCACTTCTCACACCTCCTCACTCACTCACTCACACACCAGAGAGCTCATTTCCTCCTCTGTTTCCACTACGAAACATCACTTGGCCAATTCCTCCATTAATTAGCAAGAAAAAGAGAGAAGAAAAAGAGAGAAAGCAATTTGCAAGTTCATCACAAGGATTTCCCCTTCTCTTTGATTTGCTAATCCTAATCACTTTTGTTTTCTTGTGTTCTTGTCGTTCTTGCCATGTTCTTCGTGTTCTTCATTTTTACAGGCAAGATGAATCGAAAACTCAAAGGTGCAGTGAGGAGCCTTGGGAGAACACTCTCCTTCCGCAGCACCCAAAGCCGTTCATCATCTCAAGTACCTTCGTTTGCCGGCTCCGGAATGGACGTCGATCCTCCATCACCTCCTGAGTATCACACCCCGTCATCCTCTTCCCAACGGGAAGAGAGGTATGAGCTAACAAGCTTAAACCAAATTTCATTACCACTTAGGCCTCAAGTTGAGATATTCAATGTGGTTAAGACAAAAGAGTTTACTCATACCCCGATATTTGATGATGCTTTGCTCCTTGAAACCGGAATGGATTCCGAGTTTGAGCTTAATTTTAGAATGATTGGATGGGAAGATGCATGGGAAATCACTGAGCAGGGTAGCAAGTTACTCACCATAGAATTTATTAGCTCCCTAGACTTTGATGATGATCATGTTCGTTTTAGGATGTTCAACAAACCTTTTACTCTCACATGGAAAAACTTCAGTATAGCACTAGGATTTTTGGATCAGTGTGTAGTGAATATAGCTGATGTTCTCAGAGATTTTAATAAAGATGATTTTTGGGAGAGCATCACTGCTAAGAAACCCGAACGTAAACAAAAATATACCACTGAGGAAGTCCATCATCCTACACTGAGGTTTATGCTTAGATGGCTAGCTTTTACTTTCTTTCCTAGAGAGGAATTAAACACCATTAGACAGAATGAGTTGCATTTATTGTACATCATAATTAAAAAGAGAAAAGCATCTCCTGTAAAATTGATGTTGAGCTACTGAAAAACCGTTCCTCCCATGAGAAAGTGTAGCATTTCTTTCACATCTTGGATTACACGCTTAGCTACGGGATTAGATTTATTGTCTAAAGCTACACTCATATTTATTCCTGATGCCCGTAGAGTTATTGGATATGATTTTTTCTTTCGTGCTCACATGCTGAAACGCCGGGATAACAAAATAGTCATGATTTATAAAAATCATCGAAATGAGTGCGAGCTACCTAATAGGGAATTGGGAATTTACTCTGTTAATAGTTTTACCTTTCTGGAAAGAACTGACATTGGCAGGTGTCCATCGTACGCATCGAGAGAGTACCCAGATCGAGTACACCACCGGTAATCGACCCAAAGACCATCGGGTCCAGCTTATTTCCATTACACTAACTTTGATGATCCAGGTGCATCACATGAGCCACATCAGCCATGGTCCACCTACTCAGGATGGAGGGACCAAGCCACATATCAGTAGGGAGAGTCGTCTACATCCACAGGATGGAGAACATTCCCCACACAGGAGCCCGATAATTATGGGCGAGGATTTTCGGAGAGGCCGTGCATCATTTTCTGTGCGCGGAAATACGGAGTACACCACTGGTGGACCGTATCCGTAACATGCACCCCCAGCAGATGATTATATGCCGCCTCCTGAACAGCATTTTTAGACTCCCATTAATGATTTCCCTGCTATGTCTATATATTTCACTAACCTTCAAAGACGGACAAAGAAGACGAATGACACCTTGCACCGACATGAGCAAAGGCAACACCAAAGTTGATAACAGGTTTCACCAAAGAACGAAGCGGCAAAGACGGGGCGGACCAAATAGCTCGAAAGCAGTTACACCAAGGACAACAAAGATATGCGAGGCCGGGTTGGAGTACCGATAGACCGGATGGGGTACCCACCACCACCTCCACCACATTATTGAGTACGGCAACATGCAGCTTGGGGGAGAGCCCCCGCGAGGTGAGCACCTCTTTACCTCTGTATATATTCTATTGTTTATTTCAGTATTTATTTTAAGTATTTAAATTCTATCATTAATTTAGGGTAGTTAGAATTTGCCATTAAATTCTGAGTTGTAGTTCTTAAAAAAAAAAATCCTTGGATAAAGCAATTAAAATCTGCAATTACTTAGCATCAAAAATTTAAAATTCTCTTGTGAATTATATGAAGTTTATCTACCCTGATAATTTATTCTAAAACCCGATACCTGTGGGTAGCATAAACTTATAATTCAGTCTAAGTAATTGATGATATGATATAAAAAAAGGTTTGAGCTAGTATATGTTTCGTTCTGAGTGATGGCTAAGCTCCAGATATTTTTCAAGAATCAAATCAAGCAATCTGATAATTTATCTTACTAATATGATTTAAGTAGACTATTCTGTTATGCACTTATGATTGAATCCACATGCACAAAAAAAGGGTTTTTACTCTATGTAACAATTCTCTCTTAGAAGTCTAAAAGAGAGTGTGGGCTACAAAATTAAAAGATGTCATACCAAAGAAGTATGAGCCCAAAAGATACCATATCAAAAAAGGTATGTGCCAAATTAAAAGAAAGAGAGTAAAAAAGGGGTGCAAGACACCCGCCTGAGAGAAAAAATGGGTACAAAAAGTATCCGCTGGGGAGATAGGCCACACTTCTCAGAAGGCAGAAAAGAGAGAATATTGCATAAGAGTTTGAAAATAAAATTTTAATCACTAGCACATTCAGTCATGATGTATAGCTTAGTAGTCCGCTGTAATCTTATTAGTAGACTCTGATGGTTTTCAATACAATAATTGATATATATTCAAAATGAAGAGAAAACCTCTGGAGTAAAGTCTGAACAAAGAATTGAATATATGCAGTGCTTGCTTGATTATTCTATCTTTCAATCACCTAAGATCTAATTAAAAGTTTGAGAAGCCCCACGGTTGAAAGGAATAAGGATAAGTTTGAAAGATAGATTAATGGATTATAATCCAGAGAGAAATTTTAAATTCAATGCTCAAGTATTTGTTGAAAATTAAAACATGAGAAACCCTGGAAGTATTATTTCAAGTCAACTTTGCTAAGGGACTAGCAAAGACTTAACTTGGGGGTATTGTTGACGGTCACTAAGTGCATATTATATACCGTCAACTATCATTTAAAAGAAGCAACAATAGAAACATAGGGGTTATTTCGACAAATTCTACGAGTTTTGGTGAATTGTCTGATTTTCAGGGAATTATCCGAAAAAGACCGAAAAGAAGGATTGGAGTGCAAATCTGCCACGAAACTTATCCGCAACGCAACAACACCGTGAACAGGGTCAGGAAGGTTCCAGAAGACACCCGAAGCAGTGGGACCGGCAGAGGCCACCAGGTGGGGCCGGCCGGCCCCCCACCGTGGCGCCCGCCCGGCCCTAGGGTTAGGGTTTTGGCTGCCCCTTCCGTAAGCTTCCTCCACCGCCTCCCACGATGCATCTTGGCCCTTGGTTACGTTGGTTTGATCTGCGGCGCGCGCACTCCTCCACCGGCTATAAATAAAGGGGTAGACCCCGTCCGGGGCACCAATTTATTCCTCCCCGCTTCATTTGTCAAGAGTAGTCAGAAGTTAGGGTTTCCAGAGATTAGAAGTAGAGCTCTAGTTCTTCAAGTTCTTAGTATAGGCGTCTAGCAAGGTCAAGTAGAGATCGGGCGCTCCGCTCGAGATTCCAGATCTGTTCTTCTAGAAATTGGTAATATTATCTTGTATTTCATTATGACTTTGCTCTACTTTATTATATTGCTACTTATTCAGTTCTTAGTTTATTCTAGTTGTATATTCGATATATTTGTGATTTATGATGATTATTGTTATATGATCGTAAAGCGCCTGATTCAGTACTCGAGTGAGTCAGGTGGTGCGCATTATGTAGACGTGGTGTCTAGATATATTGTGTACCTACGGAGGCAACCTGATGTGCCGGGTCGTGTGGTAGTCCGCGTAGGTGATAGCTGCGTTGGTTCCTCTGTAGTCCACCCCCCGTACGTAGGACTAGCCGAGCACGGTCACGAAGGAGGTGACTCTTGTGTCTTAATATCCTCATTAGTTGATGCTCCTTATGATGTCTTCTGAGTTTATTGCACTATAGATGAAAATGTGTAGCATGGCGTAGGCTGTAGACTTTATATTAGTAATTACATAGGTTTCCTTTACTCTAACCGAATCTCGAGATTGTTTTACTACATTAGTGAGTCTCTATATTCTATCTCTAGAGTACCATTTATCTCAATTACTCATTTATCATTTATCGTTACTGTTGACTAGTTATTGCTAAAGCATTGGTGTAATAGGTTATGATAGGGTTTACTCATTTATTATCCTTATAAATTGCCCACTCCTAATGGATAGAATGCTCCTTTATCCTTTTGGCATAAAATAAATCAACGATACTCGGAATACTTCCTGGGTGAAATGCTACAACGGGAGAATTATCTGTGCGTTTGCGGATATATTCTATTAAGAGTCAGTGCATGTAGATTATTTTTATCCTTGGTTTTTGGCATCATGTTAGGGATGACAACTTAACGTGAAGTGATGTTAAAAAGACCAACATAAGCTCAGAAAGCTTATCACAAGATATGTATAAGTTTAAGCATTGTAACCATCTCGATGTAATTTCTCAGAAGTATACCTGAATTCAGACAAAAATTCTTCTCCAAGCTTAAGCAATAACTGAGCTGACTTTCAAACTTACTCATGTTACCTTCGACCATGGGGCTTATCAACTTTTACTTGGGTCCTAAGCAATCGAAAGATAGAAAGATCCAGCCAAGCACTATGTATCAAGCTCTTTGTTCAACTATCATTCTAGAGTTTTTAGAGGTTTTTAAATAAAACTCAGAGTTTCCCATGTATGACTCTCTCAAATCTCTCAGTGTATGTGGTATTTGTGGATTTTTACCAAGGCAGTAGTGATGGTTGCCTTTCTTTTCATCCTATAACTAAGGCTTATGTGGAGCTCATAGGTAAGGAGAAAACTTAAAAGAGCAAACTTGCAATGCATATGTTGTGAAGTCAAACAATGGATCCACGGAGAAACAAGTCATACAATCGAATCAAGATGTGCAAGTGTATGGATATGGTAGATATGTGGTTGGAACCTAATTCTACTTTGCCCCTCGAAGACATATCTCTCTTTTGGAATTGGTCAGAGAGTATGAGCTATCTTATTCTCTTTTTTTTCTTTTTTTCATCAGGGAGGTAGGCATCTAAGTACCCATTGCTCTTGGATACTTGTCCACCTTTTCAACTCCCTTAGTTTATCTCTTTGTTTCATGATAACTTTTGCATAGCTCATAACACTCCTTTTGGCACAAAAGATTTTTGAGAGATAGCAACAAGAACATGGAGCATTTATTGGGTGGCTATCTAATGAAAATGTTTTTGGTGTTCTCTCCCAGTGTAGGAGCAAAACATTTTTGGATGGGTGTAGATGGAATGGCATGTTGTTGCGCCTACTCCATTGTAGAGTAGTGCATATGAAGGTGGAGTGTATGTGGATCTTGATTCAAGAGCATGACAAATCTCTCACAAAGGTCACAAAGGTTGACAAAACTCAATGCAAGACAAGCAGTATATATGTGGAAGTTTATCTAACCTATCTCATCATGTTTGGCTCTGGTGGGAATGTAAGCTTTGTCATATAGGAACTCATCATGTAGGTTTTGCATTTTTCAAAAGATAAATCTCCAGAACTCTAGTGTCACTCGGAACAAGATAGATAGCAGCTCAAACTTTCTCAATCAGATCAATCAATTACCTAGACTTAGTTTAAGCATATGCAACCCACAAATTTTAGGCTCAGAGCAAATCTTCATGTCGAAACAGTTAAAACCAAAACTTGGAAAAACTTATGTCTAAAAACTAGGCACTTCAAAGGTGTTATGATAGAGCAGACTTTTCACCATTTCCATCTTTAATGATTATCTTCAGGGCTTGCCTATTTATTGACTCTATCTAAACAAACATTTTTATTTGGTTTTACATTTTTAAGACTCATACTATATAAAACTCTAAAGACTCTAAAAAGCATGGATCTTCATGTGTCCACATATTTTTGGTATTTTTTCATTTTTATGACTGACTCGATAATCACGTAGGTACACTTACCTGGGTACCTAGGGGATGCCTTTCCCCAAGCTAGTTGTTATCGTGGTTGAGCATTGAAGCTGAGCAGTCCCCTCGATGGAGCTCATGCTTATAAGAGCTGGTGTAGTCGGAAATCTTGATCTCATCCAACAAGAAGTTGCTTCCTCCACAACAGTGATTAGCTGTGTGTTGGGAAGATGTACTTTGAGTGATGTCGATGAAGATTCCTAGGTGGACTAGCTCTTGGAGTCATCCTGCAACAAACATTTCACAAAACACCAAAACTCGTGGAACGGATTAGGGTAAGCAGTTAGTGGTTAGCCGTTTTACAGACTGGTTTTGTGAGAGGTTTTCAAAGGTTGTTACAGTGTATATACAAATGCAGCAAGATGCTCAATAATTATTTTTGGATTTTCTATTTTTTTGTTATGCAGAAAGGAAAACATGTATGCATGATTATTTTTGTTATTTTTATGCCACCACGGTGAAGACTCCTACGGGGTTTTTACGCACCATAGAACTGTTCACATGGGGCTTCAAGTTTTATAATGCATGAATTATCTAACAAGATGAATGCATATTTATTTTTAGTATTTTTTATGCAATGCTAATGCAGAAAAGTAAACATGCCAAAGAGAAAATAATACATGCAATACAAGAATGTAAATATGGATAACTACCAATGTTACCTCATGGCAAGGGTTCAGATTTTAAAGTCCTCCAGACAAGACTTCTCCCTTCTTATTGATTCCTCCAGCGTTGATGATGTGGAGTTTCATTAGTTATGTGCATGGGAGTGCTTCTTCTCCAATCTAGCTCTTTCGATGAAGATTAAGATTCTATGCTGATGCCCTTTATGTTGTGTCACCTTCTTCTACCTTCATCATTGGAGCACGATGACACCATGTGATGAAGAGTAGGTGATTCTTGATAGTCCTTTTCTTTGGCTCAATGTCTTCCTTGTTTGGACAGCCTCACATTTTGAGTTGTTCAAAGTGCCTCTTGTTTCCTGGATGGTGCTCATTTCTTCTTATCCCTTTGTCATGTTATCTTCTTTTTGCTCTTTGCTATTTTAGATTTCTGTCTCAATCTTTGTTTTATGCCTGCACAGGATTAGTGGACAACACATACCCGAAGGAGTATACCAATTCAAATGGGGAGATTGTTGTCTCTAAATCATGTGCATTAAGTAGAAAGATGAGTTCTCATATTTTATGCAAGCATGGTTCAAGGCAAAGGTAACTTGCAGCTGAAGACAAAGTGAATGATCGTTGATACTTACAGTCCTTCCGTCAATGATGAATGAGCTGTGTCTTCAATGTGCAATGTTATTGAAGTTCGTCACGTGCCTTGCTTCATCTCTAATTTGAATTCATCTCTTGACTTACCCAGATTTGATTTGAGAATTGCCAGCAGGGGTTAGTCCAACAAAATATCCAGTGTCTACTGTTGACGGTGGTTAACGTCAATATTTATTAAAACTTTAGACACAAGGGAACATATGAATACACGCTAGTCTAGGGTTTTAACTGACAATTTCCATGAGTTTTGGTGATTTCATATTTTTCCAGAGATTATTCCAGAAAAGCATAAAAGAGGGATCAGAGTGCATAATTATCACGAAACTGATCCACATCGGAAAAGCATCATCACCAGCCTCTGGAAGGGTCTAGAAGACACCCGAAGCAGCGGGACCCACAGAGGAGAGCAGATGGGGCTGGCCGGCCCCACCCTAGGGCCGGTCGGCGCCCTAATTTCTCCTCTGGCCGCCGCCTTCTGGAGTCTTCCTCCCACGCATCTTTGGAAGCCAAGCAAAGTATCCCTACGTTGATTTTAGGTCGGTTTGATCCGACGGTGCACACAAGATGAAGACGTGGATCGATGACGTGGCGGTTTCTTGCCCCCTACTCCACCTCGGCCTATATAATGATGCCCGAGGCTCCCTCCTAGAGGCATTCTACACCCTGGTGCTTCATATTCTCTACATAATTAGGGTTATGGTCCCTCTAGTTGATCTAGTTCTAGTTCATCTAGTTCTAGTTCATCTAGATGTAGCAATTAGGAGAGACTAGTTCTTCTAGATCTAGTCTTGTTTAGAGATTAGAGAGATTGAGTAGAGGAGTAGAGATTCTGGAGGAGTTCCGGCCTATCGGCGCTTCTTCATGGCTATATTCTTTTGGATTCAGCTCCCTCGTCCGGAGCTGTGTTCTGAGGTACTTTTGTACTTACCATTCCAATTTAAGTAAGCAACTTGTTCTTATTCGTTCTTTGGTTCACATCTCATATGAGTGCTTTGATCTTGGTCATTACTTGGTTGAAGTAGTATTTCGTAGTGTAGGCGTGGTGCCTAGGCTAGGTTTACTTGTGAATGTCCCCTGATTAGCCGGATCTGTGGTAGCTTGCGCAGGTGACTTTATAGCTGCGTTGAATCCTCTGTAGTCCACATCCCGTTGATAGGACTGATAGGCTTATAGGTGCCTTGTAGGAGATTACTCTGTTTCTTCTCCTATTCGGGTTACTTGTCCGATAAGACGATATTATACAAAGTTTACCGGAGTCAGAACCAGAGTGCATTAGCTATTTCCTTTTTCTTGATATGATCTAGCCTAATTGTAGGGTTGAGTCTATATACTTTGTCATCATCACAACTGTTCCCCGTGGATACGATATTTAAAATCTCCGGGTAAAATATGACACTGGTATGATATCTGTGCACTTGCGGATAATCCTACTTAAATCTATTTAATGGAGTGCAGTTAATTTATACCAACAAGCATTTTTGGCGCCGTTGCCGGGGAACGGTTTGCTGATTTTGACTTAGTCTAGCTTAATCTTGTATAATACTTTTATGTTTTTCTATTTTATCCCATTCTCTTCATTATTTTTGTGTTCATCCTTATGGATGCTTTTAATTCTATTCATATCGGTCTTTATGGCATGCACGAAAGCTTTAGGCCATCAAAATCTATAGAACCTATCATAACACTTGGCTATGAGTTGCGCCCATGTTTAATTAATATGATTCGGGATAACTCATCACCTGAACTAGACACGGAAGTCTTAGTAGCTAAAACACAATCATTCCACTCCCAAGATTTAGCTATTGATCCTAAACCTTTGAAATTCCACTTTAATAATTTAGACTTCCAGTTAGCCAAGATGCTCATAAATCAATGCATATTAGATCCTCTCAAAAGAGCATCTTGGGAAAAGCATCATCAACTTCTTTTCCCATCTGAAAGACATTGGAAAGAGTGCATGGATGGCATGTCAAGTGATGCCATAGAAGGAGAGCCAAGCCACTTAGGAATAAATTCTATCTTCTCTCTTTCTATGCCCATATTAAATGTCTTTGAACCCATCTCTAAACCCATCCTTGACCCCAATAAATCTTTTTATGCTCCTTCTACTAAACTTCATAATGACCCTAGAAATCCATCAAGACATCCTAAGAATAGGAGTCATGAAGATTATAGGAATGCCCAAGAAGAGCAACGACAATGGCAGGAATGCGTAGAACATACTAGAAATACATATGTTGTTGTAAAAGAATGGATGGAAGAAGACGAAACTTTAGAACTAGCATCTAAACTTGGTTTAAATTCAAATGGTGAGCTTAAATCAATTTCTTTAATAAACATAACTCACCCAAGTTTAGAAAAAGCTTTAGAAGAGACCAACCTTGGAGACTGAAATCCTAGAAAATAAAACATCTAATAAATATCACAGGCATGAAATAATAGATACAAACTTGTTGCCTATAGACAACCATGAAGAGACACCCTTGGAGTTTAAAAAGGAAGATCTCATCGATGAGCATGGGAATTATCTCATAAACACTTCATCGAATCCATGCTCATATGAGAAATCTCCTAAATCTTTTGGTCTCTCTAATATTACTACACACGAGATCTTCAATCCCCTCTTTATATCTATTCATAAAATCATTAAAAGGGTGGTTGTAGATGCATATGTTTATCATAAATATTGTAGATCTCGTTGTAATCTTGATATAGGGTACAAAGGCTAATATTCTAGAGGAAACCACCTCACCAATTCGAAGTATAATAAGCAGAAGGTTTTCCAAGAATAACTTTGTGCCCCAAAATAATCACTCTTAAAAAAATAAATTAAGCTTGCACCTTTAGCATAGAAATATAATTATCAAAATATTCCTTTGGATATTTTTGTCACTAACCATTTTAGGTTTGAAGTGAGAAAATGACTAATGGCAGCGCTAGGTATAACCAATCATTATGTAACATTATATCCATCCAAGCTTAATTTTGCTTTGCAAAATTCCAGCTTGGGGGAATGACCTTATTTAGAAAAACCTATGTTGCTAATATTGGTTGTCTCTACCTTTATTCAATTTGTTGATCATGCTCTTTCATCTCTATTTGAACCTATAAACTTTTATGCTACCTTTGGTGCTATAGTGTGTTTAATGTTGGAAGTATTTTCATACACCTTTTAAAATAGGCATGGTGCTTAGTTTAAACTGTTTTCTTGAGTCATAATTAGACAAGATGTTTAGTTTGATTTTTTGAGCTCAGAGGTGTGTTGATTTTACTTTCAAAGGCTTTTTGAATTAAGCGTGGTGCTTAGGTTAAAATACCTTACTAAATCAAATTAGACGTGGTGTCTAGGTTGATTTTTGAACTGATAATATATTGTGATAGACATTAGATATTTTGTAGACTAACCCCTGTAGAAAACTTCCAAAATTAATTTGGATGAGTCATGAGATAAATTCGAATTAGAGATGAGACAGGGACATACTGAACTTTAATAACTTTGTAGAAGAAGACACAGCTCATTCATCATGAATAAAAGAACTGTGAGCATTAATGATTCATTCACTTTATCTTCTACTACAGGTTACTTTACCTCAAGCCATGCCTGTATAAAATATGATCTATGCTAAAACAATATCAATAATATCTTTTTTATTAGCATAGACATAACAAAAATACTTGGACAAGCAACCTGTGTTCAAAATTTGTATACTCCTTCGGTATGCGTTATCCACTAATCTATTGCGTGGCATAATAATGATTGGTGTGAAAAGAGTCAAAAGATCAAAGAAGCAAAAAATGGTAAAAGAATGAGTGCAACAGAGGAGACAAGATGTCCATGAGCAACTCAAGATGCAAGAGGAAGGACCACCAGTCCATTTACCCTTTATCACTTAGTGTCATCACGCTCTAATAATGAAGGTAATATTCTAAGGTAAAGTGGTCACTTGCTCTCCTCTTGATCTTGGTGTGCACATAAATTAAAACACAAATATGTTAGAGTTACAACTTAAATTGATTAACCTGGTTAACTCAACATGATTTGTCTTTTTAAGATTGTTTATGACACCGCCCTCTTAATCTCAGCCTTAACCAAACAAGTTAAAACATTGTATTCAATCTTGGGAAGATGATAGTCATACTCATGAGAAAATTTATATATAGATAGACAATCCTTCCATTGGTCAAGCAATTTCATTCTTTTCTATCATGTGAACTTAAATAAAATATTAAATGCTTAATCTTTCGATCTTACCACTCACGTCATAAATAAACAAATCATGTAACACCAACTTTATCTTGTTCAATGTGCCTAAGGATGGAGAAAATAAATAAAGAAATAGATTTGGTTCTGTTGGTGTTTTTCCACCAAAGCAGAGCCCATGCACTTGATCTCTGCGCCTTGGTTTTACAAATAGGACAACACATCGAGTAAAGTTTATTAATTCTACAAGTGAAAGTTCTGTGAGCATGCACACTGAGCAAGATGCTGCCAGCTACTATTAAAGCTCTCCTTCAACCTGCTGACCAAATCAAAGAACAAAAGTGACATTACCATCACTAGAGGTATGCAACCATCAAGACCTCCATCTCTCAAGATGGAGAGATACACAAGAGTGAAAGAAGAAGACTTGTCGGTAAACTTTAAATTTTACATCATTGCCATAAGGTAATATGGTAGTTATCTAATTAATTAGTATTCCCTGTCTACATTAATAATTTCACTTTAATATTTTCATCTGCATAAATATAAAAAATAAAATAAAATAAATCTTTATTGCTTCATTTACTGCATCATAAAATATTAAAAGCTCCACAGAATAAACTTATGGTAACCCCAAGGAATATTTACTGTGGTGACATAAAGAAGAATAATAATAATAGCTTCAGTATTTACTTTCTTGCATTATGAAAAGTCTAAGCCCCATAAGAATAAATATTCTCTGTGGTGGCATAAAATATATATATATAATAATACAACTATACATCATGTACACATATTTTTTATTATCGCATAATTAAACTAGAAAATCCTAAAAAAAGAGAATCCCGCTAGAACTTGTCAATTTAAAATCAACTCATAAGAATAATCAATTACTTATTGGCTGATCTACCCTCTTATCAAATTCGAGCCTCGAGTTTTGGTTTTCTTTTGGAGTATAATTATGCAGGGACAACATTAGGACAAGGAGAGAGTCTATTAGTGGCAACCACCAGGAGCGCTGCTGGTTAGCTCGCTCTGAAGATCATCGACACCAAGTATTGCAAACATCTAGCTTGGGGGAGGAGCATCCCCTAGTTAACTATACCTAGGTGATTATCGAGTCTATTTTATATAGTTATAAAATACCAAAAATATATGAGCACATGAAGGTTCACAATAGTATCATAAGAAAATATAAAAATACCAAAAATATATGGGCACATGAAGGTCCATGTCTTTAGAGTCTTTTGAGTCCAATAGAAATGAATAAAAACCAAATAAAATACGTATCTATATATTAAGGTGTGATCATAGAGTGTGTGTCTATCGGTCTAGTTTAGAGTCAAATAAAAACTAGAGAACATTAAAATTTTGTCTTGGAGATGATGAATAGTTGCTCTACCGTAATTCCTTTCAAGTGCCTAGTTTTCAACCATGAATTCTCCTGAGATTTTGGACATGACTACTTTGATATAAGAATTTACTCTGAACCTGAAATTTGTGGAGGCTTATGCTTGAGCTAAGTCTAGGTAACTGATTGATATGATACATGAAGGTCTAAGCTGCTATTTATCTTATTCCTAGCATTACTAAGTTCTGGAGATTTATTTTGAAAACCCAAAATCTTAGATGATGAGCTCTTGTATGATAAAGTTTAATTTCCTACCAAAGCCATATATGATACATTTAGAGTTAGGAAAACCTTTGCATATTCATGCTTTGCTTGCTTTGCATTAAGTTTAGTCAACCTTTGTTGTATACCTTATGAGAGTCTTGTCATGCTTTTAAAATCAAGATCACTTACGCACTCCACCTACATATGCATTGCTCCTACTTTGGGAGTAAGCGCAATTATTTTCTATTTTCATCCAGATCCACCTTAAAAATATTTTTTCTCCTACACTAGGAGTAAACACCTAAAAATATACCCTATAGGACAGCTCCTATTTAATTACTCTAAGTTCTTATCATTATCTCTCCGATTATTTATATTCAAAGGATGCATGTGGCTATGCAAAAGTATTAAAAAAAGAAGAGAAGAAGAAAAGTGGGAGTAAAAGATGGACAAGTGTCCCAACAATTAAAACAATGGGTACATAGATGCCTGCCTCCCAGATTAAAAAAAAAGAGAAAGAAAAAATAAGAAAGAAAGAAAGAATAAAGATAGCCCATGGTTTCCCACGAGAAGTTCTAAGTTTTAAAGAAGGAAGTTATTTTCAAAGAGCAAAAGTAGAATTAGGATTAGCCACTAAATATCATATATGCACCTATCCACCATATTCCATACACACGCATATCTTGATTTGATTGTATGCCTTGATTCTCTGTGGATCCATTGTTTGACTTTACAATATATGAAATGCAAGTATGTTCATCCTTGTTATTGCCACTCCTATAAGCTCCACTATATATATCCTTAGTTGTAGGAAGGCATAACCTCATTAATGCCTCAAATGAGATCCATAAATACTACATAATAAGAGACTTGAGGGTGTCATACAATCATGCTCCCGCTTTATTTCGAAAACTTACAAAACTCCGGAATATTGGTACTGTGGAAGAATTTGAGACATAGTGCTTGACTTGATTGTTCTATCTTTCGATTACTCAAGACTTATGCAAAAGCTGTAAAGCTCCATGGTTAAAGGTAAAATGGATAAGTTTAAAAGTTAGAGCAGTTTTGTCTAAACCGAAGGAAAATTTATGTTTAAAAGCAAGTGTACTTAAAAGAAATGAAAGTATTGTAGCAACTCCTGATCGAAGTTTATTAATAATTAGATCTCGGTTGTTTGCCAAGGGACTAGCAAAAGGTAAGCTTGAGGGAGTTGTTGACGGTGGTTAACGTCAATATTTATTAAAACTTTAGACACAAGGGAACACATGAATACACACTAGTCTAGGGTTTTAACCCGACAATTTCCACGAGTTTTGGTGATTTCATATTTTTCCGTGAATTATTCCGAAAAAGCATAAAAAGAGCGATTAGAGTGCATAATTATCACGAAACCCGATCCACATCGGAAAAGCATCATCATCAGCCTCTGGAAGGGTCTAGAAGACACCCGAAGCAGCGGGACCCACAAAGGAGAGCAGGTCGGGCCGGCCGGCCCCACCCTAGGGCCGGTCGGCGCCCTAATTTCTCCTCTGGCCGCCGCCTTCTGGAGTCTTCCTCCCACGCATCTTTGGAAGCCAAGCAAAGTATCCCTACGTTGATTTTAAGTCGGTTTGATCCGACGGTGCACACAAGATGAAGACGTGGATCGATGATGTGGCGGTTTCTTGCCCCCTACTCCACCTCGGCCTATATAATGACGCCCAAGGCTCCCTCCTAGAGGCATTTTACACCCCGGTTGATGAGGACATGACCGGCTCAGATATGATCAAGTTAACCACTTCTAAACTAAAGGTGAAGTTAATCCATGTTAGGCTTACATTCTATATATTTGATGAATTATTGCTACACCAGAAAGTGTCTTTGTTTTCATTTTCAGAAGTGCTTACATGGATCAAGAGAAGAGTGGATCACATCTGGAAAGCATAGATGGTTCATGAAGTTGATTGGGGACCAGGTCCAAGTATCCATAATGTCCTCCACCAAGCCACCACGTCACTTTTGGCACAGGGAAAGAAAGAGTCCAAAACCAACACGTTTTGGAATTGGATTCGGACTGCAGAACAACTCTGGCTTGCACGGGCCACCATGACTTCATATGGACTCCGATTGGGATGTTCTAGGACTTCTTGGAAAGCTTACAAAGTCTACTTTCATATGGATCCAGAATCATGTCCATATCTGCTCCGAGGTGGCCAGAATCATCGATTTAATATAGAGACCTTTTTCTGTCCAGGGTGCTGTGTCACCTGATTGTTGCCCGATGGGCCGTGTATCAAGTGGGGCCTAATAGGGGCGCGCCCTAGGGTTGTGGGATGACCTATACCAGGTCAAGGACGTCCTCACCCTCTCATATACCCCCATAGCCGCCACAAATAGATTGGGTTTTGTTTTGTTGAGTTAGCGATTGCTAGCGCCTTTCAGCGCACGTGTTGGATCAACCGTCCGTCTGATTGTATTCGGAACCCCACCATCGTGTTACTTTAGATTTAAACCTTGATATTTATTTGGCAATTCAGTGCTTGTTTATCTTGTTCTTGCTGGTTCTTCGATTGCTTGCAGGACGAGTGCCCTAGTGGCCGGGTGTCGCGCTCCACAAGATCGTGACAACCATTGGGGTGGTGTATCGGTTGCTAAGGTGCAGTCTTGAAAGGCTGTAGTCGAGCCGTGAACGTCATCTACATTCACCAATCGAGTTATCCCACACCTCTCATCGAAAGATCGGGCAAACAACCCTAACGGGTTCACATCAGTTGGTAATTAGAGCAAGGTTTATCGGTGAGAGACTTTTAATCCTTCGTGTTTTATTTTTTTTCCTACAGTCCAGAAAAGCAAAAAAAAATATAATAGATATTCTCTACATAATTAGGGTTAGGGTCCCTCTAGTTGATCTAGTTCTAGTTCATCTAGTTCTAGTTCATCTAGATGTAGCAATTAGGAGAGACTAGTTCTTCTAGATCTAGTCTTGTTTAGAGATTAGAGAGATTGAGTAGAGGAGTAGAGATTCTGGAGGAGTTTCGGCCTGTCAGCGCTTCTTCATGGCTATATTCTTTTGGATTCAGCTCTCTCGTCCGGAGCTGCGTTCTGAGGTACTTTTGTACTTACCATTCCGATTTAAGTAAGCAACTTGTTCTTATTCGTTCTTTGGTTCACATCTCATATTGAGTACTTTGATCTTGGTCATTACTTGGTTGAAGTAGTATTTCGTAGTGTAGGCGTGGTGCCTAGGCTAGGTTTACTTGTGAATGTCCCCTGATTAGCCGGATCTGTGGTAGCTCGCGCAGGTGACTTTATAGCTGCGTTGAATCCTCTGTAGTCCACATCCCGTTGATAGGACTGATAGGCTTATAGGTGCCTGGTAGGAGATTGTTGATGGCCCTTAATGCCTATTTTATACCATCAATTATTGCATGAATTAACATGAAAAGAATCATAAAGCATAGTTGCGGGGTTTGATTCTAACGAGTTCCACGAGTTGTGTTGTTCTCGATCGTTTTGCGGGTATATCCAATTTTTGCACAGAATAAAAAGTATCTCAAATGATAAATTGGACTACACCACTGCGGCGGGCTCGTCGAGACAATCGAAACGGACATATCATTTGCTATATTCAGAGTCCGGAGTCAAAAGATATCAATTCTACACCGAAACCAACACTAGAAGACTCTAGAAGGCACCGGAAGGCGACGTACGGGCCGGGCCCACTTTCTGAGGGTGGGGCCGATCGGCCCCACCCCGGGCCGCCCGGCGGCGCCCTCCGAGCCCAATCGGGGCCCGCTTCGACGGACGGCCTCCTACCGCCTTAGGGTTTGCATTCCCACCATTGCCGAAGCCTCGGTTTGGCCCAACAAGCAAACGGTGGAAGGATTAGTCCCACATCGCCCGTTTCGAAGAGGTGGGAGGCTTTTCTAGGTATAAATAAAGAGGTAGACCCTCATAGTTTAGTGCACCATATTATGGAGATGTAGAGGCGTCCCCTCGAAAGGATAGACTCTCATCTCCAAAGCTCTTGTAAAGTAGAAAATAGGGAGAGAGGAGAGGGAGGCGTTAGAAGAGGAACCGGCTTGACGGATCTTCCTCAACTTTGTACCTCTACGGAGACGAATCTTCTTCAAGTTCTTCAGTTGGTAACTCTAAGTTTTCTATTTATTTAAGTTTTGTTCTTACTTTACTTTGTTTACGGGATCTGAGCTCGTATTGAGTGCTCTAGTTATTGCGAGTAGTAATCGATAGCGTAGACGTGGTGTCTAGGCTAGAGTTTACCCGAGTTTGCGCCAATTCTTACGGTTAGTTGTGGTAGCCTTCGAGGAGGTGACAGCTCTGTTGGTCTTCGTATTCCACCACGTCGGAGTTGGTGTTTCGTAGAGCTTTTGGCAGCCTTACCCAGCTACCTTCTTCCCAGTCTTATTCGAGAGTTGGATAGATACTGTTGCTCCAAAGTAGATAAGTATCGTGAGTTTAATTCTTAGTTATCTAGATCATCGTAGATAGCCCCTCTCTACCCACCAAAAATATTTATCTTTTCTATCCTTAGACGCTCTTGATTCGTTACTAGATCACTTCGGCGTTCCTCGTGGAAATTTAATACCTTGGAATACTCTTAGGTGAAAGCTACAGGTATCCGTGCGCTTGGATTTATCTCTTTGATTATTCTTGTGCGTTAAATATACCAACAAGCTTTTAAAGGCGCCGTTGCTTGGAACGGTAGCTGATGCTCCGGATCGAGCCAAGTTCGATGCGTGTATCTTTTATTTTCGTTTTTTTACCACCTTTACCCTTACCACATGGATTCCACGCCTATCTTTCAATTTTCGGCTCCAAAGGGCGAGTTGTTGGAGCCTCCACCATCATCACATCCTATACTCACTGATGGCTATGAGCTTCGCCCTGCTTTCATAGCCATGGTTCGGGAGCAATCCTTCTCTGGATTAGAAGACGAAAATCCATACACCCATCTTAGAGAATTTGAGCAATTGTGTTCTTGCTTGAATATTGCTGGCATGACACAAGAGACCATTAAATGGAAATTGTTTCCATTCTCCCTTTTAGGAAGAGCGAAACAGTGGTATGCTCATACTGTAGGAGGAGTGAAAGGAAATTGGGATGAACTTCGAGACAAATTCTGTCTTGCTTTCTTCCCTCTTCCTCGGTCGCCGCTCTTCGTAGAAGTTCTTACCTTTAAACAAAAGGAGAAGGAGACATTAGGAGCAGCTTGGGCTAGGTTCTTAAATCTTATCAATACCGGTCCAACCCTTCACTTGCCTGACCACGTGCTTCTTTACCACTTCCATCTTGGTCTTAACAAGGAAGCTGCTCTACATCTTGACTTATTTTCTGGAGGTTCATTCTCCCACAACACCATGAGTGAGGGGAAAGCCATACTAGAGAAAATCCTTGAAAACACCCCCTTACACCGGCATCTTTGATGAATTTCTGAAGAAGAAGTCAAGCCAAGCCCCGACCAACAAGAGGAGACAGATACGACCGAATCTAAAATTCATTTAAATCCTATAGATGATTTGGTTGTTAAAGAATCTCTAATAGAGGAAACGCAACACATTTTAGAAGATGATGAACCTCATCCTTCCATGTTCCTTTTTGAAATCGAGGATGATCTTTTTGAAGATTTTGGCAATGCCTCGAATTTACCGTTCAAGTGAAGCCTCGACACACTCGTGTCATATGAGGACGATGATGGCCCAAATAATGATTCTCTCCTTATGGAACATATTAAAAGACTATCGCCCATCATGAGTCATGAGTGGTTGGCGTAAACGGAGTTATCCACCGAGGTAGCCCGAATCAATGCTCCCTCAGATGTCATCACTTGCTTTATTAAGGGAACCACTATAGAGGCTTACTATAGTCCAACCGTTGGGATGAATATCATTTCAAAGGCTTTAACCGAACAACTTTTCCCCAACGAGTTCTTGACTCCATCTCATAAGCTTTTACGAATTCCTCCTAGAGTTACTCTTGAAAGTTATGGGGTCATAAGGTCTATTCCATTGCGAATACGAAGTTCGAGTATCGGTTAGATTTTCATATCTTTGACATCTCGACGCATCCATCTTGATTAGTGTACCTTTTGGGACACTCTTTCAAGAAAAAAGACAAAAACAGGGTCTCTTAGATATAAAACTAGGAAGTTCTCCTATCACCATCTCGCTTGCACGCTCAAATAATGCAATAGTAGAACCCAAGCTTGAACCAGGACCACTCGTTGAGGAAGTCTTAGTAGTATCTTTTAGAAGACATGGCCCAACCAACTCTCGATGATGAACACTTTATTCAAGAAGAGGAAGAGTTGGCAGAGCCTGTAAAGATAGAGGAAATAGAGGAACCATCACAACCCTCTATTGAGCTAAAACCCCTTCCTTCTGGCTTAAAATATGTCTTTCTCAATAATAACCGAGAAACACATGTCATCATAAGTGACAAGCTTTCCCAAGATGAAACTTATCAACTTGTCACTGTCCTAGAAAGACATAAATCAGTTATAGGCTACTCACTCCAAGACCTCAAGGGAATTAGTCCCATTCTCTCGCACTCATCGTATTCCCACCGATCCTCGATTCTTCACCATCGAGAAAACCACAAAGGAGACTTAACAATGCAATGCGAGAAGTTGTTAAGAAAGAGGTCCTTAAGCTTTTACACGCCGGGATTATTTATCCCGCACCTCATAGCGAGTGGGTTAGCCCCCGGCCCAAGTTGTGCCAAAGAAAGGAGGAATGACGGTCGTTAGAAATGAGAAGAATGAGCTCATCCCTCAACGTCTCATCACCGGGTGGCGTATGTGCATTGACTACCGGAAACTTAATAAGGCTACAAAGAAAGATCATTTCCGTTACCCTTCATTGATGAAATGTTGGAACGGCTTGCAAATCACTCTTTCTTTTTTTTTCCCTGACGGGTATTCGGATATCACCAAATCCCAATCCACCCAGATGACCAAAGTAAGACTACTTTCACATGCCCATATGGAACTTATGCATATAGACGAATGTCGTTCGGGCTGTAATGCTCCAACTTCTTTTCAACGGTGCATGATGTCTATTTTCTCCGATATGATCGAGAAAATCATGGAGGTATTCATGGATGACTTTACTTGTCTATGGCAAAACCTTTGATGAATGTTTAGAGAATTTAGACATAGTCTTACAACGGTGTGAAGAAAAAAGCACTTAGTCCTAAATTGGAAAAAATGCCATTTTATGGTGCGAGAAGGAATAGTGCTAGGACACAAGGTGTCCGAACGTGGATAGAAGTGGATAAAGCAAAGATTGAAGTTATTGAACAACTTCCACCTCCCACAAATGTAAAAGGCATTCGTAGCTTTCTAGGCCACGCAGGTTCTATAGGCGTTTCATTAAAAACTTTTTTCAAATTGCTAGACCCCCCGAGTAGCCTTCTCGGCCAAAGATGTACCTTTTATTTTTAATATGGAATGCCTTGAAGCTTTTGAGATTCTCAAGAGGGCACTCATCTCAGCTCAATTATCCGACCACCGACCGAGTCTACCCTTTGAAATCATGTGTGATGCTAGTGACTTTGCGGTTGGTGCTTTTTTTAGGACAAACCAAAGATAAGAGACATTACGCTATATCCTATGCTAGCAAAACCTTATCCAGGCCACAGACTTAATTATGCTACCACTGAAAAAGAGATGTTGGCAAAGTGGTCTTTGCAATAGACAAGTTTAGATCTTACTTAGTGGGAGCGAAAGTAATAATATACACAGACCATGCTGCACTTAAATACCTCCTCACTAAGAAAGATGCTAAGCCTCGGTTAATCCGATGGATTCTTCTGCTCCAAGAATTTGACATAGAAATAAGGGATAAAAAAGGAGTAGAAAATTTAGTAGCTGACCACTTATCTAGACTCCAATATAAAGACATATGAGCTACCTATTAATGACTATCTAAGGGATGACACGCTCCTTGCGGTAACGGACTCCGATCCTTGATACGCAAATATTGTCAACTATATGGTTGCAGGTTATATTCCACCAGGAGGAGACAAGAGGAAGCTCCAGTATGAGAGTCGTACCCATTTATGGGACGATCCATATCTTTACAGGATCTGTGCCGATGGATTGCTACGGAGGTGTGTCCCTACAATTGAAGGCATGAAGATCATTGAGAGATGTCATTCATCACCCTATGGAGGACATTATGGAGCATTCCGTACACATGCTAAGATTTGGCAAAGCGGATTCTTCTGGCCAACGATGTATCAAGATACAAAAGAGTTTGTCAGAAGATGTCTCAGATGCCAGAAACATGGAAACATTAATACTCGGGATGCTATGCCACTCACAAACAACCTCCAAGTGGAATTGTTTGATGTCTGGGGAATTGACTTCATGGGACCACTCCCAAAGACAGGAGATGTAGAATATATCTTGGTAGCAGTTGACTACATGTCCAAATGGGTAGAAGCATTACCATGTCGAGCTGCCGACTCCAAGCATTCCAAGAAGATGTTCAATGAAGTAATATTTCCACGTTTTGGAATGCCTAGATCGGTCATAAGTGATGGAGGACCTCATTTCATTGATAAAAGATTTTGACAGTTCTTAGCAGAAAATGGAGTCAAACACAACATTGCAACTCCATACCACCCTCAGACAAGCGGTCAAGCTGAAACATCAAATAAGCAAATCAAAAACATTCTACAAAAGACTGTGGATGAAATGGGCAAGAAATGGAAGTACAAGCTTTCTGATGCACTGTGGGCTTATCGAACTGCATACAAGACACCCATAGGCATGACACCTTATCGGTTGGTATATGGTAAAACATGCCACTTGCCCGTTGAATTAGAATTCAAAGCTTCTTGGGCAATCAAGAAATGGAATATGGATATCCATCTTCTTTGGCAAGAATCGTCAAATGCAAATATCTCGAGCTTGAAGAATGGAGAGAGAAGGCCTATCATAACTCCAAGATTTACAAAGAAAGAACAAAAAGATGGCATGATAAGAGAATCAAGCACAAGGAGTTCAAGCCCGGTGATAAGGTCCTGCTATTTAATTCAAGAGTAAAGCTCTTTGGCATTGGAAAACTTCGAAGCAAATGGGAAGGACCATTCAAGGTAGTTGAAACCTCATCACATGGAGCCATTACAATTCAAGATGACTCAGGTAACATTTTCAAGGTAAATGGCCAACGTTTGAAATTATTCCTTGAAACTGAAAACTTAGAAAAAATAGACCTGATTGAATTTCTGCAATTTAATGATCCTATCTAAAAAGGAATTCAATCACCAAGACCCTGGACAACTGAAACTTATATGCCTAACACTTAATTTGTTCCACGAGTTTTGTGTCTATTTGAGTTGTGCAGGATTTAGAAGTTTAAGAAGAGGTCATAAGAGTGAACAAGGACTAAGCAAACATCTAGCTTGGGGGAGGGCATCCCCTAGTTATCAGGTAAGTATACCTACGCGATTATCGAGTCTATCTTATAGTCATAAAATACCAAAAATATGTGGGCACATGAAGGTCCACGTCTGTCAAGTCTTTTTTGTGAGTTATTAATTAAAAATAAATGAATGATCATTAAAATCAAATAAAGATACTTTAGTTATTTATTAAGGTGTGATCATAGAGTGTTTATCATTCGGTCTAGTTTGTTAAGAGTCAAATAAAAACTGAAGAACAATATGATTTTGTCTTGGAAATGATGAATAGTTGCTCTATTATAATTTCTTTCCAGTACCTACTTTCAAGCATGAGTTCTCTTAAATTAATAATAATGTCTTACAATGAAATTAAATGCATGGGTAGCAAATGCTTGATCTAAGGTCTAAGTAATTGGTGGGTATGATATGATGATCTGAGCTACTGTTATCTTGTTCTAAACAACACTAGAGATCCGGAGATTTACCAATATTAATATGACTAATAATTGCATTGAGTTAAATTAAACCTTGTTGACCCTATGCGAAGTTATCATGCTATTGAATTGAGATCACTTACACATTCTATTCATTTTCTGTATAAAATACTCATAATTATCTGTTGCTATCCTCTCAAAAATTTGTTGGAAGACATGTGGCTATGCAAAAGTATCCGAGGAAATAAAAAGGGACAAGTGTCCGAAACCTCAAAAAGATAGATCCCGAGAAAATAAAAAGGGACAAGTGTCCGGAACCTCGAAAAATGAATATCAGAAAAAATGGGCACGTACCCGATAGTAGAATTAGCCTCATAGCCATGTGTCTCTAATAAACAAAAGAGAGTTAAAAAACTAAAAAAAAAAAAAAAAAAACTAACTCCATTTTCCATACACATGCACTTCTCAATTCAATAGTGTGATTGACATTCTCTATGGATCCTTTGTTTAATTTAACAACAATATGTTTCTAAGCTTTTGAAAAAAAAAAAATTATTATTAGTTAATGAAAACTACGGATTGAAAGGTGAAGTGAAAGAACTAGAGGCATAGTATTTGATTTGATCGTTCTATCTTTCGGTTACTCAAGATCTAAGGTAAGAGCAATAAGCCCCATGATCAATAATATGATTTCCAAATCTAAAAGAGAATTTTTGTTTGAAGATATGTGTACTTGTTGGAAGTGAAAATATAGCAGCAACTCCTGATCCATTGTTGAGTTTGGCTTTGCTAAGGGACTAGCAAAGGTTAAGCTTGGGGGAACTTGTTGATGGCCCTTAATGCCTATTTTATACCATCAATTATTGCATGAATTAACATGAAAAGAATCATAAAGCATAGTTGTAGGGTTTGATTCTAACGAGTTCCACGAGTTGTGTTGTTCTTGATCGTTTTGCAGGTATATCCAATTTTTGCACAGAATAAAAGTATCTCAAATGATAAATTGGACTACACCACTGCGGCGGGCTCGTCGAGACGATCGAAATAGACATATCATTTGCTATATTCAGAGTCCGGAGTCAAAAGATATCAATTCTACACCGAAACCAACACTAGAAGACTCTAGAAGTCACCAGAAGGCGACGTACCGAAGCTGGGGCCCACCTGCTACAGGGTAGGGCCGGCCGGCCCCACCCCGGGGCCGCCCAGCGCCCTCCAGAGCCCAATCGGGGCCCGCTTCGACGGACGGCCTACTACCGCCTTAGGGTTTGCATTCCCACCGTTGCCGAAGTCGGTTTGGCCCAACAAGTAAACGGTGGAAGGATTAGTCCCACATCGCCTGTTCAGAAGAGGTGGGAGGCTTTTCTAGGATATAAATAAAGAGGTAGACCCTCATAGTTTAGTGCACCATATTATGGAGATGTAGAGGCGTCCCTCGAAAGGATAGACTCTCATCTCCAAAGCTCTTGTAAAGTAGAAAATAGGGAGAGAGGAGAGGAGGCAGTAGAAGAGGAACCGGCTTGACGGATCTTCCTCAACTTTGTACCTCTACGGAGACGAATCTTCTTCAAGTTCTTCAGTTGGTAACTCTAAGTTTTCTATTTATTTAAGTTTTGTTCTTACTTTACTTTGTTTACGGGATCTTAGCTCGTATTGAGTGCTCTAGTTATTGCGCGTAGTTAGAGTAGTAATCGATAGCGTAGAGGTGGTGTCTAGGCTAAAGTTTACCTGAGTTTGTGCCCAATTCTTACGGTTAGTTGTGGTAGCCTTCAGAGGTGACAGCTCTGTTGGTCTTCGTATTCCACCACGTCGGAGTTGGTGTTTCGTAGAGCTTTTGGCGGCCTTACCCAGGCTACCTTCTTCTCGGTCTTATTCGAGAGTTGGATAGGTACTTGTTGCTCCAAAGTAGATAAGTATCGTGAGTTTAATTCTTAGTTATCTAGATCACCGTAGATAGCCCCTCTCTACCCACCAAAAACATTTATCTTTTCTATTCTTAGACGCTCTTGATTCGTTACTAGATCACTTCGCGTTCCTCGTGGAAATTCGATACCTTGGAATACTCTTAGGTAAAAGCTACAGCGGTATCCGTGCGCTTGCGGATTTATCTCTTTGATTATTCTGTGTGCGTTAAATATACCAACAGAGATTACTCTGTTTCTTCTCCTATTCGGGTTACTTGTCCGATAAGACGATATTATACAAAGTTTACCGGAGTCAGAACCAGAGTATATTAGCTATTTCCTTTTTCTTGATATGATCTAGCCTAATTGTAGGGTTAAGTCTATATACTTTGTCATCATCACAACTATTCCCTATGGATACGATATTTAAAACCTCCGGGTAAAATGTGACACTAGTATAATATCTATGCGCTTGCGGATAATCCCACTTAAATCTATTTAATGGAGTGCAGTTAATTTATACCAATATCTACTAAAGCATACTTTTAGTTCAAGAACCAACCTATACACCACGTCTAATTTGATTCAGAAAGGCGTTTTAACCTAAGCACCACGCTTAATTTAAAAGTCTTTGGAAGTAGAATTAGCACTTCTAAACTAAGCACCGTGCTTAATTTAAAAGATGTGTGATCATACTCCAAACCTTAAGCATACTATAGCAAGCACAGTCGCATGAAGGTATTGTGGAGATTCATTATTCAAGTAGAGATGAAAGAGCATGATTCTTATATGGCAAGTTGAGCATGGCTTAAAGGTAGAGACAACCAAGAATAGCAACATGGCATAAGATTTTTCAAAGAAGCATGTCCCCCACACTTGAGTTCTTGCAAGGCAAGATCAAGTTTGGATGGATGTGATCTAATGTTGCATGATAATTGTTGGACATACCTTGCACTATCATACTTCATTCTTCTTGCTTCAAACCTAGAAAGGTTAGTGACAAGAATACCCGAAGGAATATTTTTACAATTATATCTCTATACTCAATTCACAAGGACAGTTCAGCAAAAGGTGAATGTTTATCTTTTCTATCGAAAGCGCTAGTTTTTGGTCAAAAGCTCATTATTGGGAAACCTTAGAATCGCACTTCAAGATGGTGAAGTGGTTTCCCCTCCAACACCAATCTCTATCGACCTACCTCATCATCCGTACATCGAGACTTGCAATGTTTATGATAAACATATGCATCTACAACCTCCCTTTTAAAGTTTTTATGAACAGGATGTATGAGGGGGTTGAAGATCTTGAGTGTGGTTATGGTAGAGAGACCAAGAGATTCAGGAGATGTGTCATATGAGCATGGCTTTGATGAGGTTTTTATGAAGTAGCTTCCATGCTCATTGATGTCATCTTCCTTACCAATCTCTAAGGGTGATTCTTTATGGATGTCCATAGACGAAAATATTGTCTTCTTCATTTCATGCCTATGAAATTTATCAATCATGTTACTGTCTAGGATTTCCTTGGGATTGATGGCTCTCAAGTTGGTCTCGTCAAAGGCCTCTTCTAAAAGTGGGTGAGTTATAAGCTCATCATTGAGATCTAGGCCAAGGCTAGATTCTATTAAGGCTTCTTCATGGTCCATCCATTATACACATTCCAGCCATTATTGTAGCACTTCTTGGTCATCCTCAAGTCTATCATGATTCCTATGTTCTAAGTGTCTTAGTGGATCTCTAGAGTCATCATGAGACTTAGGAGAACAAGAGTCGAGGAATTCTTTGGGGTCAAGGATGGGTTTAAAGGTGGGTTCAAGCAAGACATCTAGTGTGGTCATAGAAGAAGAGAAGATAGGATTGGAATCAAATTGATTTGGCTCTCCTTCTATGGCATCATTAGACATGCCATCCTTGAATTCTTTCTAAAGAAGATGCTTTCTAAGAGATTCCTTCTCAAGAGGATTTGAATTATGTTCACTCGAAGGTCTCTTATAGGACTGGAAGTTTAGGCTCTTCCCGACTTCAACATCAAAAGAGTTATCCTCCAAAGGTTGAATTTCTTCTTCCCTTGGTGGATTTTTGAATGTGGATGGTTCGGGACAGATAGCTAAATTATGGGATTGGAATAAGTGTGATTTAGCTATTAAAACTTTCTCTTGTCTTAGAAACAATTCCTTCTCTTTCTTAGGGGGTTCATATTGAATGCTAGGGCAAGGTGTCCTTCCACAAAGTTTATCAATCAAAGACCTTGCTTCACTAGCAGTCACATAAAGAAAAGATTCTCTAGAAACTATATCAAGGGACTGCTTAGAATCTCTACCAAGGCCTAAGTAAAAGTGTTGAAGCAACATCGGATCTGGAATAGAAAGGTCTGGGCCTGTAGTGAGGAGATCATTAATGCGATCCCATTATGTTTCTAGAGATTCCTTCTTTAGCTGTTTAAAGCTTAGAACCTCTTCCCGAAGATCAATCACTTTAGAGATGGGAAAGAATTTGGATTGAAATTTAGAACATAGCATTTCCCAATCTCCCTGCATACTTCCTACGGTTTTGTTGTACCAATGTTTAGCTTTTCCAGTCAAAGAGAATGGAAAAAGCTTCCATTGTAGAGTCTTATCAGACATGCCACCAATGCGAAAGCATGCGCATCTCAATAAGAACTCTTGTAGGTGTGAGTATGGGTTTTCATTGTCTTCTTCTGAGAAAGATTGTTTTTGGACAAAGTCTACCCAACACGGACGCAGCTCATAACTAGATGCTAAGATAGGCTCTGAAGATTCTAATGGCCTAAAGCTTGCGCTCATGGGTTTAGCATATTGATTGATAGGAGTGTGATTCATGCTAAACCAAAGGTTGAAAAGAAAAGAAAATAGAAAGAATGAAGAAAGAAAGAAAAGAGGAGTAAAAGATAAAAAAAGAAGGATAAAGAGAAAAAGGATAAAAGAAAAGAAAAGTTAAGCTAGGTTCGTAGTCAACTCAGCAAACCGTTTCCCCGGCAACGGCGCCAAAAAGCTTGTTGATATCTGTTAACGCCCACTGAATGATCCGCAAGCGCACGGATACCGTTGTAGCTTTATCCTAGAAGTATCCAGGTTTCGTTCCACTGAGAAACGTGTGAGATCAACTACGGTCTAATTTAACTAGGGATAGCAATAAGGTGAAGGTAGAGAATAGATTTAGATAGAACTAAGGTAGAATTAGGGTGACAATTAATGGGGTTGAGCGTAGCAATCAAGGTTGATGATAATAGGAGAGTAGAGAGGATAACTATGGTTCACTTCTTCTAACTTGGGCAAGTCTATGTCTTATATTGCTAACTGGGGACATTACATAAGGAGGGACACCGACACAGGATGTTGATCTCCTTAGCAACCGTGTCCTACTTGGCCTACAAACGGGATAGTGGGATACATAGGATTCAACGGAATAAAGTCACCTCCGTGAGCTACCACCAATCCAGAATATAGGGTGCATCCACGATTATCCTAAGCCTAAGCACCATGCTTACACCTACGATAATACTCTACTCCCCCTAGAAAGAGAATAAAGCACTCAAAGAGAGTCGTAATCCAGATAAACAATATAGGCATAGAACTTACTTGATTAGAAGTTGATCACCAGAGACATCCTAGGAGCAAGCTCAATTAGAGCTTGATCCCGCCAAGGTACAAACCGTAGAGAGGGCACCGACTGGCCGGCACCTCCTCCTAACTCTTCCCTCACTCTCCATTTCACTATTATCTAAAGACTAGATCCTAGAGATGACTAATCTTCTCTTGATGGCTGGCCACAGAGAGGTTATCCATTCGAGGGACACCTCTCAATTAGGGTTTGAGAGAATTACAAATGAATGTGTGATGCCCTAGGGGGGGGTCCTGCCCTCCTTTTATAGCCCGGTGGGATGAACGTGAGCCCTTGGATCAAACCGACTTTGGTGGACGGCTGAGATTGAAACTCTAAGGCGGTGGAGCACGTGGGGCGAGGCTAGGCCCGATTGGGCACTATAGCGCACCCGGCCGTGCAGGGGTGGGACCGGCCGGTCCCACTTCGGCCCGTTCGCGGTCCACTTCGCCGTGGTGTCTTCTCGCGCCTTCTGGAGTCTTCTAGTGCAGCCCCCGTGGTGGAATTCATGTCTTTTCATCCGGAACTCCAAAAATAGCAAATGATATGTCCGTTTCGATCGTCTCGATGAGCTCTTCGTAATGGTGCATTCCAATTCATCATTTGAGGTGCTTGTAATCTGTCATGTTGGTCCTTTTTGATAGCTTTTCCGATGTGTACTGCAGAGACAAGGATTCACCAAAACTCATGGAATTCCGTTAGTGTAAACCCTAAGTCTATGTTGGTGATCGCCAATATGCCTCTTTCGGGAGTTAGTTGACCGGGTAAATTTGGTCATTAATAGCCGTTAACAATATCCATATTTCAGCATTTGTTAAAGATGCTTTGAAAAAGCAAATTTTGATTTTTGCGGAGGCGCCGAGGAGTACGCGAAAGTGATGACTACTGATAAAAAGCAAAATAAAATGGAAGAAACGACCCCACACCTAATCTCCGCGAAAGAGACGAGCACGAGTCGTCGGTCGGCGAGAAAAGGCGGCCTTGCCCGTGTCCGGTGGGTGGGTCAAAGCTCGCAACTTCGCACAAGCACCACCGTGCACCACCACCCCCCACTTGCCAGGCGTGGCCAGCGTTGACCCGACCACGAGCTTAGCGACCCTCGCGAGGTTAGGGTATTTATTGGTACAATCGGGTGATCATTGCCGCATCGCGCCGGGACACGGGAGGCAATGGCGTTCACGATGCTCGGCGGCGCGTAAAATTGGCTTCTTCAGTAGCGGTTGGCTCCCAGTCGATGGTGGACCGGCGGCGATGCTTGCTTTTCCACTTGTGTTCTTCTTGCTAGACTCCCGGCTCGGAGCGGGCCAATCGACCCCTAAGCGTCGCCCGTCCGCCGCCGCTCCCCTCTGCCTCGCCCTCGTTCACCTCCCTGCCGCATCGCTCTTGACACCTCCGAAAGGACCCAAATATTTCTTGTCACATTACGCAATTTGAGCAAACTACATTATGTGCCTATATGGACTGACATTGCGAAGCACTCAAATACTTCTTTTCTGTGCAGAATGGAATCCTTGGATCTAATTCGAAGCCATTCGCAAATATTGTACTCAAGAAACCTCAGCAGGTGACTTAAACTCTGCATTTTCTTTCGTATAATAGTAAGATTCTGAGGTGTATATGAAATGTTAATGACAAAAAATGGTGTTTTGCTTTAGGTTGGACCCCTGCCCCTCCGTGTGAGGGGCTCCATTGCTTCTTCACCGCGGAAGCTTTTCACCCCTAAGGCAGCAGCCCCTAAATCAAGGGATGCCATGAACATTGCAGTGCTAGGGGCCAGCTTATACTTGAGTCGATGTTAGTTGTCCCATCATCCCGATCTCATTTTGTATGAGGATTTTTGTCCTTGATTCTTTTTGTGCTAATGTTCTTGCTATGCTTTTATTAATAGATTATTCGGTTTTTTAGCGACCCACCCTCGCTTCTTGAATGGGGCTTTTTGTGGTCGTAGCCACGCCACGGCGTGCCGCGCGGAGACCGTGGCGCCGCTGCTGCGGAGGCGGAGGCGGCGCGTTCTTGTGTTCTTCTACCAGGCACCGCCACGAGCACAAATGCCGCCGTCTGCGGCGGAGCGAGGTGGAGCCGCCGGTACTACGAGTCGGAGCACACCAAGAACGTGAGGGACTGGAAGGAGGTGTTCGACCTCGCCCCGCGAAGCCGCCCGCCATTCTTTGGCGGCCGTGGGCCGATAAAAGCAAAAATGTTCAAGAACAAGTGGCCCCGTGGATCTCGCCGGGCTTTAGGTGACGAAATCAACTTGTATGTTTTTTTTTCATATCCATATTTTAGCATTTGTTAAACATGCTTTGAAAAAAGCAAATTTTGATTTTTGCAGAGGCGCCGGAGGAGTACGCGAAAAGCGGTGGAGGAGCTGGCGTTCAAGCCTGGCTGGAGCCGATCCGCCGGAGCCCGGCCGAGGCCCGACCGGCCGCACGGCTTCTTCAAGGACGACGCCCGGGCGACGTTCATCGGGCTGAACCACTACCCTCCCTCGCCCTAGCCCCCGAGCCGGCCCTCGGCGTGGGGCGGCACAAGGACTCCGGCGCCCGACCATCCTCGCACCGGGGGGCGAAATCGGGCGGCCGGACGCGTCCGGCGGCGCCCGACGGCGGCGAGTGGGTCCGCGTCGGGCCCAAGTGCCCGACTTCGTTCATCATCAACGCCGGCGACATCATCCGTGTGGGAGCAACGACCGTGCGAGAGCGAGCACCGGGTGTCGGTGAACTCGGCGAGGGAGAGGTTCTCCATGGCTTACTTCTTCAACCCGGCGAGCTACACCGTGGTGGAGCCAGTGGAGGAGCTGGTGAGCGAGGAGGACCCGCCCAGGTACGACGCCTACAACTGGGGCGAATTCTTCGGCTCCAGGAAGAACAGCAACTTCAAGAAGCTCAATGTCGAGAACATCCAGATCGAGCATTTCATAAAGAGCCTCGTCCTCGCGTAGCTAGGAGTAGGATCCATGCCATTGCCAGCCACCGGCTGTCTGTCTTCAGATTCAGAGCACGCCACGTCATCGCTTGGTAACTAGTAAGTGTAGAACAAATAATGTGTGTCTGGGAATATGTGAATTGTGATGAGTACTTTCGTATGTTTGGGAATACCTAAATGCTACCTTACGAGCGTGCACGCTGGTGTCGCTGGGCGCGCACACCCATCCATCCGTGCCGTCCGATGGAAACTGCTTGATAAGGTTGGCCCACTGGTCCGTCGTTTCTGCCCCCTTCCTCTCCTCTCTCCTCTGCCATTTCACCGTTCCGTCTCCATAGAACCCCACCGGCGATTCGGCGTCGACGCAGCGTCTGCGCGGCCGCGCCCCGTCGTCCTTCCCTGCCATGCCGGCCAGCGCTCCCTGGCGACCTGCGTGACCCATCTCTGGCTGCCACGCAGGCGCTTCCCGGCGTCCGTGCGAGCCTCCACGATGGGCGCGCTCTGCTCAAGGGCGTTCGACTCCGATCCGTCGCGCCGCCGTGGCCTGCTGCGTCCCCGGCCAGCTGCGCGGCCACTTCATGTCCTACAGGTCCAGGTTGTCTTCCGCATCCCCTTGTTGCTGTGTTTGTTTCTAGATGCGTTCTTCCTGAGTTGATTTACTTCCTTGAATCGAATCGAATGCATATATGAATAAATCGGCTGATTTGGTCTAGATCCCCTTTGAATACGATGGGATTAGTTAACTGATCCGGGCTTTTTCAGGATCTGCAATCTGCTCACTGTACTCTCCTCCACATCATCGCTTTGTTTACTATTCATCTCCCATATACTAGTCATGGATAATGACATAGCAGTAGTACTAGTCATATGGATTATGGATCACTCGACCTACTACTACTATGTCATGTCATTATCGAAATCCAATTGCGTGAGCTACTCTGAATTAGCCAGTCAATTAGAATTTAGAAGTAGAGGCTAACAGAGCTCAATTAGGAGACACTCATTCACTGCATCTGCTTTACCTTTATATATATGCGCAATATTAGCCACTCAATTAGAAGTAGAGGCTAACAATAGGCTTAATTAAGAGGCTAACAGTAATCAACATGAACCACCTAATTGAAACATTTCGTATGGCATATGCGTATACACTACTTTCTTTGGAAAGATACCACTTATGTGCAATAGTATCAACTTCACCCCACCTTGATTTTATTTCTTCCTCCGCCACTCACAATGAGGATGAGAGGCTTGTGCTCTGTACGTTATAACACTTTATTTCATGGCCTAATTTCCTTTGTCATCATTTCTAAAATAGAAAGAAAAGTAATGCATGAAACAAATACTCTTGTTCAACTAACTCCATCTGTCAATTGCCATTAAATTTCCTCTTGTTTTAGCCTACATCTCACTACTGAGGCCAAGGCCGATTAGGTAGTTCACGTTGTGATTTATTTTTTCTATATAGCAGGATTAGGTAGTTCACGTTGTGATTTATTTTTTCTATATGGCAGATTCATCGAGCTTCTGTACTACTATAGGTTTTGTGGTGACCGCATATCAGTAGGCCCCCATTCTATTTAGCTTTCAGATTGACTAGCTAGCATTTGCAATTTAGTTCGCAGTAGATCCTTATTCGGCTCACCTTTTAGGTTCAATGCTCAATGTACATTAGCAGTTAGGTGCTCAATCTATTTTAGTTTTTAGATTACGCTTACTGCAAATGTCAATATGTTACTTGTCGAAACAGTATAACTGAACTGAATTGATAGCATCAGATATTGCTGGAACAAAAGGCACTATGAATAGGTAGCAAGCATGTCAAGCAAATCCCAGTATTTTGAGCATTGGTTGCTGGATTTTTTTAATGCAGATTAAATGTGCTCACTATTGGATTGCCTTTTAGGTTTTATTTCATAAGTATGTCACATTCTGTTTTCCAACTATGGTTCTAAGCTTCTGTACTGTATATGTATTCAGACTTTTATTTGTTTGTTACCATAAAATACCCGCAATGCAAATCATAACTGCTTTTCTTTTCATACATAAATGCATTATGTATCATACTAAATTGCTAGCTTTTAGTCAACTATGTGCCCGTCATCTCACCATCGCTGCAGCTGCCCCATTGTGGACTGCTTTCGACACCGTGTCTCGTTGCGTGCTTCCTCACGATCTTTGAAGATGCTGCCTCCTCTGGCTTTTGGCTCCCTCGGCGTCTCCTGGTGTAAGCATTGTCCCTGTTGTTTCTTTGCTTCCTTTCCTTTCCTTTCCTTTCACAGAGATAGAGAGGTCAGTGTTTGTTTTAGTGCCTAATGAATGTAGTTTATTTTACATGGATGATAGTGTGCAGTGAACTGAACACATATCTAGTTCTTACTCTAAAATGGGATACTTGCTTTGTTCAAATAAATAGATTACTTAATAAAAATACCAGATCTGATGTAAGCACTATATTTGCCCTATATTTTTCTCCAAGTGTTTTTTGCATAGATCCCTGCTGATGCTGGATCTGCTAGAATAAGTAGAGTTTCAAGCTAAAATGCATATGGTGCCGGGGGATATATGCCGATATTTTCGATTTAGGAGTACCTTTCATGCATGTATTCATTTATGCTGCATCTTTCACTTGTGCTCGCATCCCAAATTTTAAATTAGAATCTTGCTAGATGACAACATAAGTTTGAGAACCTGTCTGTCGCGTTCAGCTTGCTTTTTGATCACGCGGATAACCTTTTTTTATTTGTTTTTTTAGTGGCTTCATGTCAATGCTTAGATGCCTGTAGCTAGTCCTGCCTTGATCCATATTGTGCTATGCAGGTATAGAAAATTTTGAATTACATCCATGATGTCACTTTTGTTAGGTAATCTGTTGCATGAACTTGATCAGGTAGAAGCTATTCATCATATCCACGATTTTGATGATTGGGAATGCTTTTTGGAATAGCATAGATCTGGATTTTGTAATGTGTAAAATTTGACTAGGTTTCATAAAATTTGACTAGGGATTAAGCTTATCAGGCTAATTGACAAGCACCAAAAATACTTTGATAGTCTACTAGATGTCGATTGAATATAGTAGGTGATGCTAGAACACTAGTGGACTTATTGGTGATGCTAGAACACTAATGGAGCATGCTCATGTTGAGACTCAGTACTTTCATGGGTTATATACATAGTTACATGTTTTGGGGGAGCTTTTATTTTATTAATCTGACTCACATGTTTACTATCAGAATCATATGTTCTCATGTGGAGAGTCAATTACCGTAGAATCTTGTAGACAAGTTATCTGTGACTTAGCTCTGCTGACTCATTTTTCTGCCAGCCATGTATCTTTTCTTTCCATGCCACCCATCTCATTTTTTTTTGCTAAACATTGTTAATATTTTCTTCCATTGTTCTTCGACTACTACTAATCTGTACTGAAGCAATTCTTCTTTAAATATCAAGTAATTTTTCATGTTCCTGCTAGCAATTTTCTTAATTTGTTAAGGTGGTTTTGTTGTTGTAGTAGCACCAGTTGTAGTAATTCACCAGTAGTAGTACCCTGCATGCAGTCCTGCTTGAACACTGAATTTTAATTGCATGCAAGATTTACTAGAGAAAGGCAACACACAAAGTATGTGTTTATGCTTAGGCAATTTACTTATTGTGCATTAGCAATTTTATCAATTCTATCTTGTCAATTTAGTAATATGACTTGGCAATTTAGTATTGTGATGTAGTATGTCATTTTGCTGTTTGTGGGATATTTTTTTTAGCATTTCCCCCTTAGCTTTCAAACAGCAAACAAACAACAGTCAGTCCATTATGGGGTGATTTTAGAGGATAATGTTGCTTTATATAACTTCAATCAGATTTAAGATTTATAACTGAGATTTTGTTAACTTGAAAACTAGTAGAGGATAATGTTGTGTTCATGAAGGCAGTCATGCATGATGCATGCCTAAAAAAATACTTGTGCATTTTTCTTTTGCTTAACTGGCCCATCTGCTCCACTCACGGCTGCTTGTTTCTGCTGTAGCTGTAGCTTTTGGCATCATCCCTAAACCATAATTTGTACTCTGCAGCACGCTGACAGTAGCTTCAAAATACCACCATTAGACTATGAATCTGTATAATGTTGCTCTAGGAAATAGTTAGCTTTAGCATTTTAAGTTATATTACCTAACAACTTAGGATGTGTTATCTAGCAATTTAATTCATGCTATTAAGCATTTTTAGACCCTAAAGGGTTGTGCAAGCAATTTGCAAAAATAAAAAGGATCAACTAATGCACTGTTGTCCATGTTGCTATTAGCTTCCTACATGCAAACACAAATCTCTTAAAATAATTAAGTTGCTTTCTGATGTCCCCTATGAAACGAGAGGTCCACATTCAGGAGTTGATAGTGTAATCACACAAATGTGAGCTCAAATTAATATTGTTATCTGTCTACTTGTCTCCTAGTCTCCCCTTCAATTCGTCTTGGTTTTGAGTTGTATTGGGGTTTCTTCTTTTGTCATTCAGGGTGTCCATTATTTTGTCTTCAAGCACAGACACACACCCATCTTACTGTTCACATATGATCCAAATGCATAGTGATAACGTTGAGTGAAGCCTTGAGAAGTTGTATCTTATTTTTGCAAGCTAGCTTAGTATATTGGCATATGGACCACTATGATTTAGTAGTAGCAAGTTATTTTCTTATCTACGAGTCTACTAGATATGGTGTATGTTACAGGAAATTACAAGTGATTGGTCATTTTGTTAGACGAGTCTACTGATATGGTGCAGCACACTGTACTTGCTTTTTCAGAATACATTAATTGCCTTTTAGAAAGACATTGTTGGCTAACGAGGAAGAGTTTTTATGCGGCTACAGAAATAAATCGAGAGAATCATCTAAGCCACATATCAAAGATGTGCAGTTCAGGAGCAGATGTGCATGTATGCAGATTTAGAAAAATTATGTGCAAGGATTCTTTTTTAGAGCCCCAAGTTTATGATTGTGTAAATAAGATCAAATGTATCCTTAGGCAATAATATTGTTCCGATTAGGCAATTTATGATTATAAGATAGGCAAAATAGTGTATATTGAGCAGTTTTACTAGTCATATCTAACCTATTTATTTAGCCTTGCATTACTCTCTAATTACCACTTTCTTTTGGTATTATATTGCAGGTCATCAATGTATTCAGCGGGGAGAATGCAAAAAATGATGTGTAGCAATTTGCGATAGTAAGCAGGCTGTCAAGTAGTATGAAGTATTGCAGCTCATTCTGGGAGCATATACTATGTGCAGATCGACTTTTAAACATGTTGCATTTGGAATTATATAGCAGTTGAGCAAATCTTATGTGCAGGCACCCTGGGAGTATATATACCAATTCTTTATGTAATTCTCGATCATTTAGCTTTTTTTGTGTAGAAAAAACATGCAGCTCCACGTTGTCTAATGTATTACTGTGAAGATTTAATCTTTTTTGTGGAGACTATTGTGCCATTTTGTTTTAAATTTGCATGGAAAATCAATTTTGTCGAAGATAGTAAATCTAGAGGCTTGCCACAAAAGGCGTGGGCCTCCCAATATTAAGCAGTACTCTGGACTCTGGAGCTTTTAGAAAATCCTCTCGCTCCTAGGCCCGCACAACCAAATGCAAATAGTAGTATTTTTGCCCAAAAAGGAAAGGGTTGCCAAAAAAGGAGTGTGCAGGCGGATAGCACAAATACTGCACGTGCATGCTGTAGTAAATTCCGAATTAATTAAGGCTGCTACTGGTTCCTTCGGTTTTGGTGCTCCTGGTCCTCTGTCCTCTATCAGGATGCGATTCGCGTTTGGGAGACTCGATTCGATTACCCCCGTCGATGCTGCCATTTTGCTTGCTAATGTGTATAGATGAACCTCCTGCTTCTGCTGCTGCCGTTTGTAGGCAGCCTAATACAGTAATACACTCTTTGAGTAATATATCAACCTATTTGACACCAATCTAGATAGATAATAATCTTTCAGCAAAGATGGGGGATTTCGCCGGAACAATTTGATCGTTTGTGTTAGTGAGTTACCGCCATAATTGATAATCTGATGATGACAGTAAACCATTTTGTGCAGAACACTGTGTGTGAAGTCTGTGGAGATATTGGTTTCAGACTTCTGCTACGTTGCAGAGACTGCAAGCTTTATGCTGTGCACCAGTATGTCTCCTTTGTCCTAATTAACTACATGCTTTAGTTGTTGTGCTTATTAAAGGGTCTAGAGAGCAATATTTTTCCCCTTGTGTAATAAACCACGCTAATAATCTTAGAGGGCAGGTCTACAATTCTAAACCAGAGTTTTACATCATTATGTTTTTCCAAATCAGTTTGAATGTTGAGTAGACAAACTATATGAATCTGTCCCTATCTTCACATTTATTGAATTAGAACCGGATATTTGTGAATCATATAATACATACATAATTCAAAAACTCAGGTACCTTCTTTAGTCTGCAATGTAGTTATGTTGTTAGAGGTTATATTAATCTATCTATGGTTGGCCTTTTCTTATTATGATTTGTCATTGTGTAGATACTGTTTGGACAAAGTTGTCTTCGATGCATCGTTAATTGAATGGTTCTGTTATGAATGCCTACAAAGATGTGGTGAAGTTACTTGCATCAGATCTCTAGAGCAGATGTCAAGTGAAAGGCCAGTAAGTCAACCTCATTTTTGTTCTCCAGTACATCAGCTAACTACCAAGAGGGTGCAGTCAGTAAGGGATGCTAGGCCCTATTCACCCAATGATGGTTGTGAGGAATTATTTTCCTACCCTGGCATAGAAAATATCCCAAGTGTTCGAGAAGTAAGTGTAGATCCCATTAATATTTCAAGCATTTCTCAACATGATACCATAGAAGCATCTGCAAGCAGTGAAAGATTCACGGAGTGTCAAAAGGCTAGCCCCTGTCGAGGTGCATCTGTGGAGTCAGGTTACAGCATTATTCAAGCTACTTGCATATTTACCTTGAATTGTACATCACTTTTATTAAACTCTGTTGTGAAATTTTGTACAGAAGAAGACATTCTCTCTGAAAAGGTATTTTTCGAATATGTTTTGGCATATAGATGTTATCTATCTAAAGCACAAAAAAGAGAGAGTAATAGAGCTTATTCAGAAATTCAGCCTGAATTCACAATTTTTATATCAATAATGCGGAGGGGCAATGTGCAACCCCCGGGTCCTTTTCTGGTAACTCCACGACTCCTATTGAATAGGCAACTCATTTATTTCAATATGAACTGTTTGTAGATAATAGTAACAATGTTTGGGAGATTTACATATGATATTCCGGTTGTCATCAATCTTCGAGCATCACGTTCCATTTGCTCTCGAGGGAATTACCAGGGATTATGCAAATGCACATTTCCCAAAAAAAGCACAAATGTAACTCTTGAGACACCTGGCAAGAGCAAGAAGTGGCATCCCAAATTCTACAAAAGAAATGAAAGTAGAAACTACATGCTTATAGGACAGTGGCTAGACTTTGTTCGTGACAATCACGTGCAGGAGGGAGATATCTGCCTCCTTGTACCGACAAAAGATGAGCTAAGGTGCACATTTATGGTCCATGTTCTTCATGAAACAACCCATTCTAGATGTGGGGTTGGCTTTCAAATGGGTGGCCCATGCCCAGGTGCATCTAGTGCAAAGACGGCTTCAGAAATCAATATTGAGGAGGAACCAACAGCTGGTATTAGTGCAAAACATTTTAAAAAATTATTAGCTCTCTAGATTATTCCTTTTCTTATGGTCTAAAACTGTCTGCAGGAGAACATGTTTCTTTGGAATGTGATATGCAAGAAATTCCTCATGGACCTCTAGAGGGCACAGACTCTGATGATGCATTTGAGCTTCCATACATTGTACCATGCAAGAGTCCTCTATCTAAATCCCAGAAGAGAATCATTGAGGAGCGAGTGCGATCTATCCGATCTGAAATTCCCATTTGTGTGGCAGTAATGAAGAACAACAACGTTGGTGTTGCTCAACGTTGGATGCTAGTAAGCTCAATTGTTATTTTTGGTTTGGTCTTAAAAAATTTGTTAATATTTTATCCTTAAGCTTATTTTGTTTATGTGGCATCTTTTTGCCATCTGAGAGCTCACCGACTCACTCGCCTTCAAATCAGCAAACTCTTTGTTGTTATGAATCATAAATGCATCATAAAATGGCAATATTTTTCTCCATAACAAGCAACATACAAATACAACCCACCAGTATAGCCCCTAGAAGTTTTCTAGATTAATCACGGAGTTGTTGAACCAACATTGTAGTGTGTTGCTAACTACTAATTCATAATGCATCGTGAATTAGGTTCACGATATGGTTCGGTATATCTCCCAACTAAAGGGCAAACCATATGGCTCCAAAGCGGGGGGGAAGACATGGAAGGCAAAAATGATGTTTCATAATGTTAGAAGGTGGTTTATTAATGGAGGTTGGCCCAATTTTGCTCGTGGGAATAGCCTGCGTGTCGGGGACGTCTGTCTATTCGAACTGAAGAAGAAAGAGAGTAAGCTTACCATGGCAGTCCATATCATTCGCAGGGAGAAGTTTTAGGTTGCTGAATATAAAAATGGGTTCTTTAGGCTGGCGCCAGAGACTTATTGTGCTTGTTTTGCACTATGGAGTTAATCCATGGTTGTGGCTGATATCACTGGAAGGATTAGAGGCCAATCTGTAACATCTATTGATACCTATCTGTTGACAACATATATTAGCATGTGGTGGTTATAAGGAATAATGAGGTGCTTATTTCCCATATGCCGAAATGTCGCCTTGCTTGTATATTAACTTACATTTGTTAGATAGTTTTGTTTGATTTTCATTGCATGCCAATATACTGTGCCCTTGCTTTAATCGTTTGGGGAGCACCCAGTGAAAACTGTAGTTACGATCACGCCAAGGGCTCTGATCAAAATCCGACAACAGATGGCTCTTTCAAGTGCAGTTGTTCCTGGCGATTGAACATGCAGCTAGAATTTCAGAATTACCCTTGGCTCTTACAAAAATTGAAGATGTTTGTTTGGAAGAATATTTTTAGGCAAACAAATATGATCAAATTGTCAAAGTGGTTTCCAAAATCCTCCTCTCTTTTTTTCTTGATTGAATCTGCTATTTCAATTTGGTAGTTACATTTAAAATTTGCTCCTATGTCCCACATTCACGCATCTCCTTACCTTTTGTTCTGAGGGATTCAGGCATTGGTTTACATTTACAAACAGAATGTGCTACTATGTGTTGTAATAATGGAATAAAATTTTTTTGTTTATTTAGTACAAACAACAAAGATAATGCAACGTAGTCCATGTTGTTTTAGTGAATTGAAACGTATGCAGTCCCTCTGCAATACGCTGCCGAGAGAGCTCTGTGTGGTGCGAGGCGGCGGGATAAAGTTAGTTACTGCTCCTACTATTTTGACTTCGTTTTTTCTTTTAATCCACACATGCATGCAAACCATATGACCTATAATAATGGATCAAAAGCTAGGGGTTCTACAAGCACATTCGAGCTAGTTCTCATTCTTCACCTCAGTGATGGACATGGGAGGCACCTCTCACATTCGCCAGCCCCTTTTACCTAGACTCATCTGGTAAATAAATTTGATCGACCACCAAAATTCAATTCTTTTCTAGCTGCTCGGTCGATCTGTGTGGTGCGAAGCGGCGAGTGATTCATCTCCAATGCACAATCTCTGGTTGTTGGGAAATCCTCCTCATGAGTGGGGATGAGGAGAGTAAAATGCTCTTAATGAGCAGCCCCACATGTCATAGGTGTAGCACAAGTGTGTGGACCAAACTTGTGTGCATCTAGTATTTCTTTTGCTTGACTTAGAAGAGAAGGAAGGGGAGAAGTCTCTGGACACCACCAGCAGCAGCAAGCAGCACTACGTGAGCAGCCCCTTGCTCTTCCTTGCGCGTGAGAGAAGGGAAGAAAGAGAGAAGAAACCAGAGAAAGAAAAAGGGAGGGAGAGATCAAGAAGGATTCATCCCCAAGGTTGTGAAGTTTCAGATCCACATCCTTGGTGCCTCTAATCTGAGTTCCACCATCATTTGGTGAGGTTTTTTCACTCCCTAAGTAGCAGCCCAAATCTTATTGTTGCTGTCCAAGATCATTGTGTCTTGATGTATGATTGCCTCTAGTGCTATCTAGAGATGAACTTGTTGTAATCCCACAAGCATATAATGGAAGAAGATTTGGCTGGCTTGGTCCTATGGTTTTTACCCCAATTTGGGGATTTTCCACGTTAAATCTGGTGTCTTATTATTGTGGTGATTGTTGCGATTGATGTGCTAAAATTAATTGGGATAAGTTATGGCTGCTGCTATTTCCTCCATTTATATATGTGATGCATATGTTTCCTTCCATGAATAGGTGACGATCTTGGGCTGATTTTGCATTGTGGTGAAATCAAGCGCTTACATTGTCACTAACTCGTTGTGTTAGTGTGGTTATCCCAACATAAACTGGTACCGAGCTGGTAATCAATTGTTGGAGGTGTTTTCTCTCACTTTGGCAATGGAGGACAGCAATACTCATAGTGGCATGATCAAGCTTGATGCTACAAATTATGCTCTATGGAAGCCCATGATGGAGGACTTGCTTTACTGCAAGGATTTGTATGAGCCAATTGTGAGAAAGGAGATTCCCACCGGTGTCACGTAAGAAGATTGGAGGGTATTAAATCAAAAAGCAGTAGGTATGATTCGTTTGCACATCAGTCATACTATTTTCCACCATGTTGCTAATGATACAAATGCATTTGATTTGTGGCAAAAATTGGAGTCTATGTATGAGCGGAAGACAAAGATTAACAAAGCCTCGGTGATAAAGCAGCTTGCAAAGCTAGAGTACCGAGATGGCAGCAGTGTTATTGAACACTTGAATGTCTTCCAAGGCCACATAAATCAGCTGACGTCAATGAAGATAAACCTTGATGATGAGGTACAAGCATTGCTTTTGTTGAGCTCATTGCCGGACAGCTGGAATACTCTTGTTGTATCACTTAGCAATTCAGCTCCAGATGGGAAGTTGACTCCTGACATGGTGAAGAACAGCCTGTTGAATGAGGAAGCCAGAAGAAAGGAAAAGGGTAGCCATCGGTCATCTTCTTCCTCGATGCATACTTGGCTGAAAAAAAAGAAAAAAAATCGTGGTCGCGGCCAAGTAAAATCTCAAATGGCGAGAAGCAAATCGAGGGAGAGATCGCAGTCCAGACCAAACAACAAGATTATTTGCTTCCATTGTGGAAAGGAAGGCCACAAGAAAAGCCAGTGTAGAATTTATAAAAGAGAGATTGCACAAGCAAAGCAAGGCAAGAAGACCGAAAGCAACGGGGTGAGACCTCGGTTGTAAATAGCAAATTGGTGAGGACTATCTCATTGTCAAGGATGACGCTTGTTGCGGTGCTATTTGTGATGATGATTTGAGTTGGGCAAGGACTCTAGGGCCTCTTTCCATCTCACTTCACACAGAGAGAATTTCACATCCTACACTAGTGGTGACTTTGGCTATGTGAGGATGGGAAACAGAGATACGTCAACCATTGTTGGCAAGGGCACTGTATGTATTGAGATGAGTACAAAGCGCAAGTTGACACTTGAGAATGTGAGGCATGTCCCCGATATTAGACTAAACTTGTTGTCGGTTGGGAAGCTTCGATGATATTGGCCTTGGCGCTTACTTTGGTGAAGGAAAATGGAAGCTCACCAAAGGTTCCTTGATTTTGGCCCGTGGTGCCAAGCAAGGGTGTCTTTATGTGACAAAGACAAAGTTGTGCAAGGATGATGTGAATGTTGCTGAGAAGGATTCCAGCATTGAGTTATGGCACAAGAGGCTTGGACATATGAGTGAGAAGGGGCTACACTCCCTTGCTCACAAGAACTTCCTCCCCGAGTTGAAAGGTATGAACTTGAAACCCATCGTGTGGATTGTTTAGGCGGTAAACAACATAGGGTTGCCTTTCATAGGCCCATTGTTCCACATCGTGCTAAGAATATTCTTGATCTTGTGCATACTGATGTTTGTTCTATGACAGAGAACTCCTTAGTGGTGCATTATATTTTGTAACATTTATTGATGACCTCTCTAGGAAGGTGTTTGCATATGTTTTGAAGAACAAATTTCAGGTACTTGATGCTTTCAAGGAGTTCCATGCCAAGGTTGAAAGGGAAACTGGCAGGAAATTGAAGTGCATCAGATCAGACAATGGTGGTGAATATAGAGGACCATTTGAGAGGTATTGCAGGTTGCATGGTATCCGGCAAGAGAAGACAAAGTGCCGAAGACAAATCAAGAAATGGCCTTGCGAGAGAGGATGAACAGGGACACTCACGAGAGGGGTCACAAATTTATGCTCTCTCATGCAAAGCTACCAAAGAAGTTTTGGGTGAAGCATTGATGACTGCAGTATATGTTCTCAACTTGTCTCCTTGTGTTCCACTTGAGGGTGATATTCCTCAGCGTGTATGGTCAGGAAAGGAGGTATCATACAAGCATCTGAGAGTCTTTGGGTGTAGGGCATTTGTGCATGTTCCTAAAGATGAGAGGTCAAAGCTTGATAGCAAGACTAAACAAAGTGTCTTGTTGGGTCACCCCGATGAGCGCTTTGGCTATAGGTCAGGGGATCCAATCAACAAGAAAATTGTGAGAAGCCGAGATGTAGTGTTCTTTGAAGATGAGACAATAGAAGATATTGTGAAGCCAAAGAAGCCGGCCACTACATCTCAAGTTGTTGATATGGATCAGATTCCTTCTCCAGTGGTGCACGGCAATCATGGGGGAGATGATAGCACTGAAGGTGCAAGTTCAGGCCAGGGTGATGATCAGCCATCCATTGATGATGATGTTGATGAGGATGCTGATGTTGATGATACTCCAGAAGAAACACAGCAGGAGTAGTTGAGAAGAACCAGCAGAGTTCACAGGCCCTCTAGCAGGTATCCACCAAATGAGTATTTGTTGTTGACAGATGCAGGTGAGCCCTCATGTTATGAGGAGGCTATGTCTGATAAGCACAAGAGTCAGTGGTTGGAAGCCATGAAGGATGAGATGAATTCCCTTCATGAGAACAACACCTTTGAGTTGGTGAAGTTGCCAAAAGGCAAGAAAGCAATCAAGAACAAGTGGGTGTTCAGATTGAAGTCTGAAGAAAATAGCTCACAACCAAGATACAAGGCAAGGCTAGTTGTGAAAGGTTTTGCTCAAAAGCAAGGTATTGACTTTGATGAGATATTCTCTCCTGAGGTCAAGATGTCTTCAATCTGAGTTGTGCTTGGTATGGCTGCCACCATGGACTTGGAAGTTGAGCAACTTGATGTGAAGACAGCATTCTTGCATGGTGACCTTGAGGAGGAGATATACATGGAGCAACCAGAAGGGTTTGCGGTTGCAGACAAAGAGCACTTGGTTTACAAATTGAACAAAAGCTTGTATGGCTTGAAGCAAGCTCCTCGACAGTGGTACAAGAAGTTTGAGTCTTTTATGACTGATCTTGGTTACCATAAAGCACAATCTGATCATTGTGTCTTTGTGAAGAGGTATGTCGAGAGTGATTTTATTATCCTCTTGCTTTATGTTGATGATATGTTGATTGTAGGAAATGGCAGAAAGAGAATTGCTCTCCTAAAGAAAGAATTGGGCAAGGCATTTGCCATGAAAGATTTGGGACCGGCAAAACAAATACTTGGCATGAAGATCTCCCGTGATAGAGCAAACAAGAAGCTTTGGCTATCACAGGAAGCTTATATTGAGAAGGTACTTGAAAGGTTTAATATGAAAAATGCAAAATCAGTTAACTCTCCACTTGCAGGACATCACAAGCTAAGTGCAGATCAGTGTCCTACAAGTAAAAAGGAGAAAGAAGCAATGAAGAGAGTACCTTACCAATCTGCTGTGGGCAGTTTGATGTATGCCATGGTGTGCACTAGGCCTGACATAGCCTATGCAGTTGGAGTTGTTAGCCGGTACATGAGCAATCCAGGAGAAACACATTGGGCTGCAGTGAAGTGGATTCTCAAGTATCTTAGAGGTACTTCCAAAATGCATTTATGTTTTGGAAATGGTGATCCTGTGTTGCAGGGCTACACGATGCTTTGATTATCTTTGAGACAAGGACTCCGAAAAATCCACATCGGGATACCCGATGACATTTGCGAGGGGGAGCAAAGGTCATGGCAATCAAGGCTGCAGAAGTGCATTTCCCTTTCAACAACAGAGGCCGAGTATATTGCAGCGGTTGAAGCTTGCAAGGAAGTGCTGTGGATGAAAAACTTCTTGCAAGAGTTGGGACATAAGCAAGAGAGGTACAATCTGTTTTGTGACAACCAAAGTGCTATTCATCTTGCCAAGAATTCAAGCTTTCATTCTCGAACCAAACACATTGATGTAAGGTATCATTGGATTCGAGAAGTGGTGAGTTCCAAGTTGTTGCAACTTGAGAAAATCCATACCGACAAGAATGGTGCGGATATGATGACCAAAGTGCTACCGAAGGAGAAGCTGCAAGTTTGCAATGAGGTAGCGGGCATGATGTTGCCCCCCCCTCATGAGTTGGAGGGGGAGATATGTTGGGAAATCCTCCTCATGAGTGGGGATGAGGAGAGTAAAATGCTCTTAATGAGCAGCCCCACATGTCATAGGTGTAGCACAAGTGTGTGGACCAAACTTGTGTGCATCTAGTATTTCTTTTGCTTGACTTAGAAGAGAAGGAAGGGGAAGAAGTCTCTGGACACCACCAGCAGCAGCAAGCAGCACTACGTGAGCAGCCCCTTGCTCTTCCTTGCGCATGAGAGAAGGGAAGAAAGAGAGAAGAAACCAGAGAAAGAAAAAGGGAGGGAGAGATCAAGAAGGATTCATCCCCAAGGTTGTGAAGTTTCAGATCCACATCCTTGGTGCCTCTAATCTGAGTTCCACCATCATTTGGTGAGGTTTTTTCACTCCCTAAGTAGCAGCCCAAATCTTATTGTTGCTGTCCAAGATCATTGTATCTTGATGTATGATTGCCTCTAGTGCTATCTAGAGATGAACTTGTTGTAATCCCACAAGCATATAGTAGAAGAAGATTTGGCTGGCTTGGTCCCGTGGTTTTTACCCCGATTTGGGGGTTTTCCACGTTAAATCTGGTGTCTTATTATTGTGGTGATTGTTGCGATTGATGTGCTGAAATTGATTGGGATAAGTTATGGTTGCTGCTATTTCCTCCATTTATATGTGTGATGCATATGTTTCCTTCCGTGAATAGGTGACGATCTTGGGCTGATTTTGCATTGTGGTGAAATCAAGCGCTTCCGTTGTCACTAACTGTTGTGTTAGTGTGGTTATCCCAACACTGGTAATTAATTTTCCTTCGCATCTTGACGTCCCATATTAACCACCATACACCATTTCCGGTCTTCAGTTCCCCCTTACACGTCTCTCACATTTATTAGGGGAATCAATCACCAGCTAGCACAGCTTGAAGTAGGATAATTATATCCTATATATATAATGAGAAAATTACTTGTGAGGCCCTGTGAAACTCACTGAATTCTTCCATGGCCCTGAAAACTTTAAAGTTACCTGTATGGCCCTGAGTTTAAATTTGGAACCCTTTTATGACACTACCGTCAGTTCTGTTTGTTTTCCCAGTTAAAAAGTAGGCCTCTTTGTCAGATTATGTTAGACAGGACCAAAATGCCCCTTCTCTCCATCCTATTCTATCTGAAGGAGCCTTCTCGTGAAAAATAGCTGGCCTCTTCTTCTTCTCGTTTTTCCCAACCCGAGCTCCAACCCTAGATCGAGGAGGCGAGCACAAGGGCCAGCGGCTTTTGCTGCTATCTTGGGGCTGCTCGCGTACTCGCAGGACAAAGGGCATCTCGAGGGCCGACGGCGCCCCGGGCGGCGGGCGACCCGGCGGCCGCCGCCAAGCACCCCAGGGGGCTGATCGCGGCCCTCCCGCGGGGCTGCTTGGCCCGCGCTGTTGTGGCTTTCGGCGGCCCCCCACGGCCACCAGCGGCGCTCCCAGGGAGGCTAGCCACGGCACCCCGAGGGACCAGCACAACACTACGGGGGTCGTCGGCGGTGTCCTAGGGGCCAGCCGGTGGCAGCTTGGTCACCAAAGATGACACATCGGGGGCCAACAACAGCACTACAGAAGCGTTGCCTGACTATGAACTATTTAAATTGGCTATATGTATTGAACTGTTTGGAACCAGCTTATTTTGAAATCTCATTGGTGTTCATCTATATAATGAAGACGAATTACAATGCTTAAATAATGCATATTAGCATAACAAAATTATTTGTACATTTTAATCGAATATCGATGAATTTAATGTCAAATTATACCACATGAATACTTGGTGCCATGTAATATTATAAAAATCAGCATACTGTATACATCAGATGCATGGCCATACAAGAAATCGGTGCATTTTTCACAAACAGTGGTATTATGGTCATTTCTTATGCCACTTAATGGTGTTAGGGTCTAAAATTGACCATAGTGTCATATAAGGGTTTTAAATTCGAACTCAGAGTCATAAAAGTAACTTAGAAGTTTTTAGGGCCATAGAGGAATTCAATGAGTTTCACAGGGGCCTCATAAGTAATTTTCTCATATATAATTGACGTTTATCTTGAAAATTTCAGAAGTAGAAGTTTATTATTGTATAAGATACTAGGAAGGCAAATGAGTCAACCCTCTAATATTATTCTACTATGAGAATGTTTTTATCCTCTTAATAAAATATTGTTTTTTCTACTATAGAAGTTATTTCTAATCCCTAAAAAATATTCTTATATCAAGGAGTAAGTAAAAAATGTTCTACATATAAAAACAACCATTTTCTCTTTTAACTAGTGTCAAGTAAGAGTGACAACATTTTTAGTTCATAATTACATATTATTAATTGTACAATACTTTTTCTGAATGCATATTTGTTTTTATGGTCACCCTATTCCTATTTCTATCTGGTCATATTAAGGTTTCTTTTGCTTTACCTCTCATATTGACATTTTCCTTTTAACTTGTATGCCATTGTTTTTCGTTAAAGTTTTTTTCTATGGACTTCGCGTCTTTATACGCTTCTACTTTCTTCGTGTCTTGCTGATGATAAATACTCGTTTAACCAAATTTATTATGGTTTATAAAATATGACTATTCTAACATGCTAAAGTATTTTGTAACCTAACTTTTAACTTTGTTACAACATAGAAGTCTTTAGAAAGTAAATTATATTGAATTGTCGGTACTCTTTATTAGTTTTTATTAGAGTACAGAGGACAAATTTTTAATGAGTCCGTACCATTTTTTTATTATGGTTAGCAATGTTCTTAATTCACGGGAACTATTATTCTTTGTTTAAGACAAAAATATTTAATATTCACTTGAAAATTATCACAAAGACACAACTATTTTATTTTAAAAAATATTGTTATAGATGTTCTCGTAAAAGTGGCTTCTAGCTTCAATAAAAACATTCAATCTTGAGAAAATATGAAAAAAAATCCATTTACTCATTATCATAAATATCATTATTATTTGTTTTATAAAATAATGTTGTGCTATCCAACAAAGTGTCCGAGAATAGATATGAAATCAATAAGAGAGAAAAAAAAAAAACATTCAAAAAAAATTGTCATATGGTGTTTAGATATTAGAAAATGAGAAATAAGATAAAAAATAAATTAATGATTAGAATTAAATAAGATATATGAAAAATAGACGGATAAAATAGAGTAGCATACTATCCTACCCCTAGATCAAACACTGCCTCATCAAAATAAAAAAACGGCCGCCAAAACAGTCCTTATTGTCAATGCAACCTCAAGATGATAATGGGGACCCGATTCCTAATTCCAGTGGAGAATTCTCCTATTAAAGGACGGGGATGAGACCGATTTGCTTCCCACGGATATTTAAATGGGAGGAAATCAATTCCCATCGGGTCGACGGGGGGCGAGGGGATGGGATCCGTTCCCCGTCTCCGATCCCTGCAAACCGGGCCCGCTAAAGAGTACACAGTGTCACAAGCTTAAGGCCCAACAATGACTTGAGTATATATAAAAACTTCTAACCCTAAGCGCTCAGCTCCTGAATCCCCCAAGCCGGCCACTACCGCAACGCCGCCGCTAGCGCGATTGGTTCTTGTATGTTGGAGCCAGGCTAGCATCTGGGTAGCCAGCCAGGTGCTCGCGGGCCAGGATCTCAGCATGCAGTAGCTCCTTGTTTGGCTCGCGTTTCTGTCCATGCAATCTCATCATAGAACATGATTGGTTGGTCTCTTCCCTGGTTGTTTTGTGCATGCGGCCAGAGAGCAGCATACGTGAGCGCGCACCACACGAGCCAGGCTGCGGAGAAACGGATCTCATTTCCGTTTCCCGCGAGCCAGGCTCGCTCCGGGACGGACGGCTTTTGCATGCATCGCGCCAGGATCAACTCATGGTACAGGTAACCAATCGTTCCAAGGCTGCATTACCTGCATACCACGGGCCAGGCCATCAGGACATATCCGATCAACCAATCAGGATACGCCGCTCGCGGCCTGGGCGCGATTCACGTCGTTAATTACTGTAGCCACCAAGGCCTCTCGTACGTTCTGTCTGTCTGTCTCTCTCACTCTCCTCTCGTTCTCGGATGACTGGTCGGCCGCCGCCCTAAGCCAGACGCTGAGGCTTTGGTTGATCTTTTCGCCGGCGACGAGCACCCACCAGGTACTCCCACCCCCATCTCTTCCCTTCCCTTATGATGTGCGAGGCTGAGCACTGGAACCCTAACCTAAGGCTATTTAGCCATTTGATTTGACAAGCCTCCTAACTTCGAAATTTTTCCAGAAATTATTGGGTGTACATGTGTACACCCATGTCCCTTCACTGGATCCGCCCCTGTGTAATATCGTGTCGACAAGTTACTGAATAAGAAGAATATTTGTCCATCTATTGACTCTACTTTCTACAATATCCTGCAGATTACAGAGAACATGGACGGACAAGGATCCCAGGTGAAGAAATCTTGTGCTTGTTGCAAAATGTACATGAATCATTTGCATGGAAAGATGAAGTGTTTCCTCGTGCCCATGTTTGCTAATTATAGACACAGCATGGTGAGCCTTTCTAAAGTTTAAATATCTTTGTACCCTGAATCCAGATACATTTCCATTACCATGTTTTTTCATTTGGCGATAAATTTCAATCTTCGAAGTAGTATATAGTTGCCTACCCTTTCCATAAAAACAACGAATCTGTATACTATAAAAAACTGAAAGATTCTAGAACCATGTATTGTGATTAATTGAGCAAGTGAAATTCAATTGCATTCCTGAATTTCAAACTTATTGTTCATTAGTGAACTACAAAACAATGCAACAGAAAACATAATTACAAAATGCTTGCTCTCTGATGCTTGGACTGTTCTTGGTGCAGACAATGCCTGCCAGGTTCAAGAACCAGTTTGGAAGAGAGATCTCAGAGAGCATCCACATCGAATCCTCTGATGGTAGTGTTTATACTATCAAGGGCACCAAGTACATGAACAAGATGCTCCCCCAGTGTGGGTGGAAAGCATTTGTTGATGCCCATCGCATAGAGGAGAATGACTCATTGCTGTTCCAACACATTGAGAAGGCCCGTTTTAAGGTTCTGATAATGGACCCTGATGGATGTGAGAAAGTATTTCCCTGCGATTGTATCAGAACCAGTTCTAGTAACATCCAAGGACGAGACACGGATTGTGTTGATGTTTCAGATAGATCCCATGTCCATGCCGGCAAATCATCAAGAGTTCGGAAAAAGAGTCTCTAACTGTCAGAGGGATTGCCCAAGTCAACATAGAAAAGCTGCAAGGATTACCACAACATCAGCCTCTTCGTCTGAGGAATCAGGTTATTATGTTATATATAATTGGTGGCTGCCTTATACATGCATGAAACTAATTTCTTTTGTTAAATGCTCTTGTATGCAATGAGCTTTCGTTTGATTTATTTAAAAGGTCTTTTATTTGTTTGTTTATTTCTCCTAGTGGCTTTTAGTAATTATGAGTTAATGTGCAGGACCAGATTCTGAGGGCACTGCTGAATATGAATGCTCTTCAGGTTTTGATGATGATCCTAAGACAAATGTGGCACCAGCTGGTTATGTCTTATCACGTATGTGTATTCTAACTGAAGAACAAGAAGAGCAAGTAGATGGAGTTATCAAGGAAATCCAACCTGAGACTACTGTATTTGTGGCTGTCATGAAGCCCAGCCATGTCTACACACGCCCTACTCTCGTAAGCTGCACTCTTCTCTTTGTCAATTATTAAAATGGTCTAATTTAATCATGTAAATGGTCAGATTTTGTTGGCCAGTATGCATGAACCAAGCTTTTCTAGCTTTATGTACGTCTGATCTGAAGTTCCAGTCCTTTTAATTTACAGTCTGTTGCAGTCATATTTGTTTGCTGATCCACCCCATTTCCATCTGGAATTAGGTAATTCCTCACGGCTTTGCAGCCGCACACTTCCCACACACGAGTCAGGTGGTGACGCTTCAGCGGCCAGGCAAGAACAAGGAGTGGCATCCCAAGCTTCACGTCAGGAAAGACAGAACTGCCCACATGTTGAATGGGCCTTGGTCAGAATTCGTGCAAGACAACCATGTGCAGGAAGGTGACATCTGCATCTTCCAGCCATTGAAGACTACTGGCGAAACGTTCACTCTGATGGTTCATCTGATTCGTCAGTCAAAGGTTGGTGCGCTACATGAACATGGAAACAGTCCTTGTTCAGGACCAGGAGGAACAGGCTCCAGTAGAGGCAAAACAACGAGTGCGAAGGCAAATGAGCCTAAGATTGTGCACTCAGGTGAAGGCAGAGCAAAGGAGAAGGTGACACCGGTAGCGCGTGTTATGGAGGAACCTGCCGATCAGGCACCTCCACCTTGTAACTGCCATTTGAATGATGACGAGTCAGGCGATTCTGGTGGACCTTCTTCTAAAACAGGTCTTTACTCTCTGCCATCGAATGCTCATTTGACTGACGAGCAGAGGAAGAAAGTGGAAGACATAGTTGGCGGCATTCAGTCTCAAGTCCCCGTTTACGTGGCAGTGATGAACAAGACCAGTGTTGCTTCCAGCGGCACCTGCATCTTAGTAAGCACTAAGCAGCTCTAAAACTCCTTTCTCTTTCTCCTGTACCAATTTCAGTTACTACTTGCTATTTATTAACACATTGTAATGTATGTATATGATGACAGTACATCGGTAAGCAATATGCCAGAAAGTACCTTCCAGAAGGGGAGCACACCGCGACGCTCGTGAGGAACGGCAAGAGCTCAGCATGGAGGGTGAAGATGCATGCGCAGATGTTCACTAAAGGTTGGCGTTGCTTTGTCCGCGACAACCGCCTCAAACTCGACGATATCTGCCTCTTCCAGCTGACCAAGGACGACATCAAGATGCTTACAATGACAGTCTATATCATTCGCCATGTCTATTTTTAGTTTAGTTTCTACGCACTTGGCTCGATCCTGCATAGGATGATAATATAGGATGCTCGGCTTTGCACAGCCTCCTCTTGCTACTTTGTGTTGCATTTGTTTGCTGCCAAATAAGAGAAGGACGAACCTTAATTTGTTTGTGCACTGAACATCCTTTGCAATCTTATCTTACTAATAGTAAGGTCTTGCTTGGTGCGTCTTTCAGATGCTCCGGCTCCCAAACTATTGCACATCACTAATTAACTATGTAGCGTAACGTAGCAAGGAGCAAAATGGCCAGATCCAATGAAAATGAACTAGGAAATAGAGGAGCCACATATTTAGGGCTTCTCCTAGCTCCATTGTAGTATTGCTATATATAGTAGAGAAGACGGAGCCAGAAAAATGGATAAATTCTAAAAATTCTCTTAATAATCACAAAATCTAGCCTTTAATTATATAGACTCTAATCATCATTGCTGATAATAGCTATTGGATTAAAAACACTAGAGTTTCTACTTAACATGCTCGAGAACCTGAACTCCTATTAATAAAAACTAAATTTGATTAAAAACACTAGAGTTTCTACTTAACATGTGGAACAAAATCATACGAATCTACACGCACGCATGTGTGCTTGGTGGTTATTACACGTTTCCTGTGCACTGGAGGATAGAGAGTCTCAATTTCCTCTTAGCGTGTGTACAGATGCGCACTACGTGCGTATGTGCGTGTGGTGTGAGTGTGGGTGTGTGGGTTGTATGCGTCCAAGTTGTACCAATAAAAAAAAAACCTAATTGCTTCCAAAAATCTCATACATGCCTATTGGTTTGGTCCTATTTCACATATGACGCCAAGACTGATTAGGTCACTAGTTTTTTTGGCTTGTGTTGAAAAATCTCAGCCGAATCCATTAAAACTCATCTATAAATTTATGACATAGATTTATATGACGTCTTATCTCCTAGAGTGTAATTTGAGTACTGCAGTAAGACCTCAAGTACACTCCCTTCTGTCTCAAAATATTTGACTTTATATGTTTTAAATTTTGTTTTAAGACCAGTATCATTGGGTTTTCTTATGAAGAGTATCAATGGAGCTCATAAGGATTTTATAGACATCAAGTGAATTGTATGACACAACATTTAAGATATACAATAAAAGTTTCATGAGATTAGATGATTGTCATGGCAGTCCCAACTATAAAACTATCTTCTAGTTTCCACAGTAGCCACATCAAGAAATTAGATTAAGGCCCTGTTTGGCACAGCTCTACTTCACTAGTGGAGTAATTTATTTTGGTTTCAACTCCATGAACAGCTAGAGCTGGAGCCATTTTAATAAATCGTTTGGCAAAACAGCTTCATGTATGAAGTTCTTTAAAACATACTCTTACATAACACCATGCGGGGTGAGGTGAAGTCGGATGAAGCCACTATTTTTGGCTCCATCACACCTCAAAGCACTGTGAGAGCACAATTTAAGGGACTTCACAGGTGAAGCCGCTTTATTTTACTCTGTTTGGCACAAAACAGTTCCAAAGAGCTTCAGAAGCCGGTAGAGGAGCCGTGTCAAGCGGGACCTAAGAAACTACATTTTCTAACGTAGGATTCATTTTTGTGGACCCTTAAAAATTTTGACCAATCCGTGTGGACCTGTACTCAATCGTGGCCCCACAAAAGCTAGCAAACGACGTTGCTGTGCTCAACGCAAAAAAATTATGGTTTCTTTGTGACTTGGGTGTCGGCCGGGATGGTTTTGTTCATGAGAAGTGATTTTCTCCTAATTTTGCTCTGTCTTCTCATTTACTACATAGCCACGTCAGCATTTTTTTGTACCCATGAAATTGCATGGAAATGATTATTTTGTCTACATTAGGACTGTCCTCATGGGTGTAAAACTTGTCCACACTTTTTCCTATGGAGTAGAAGAATCTGAAACACAGTAACACGAAACACCACCAAGATTAGCCTAAAAAAGTTGAAATTCTCATTTCCCAACATACTTTTCTCTTCTCCCCCCATATTAACTACACTCTCTCATTGATTCAAGCAGCCAACACAAGTACTATACGCAAGCTAACAAGCCCAAAAATCACCGGCGATTGTCACCAAAGACGCGCCACCCTTGCCCTTTCGTCTTTCCGATTCAACTTCTCGATCGTCTTCTCGCTTCTAGCTCTCGCCCCTCACGGCCTGGCGCCGCACAAGGCATCGCCACATCTCGCCGGTGCTGCTGAGTGGTGACCGTTGCGGCGGCCCGGCCCGGCGGCGTGACATTGGAGCCTCTTGCCTCTACTAATCCCTCTTCGTTTCTACACACCTGGATGTGGTTCGAGACTACAGGTGCGTCATACGCCGAACCTCCATTTGTACACATAGATACGCATGCCTTACTACTAGCTCATGAGTGATGTTGGATCTTATAGTTTGTTATTTATTTATTTATTTTTCAGTTGATTAATATAGTTGAGAATTCAAAGCAAACCAGAGAATGTGTTTTTTATACTAGCCATTGAGGATTGAGGAATGAAGTCCATGCTTCCATATTTGAGAGTTTGGTGGAGTTGGCGAAGGCATACCCTAATGATTTTGATTCAAATGAGATGAACGATCTTAGTCATGAGCTAATTCATATTTAAAATGAGTTGTATAATATGCTAAACTGCAATACATGTCTATGGTGAACATTCATTTCTGTCATCAAGTTTTTCCAGGAGTTTTATAATCTGCACTCGAGTGTGGGTTCGATTTACCCCCCACCACCTACCCCCCACCCCCCCCAGGCCTCACCATTGTGTCGTAGAAGTGTCTGTGCTAAGTTAAGGACAATCTTCTCTCTATTCTAACTTGAAGAATATGGTGTCGCCAAGTCACTGAACATGTAAGTATTTGTTCATCTGTTGACTCTAATTTCTATCTGATATATCTTGCAAATTGCAGTGAACATGGCTGGACAAGGCTCCCAGGTGAAGAAATCTTGTTCTTGCTGCAAAATGTACATGGATCATTTGTGTGGAAAGATGACGTCTTTCCTGATGCTCATGTCTGCTAATTATAGACACAGCATGGTGAGCCTTTCTTAAGTTTAAATACCTTTGTGCCCTGAACCATGATACATTTTCATTATCTACAATGTTTCATTTGGAGAAAGATTTCAATCCCTGCAATAATATGCAGTTGCCTACCCTTTTCATAAACTTCATTAGGTCTGTGTATGCTATACAAAACGAAAGATTCTAGAACCATGCATTGTGATTAATTGGGCAAGTGAAATCAATTACATTCCTGAATTTTAAACTTGGTGTTCATCAATGAATTACAAAACAATGCAACAGAAAATATCATTAGAAAATACTTGCTCTGTATAATGATATATAAGCCGTACATTAATTATATTTTTTTCACTGTTCTTGGTGCAGAGAATGCCTGCCAGGTTCATGAACCAATTTGGAGGAGAGATCTCAGAGAGTATCGACATCGAGTCCCCTGATGGTAGTGTTTATACTGCCAAGGGCACCAAGTACATGAACAAGATGCTCCCCCAGTATTATTATGGATGGAAAGCATTTGTTGATGCCCATCCCATAGAGGAGAATGACTCGTTGCTGTTCCAGCAAATTGAGAAGGCCCACTTTAAGGTTCTGATAATCGATTCTGATGGATGTGAGAAAGTCTTTTCCTGTGATGGGATCAGAATCAGTTCTAGTAACATCCAAGAACGAGACACAGATTGTGTTGATGTTTCAGATAGGTCCCATGACCGGGCCAACAAATCATCAAGAGTTTGGAAAAGGGTCTCTAGCTATCAGAGCTATCAGAGGGATTGTCCAAGTCAACGTAGAAAAGCTGCAAGGATTACCACAACAAAAGCCTCTTTGTCTGAGGAATCAGGTTATTATGTTGTTATTGTTGGCTGCCTTATACCTGCATGAAGATTGTTTTGTTTTTGTAAATATGGCTGTGTGCAATGAGCTTTGGTTTGATTTATCTAAAAGGTCTTTTGTTTGTCTGTTTTTTCCTAGCAGCTTTTAGTAATTATTATGTTAGTCATGTGCACGACCAGATTCTGAGGGCACTGCTGAATATGAATTGTCTTCAGGTTCTGATGACGATTCTAAGACAAATGGGGCGCCTGATTATGTCTTATCATGTACGAGTATGCTATCTGAAGAACAAGAGAAGGAAGTAGATGGACTTCTCAAGCAAATCCAGCCTGAAACTACTGTATTTGTGGCAGTACTGAAGCCCGGCAATGTCAAACCACAACGCCCTCAACTTGTAAGCTGTGGTTTCCTCTTCTGTCAATTAAATTGGTCTAATCCAATCCTGCAAATGCTCAGCCTTTTTTAGTCAGCTCTCACTCTCGTATGAACCTCCTGTAGTATATATTCGAGTCATATTTGCTGATACATCCCATTCCCATCTGGAATTAGGTAATTCCTCGCGCTTATGGAGCCGAGCACTTCCCACAACAAAATCAAGTTGTGACGCTTCAGCGGCTAGGCAAGAGCAAGAAGTGGTATCCCACACTTAACTTCAGAAAAGATAGAAATTGCCACGTACTCATGGGGCGTTGTTGGTCAGACTTTTTGCAAGACAACCATTTGCAGGAAGGTGACATCTGCATCTTTCAGCCATTGAAGACTGCTCGCGAAACGTTCACTCTGATGGTTCATCTGATTCGTCAGTCAAAGGTTGGTACATCATTACATGGTGAAAAAAATGGAAACAGTCCTAGTCCAGCTGGAGGAACAAGCTCCAGTAGAGGCAGGACAATGAGGTCAAAGGCAAGTGATGTTAAGATTGTGCACTCAAACGATGGAAAAGCAAAGGCGAAGGTGACGACCATAGAACGTGTTAAGGAGGAACCTGCCGATCAGGGACCTTCTAATTCCAAAGATCATGTCGATGATGAGTCAGGCGATTCCAGTGGACCTTCTGAAGCCGGCCTTTACATTCTGTCAGCCCTGCTCATTTGGCTGATGAGCAGAGGAAGAAAGTGGAAGATCTGGTTGGTAGCATTCGGTCTCAAGTTCCCATTTACGTGGCAGTAATGAGCAAGAGCAGTGTTGCTGCCACCGGCATCTGCACCTTAGTAAGCAGATCAAAAAACCTTTCTCCTCTTTCCCTGTTACGTACTACTACTTGCTGTTGATATATATGTATGTATGCATGAATGAAACAGTACTTCGGCAAGCAATACACCAGCAAGTACCTTCCACACGGGGAACACACCGTGACGCTCGTGAGGAACGGGAAGAGCACGGCATGGAAGGTGAAGATGAATGCGCACAAGCTCATTCATGGTTGGCGTGGCTTTGTCAACGACAACCGCCTCAAACTCAATGATATGTGCCTCTTCCACCTGATCAAGGACGACATCAAGATGCTTACAATGACGGTCTACATCATTCGCCATGTCTGACATTGTTTTAGTTACCTGGTCCGATCGTGGCATTAGGATAATAATAATAATAGAATGCTGCTTTCCAGAACTTCCTGCTGCTATACTTCGTGTTGCCTTTGCTGTGAAATAAGAGAAGGACGAACCTTATTTTGTTGATGTACTGAACCTCCTTTGTTCCTGCTAATTCTTCAAAATAAAAGAACCTCCTTTGCTACAATATTGTTATATTGGACCTGTAGGTCTCTTCCGAGATTTCAGGTTTAACTGCGGCTACTTCCAGGGTCTTAGAATGAGCCTCATGTCAAACAGCTGCAACCGAAATTCATGAAATTTTGAACCCTGGAATTTTGGATTTTGACTCATATTCTGTATTGTTTATGTTGTCTATTTTTCTACTCAACTAATCTTTATTTAGATCTATTTTTTTAGAAAAAAAAAACCATACTTCATGTGAAAGTCTCAAAAAAAACCTTTACAAAGTTCCGGCCAAATAAAAAAAAAACTGATTATGTCACCCTATTTCGCTAGCATCGTAAGTCTAATCTAACAATAAAAATATGTGGAGTTCCACACCGAGTGGCACGGGCGGACGCTACAAAGCTAGCATAGGTCACGACACAGCCCACAACAAGAGCTAGGAGAAGCACAGCCCCTGGAGAGCACAGCTATGTGTAGCATGATACTTTTCTTGTTTCTTTTTAGTTTTCCTTTCTTGTTTCGCTTCCTTTTATTTTCTTTTTATTTTTTATATATTTTCCTTGGTATTTTGTTCTTTCCAAAGTTTTCTTTTATATTTTCATCTTTCATTTATTTCATTTTAATTTACTCTAATTAATTCTTTTTTATTTTAGTTTTTCTTCTATTTCTATTTCTTTTTTTCCTTTTCCTTCTTATGTTTTCTAGCTTCCGTTTATTTCTTTGATTTATTCAATCTATGGAATATTTTCATTTTTAATTTTTTATTTTTATATATGTTACATATATATATATATATATATATATATATATATATATATATCATGTTTTGTAGTTATCATATTGTTTATTTTAAAATTTTTATTTAAGTCGTTCATTTATTTTACTTTTTCCATATATTTATCATTTGTCATTCATGTTTCTATGTGTAATTTTCATTTATCATAAATTTACTCTCATTAATTACTTTAATTTTTTTTTTACTTCCTATATTGTATGATATGTGATATCTTTGGCATAGATGTGTTATAATGTAATTCACAAAAAAGATGTGCTATAATGTAGTATACATATAATGTTATGTGATGTATATTATATGATGTTCATGTAATTATATATATGTTTTGTGACCTTCATGTACTACACCTATTTGGAGACATACTTCCTCCATATTACAATTAGAAGTCATTTTAAACAAAGCATTGTGCATACCAAGGAGTGATTAATTAGGAAGAAGTTTTCCTTCTTTGCCCTTAATAAATGAGGCTGCAGATATCACTTGTGCAATAATACTTTGTGTCTGAATGGTAGGCTCTCGCTATCCGAGGCTGGAGGTCCGGCGTTCTATGCTTTTTTTTTGTACTTTTTGACGAGATGGCATGCGAGCGTGCCGCGCTATTATTGCGGACAGAAGCCGAAACAAAATCACGCTATTACTGTGGACAGAAGCCGAAACGCTAAGGGCAATCGTGTCCAACTCCTCCCCTCTAAAGACTGCGGCGACAAAACGATATGGAAGGAGTACATGTTAATATATTTTATTTTATAGAAAAAGTCTACGTAACCCTCTTACCTTTCGCATTCGGGCTACTCCACTCCCTGAACTTTAAAATCGTCTAACAAATCTATAACTCTTATAATCTTAACCTCCACTAACGAATTCTCTGGCCTCTAATTGGTCCAATCCTAAAAAGTGATGTCATGTGGCATCATCAAATCGATTTAAGCCCACACCTCATTTATCTCCTACTAGCTATTTCTTTTGAAATAAAAAAGTCTTAATAACTTAAACCAAGTATCGTAATTAAAATCCAATTGCAACATGGTGTTCCTCATAATAAACTCTTTAAAATAAGACCGCACATGTATATATTTCAACAATTTTTTTTTTTTTGATAACTGTTTTTGTAAAAATTTAAACCGTTTCTAAACAAAAAACTGTTTTGTAAGAAAAAGCTAGTAAAACTATACATCACATGGATTACCTGTTCAATTGCACCATGATGTTCCTCGCAATAAACTCTTCAAAAGAAGACCCCACATGAATATATTTTGATAACTTTTTACAAAAATTTAAACCATTTTAAGCAAAAACCTAGCAAAACTACATATCACATGGATTACATGTGGTCCTCCAAAACATATATTTTATGAAGAAAAACTCATAAAATTTTAGGAGAGGGATGACCCTCGGGTATAGTAGGGATGGGGGTTCAGGTAGATGAGATTTGGGTGATGCCTAGTTCAAATAATCTATACCATTTATATCAATGGATACAACCTCCGTAATTGATCTACTACAATCTATCAATTCATAGTTTCGACCATTATAAACTCTTTATATTTCTAGTTTATACCCGAAAGTTTTTCAGACCGTTTAATTAACTCCCTAGAGTGGTCTTGGCACTCGGTTTTACCTACGTGGTACTCTAACCTGACAGTGAAAGACACGCTGGCGATGGGGCCTAGTTGTCAGTCCCCTTTTCCCTAAATACGGATGCCTTGAGCCCTTGACCTGACAATAACTGTATGCAAGATAGTGTATCTGGTTATATTAGATAATGTATACTTTTATGAAAGATGGCTTACTGTGCAATGCAGTGTAATATGAAGCAAAATCTCACTAGATGTTTTTTATCTCTTTATGTAAGGTGTCCACATCCCACTAAGCGATCCCATATAAGGTGTTCCATCTTTTCATGTAAGGTATTTAAACATTATTTCCCTTTAAGTTTCATACTAACTTGCAATCCTTTCACGCAAACTGTCAATGTCATCCCTTATTAATTACCAAACATGTCCACATGTTCTCTTTTATGTGCCATACTTTAATCTTTAGCCTTTTAACATACACACGTTATATACGCATCACATATTTTTGATCACATATTTTATTGGTTTTCTTCTATTAACTGATTTTTTGCTAGATCTAATACAATAATATGTAAGTTAAATTTATATATCCTACCATATAGTAATGATAACAGATTTATTGTTAAGAAAATTTCAGCGACGCGTGGGATATGCTTAGTATGTTTCTAATATTGGGGATGAAACTAAAAAAGACTTTTATTTTTAAAAACAAAACTATCTAAAAGTATTTTAGAAACTAGTAGAATGCTCCACGCGTTGCTGCGGGAATGAAGTAAAAATATAAGGAGTTTATAATCGTCGAAACTATGAATTAATATATATATATATATATATATATATATATATATATATATATATATATATATATATATATATATATATATATATAGATGTAGTAGGTCAATTGCGTAGATTATATCTATTGACATGGTATAGATTACTTGAACTGGGCATGACCTAAATCTCATCTATACGCATGATTTGGAGGACCACATGTAATCCCATATGATATGCTGTTTTTGCTAGATTTTTGCTTAGAAACGGTTTAATATTTTCCAAAAAAAGTTATCAAAATATATTCATGTGGGGTCTTGTTTTGAAGAGTTTATTGCGAGGAACACCATGGTGCAATTGGATTTTAATTATGATACTTGGTTTACGTGCTACGACAGACTTTTTTTTCTATTTCAAAAGAAATAGGTAGTAGGAAATAAATGAGAGCCTTAGTGGAAGTAACTAATCAGCAGATGTAATCAATGCTAAACGCAGCTACGATAACGCCATCCCTATTAATTCGACCAATCATAGGGCAGAGAAATAAGCTAGTGGGGGTTAGAATTATAGGAGTTATAGACTACTCCCTCTATCCTTGAAAGAAGTGATTCCTAGAAATTTTTAAACAGATTAGCATGGAGAAGACCATACTGCCCTTCATTAATCTGAGCTCCACCATTACTGTTGCACATGTAATGATATGGTCTGTTCGTGCTCCGGCCCTCCAGTGCAGCAGTTAATGAGAGTCTCAACAGACTAGTAGTACCGCTCGCCACCACTAAACAAATTTTACATGTTTTTTTTGCCGCCAAAAACAAAGTACTAGAGTACATGTAAAATCGGATATAAACTATCCTTTATCTAACAAAACATACTCCAATACATGTGTCAAATCACTCCAATATATACGCACCAATACATGTGTCAAATCAATTTCCAGGCACCAAATTTTGAACAAAAAGAAGCGGCAAGCAAACCAGTTAGCACCAAATTACAGTTTCGAGTTCTTATAAATACTAAAGCTGGAACATCACGTCAACTCATGGCCATATAGACTTGAATCTACTGCAGATGGTGACCCCCTTGATCTCAATGAAGCCCCGTCGTTGGAAGATGAAGCAGCTGCTTCCATGGAAGACGAACAAGCTGCTGCCCAGGAAGATGAAGCAGCTGCCTGCATGGAAGACGAACAAGCGGCTGCCCAGGGAGATGTACAAGCTAGTGCCTAAGGGAGATGTCCAAGCTGCTGCCCAGGGAGTTTGTCATCATTTTGATTTGAATATTTCTGTCTCTAAAGAACATATGAAGAAATCCATGGAGGTAATCATGTTAGAACAAGGATTATATTGTTCTATTTCTTTGAGAAGTATGTGATGCATCTAACTGTAACAGCTGCGCCTGTTACGGAGTAAGAGGAAAGACGGGAATAAGAGAAGGCGTCTTTCGTAGTGGAGAACGTAGAGTATGAATAGAGGTGTTACATTCATGTATGACATGTGGGCCACTGGCCATGTTCTGTAAACGGCACATAAGTACCTGACCAGAGATGGGAACGATCTATCGAACAACAGAAATACAAAGTCGCTGAAACGAGGTTCTCCTCGTCGGCGTTCCTCGCTGTTCCTCTTGTCCCGCTTTAGCTAACGTCGACGGCGTCCTCACCGGCGGCTGGCCAGGGGTTACACTAACACATGCTCATATAAGAAGTATACCATGATGATGAAGATTAGTGTGTATGCCGGTGATGTGGACGTGGTCTTCGAAGAAGAAGAAGAGTTGGAAGATTCAGAAGATGAAGGAGATGACCAAGGCCAAGGTAACATCCGGAGAAAAGATTCGACTAATGAACAAAGGCAACAGATATATGAAGCTTTGCTTACTCTTAGTAATGGACACTCTGGTTGCTCAACTGTTTAATGTGAAACGATCTTTACTAGTACAAGCTATTTGGCGTAGGGTTAAGGAGTGCCATGCACAAGCCACAAGGAATACCAGTTGATGTTAGTTCAACAAAAACTAAAAATTGTGGTCACAAAAAAAATTCAAGTAGACTTATCTCATGTTGCTGATGTCCCTTTAAGAGAAGAAGGCGCACTATACAGTCACTTGCAGCTGCTACAGGTGTGAAGAGAACCACGCTCCATAGCTGTTTCAAAGAAGGAAAGCTAAGACATCACTCAAGCTCACTTAAACTATATTTGAAGGAAGCAAACAAAATACAAAAAACAGAGGCTGCAGTTTTGTGTTTCGATGCTTGATCCACATGACCCAAGATTTAGGGATATGCACAACATCTTGCTCTCGGAGATTGGAGGTCTCGGGAGCTGCTGCGATCTCGTCGATTGGAGTTGCAATGCGGCGCAGGTGGGGATGACGGAGACGTGGGGTGGGGAAGGAGCAGCGGTCGGTCAATGCATGCGAGCGTGAGATGAGATGGGAACGGGAGGGGAGGCAGCATTCAATGGGATGAGAATACGAGGCTCATTAATTAAATGGGACGGTGGACCGGCGTTCTCCGGGAATCGTTGCTTTAGCGGACAAATTTTTGGGCCATTTTAGGACGGAGGGAGTATATAGAACTTCTTGGAGTTTCTGTCTCCCCAGTCATCCTATTCTTCTCCCGTAGAAGAACGTTTCCGCGCTTGGACTTCGCAGAAATCACTGTAAGCCCTCCTTGTCCTTTGTGATTTCCTCTAGCTAGTGTTCGGTTTGGATGGGACAAGGACAAGGTCCACTCCACACTGCACCGACAAGCAAGCGCAGATGCGCGTGAGGCCGTGAGCAGCGTGAGGTTGAAGAGGAGCGCAGAGAAGAACTAGACCGCCGCCGGTGTTGAGGAAGAAGAGGTCGTCGTCGAGGTGGCGTTTGACCGCGGGCGCAGGGGCTTTGGCCTGGCCACGGAGGCGAGGCTCGGCCGCGACCACGAGCTAGGAGTCACAGGTCACAGGCGCGGGCGCGGGGCGCAGGGCGAGAGAGAGGGCGTTGGGGGTCGGCCTGGCCTGCCTGGCCGCGGCACGACGGCGCACAGGTGCCGGGGCGGGGGGCGCCTTCTCCGGCATGGAGACACGGGCGGCGGCGGAGGAGCTAGTGTGGTGGCGTCTGGCGTGTTGTATAGAAGGATGGGTCCTAGATGGCAATGTCTGATCGCACTTTCTGCCTTTTTTTGTGTTTTTGAAACAAAAAAAAAGAGATGATCCTGTCACCTTCAACCAAACACAGGCCTTATTCGGTTGCAAAGGGTTGAGGGATTGGAGAGGATTGAAGAGGATTTTAATCCGTAGGTCTTGTTTGGCTGCACACAAATACATTTCAATTCATATGGTTTGGGAGGGATTAAGCTATATTTTAGTTCAAATTCTACTTCAATTTCTTCTAAACCGTATGGATTATGGTGTATTTGTGTGCAGCCAAACAAGACAGTAGGAGATTAGTTCCCCCTCAATTCCTTTAGTTTGAGGTGTAAATGAACCAGGCCTAAACAGAACTATTCCATTTTTCAAAACTAAGAAAGAACCATGGCATCGCACACCAGGATGGCTCCCAACCAAACACAGCCTTGGATAGTCTTGAGGAAATTCTTTTACCTATACATCATTGGGCTTTCACATGCTTTCTGTTTCTTCCACTTCCAATCCCCCTTGTTAATTTCATTTTTTTCCTACTCTCTCCCCCCCCCCTTGAGATTAATCGTTCATGTAATTTGTTTCTCCCTCTATAATGCATTCAAAGTAAAAAAAGAATTTACTTTTTTCCCTTTTTTTTGTTAGCTATGACCTGTCCAATTTCCTTCCTTTTCTTCCTCTCAAGAAGTTACTTCATCTCTAGTGGATACTTTGTACACTTTTATGCAGGTATGGTACCAAGATGAGAAAACCTTCCAAGAGATGCAAGGAGAGGGATGCAAATAACCACCGGAATGATCACACAGATGACCATGATGACCATGGCAAGCGTTTCTTCAAGATTTTGATTGGTGATTTCCATAAAAGATTGGTGAGCAGTTTTCTTCCAAACTGTGTTTCTGGCTATTCAACTTGTGGAATACTGGAATGTGGTCATTACCTTCTCAGGAGTCGAGTAACCTTTGTTATTAATTTGATAATGTGGACTGTGGTAGTATTTCCAATTTATATTAGCATGTTGTCCCTAATAGGCTAATACTACTGATCAAAGATATATTTTGGTAATAACATCAGCTGCAAACAAATGAAAATTTATTCTATGGCGATCCTTCTGCTCCATGGGTCAGGGACAAAATGTTTACTGACTTTACAAGATATTGGCATCATTATATTGAACAGCTTCAAGTAATGAAATTGAATTAATCAAACTATAGCAATTCTTTTGATTCTTTTGTTGCTAGCTGTTTTGCATCTGGAATCAATTTAGTGCTTCGTTATATGATGGTGTGCATCACTTGTTTCAAGCTAATTAGCTGCTGTGACTCTATCAACCAAACTTGCAATACAGCGATGTAGATTTTATACAGCTCCGATACCTCATCTGAACTTTATTCTGCGTTAATCTTGTTCCGCAGGTCATACCGGGTAAATTTGCTAAACATTTCGGAGACAAATTAGAAGGAAGTATTACGCTTGAATCACTTGGTGGCTATACTTTTGATGTTCAAGTTGCAAAGAATTTGGGCAGAATAGTGCTTCAATCTGGGTGGAAGTCGTTTGTTAGTGCCCATGACTTGAAAAAGATGGACTTCTTAGTATTCAAGTATGACGGGATGTCTCGGATGAAGGTTCTGATATTTGATCCTAGTGGTTGCGAGAAAGTGCCACCATGTTTTGTCATGAAAAATGCTATTAGTGGAGGAAGGAAGAGTGAAGAACCCATTGACATTTCAAGCAGCTGTGCTCATCTTCCCATGAAAACACTAGAAACTAAAAAGAAAGCATGGAAGCAAAGGGGCAGGAGTAGGATCAGTATCAGTTCATCAAGATTCCTATCCAACTCATCAGGTTGAGCTACAATGTCAAACCTAGTAGCATCTATGTACATCTACAAGATCATGACATCATTATTTTTGTTTGGTTATAGGAGGAATGCCATCTTCAGAAGACGATGAAGCACATTCTGTTCCGAGTTACATGGTCCCGCAAGGCACCAGCCTTGATAGTATACAAAAGAAGAAACTGAAAGAGCGACTCCAAGCCATTTGTTCTGAAATCCCCATATTTTTTTAGTTCCAGGATTGATATTGCATTTCAAATGCGTGTCCCTTCGGCGAGCAGTTGTTTAGCACTTTCCTAGATTCCTTGAAGAAATTTACAAGCTAAGTTCAATGGAAAACTTGCATTTTTTTGACCAGGTCTTCTCCAGAAAATATGCTGATGTATATCTTCCATTCGAGAGCAGAGCGTTGATTCTTCAGTGTCATGGCAAGAGTTGGAATGTGATGTGCCGCATTAGTGCTCAACGCAAATCCAAAAGGCTTCGCCATGGGTGGTTACGGTTTGCACGTGACAACAATTTGCAGCTGGGAGATGTCTGCCTCTTTGAGCTACTGAAGACCAAGAAGTTCACGATGAATGTGCATATCATTTCCAAAGACTGAGATTTGGGAGATGCTTTCTGCTGCTGTTTTCGACTTTTGCTGAGGTGGCAGTAGTTGTTTTGGGTTTGATAAGAGTGGTTTATGGTCATGTCAGCCATTGGTGCGAAATTTTGTAGTTATATTATTAATGCTTCTGTTGAGTGCTAAACAATATAGTCTATGGTGTACCCATCCCCTGATTAGTTAAACTGATTCAGTTTTAGTGCTAAAGTTGAGGCTGCTTCGCTTGTAATCCATCTGTGATCTGGGTCTTTGCTTGTGCAGCAATAGCAACTGTTATGCATTGGTTGGACTGGATGCCTACGCATCTGCAGCCATGAACTTGCTTGTGTCAATGTTCTGCAGCAGCAGATCATCTCTGTACGGTTCACTTGAGCCATCAGGCGTTCCCATATTTTGTCGAGAGGCGCAAGAGTCGGTTCCTGCGGCAGCCTGGTCGACGAGCCGGAGCCGGAGCTGGCGCGGTGCCTGCGGGAGGGCGTCCTCAGCTGCGCGCCTGCGCCGGGCTGCACGTCTACGACGACGAGGAGGACGTGCCGGCGGAGCTCCTCGCGCGCCATGGACTTTGGAGGCTTGGCAGTAATGGCACCGGAGGAAGTCGGGATGACCAGCTGCCACGGCCCACGGTCCACCGTCCACCGTCCACCTCGAGCGGAGTAGCTGAGCAGGCACACGGCATCTTGGTAATTTCCGATGAGCCGATGAGCGTAACTGTAGAGAGCAGTGATAAATGGCAATGCCAATGCCAACGCATGCAAGTGGATGCTCGCCGGGCGCCCGCGCCGAGTTCACATCACCTGCCTGCGGCTGCGGCCTGCCTGAAACATCGAGGGTCGATCGAGGCCATGGCGCAGGGCGGGCCGGCCGTCGCTCCCGGCGGCCCTCGTCAACCGCGTCGCCGACTGCCAGCCTCCTGGCCACCAACGGCCTCGACTGCTACACGGACCGACCTGCGCGCCGTCTGCCACCACTGGCGCTCCGTCACCACCGACGCCGGGAGCAACCAGCACACGACCCCTGCTTCCGTCCCAGCCGGTGGGTCATGCTGGATGAACGCAAGGCCGCCGCCTCCTCCGCAATCGCAACCAGCGACGACGACGGCGCCATACTCTTCGTCAACACCGCCACCGGCCGCTTCCTCCGTCCGTAGTAGGAGCCTGGCGGCGCTCCTCGGCGACCGTGCATGGTGATTGGTGACCACCACGTCTTCTGTCTTCATCACGAGCACCACCGACGGCCTCCTCGTTCTGGCAGCCATGCAGGGACCCTTTCACCGGCCGGCTCCTTGATGATCCGTTTCGCGGCGCCGCTGCCAACTGAGGCCGAGCCGACAACTCTCGTGCTGGTTTCCGTCGCGTCACACGAGGTGATGTACTGGGCAGATTCCCAACCATAGAGGCGAACTGTGGCGCCTACTTCCATCTTGAGACAGGCCACATACTCTACCAGAGCGTGATATCTACAAATTTGACATTAAGACCGACGAGGAACCAATCTTGGTCTCTGCAGCCATGGAAGACGATGAGGTTTGGCATGGCAACCAGCGCCCTTCACTATTGGTACAACACCTCTGTAGCTACACCATGGAAATCCCAGGTAATATAATCCGTTGTGCTTCACGGGAACCACGGATGAGTTTCCAGGATTTTATCGTCAAAATATACCGATTATGTGTATGTAACCGATGCTGAAATACTATGTCTTCATCTCATATTCTAAGATCACAATCTAGCCCTGAATATGCAGCGCTGCTAGTTCCTAAAGCCAGTCTCAATAGGAGTTTCATACGAGTTTCATTGGCATTAAATATAGTGCCACGTAAACATATTCGATAACATGACAGTGTATCAACCTACTAATGCACCAAATTTTCTTTGCTACAGCCACATATAAAAAACATCTCCCACTGAGGAGCTCCGTCTTGATGCACCCACCAAATTGTACCCAAAAAACCAACATAGTTAAAATAGACAGCCCAGATTTAGTTTGAATCATTCTCTCTCCTTACTCATTCACATCGAACGGCCCAGATCAAAAGTGTCACACCTCTCTCACCCCTCCCCGCACGCACAATACTGCGTGGCGCCACGGAACAATCACGCAAATTACGGCTTCTCATCCCGCAGAAAAAAGAAAAAATGACGCCGAAAAAAAAGAAAACCCACGCTACGCATGCCATCGCTGCCGCCCACAACCGCACTTCCACCGCCGCCGTCTCCCGCTAACGCCGATGAACACGACCACCATTGATCTCGCTGGCCGGCTGCCTTCTCCCGCATCTGCAGACAAAGCTGGCCGTTTCCCTACGAGGATTTCGTCGGCCGCGTTATTGGATCATGGGTGGGCCGTCGAGATCCCGAGGATCCGCTCCCCAGGATGGCGACCGCCGCCGCTGATATGAGCTCTGACGGGCGTCTCCACCATGTGCTGGCGCGTTTTGCGGTGGCGGACGCGGCGCTTGCCAGCCCGCCGAGCTGCGCGTGTGCCGCGACAACATCGTCCAACGCCTCTACACAGGGGCCGCTGCCACAACTGCGACGTCGACGCTCCCCCGCCGCCTGCTCAGCCGAGGAAGGCAAATGACGTCGACGGCTTTGATGATGACGACGATGTTGGCCGACGCCGGCGGAGAGAGTAGGATCCTAGAAATATCCCAAATTTTTAACTCTTTGATTGATAGTGATACAATTTGCTGACAGAAAAAGAGAAAAAGAAAAGACTAACTGCTTAATTGCATCTGTACCTATATCGTGTGATCTCCTCACAGTCGAAGAACGAGAAGAGAAGGTGAGCCTGCTGCAGAACCTAGCATTTTTTTTTCAAGGTTTTGGGGGCAGGGATCACCACAAGGCACTAGAATATTCAGGAACAAAAGACTTGTGAGAACTGACATTAGATGATTATAATAACTTGTTGGTAAGGCTAAAATCAGAACCAATTATTGGTTGTTTTGTCTTTTCATCATATATGTTGGTATTCCACCAATCTTGTCCAGTTTGTTCATTTGGGCCACGCCATTTACACTAAAAGGAAGGTAAATGATCTGAGTCAAGTATTGTCCTGCCATTTTATTACTTAATCTCTTTGTAATAGTATAATAAAATGGGATACACATGTGTTAATGTACCTGCACTGGCTTACTGCTTTTCTCTTAGATGATGCTAAACTACTGCTTTTCTCTTAGACAGATGATGCTAAATGGTACAGTAGATCTGTTTAGTTTCAAAACTGACATGAACGGGAAGAATTATTGCCCCTGATGATTTGAGTTGCAGCTGGTATATCTTTGAGAAGATTGGTGGAAAGGTAATCCACGCACACCTTGTTGTTGCTGATTTTGATCCAAAGGAGAGATGATTTTATCAAGGCAGTGTTACTCTGGCAAGTACCAAACTGCATAGAGCATAATTTGGCATCCAAGCTGCACAGAGCATGAGGATATCAAGTGGGATGCATTTCAGAGTTCAGGTGATCTTAGAACCATCCTTGATTTCTCAAACATAAAAATTGTTGAATAATATTGTTTTAATAGTTTGCTAGACCTCGATTTATTCATTTTTCTTTGTGGTAGTTTAGATTAGCTTTCAGTTGCTGCAATTGATCCTTTCAAGAGCTGTAAATTTCTCGTTAGGTGAGCAAAGCATACTTTGTCAAGGATTCCTTTTTACCTTTCAAAAGGTCATGATTCTGAAAGACATTAAGACCTTGTAGTCTGAGTTCAGGAATTTCCATCTTGAATATAGCTGAATATTATATGCTGATGACCTTACTTTTACTAGCAGATTGTAGCATATTAGTTTCCATACGGAAGATGCTTACAGTACAGTTATTTTGCAGTAGTGGTCATCTGTGAGTCGGCCTATCAGAACTGTTACAGAACAATTATATTACCTTTTCCTGCATTATTGATCGTTACTCTGACAATGTAATGCTGGACTTCTCTAAGCCCTTTGTACCAAAAAAAAATATATACTGAATCTCTGTTCTTTTTCCTTCTCTGATGATCCGTCAATAATTTTTGCACGATCAATCATCCAGTCTCTCAATCTCAGCACCCAAGAAGGTCGTAGTTACCTTTTAAACCATAGTTTCATGTGCATTCACATATATAATTAAATGAAATTACCTTACAACTGTTTGTTTCTAACTATTTTCAGCTAAACCTTTTTATGTGACAAACGTAGGTCAGGGAATCTTCCTACAATTCCCAGGGAGCCAAGATTTCACACCAAGTTGATGAGGTGCATCTCAAAGGCGTAATGAGCTTTGAAAATAGAAACTGCATGCTTTCTAAAATTGGTGCTTCTTGAAATCCTTCAAAGTTAAAAATCTCGACAGGAGCCATAGGCTTACTTTACAAACGGATGCTCCTTTGATTCTATTGTTTTGTATTTTTATTAAAAAATACTTAATCTTTAAATTTTATGATTCATTTTACTTTTACGAATTACTTTTTCTAAATGTCACCGTAAGCGTTAGCAGCACGGGCAATATACTAGTTTAAGAAGAGAGAAAAAAAAATGAGTGTCATGGGGATGACACTCTCTTGGCACGAGTACCAACTCTATGAATTATGAAATTAAATGCATATGAAACTAAAGAATGAAACTATACATTGACAGTGGGAGTTTCATCTAAGTTTCATTCTATATGACATGGCAGTCTTGGAAACAACAAAATGAAACTCACCATTGAGACTGGCCTAACTTATTTTTTTCAATGCATTTGCTTATGTACTTCGTTTATGGAAAAAAACCCCCACAATTAGTTTTGCAGTGCCTTAAGACTTCAGTGCTGTTTTTGTATTACCAATAGATTCGATAGGGCTTTCTCATGGATGGAAAGTTTTTTTTTTTTTTTTTTTGAATTTTGAACGGGGGGATTTGCTCTCCCCGCCTGAACTCTGTATTAATGGCTTGTAGTTTGTAGCCCAAACCAAATTGATCGTTTAACATAGAGAGACTAGGGGGATTTACAAAGCTTTTAAAGAGGAAGGCTAGATTTCTAGTGAAATTAAATCTTGAAATGATTTGCACCAAGAATCGGAGACTTGTTTTTGCTTCTTTGGCGTTCTGTGCCGTCATAGCTTTGCGTTCGAGGCACAGGCAATTAGAAGTTGACGGACTGAAGCATTTTCTCCACGGAAAACGACCCCGTTCCTTCACTTCCAAAGGTGCCAACAGCATAGAGCAAAGAACATGCTGGTACACTTCAGTTGTGACACCTGCTGAACCCTCTGCATTCTGTGTACTTGCGAGATGGAAGTTCCAGACTGTAAAGGCAGGCTGAGTTTGTTCCAGAAGCTAGCCGCAAAAGGACATTCAAAATGTGCTCGGCATTCTCCTTACTTGACCCACAAACTTCACAGCTCGGATTATTAACAATTATCTTCTTAAAAAGGTTTGCGCGGCATTGAATCCTCCTTGGAAAGAATTTGTGGGTGACAAAAAGATGCAGATAGTTGATATATGCCTCTTTCCTCTTTTGAGCCACCAAAGAGCCAAAAGATGCTCACGATGAACATCATATCCATATTATTCGGAAATAGAAATTGCTCTTATAGGCGTATATGTTCTGTTACTGGAAGGTTTTTACAATAGCAGTGTGCTCGTGTTTACTCGGCAGTCCTGGTTTTACTCTATGAATGAATGTAAAAAACATGATACCTATCCCTATTTGTACAGTAAAATACAGGTTATTAGAACCAATCTTTGCTATTGCATGCATAGTGAAAATTTTCAGAGCAGCATACTTTTTATGTGTTGCTATTTGATGCAAAGTTTGGTCGCAATATTTTGGAGAATATTGAAAAGCCAGCATAAAGTTTGATCTGGTTGATTTTAGGACCTAAGATTGCTTTTTTTTTAGGCATCATAAATTAAGTCATTTCAGACATGTTTGTGGCATAATGGCACATGAAACGGTTCACACCCATCTCCTCAAGGAAGCCAACACTATGGAAGAGAGAGAGAGGAGACCACCATTATTGGAGGGCGTAGATACGGTGACACAGGAGAATAGAGTGAAAATAGTGGAGGAAAGGGAGATGCCACGACATGTGGGAGCCCATATTTTTTTGCGGGATATTGTGAGAGATATTTTGGGATAGCCCATATTTTTTATGGGATATTGTGAGAGATATTTTAGGATTCTGCTCCAACACTTTTCTATTAATTATAAAACTAGGAATTAAGATACCATAATACCTGTCTAATAGGGTTAGAGATTGCGGCCATTGCAAGTGTGTTTGGGTTCGCCGGGTCCTGTGGCCGCGCCACGGTAGGGCGGTGGGCGGCAGCAGGGGCGAGACAAGGCAAAGACGGTGAGGAGTGCCACAAAGAAGACGACGGCTGTGTGTTAGCCACATTTTTAATATCAAATTATTATTATTATTATTATTATTATTATTATTATTTTACTACAAATCCGCACCCATATTTACTGTTTTTATAAACAAGTATAGGGCATCTGCAAGATGGGAGACAACTAGTACGAAGTAGTTAATGCATCCTTTACTGAATTCCTGATAGTTACCAATATGCATGTGGACATATATCCGGCATACCTAAAAAAAAAGTAACATATATCAGGCACTAAGCTAGGCATTCGCCTGTTCCTTTCGTCTACGAAAGCTTGCTGCATAGCACTCTCCGGTATCCGCCCAGACGCAGGAGACGGGACCGAGCGCGCGGTCGCTTGCTTTCCGCCGCGTCCGCTGCTGTCGTCAGTTCGGGTCTCGCGAGCGGAGCCGCGGAGCTCTCACCTCAGTACCAGCCCTCAAGGTGATATTGGAGCTACTACTGCTACTAGTAGTACTTAATTTATTCTCCACTTTTGGGGTTTTTTCTGTTCTTGATTAGCCTTTTTACTACTTTGATCATCTTGTTTTAGGCCTCTTTTAAAGTGGTCCAATGCAAAAACTTTGAGGATTAAAAGGATCTGAAATCAGTTGGAAAAATTCCTACGCATCAGTCCTTTGCAAGAAAAGGATTGAGGTCCAGAAATCCCTCAAAAATTTGTATCAAGTGGCTTCTTTTTTCATATTGTAGAAATTTTCAGTGTATTTCTAACATCAAGTCGAATCTCTGAGGAAAATTACAATGTGGTTTTCTCTCTTTTGTTTTTTTTTATTTGACCTATAAAGATTAGTCTTTTGTACGTTCCAATACAGTATTTCATAAGATGCGAGGTGCTAGGACATTCTGCTCCCCTGTTTTTGTCTGAACCTCTATTTTAGGAATCCTAGCCCCTTACCCTACCAAGAAGATATCATTAAAACGAAAAGATAGAGTTCCACACAAAGTTATTTTCACCAGCAATGAGGCTCAACGCCACAAGACCTGTGCTATTGTAATTTTCCTTTTTGTTATAATCACATTTCAGTATTCCATCCACTACGAGGCAAATCTCGACCATACATGAGCTGTTCTCAGGAAAGGTGCAGAGAGGGGACTTTTGTGATATGGATGATCGAAGCAATTATTTCTTCAAGGTTATGTCAGGTGATTTTCGAAGACGAATGGTAAGCCATTCTCAAAATTTGACTGCCCCACTAATAAAAGATACCCATTTTTTATTCCTCTACCCAGTTGCTCCCAATTTTGGTATGCATGAGATTGAGATTCAGCATTTATGTTTCGTTCCTCTGTAATGTTGCTCCTTTTCTTTCTTGTAGGCGCAGCAGTAAATTCTGACTAAACGTTTTTTAGAAGCCCCAAAACAATTTAGTCCTTGTGTAACAATACATCACTGAGGAAAAATTCCGATTTTTTTGCCTGGTACTTGCACCTTACCATTTCCTGACATTATATGAGTTTTGCCCCTTTATCTTTGCAGATCATACCAAACAAATTTGCACGGCGTTTTGGGGACAAGATCCCAGGAAAGATAAAATTGAAAGCATGTAATGGAAGCACTTGCACGATTGTAGTCACCAGATATCCGAATAAGTTAGTCCTCAAAGCAGGTTGGGAGACATTTGTCAGCGCTAATGATATAAGGCTGTATGACTTCCTTGTATTCAGATACAATGGAAACTTTCAGTTTGAGGTTTTAATCTTCGATCCAAGTTGCTGTGTAAAGAATCCACAAATGTTGCTGGGAACATTTGCGATCTTGACACTTCAGATGACTTTGATAGTGACCACAAGCCAATGCAATCACCAGGAAGTGAAGAGCCAACTATAAACAAAATGAAGGGCAAAACCAATGCACCAAGATGATCAATACAAGTTCATCAACCTGTGACCTCAATGCATCTGGTAATTAATAACATAAACTATACTATTATTATGTGTAACCGTGTATAATGCATGTGCAGTTATGGTTAATTCCACCATTGCTTACTCTTTTTATTTTGTGCACTGAAGGGTGTGCAGATATTTCTTCCTCAGAGGCCGATCAGGAAATATCATCTACCACTAAGTACATCTTCTCATCTTGTACACATCTCACACAAATGCAAAGGATGAAAATAGAAGAGAGAGTCCAATATGTGTGTTCTAGCATCCCCATCTTTGGGTCTGTTGATGGGGACGTGATTCCCGATCTTCCGTTAGGTCCTGGATAACTCTTGTTTTGAGTGGAACGCGACACACCGATCCGGCTTCAGATCAAAAGACCCGAACCCTGCAACCTTAGCACCACGAATCCTCTGGTTATCAACCGTGTCACCAACCGGTTGACCTCGCCAAGAAGGCTAATCCGTGCCTGCGAAACGAAGAACACAAGCAAGAACTCGAAAGAACGCAGCTCAGAAAGTTGGGACAAACTACAGATGAATGATTAAGTTCTCAAGTTGGGGTTCCACAAACAGATGAACGGCGGCTGTCAATGGACAGATTAATCTTAAGCAAAACCCAACCCTAACGACGGCGGCAACTAATGATTATAAAGGTCTTAGGGTCGTCGCCTACCCTGGACGCGCCCCCCTAATGGGCTCAAGACGATACACGGCCCAACGGACCAAATAAAGGTGACGCAGCACCTAGACAGATTCTGGACGCTGACTTATTTCGACAATTCCCGTTGATTCCAAAGGAATTTTGACGTGAGATCAGTTGCATTGGCTTCCTTATCAAATTATCTTTCCAACCATGGCTGAACCATCGAAAACGGAGTTCGGATGTGTCCGTGGCGCTGGTCTCAAGACAGACTGGTCCTGGAGGCCGAGGTAGACTCGAAATCGTGTTGGACAGGACCTCCGGCTTGTGTTGCACGTCCTAGCTGGTCTTCCTCGCCTCCACACCTTCCTTCAAGTTCCTCATGACCCTCTCCACTGTTCCTAAGCAATATAACATCATTAGGTAGCAATCTATTCTCAAAAGTATGAAACGGATCGCTTAAGAACGAACTCACCTGTAATTTTAGTTGTCGCATTCGAGCGCGGGTCATTGGCCCTTGCGGTATAGTAGTAGTAGAATCAGTGGTTGTATCCAAAGGAGTGATGTCCTCATCATCCTCCCCCTCTTGAAATGGAGTCGTCCTCGACTCAAGCTCATCCTCTTCGCCCAAGTATGGTTTCAAATCTGCAATGTTAAATGTAGGACTAACCCCGAACTCGGGTGGCAACTCAAGCGTATATGCATTGTCATTTATTTTCTTTATAATCTTGTAAGGACCAGCAGCTCTTGGCATTAATTTAGACTTACGCAGCTCTAGAAATCTATCTTTTCTCAAATGCAACCAAACTAAATCACCCGGTTCAAGTTTAACTTCTTTTCGACCTTCACTACCCGCAATTTTATACTTTGCATTCATTTTTTCAATGTTGGCCTTAATTGTTTCATGCAACTTAAAAATAAATTCAGCACGTGCTTTAGCATCCTTATGTGTTCTCTCAGTTATAGGTAAAGGTAAAAGATCAATGGGAGCACGAGGGTTAAATCCATACACTACCTGGAAAGGACTTACCTTAGTGGTAGAGTGTTCAGCTCGATTATATGCAAACTCCACATGTGGCAAACACTCCTCCCACATCTTTAGATTATGCTTCAAAATTGCTCTCAACATGGTGGACAATGTACGATTCACTACCTTAGTTTGACCATCAGTTTGGGGATGACAAGTGGTGGAAAATAGTAACTTTATCCCCAATTTGTTCTACAAAGTGCGCCTTTAAGTGACCTAAAAATTTTGCATCGCGATCCGAAACAATAGTAGAAGGCATACCATGCAAGCGAACGATTTTTTGAAAGAATAAATCAGCAATATGCACAGCATCGTCGCTTTTATGACAAGGAATAAAATGTGCCATCTTAGAAAAACGATCAACCACCACAAAAACACTATCTTTCCCCCTCTTAGTCCGTGGCAACCCCAAAACAAAATCCATAGATATATCAGCCCAAGGAATAGAAGGAACAGGAAGAGGCATATACAAACCATGTGGGTTCAACCGCGACTTAGCTTTTTGACATGTAGTGCACTCGAGCCACGAACCGCTCTACGCCACGCCTCATGTGTGGCCAAAAGAAATGTGTAGACAAAGCACCTCCTCGGTTTTCTTAGCTCCAAAATGCCCCATCAATCCGCCTCCATGTGCTTCCCCGCAACAACAAAAAAGACGAACGGAACCAACCGAATGCATAGGCGGTTAGCTCTAAACAAAAACCCATCTTTCGAACGTATTTGTTCCATGTATGTCCCTCTTTGCAATGGTCTATCACACCTTTATATTCAGCATCATGAGCATATTGTTCTTTTATTGTTTCAAGCTCAAAGATACGACAATCAAGTTGGGACAGCATAGCATATCTTCTAGACAAAGCATCAGCAATAATATTATCCTTCCCTTTCTTGTGTTTGATAATATAAGGAAAAGACTATAAATTCAGCCCACTTAGCATGTCGACGGTTCAATTTATTTTGAGTTCTAAGATGTTTTAGTGATTCATGATCGAGTGAATAACAAACTCTTTAGGCCATAAATAATGTTGCCACGTGCCTAATGATCGAATAAGAGCATATAATTCTTTATCATACGTGGAATAATTAAGTACAGACCCATTCAATTTTTCACCGAAATAAGCAAATGTGTTTACCTTCTTGCATCGAACAGCACCAATGCCAACTCCGGCCGGCATCACATTCAAACTCAAAAGTCTTACCAAAATCAGGAAGTTGTAGCAGCGGCGCGTTCGTAAGTTTGTCCTTCAAAAGAACAAAGGACGCTTCTTGTTCTTCTCCCCCCAAAGTGAAAGCAACGCCCTTCTTCGTCAACTCATTTAGTGGGGCTGCAATGGTGCTGAAATCTCCGACAAAGCGGCGGTAAAATCCAGCAAGTCCATGAAAACTTCGCACTTGTGTCACGGCTTGTGGGCGTAGGCCAGCTCCGTATTGCTTGCACCTTGGCTTCATCTACCTCAATTCCCTGCGAAGTCACAACATAGCCAAGAAACGAGACTCGTTCGGTGCAAAAAGTGCACTTCTCGAGGTTACCAAATAAGCGCGCAGCCATAAAACATCAAAAAAGCACGGAGATGATTAAGATGATCATGTAAAGACTTGCTGTATATCAAGATATCATCGAAGTATACCACAACAAATTTTCCAATGAAAGGACGTAAAACCTCGTTCATTAATCTCATAAAAGTGCTAGGTGCATTAGTTAACCCAAAAGGCATTACTAACCACTCATACAAGCCGAACTTAGTTTTAAAAAGCGCTTTTCCATTCATCACCTAGTTTCATTCTTATCCGGTGGTACCCACTTCTCAAGTCTACCTTAGAAAAAATCATAGAACCACTTAACTCATCTAGCATGTCATCAAGTCTCGGAATATGATGACGGTACCTTATGGTTATATTATTAATAGCCCGACAATCTACACACATGCGCCAACTCCCATCTTTTTTGGAACCAAAATGACTGAACAAAGACAAGGACTAACGCTCTCACGTACATACTCGCGGTCCAATAGATCTTGGACTTGGCGCTGAATCTCCTTAGTCTCCTCGGGATTGGCACGATAGGCGGCTCGGTTTGGCGGTTCGCTCCAGAATTAAGTCGATCCGGGTGCTCGATCCCTCGAATGGGTGGAAGTCCGGGAGGTACCTCAAAGGGAAAAATGTCCTCGCACTCCCGCAAAAGGTTAGTGACAGAGGGTGGCAAAGCGCTAGCCATATCATCAATTGAAAATAAAGCATCTTTGCATACCAAAGCATAACATATATCATCGATTTGAGCAAGATCAGATTTATTTGCAAGCATAACAGATGTTTCAATTTAGCTACTTGCTACTTATCAGTGTAGAAGTTTGTTTATTTTCATTCTCAAAGAACTCACTCTCTATCGGCTTGAACAATTTGAGCAGGGTCATGGGTACCAAAGTAATATTTTTGCCTTTATGCATAAAAGTATATTTATTGCTTCTTCCATGGTGGATCGCATCATTATCAAATTCCCAAGGCCTACCCAATAAAAAGAACAAGCTTGCATAGGGACCACATCACAATCTACAAAATCGAGAATATGTACCAAGGGAGAAGTGTACGCAGCGTCTTTGTTTACATTACCTTGGCATTACCCGAGTCGTTTAGCCACCGAATATGGTACGGATGTCGATGTGGACGGGTTGGCAAGTCAAGCTTCTTAACTAAATCAGAACTCACTAGATTGTTGCAGCTCCCTCCATCAATGATGACCCGTGCACGCCGGTCCTTGATGACGAATAAAATCTGAACAAGTTGTGGCGCCGCAACTGTTCGCCATCTCCAACTGTACTAAGAACCCGTTGCACAATGATTGTGCGGTGGTGACCAAAGATCGTCAATGCTCAAAGACAATTCTACATCGGAGGTGGGCTGTTCTTCAATTTCATCATCCACATCGAAGTGCTCACATAACCTCCATCTTCAGCAGCAATATATGCCCGCTTGCTAGGGCGCCCCACAGCGACATGACCAATTCCATGGCAGCGATGGCACTTTGAATAGACGAAGAGTCGTCCGGTGGAAGCTATCGAAGAAGCACTCTTGGGCGGTTCCTCGCAAGAGAGGTTTACCAAATGGCTAAAGGAGTAGACGCGGATGGAGCTGTTCGCATGCTCGCCGCTTTGGAGTTGATGGAGATGCTCCCGGGACTTGGGGGCCTAAAACGTTGTCGTCTTGGGTGTGAAGGGGCTGCTGTGTAGTTTCTACCCTTCAAAGCTTTTGTCGTCCCTCGCAATTCCTTCTCTGCAAGCATAGTAAAGCTGGAACAACTGGTTGGTAGTATTAAAATCTTTATAATCAACGATATCCTAAATTTCACGTCCCAAACCACCATAAAAACGACAAATTTTATCCTCAGAATCCTCCTCTATACCACAACGCAACATACCCTTTTGAAGCTCAGCAAAATATTCTTGAACAGACATGTCTCCCCGCTCTAAACGTTGCAATTTTTTTTTTTCGTAAATCACGTTTGTAAGAAGGGGGGTACAAATCTATCACGCATTGCTTTTTTTTTAACCCGTCCCCATGATAAAGGTTTTGGATCTAAAGTTTGCCACCGATTATAGCAAAATCTTTAAATTCACTAGTGGCATGTCTAACCTTATAGCAACCGGGCACTCCATGGGACTCAAACTTTTGTTCAACTGTCATCTCCCAATCAAGATATTCCTCAGCGTCATATTTGCCATGAAAAGAAGGTATGGTAAATTTTACCTTAGCAAAAGGATTATCTTTACCTTCATTAAGCGCCGCCCTCGATTTCCTCCTCCCATACCTGTTCTATTATATTCGAGCCGTCGACGCAGTTTATTCTCATTTGTGGACCTTTCATCAAGGCTACCATCAAGGTTGTAGACTTTATCTTCTTCAAGCACTTGGCCGAAATCGAAATCGTCGTTGGTATTATTCTCGAGCTCTTGAACCTTCTCGATAGTGTGGACGTCAGCTTGTCCACACCCTCAACGTAATAGTTGAGTTCTTTAACTTCCTTCACTAGCTTTTCCATCTCTTTGAAGCATCATATCCTTAAATTCACACAACTCCGACCGGACAAAACAGAACGTCGTCGGCATGGTTAGTTGTCAAAGAAAATCCCTAACAACTGTTTGTGGGTTACTTGGTGGAATCACACTTGTTGGTATAAATTAATCGCACCCTAAATAATGATTATAATCGATTATCCGCAAAGCGCCTTACGATATATCTTGATCAGACTTCACCAAGATCAACCCGGTTTTAATATCGAACCCAAAGGAACAATGGGGTGAATTATGAAATAGCCCAATACTCTTAATCTAAAAGGGTACAAACAATCTAGAAAACTATTGAGAATGAGGAAATAGCTAATGTACTCTAGTTCTAACTACCGGTAAACTTTGTATAATATCGTCTTATCGGACCAAAGTGACCTGAATAGGAGAAGAAACAGAGTAATCTACCTACCGTAGACACCTATCGGCCTATCGGTCCTATCAACGGGAAGTGGACTACAGAGGATTCAACGCAGCTATAAAGTCACCTACGCGAGCTACCACTATCCTACCGATCGGGGAACATTCACAAGCAATCATAACCCGCACACCACGTCTACGTTACGAATACTACTCGACCTAGGAGCTACCCAAATAAAAAGTACTCAATATAGTATGAGTTGCAAACCAAAGAATGAATATAAACAAATGCTCACTTGAATCGAATGGTAAATACAAAAGTACCTCGGAACGCAGCTCTCGGGGAGCCGAATCCAGACGAATACGGCTCCCGAGGATGCTCCGACAGGCCGGGGCTCCTCCGAATCTCTACTCTTCTACTCTATCTCTCTAATCTCTATCTTGATTGCTAGCCTAGATCTAGTGGATCTCTATCTAAAGCTCTGATTCTTCATCTCTTGATCTGGCCTCCTCTAGGGGGGTATGGCCCTCCTTTTATAGCCCGGTGGGATTGATACGTGCCGTTGGATCAAACCAACGTAGCAAGCGGCTAGGATGACTCCTCAGAGGCGGTGGAAGAAGGTTCCAGAAGGGGGGCGGCAAACCCTAACCCTAGGGGCCGCCGGGCGCAAGGGTGGGGCCGGCCGGCCCCACTTGGCGGGCTGGCCCCCCCTTGCTTCGGTGTCTTCTGGAGTATTCCCGAACCCTCGGTGATGTGTTTACGTCGCGATCAAGTTTCGTAGTAAATTAGCACTTAAATCCCTCTTTTAGGCTTTTCTGGAAAATTCCCTGAAAAATGCACAAATCACCAAAACTCGTGGAAATTGTTAATGGTAACCCTATTCTTATCACATATCAATGTCTCGGGAAGTGGTAATTACTAATAAATTTTGGGTGATAACAGGTGTCAACACACACCCTCACTAGGAGTCTTACTATTGACACTCCTTAGCGTCAACTTTTACTAGGGCTTTTTACCTGAAGGAAAACAAGAAAACACACTAGTCTAGGGTTTTAACTGATAATTTCCACGAGTTTTGGTGATTTGTGAAATTTCCAGGGAATTTTCCAGAAAGGACAAAAAGAGGGATTTAAGTGCAAATTTACCACGAAACTTAACCGCGACGCAACTACAACGCCAACAGGTTCAGGAAGGGTCTAGAAGACACCCGAAGCAGCGGGGCCCGCAGAGGATCCCAGGTGGGGCCGGCCGGCCCCACCCTGGGGCTGGTCGGCGCCCTAATTCCACCGATGGCCGCCGCCTTCTGGAGTCTTCCTCCCACGGTTCCTTGGAAGCCAATCAAAGCATCCCTACGTCGATTTTAGGTTGGTTTGATCCGACGGTGCACATGAGATGAAGACGCAGATCGCTGACGTGGCGGTTCCTTGCCCCCTACTCCACCTCGGCCTATATAATGACGCCCCAAGGCCCCTCCAAGAGGCATTCTACACCCCGGTGCTTCATATTCTCTACATAATTAGGGTTAGGGTCCCTCTAGTTGATCTAGTTCTAGTTCATCTAGATCTAGTTCATCTAGATGTAGCAATTAGGAGAGACTAGTTCTTCTAGATCTAGTCTTGTTTAGAGATTAGAGAGATTGAGTAGAGGAGTAGAGATTCCGGAGGAGTTTCGGCATGTCGGCGCTTCTTCGTGGTCAGTATTCTTCCGATTCAGCTCCCTCGCCTCGAGAGCTGCTCGAGGTACTTTTGTATTTACCATTCCGATTTAAGTAAGCAACTTGTTCTTATTCGTTCTTTGGTTCACATCTCATATTGAGGGCTTTGATCTTGGTCATTACTTGGTTGAAGTAGTATTTCGTAGTGTAGGCGTGGTGCCTAGGCTAGATTTACTTGTGAATGTCCCCTGATCAGCCGATAGTGGTAGCTCGCGTAGGTGACTTTATAGCTACGTTGAATCCTTTGTAGTCCACTTCCCGTTGATAGGACCGATAGGCTTATAGGTGTCCGGTAGAAAGATTACTCTGTTTCTTCTCCTATTCAGGTCTTGTCCGATAAGACGATATTATACAAAGTTTACAGTCGAAACTAGAGTACATTAGCTATTTCCTTTTTCTTGATATGATCTAGCCTAATTGTAGGGTTAAGTTTATAGACGTTGTCATCATCACAACTTTTCCCCTGTGGATACGATATTTAAAACCTCCGGGTAAAATGTGACACTTTGGTATGATATCTGTGGCGCTATGGATAATCCTACTTAAAACTTATTTAATGGAGTGCAGTTAAAAATACCAACACTTACCAAGTTCTTACCGACGTTCTTACAAATGCAAGCAGCGGATGGTAACATTCGGTGGACGGTTGTGATACCTGTGGAGATGCGGCACCGCGATTGCAATGGTCCTTTTTCGGTACTGATCTGAAGAATATGTGGAGCTTGGAAGGCACAAAAGGAGAATAATATGTATATATGGCACACAAATCGAGAATGTATAGTAATGCTTTGAATTATAGTCCTAAGTACTCTTTCTCGTTGCTGGTCTAAAGTGCTTTGCAAGTCTCGGTTGTGTGAGGAACAAGGTGGAGAAACAAATATGATAGATGATAAGAGCACACGAAACAACTAGCTAAAGACACCCGGACAAAGACACGCTCACTTTGCCGAGAGCTCGGATTTTTCCTTTTTTCTGAATTTTCCTCGGATTTTTGTAAAAGGCACTAGTAGAAATCAAACTTTTTATTTTTTCACTATTTTTTTATATTTTTCTCTGGATAAGGATCATAAAAGATGTAACCACAAAAATTGGCACCTCCAACCGAGGTGGAATGTGGTGTCTGTAAATTCAAAGACGTTCTCCGAAAAGCGTGCGAAAACCTTGATAATTTTTTTTTTTATTTTCCTGAATTTTTTTTTTTTGGCAATTTTAACAAAACCAAACAGGCCGTAGGCGTGTTTGGGTCCCCCTGAGAATGGTGTCAAGAAGCTGCTGAATTTTTTTCAGATTTTTCGATAAACGAGCGAAAAGTTATGCCTATTTTACCGAAGGTACCGCAAGTTATGTTTGCCGCAAAGGCACAACACGGCTGCGGCAGTTAGGGCAAAGCGTCCCTAAACTCCAACACCGATCACAGTATTCGCCCAGATAATGTAAGGAGAGCTGCGATGCAGGCGAAATAGCAAAATGACTTGCAACCTATCTAGGGTTAGCGCGCGGCGAGATATCACACAAGGCGGCTAGCGGGGACAAGTCGAGTAATGTGGTGGCTTCGACTTGTTGTTTGGGCACAGTGGATGGGATAGCGACGATTGAGATAAACACACACAATGAACTCTAACACAACCTAACCAGCAACAAGATCTCAACCTGGACACAAAGTCAACACTACGAACTCTGAAACCGAAATATGCAAAGGCTATGGCGCGGAGAGGTTGTAGGATAGGAAACAAATATGGCCGTGGACTATGGGATGAAACAAAACACGAACTAAGGGATAACTTCGAACCTGACGGTATACCTTAAGCTCTGAATACCACTTGATGGGGACGTGATTCCCGATCTTCCGTTAGGTCCTGGATAACTCTCGTTTTGAGTGGAACGCGACACACCGATCCGGCTTCAGATCAAAAGACCCGAACCCTGCAACCTTAGCACCACGAATCCTCTGGTTATCAACCGTGTCACCAACCGGTTGACCTCGCCAAGAAAGCTAATCCGTGCTGCGAAAACGAAGAACACAAGTAAGAACTTCGAAAAGAACGCAGCTCGAGAAAGTTGGGACAAACTGCAGATGAATGATTAAGTTCTCAAGTTGGGGTTCCACAAACCGATGAACGGCGACTGTCAATGGACAGATTAATGATAAAGTAAAGATGAGGGCACAAAGGTCTTTTCCCCTTGTCCTCTATCTATGAACAGAACCATAATTTTGCAGTGCCTTGAGACCATTGTTGAGCATTAGGGTGTTCCATGAGCAAATCCTCTTTGTCATGAAATTTGTGTCTTGAAACAAAATTCCTTTTTATTAACTATTTTGGCTTAACGTTTCTCAAACTCTGTTACCAGAGCTTCTGTAAAAAAATATGCCCGTCAGTATCTTCCAAGTGAGAACCAAATTCTAAGGCTTCAGCAACATGGCAAGGTGTGGAAAGTGCTGTTTCGTATTACCAAGAGAAATTCAATAGGTCTTTCCCATGGATGGAAAGAATTTGTAGGTGACAACAAGTTGCAGATAGGTGATATATGCCTCTTTGAGCTACTAAAGAACCAAAAGATGCTCACTATGAACATCCATATTATTCGGAAATAGGAGTTGCTCTTATAGGCGTATATGCTAGTAGTGTGTTCGTGCTTACTCGGCAGTCCTGTTTTACTCGAATGTAAAACATGATACCTATCCTTATCTGTACTGTAAAATACAGGCTAGAACCAATCTTTGCTATTGCATGCATGGTGAAATTTTCGGAGCAGCATACTTTTTATGTGTTGCTATGTGATACAGAGCTCGGTTGCGATATTTTGGAAAGTTGAAAGGCCACTATAGAGTTTGATCTGGTTGATTTTGGCCTTAAGATGCTTTTCTTTTCAGGCATGGTGAATTTGGTCACTCAAGACATGTTCGTGGCACTTGCATATTTAGATCCTTTTTGGATAAATTAGCTGCAATAGTTAGCTAGTTAATTTGGTCTAACTAGTGAAATTGTGTTAGTTGGTTGTTTAACTATCAATTAGCTAAACTATTAACTAGATCTGCTTGATGCTTCAACTCCTGGCCCAACTATATTATTTTTGTCTTTTTTTGCTTCTCCTAGTAGAAGCTTTTGCTTATCTTCAAATTTTAAATGAATATGAGTGCTTTCATCATCAATCCATTGATATTTTTATTTGAATTTTTCAAACATTTTTAATGTATGGTATTTTTGAATTAGAGCACCTAAGAGCATGGAAGCATGCGATATGTTCTCGTGCCATCTACTCTCGTTAGACAGAACGACTTTCTTTTCTCTCTCCTTTATTTCTCTCTACTGCATGGAAGTGTTGTTGGAAAATAATCGATAAAAGGAAATATTACTTGATATCAACTAACTTGAGTAGATATCGAATGTGAATTTGAATATTATTTATTTGGTTTGCATCTATATCAAAAAAAACACTCAAATTTGTGAAAGGACATTAAACCCGGTGGCCCTGGCGGACGACGGCTACGGCGACCTCTTCCACGTGATCTTCTTCAACCTCTCCAGCTGTCTCACCGATCTACGGAGCGGGATGATGGCATGGGCGATCTGGGAGGTGTACGGGATGAAGCACACAGCGAGGTCGCTGATGGCCGGCGGCGGAGGATCGAAGTTCCAAAGGTATGTATTTCGTACAACAATTCACTGGAGACGGAGGCTTTGGACGGTGAAATTCATTTCACCGGAGACTGTGGGATTCGGTTTTCTCCCGATCCGGCAGCGGACCTCCGTCCTAAAGGCTTCATTTCCAAGTTCTGGGAACTCGAGGATGATGATGATCATGCCTCCGTCACCATTGACGCCGGACTTGGTTTGGCAAGCGGCGGTTCATGGATTTACAAAAGAAAAACTAGTCGAGGCAGAGACGGCTTTACTAGACTCGTCGATCGGGTGGAAGCGTCTTCATCTCCGGCTACGGCGGACAAGAAGGTCGTCTTGGTGAGAAAAAATTTTCAAGCGTGGTCTGTATGCCGGAACTCATCAACGGTGCCGTGGTCTGGAAGATTGCCGAAACCGTGGACTTCACCATTGTTGACCTTGGGTATTGTATGGTGGTGGACCGGCGTTGTGCTAGAGCGGCATCGGCGGGATCCCTGGTCGAGGTCCTGCAGCAGGCGTCGTCCACGGTGACGACGAAGCAGCCGCCGGCCGGTGCAACGTGTGCGTGTGTACAAATTCAAAATACACAGGTTCCTGATTGTGCGTGTGAACAATTTCAAAATACGCAGCTTCCGGATCCACCGTTTCAGCCTGGGTGTGGACCATCCGTGACCACTGTTGGGCCGCAAGGGGTACCTGGGCCCCAGCGGATTGGCTCACTCAGGGTAAGGCATCCAGCACATCTCGCGGAGCATTTCTGTACTCCAGCCATTGACGTCGCCGCCGCCAACGTAATTACTCTAGCTGCGCCTCCCTACGTATCCTTCATCGACGTTGTGCGCCGAGGTATGCAATCCGGCGGCATGGCTGGTGGAGGGAGCGGGATTGACGGAGAAGGCGCTGGTCAAGGGTTCCCGCCTGGCCGTGGCGGTGGCCGTGCTGGTGCTGTTCCGGGAGGGCATGGAGGTCGGCACAGCGCGGGCTTCAATCCCAACCTTGGAACTCACCCGCCAAACTTTGGCCCGGGTTGGGAATATGATCGGCGGCGTTGTGGAAGACATGATGATTATGGAAATTGTGGCCGGTATGAGCCGACACGTCCTAATCGCAATTTCCGGCGGTACGTTCCACAACGAGGGCAAGGTAATCATCAGTTCATGCAGCACAATCAGCACCACTACCAGCCGGCACCAGGCTCACAAATACAGCGCAGCAGCCCCTGCGCCCACAAAGGCAGCCCATGCATCCACAGTGCTAGGACAGCAGCCACCCCCCCCGGTGCTTTGCTGCTCCCCCCCCGGTGCTGGACAAGAGCCACCGAGAGCGGGAGATACTCCCCGCGAATGGGACCGTGCAAGGCAAAGGCAAGGCTGAAATCCACCCGGTGATCCTCCATGGATCCTCATCGGCTGTTGGAGCAAACTTGCAGATGGAAAATTCAGAAATTGAAGCTCCAGGTGTTGGGGCATCAGACGGTTCTCATCCTACTTCAACCAACAATGTTTGCAGAAGATGTGGTGTTAAAGGGCATTTATTGTTTGATTGCAATGCCACTGTCTTTTGTGAAATTTGTAGGAGTAGTGATCATGCTTTAGTTCGGTGTCCAGTTCAGAAGCAACCAAAGCCAGTGGTGCAGATGGTTGGTCAGGCTGCAGATGCCCTTGTTGGTTTCTATATTCCTCATGCACCCATTATTCCTACAAAGAAAGATTCTCGAATGGCATTGGTCTCTATTTCAGGGAAAAGTCTCACAGAAGAGGAGGTCATTTCCTATTTGAAAGTTTTGGTGTCTAAGTCTTTTGCCTGGGAAGTAAAAGGAGTAAATGGGTTTGAGTTCAAAGTTCTTTTTCCGTCCAAAGGGGATTTGACAAAGATGACGAAGTTTAATGCTGATATGAAGGAGGGTGTCACTCTTAACTTCCAGGAATTTAAAGAAGATGAAGAATACTTTGGACATGCTCTACCGGTGGTCTGGATGCGAGTAACTAATCTCCCAAAAATTCTCGGGGAGTATGTCATTCTGTGGGCGCTGGGATCCTTATTTGGTGTGACACGGGGAGGTCGACATGGTTACCACCGAGCTAGTACTTTTGGCGATTTTGCGGTGGCTGTTTTAGAACCATCAGCAATCCCTTCTAAATTGGATGTTATTATTGGTAATAGATATTTTCAGCTCAAGTTTGAGGTGGAACCCTTTCCACCAAACAAAGGGCTTGCAGCATTTGTGGCCTTTGCACAATGGAGGGAATGGAGATCATGGTATTGGGGATCCAAAAGATACTTGAGATGAAGGAAGCTCCGGTGGTGGTACAACCGGTTTCTCGAGCCGAGTGCCGATGCTCGGATGACAAATGCTTCCGAAAAAGAGGGAAAAGGCCCATGGCGCAGATGGAATATGATTGGGATAATGATGACTTACTTGGAGAGGAGGATGGCCTCAGTGACTCAGCTCGTGGGTTTATAGGTGTTCAGAGAGGGGACTCAGTCAAGGTGGTTAAGGCCAATTCCTTTGCTCTCTCAGGATCAGCACCAGCATGCTTGGGGCGGATACATCCACACTCCTCAGTTGTTGCAGGTGGGTCTTCTCAGGCTGTGGTGGTGCCTTCTCTTGTTACTAAGTGGGTTGGACACAAAACACAGCATGGCGGCTCTAGAGGAGGCACCTACAGGGAGGATAGATGGTATTGTGGCAGAGGGTGTCGCGGATGGTACTCAGCAGCTTGGAGTACTTCTTGATGCTATGATAGGAGCTGGAGTGGCAGCGGATGGTGGGGCACAGGAGGATCTTGGGAGTGCCATGAAGATGGCACTTATGTCCGATGGTGAGCTCACACCGGTGCGGCGGAGCAAGCGGAATGCTGGATCGGCTGATGTTAGCTCGCTGGAGAAGGCACAGAAAAGGGTGGCGCTCAAGAACCTCGACAGTACAGAAGGTAATATGTCAGTTAATTCTTTTTGTTCTCACTCTGATGATCATATTAAGACCAACCTAGAGGGGCTGGGTGTTTTATTAGGGGATGATAATGGACTTGTGAATACTTCTGTCAATTTATTGAGAACCTTAGAACAGGATAGACTACAACCTGTTGTTGACTTGAGTGTAATAGTAGATGATGATCAAAATGAGGATGAGGTCGATCCTGACACCTTCACTTTAAGTCGACTCTGTGGCGACTTAACAGAGGAGGTGATGGACGATAGTGGTGCGGACCTTGACAGGGTACTTGTTGATGTTCCTGTCAAGGGGGCACCGATTAAAAAGAAAAAGAAAATCCATATAAAGAATTTTACTGGAAAAAAAAACAAAGCTTTGATCAAATGAAAGGTCTTTTTTGAATTGCGAGGCTTGCGTGACCTCGCAAAGCATACTTTCTTACATGATGTAGCTGCAGATAATAGGCTTGATTTTATAGCTCATCGAAAACCAACGTAAATAATTTCTCGACTCGATTAATCCGGAAAATTTACGTCTTTGGAGCTGATTTTGTTTGGCATTGGCGTTGTCCCGTGGGTATATCCGGGGGGCATGCTAATGGGAGTTAATCAAGAATATTGCGAGCTGCAAGAGATCATTGATGGTGATTATTTTATTAAATTTATTTTTAAAAAATAGGGCAGATGGATTTCAGGTGGGCTCTTTTGTGCGTGTATGGTGCAAGACAAGAGGAGCACAAAGAGAGCTTTTCTGTCGAAATTAGTACGAGCGTGTACTAATTGTGGTGATTTGCCTTTTATTGTTGGGGGTGATTTTAATGTTATTAGAAACCCGTCTGAAAAAGAACAAAGAACAATGCAAGATATAACGATAATTGGCCATTGCTTTTTAATGCAATTATTGAGACTTTGAATTTAAGAGAATTAGAGTTGTCGGGAAGAAAATTTACCTGGGCAAATTATGCTGAGGTGCCAACTTATGAGAAGTTGGATCGTATTCTTGTGACAACGGAGTGGGAGCAAAAATTCCCGTTATCTACTGTTCGGGCACTTATCCGGGAAATTTCTGATCACACACCTCTTTTGTTAGATGGGGGGGAACCGTCCCATAGAGGTAATGCTAGAAACTTTAAATTTGAATTAGCATGGCCGGCTAAGGATGGTTTTTTTTATCTAGTAAAGGAGGTTTGGGAGTCAGAGAATAGGGGATCCTTGCCTATGGAACGGTGGCAAAATAAAATTAGAAGAGTGCGAAGGTACCTTAGAGGCTGGGCTTGGAATGTAGTCTCTCAAAGTAAAAAGAAAAAATTGATTTATTGGCTAAGATAGATATTCTTGATAGAAAGGCCGAGTCAGTGTTATTGTCTTCCGAGGAGGTGGAAATTAGGAATCATCTTAAGGGGCAGCTATCTACGTTGCTAAGAGAAGAGGAGATTTATTAGCTCCAACGCTCGAAAGCGACGAACTTGCTACAAGGAGATGATAATACCAAATATTTCCACTTATTGGCGAATGGGAGGCATAGGAAAACAAAAATTTTACAGTTAGAACAAGATGAGGGGACAATTGTGCGAGACTCCAATTTGGAAACCTATATCACGGAGTACTATAAGCAGCTGTTTGGGGCTCATATTCCCAATTCTTTCTCGATGGATGAAACTTTGAGGCATGACATACCTCAAGTTTCGGCAGAGGAGAATGAGGAATTGGTGGCACCATTCAGTGAGGAGGAGATTAGACTAGCGGTCTTTGATATGGAACACAATAAGGCACTGCCCCCTGACGGTTTCCTACGAATTTTATCAGGTGTTCTGGGACGTGATTAGACTGGATTTATTCAGCCTTTTTGCAGAGTTCCATACAGGGAGACTGCCCATTCATAGTCTTAACTTTGGGGTAATTACTCTCCTACCCAAGATATCTGAGGCAACTCGAATACAACAATATAGACCCATATGCCTGCTAAATGTTTCCTTCAAAATTTTTACAAAGGTTTTAAACAATAGAATCTTGAAAGTAGCGGATAAGCTGGTAGGCCCATCTCAATCTGCCTTCATTTCGGGACGTTATATAATGGAAGGTGTTGTTATGTTACATGAAACAATCCATGAGTTACATAGGAAACACCAGGACGGTGTTATTTTAAAATTGGACTTTGAAAAAGCATATGATAAGTTAAAGTGGCCTTTTATTCAGCAAGTTCTTAGGATGAAGGGCTTTTCTCCAGTATGGTGTGATTGGATTTCCAAGATCATGACTAGAGGGAGTGTGGCAGTTAAAGTGAATGATAATATAGGACACTATTTTTAAACAAGAAAAGGAGTTCGGCAAGGGGATCCATTATCTCCTATCTTGTTTAATATAGTGGTTGATATGCTTGCAATTTTAATTGCTCGAGGCAAAGCAGATGGCCAAGTGAGAGGTGTTATCCCTTACCTTATAGATGATGGACTTTCTGTCCTTCAGTATGCAGATGACACCATTCTTTTTATGGATAATGATATTGAGCAGGCCAAAAACATGAAGCTTGCTTTCTGCTTTTGAGCAGTTATCAGGGCTCAAGATCAATTTTCATAAGAGTGAGTTGTTTTGTTATGGGCAGGCCAAGGACATTCATCTAGATTATATGCAAATTTTTGGGTGCAATATGGGTTCATATCCGTTTAGATACCTTGGTATTCCGATGCATCATAGGAAATTCTTAAATAAGGATTGGAAACATGTAGAGGAAAGATTTCAGAAGAGACTGAGCGGTTGGAAAGGGAAGTGTCTATCAGTTGGAGGGAGACTTGTTCTTATCAACTCGGTCCTTAGTAGTCTTCCTATGTTTATGATGTCCTTTTTTAAGTTGCCTAGAGGGGTGTTGAAGAAGTTAGATTATTTTAGATCGTGATTCTTTTGGCAAGGAACTGAGCACAAGAAAAAATATAGGCTAACAAGGTGGGAAATAGTGTGTTTGCCAAAGGATCAAGGTGGGTTGGGTGTTCTCAATCTAGATGTTCATAATAGATGTCTTCTAAGCAAATGGTTGTTTAAGTTGTTAAATGGAGATGGACTATGACAACAGCTACTTAGGAAGAAGTATTTACGCCACAAAACCTTAACTCAAGTTCAATCCATGCCTGGGGACTCAGTTTTGGACCAGCCTTTTGGTGGTTAAGGATGAGTTCCTCTCTTTAGGCAGGTTTGATCTAGGTGACGGATCCCAAGTTCAATTTTGGGAGGATGCGTGGATAACGCCACGTCCCCTAAAATTGATCTTTCCGGCATTATATAATATTGTGAGAAAGAAAAGCGCTTCTATTCGAACAGTACTGTCAACGACCCCTCTGAATATAGCTTTCAGGAGATCTTTGATAGGGAATAACTTGCGAGATTGGCACAATGTGGTGCTTATGGTTGCACAAGTTCATCTTTCAAATACCAGGGATCGTTTTGTTTGGGGGCTACATCAAAATGGGGTGTTCTCAGTCAGTTCTATGTATAGAGCGTTACCAAATGTTCAGGCTGTGCCATTTAATAAATTGATATGGAAATTAAAACTACCACTTAAGATTAAAGTTTTTATGTGGTATTTATATAAGGGTGTCATTTTAACAAAAGATAATTTAGCTAGAAGACATTGGCAAGGTGACACGAAGTGTTGTTTTTGTTCAGCCCAAGAATCAATTCAGCATTTGCTTTTTGATTGTCATTATGCAAAATTTATGTGGAGAATTATTCAAGTATCTTTCAACCTAAAGCCTCCAAGTAGTATACATAATATGTTTACAAGTTGGTTGGTTGGGTTGGATAGATCTATTAAATCTCAAATACTGGTGGGAGCAAGTGCAATCTGTTGGGCGCTTTGGCTTACCCGGAATGAGGTTGTGTTTAACAAGGTGTTAGCACCATCTTATTTGCAGGTTATCTTCAAAGCGACACACTAGATCAGATTTTGGTCTCTTCTTCAGAAGGAGAAGCTTCGCCACTCAATGAAGATGGGATGTCGGGCTATTGAGACAGTCGCGCTACAAGTGTTTGTACGGCACGGCTGGAGATTTAGCAATAGGATTGCTATTTAGTGCTACATCCTTGTTATTTTTCATGAGTTATGGCTCAACACTTTGTTTTTGTGATCCCTTGGTTTGGCATTTGGAGTTGAAACGATTGTAATAAGGAACAGCTATATGCATCAATCGATGCAGAAACTGGGATATTTAATATATTCCCTTTTCTAAAAAAATGTAACCTGGTTGTAGAGCCTCTGTAGCACTATGAGATCTTGGATTCGACTTTCCGTGGGAGCGAATATTTTAGGATTTAAGGTATTTGTGCTTTCAGTGGTAGACGATCGTAAGGGTGAATGCTCCTGTATTGTGAGCGTCTTTCCATCGTTGAGGCTAGTGATGAAAACGGAGGGAACGAGCTGCAGAAGCAGAACTGCTCTCTCATATTTATTTTCAGAAATGCTAAATAGCGTCGTCGGATCCGCGCGGGGACACAGTGAAGGCTGTTGGATCCCGTGTCGGCAGAGCTTTTCCTCCCTCCCCTCCAGCAGCGACAGCGATGGTGGCGGTGGCCGAGCTCGCGGGCGCATATGAGGTAGGCATCCTCCTCCTCCTCCTTCGCCAAATAAGAAGAAGATGACGACGGGGCTAGGGTTCTGGCATCGAGCCTCTTCCTTTTTCTTCTCCAATTCCGGCGGGTGTAGAAAGGGCTGGTCAGAGGGAGGCAGGTAGGCCAGACGGTGGGGATGGTGGTCAAGCAGTTTAGGGGAGCTAGCAATGGTAGCGGCAACCAGTCCGTCGGAGTTATAGAAGATGGCGGCGGCCTAGCTCGCCAAAGCTGAAGAAGATGTCAGCGGTGGTGGGAGGGAAGAGGGAGGTCACCACGAGCACTAGGGGAAGGGGCAGTGGTTGGTAGCGGGGGCAAGGGCGATGTCCGGCAGCAGTGAGCAGCGGGAGGAGGAAGAACAGTAAAAAAAACGGATGCTTCCTCCTCTCAAACGCTCGAATTTTAAGATAGGTCTTTTTCTTGGTAGAAACAAGATCATGTTAGAAAAAAAAACTGGGATCGCAGAATCTAGATAGAGGAATATGAAAACTGACATGGATTGGGATTTGGCAAATTGGCAAATTTAGGTTAAATCACATGATCTAAGATTCTCGAGTATACATGTGTAAAGTCACACAAAAATATACACCTACAATGACAAATCTAATATTCACTTATACGTCACGTATGTTAACACGCTAACATAACACAAGAACTTGTAGTTGTCACGTATAGTCGTATATAGAAGACGAAAAGGTTTTTGTCCGTTTGAGGAGCAAGTCACGTATGTTTTCCGTTGTGACGTGGCATAGGACGTGTGTATGTTTCTAAACTTTTTAATAAAACACGTGCTAAGCACATTCTAGAAAAGAAAAGAGGCACATGTAGCTGCGTTGTAGGGAGTGTTTGGACTACCCCTGCTCCATATTTTCTCAGCTCCGCTCCATGTTTTTAGCTAAGCAGGTTTAGCTCCACGTATGCAGCTCTAGGAAAAAAGGTGGAGTTGTGAGAGCATGTAAAGAGGTGCTTCAGGAACTATATTTTTTTTGAGCTGTTCCATGATAGAGTTCATGGAGTAGTTCCAAACACGACGTAGTAGTACTCTGTTTGATAAAAATGCAACTCTAGCATAATGTCATATTTTAATATCTTAACTTTCATTAAAACATCATCAATATCTATGATATCAAATAAATACTATTATATTAATTATAAAATATTTTTATAGCGCAAATTAAAATAACACGATACCCTATCATTTGTTTTATATTATATTACTCTTATATTATTTATGCTTATAAAATTATTAATCATTACAAAATTTAATCATATAAACTTTATATTATAATAGTTAAAATTTGTTAGTCTTATTATTGGTCAAAATTTTTAGATGCAGACGTGGTTTACTGATATTAAATGCAGACGTTGGTGGGTGGGGGCTTTGATAGCCGCTAATTCTCATATAATGATCCAATAAAAGCTCTTGGTGTCTCGCATTCTTCCGTCTGTCTCCGAAGAGGAACGGGCGGAAAGTCATCCTGTTCTTCTCCTCTCCTTTTAGGAAACGTTTCTGCACAACTCACTGTAAGCTATCCTTGTCCTTTGGTGACTCCTATGGATTTATTTCTTTTATTTAGATAGTCTTTCCTTCGGTGACTTCTATCGATTTCATTTATTTAGATAGTCTTGAGGAAATCTTTTATACATCATTAGAGTTTCGTGCTTTATGTTTCTTCCGTAGCCTAGCTGCGCCCCTTGTTAGTTCCTTTTTTTCTCTAATCTCTCTCTCTCTCTCTCTCTCTCTCTCTCTCTAAGATGATCATTCATATGTAGTTTGTTTTTCCCTCTGTAATGCATTTAAGTTCCTTAAAGAATAGAGCGTCAAATTGTTAAAAAGGGGAGGATTATTGGAGGAAATTGGACAGGTCATAGCTAACAAAGAAAGGGTAAAAAGCAAAGGTTTCTTTATGCAGGCATGGTACCAAGATGAGAAAGCCTTGCAAGGGATGCAATAAGAGGGATGCGAATTACCACCGGAATGATCACACAGATGAGCATGGCAAGCATTTCTTCAAGGTTTTGATTGGTGATTTCCATAAAAGATTGGTGAGCAATTTTCTTGCACACTATGTTTCCGAGTATTCAGCTTGTGGAATACCAGAAGGTGGTCGGTGGTCATTACCTTCACAGAAGTGGAGTAACTTTTGTTACTAAATTCAATACTGTGGAATGTGGTAGTGTTTCCAATTTATATTGGCATGTTGTCCCTAAGCCTACTGATCAATGCAAAGATCTATTTTGGTAGCCATGAATGGAATAACATCACTTGCAAGACTATTTGGCAATGTTTACAGCAAACTTTCTGCACCAAGGGATAGGGGCAAAATATATATTTACTGATTTTACAAGATATTGGCAGCATTAATATCAAACAGCTTCAAGTAATGAAATTGAATTAATCAAGCTATAGCAACTCTTTGATTCTTTAGTTGCTAGCTGTTTTGCATCTGGAATCAATTTAGTGTTTCATTATATGATGGTGTGCATCACTGGTTTAAATATAGTTAGCTGTGATTATATCAACCAAAATTGCAATACAGCTATGTTTGTGTTAATCTTATTACTGCAGGTCATACCCAGTAAATTTGCTAAATATTTCAGAGACAAAATAGAAGGAAGTATTACTCTTGAATCACATGGCGGTTATACTTTTGATGTTCAAGTTGCAAAGAATTTGGGCAGAATAGTGCTTCAATCTGGGTGGAAGTCGTTTGTTAGTGCCCATGACTTGAAAGAGATGGACTTTTTGGTATTCAAGTATGACGGGATGTCTCGGATGAAGGTTCTGATATTTGATCCTAGTGGTTGCGAGAAAGTGCCACCATGTTTTGTCACAAAAAATGCTATTAGTGGTGAGTTATTGAAAATACCAGACACTAAAAATAAACCATGGAAGCTAAGGGACAGGAGTAGGGTCAGGATGAATGCATCAAGCTCCCTATCCAACTCATCAGGTTGAGTCACAATGTCAAACCCAGTAGCATCTATGTACATCTTCAAGATCATGATATCATTACTTTGTTTGGTCATAGGCGGTATGACATCTTCAGAAGATGATGAAGCATATCCTGTTCCAAGTTACATGCTCCCACGACACACCAGCCTTGATAGTATTCAAAAGAAGAAACTGAAAGAAAGACTCCGAGCTGTTTGTTCTGAAATCCCCATCTATGTGTGTGTCATGAAGAAGACACACGTTTCTGGACGATCTCAAACTATGGTGAGTTAGTTTTCTGTTTTCTTTTTTTTGTTCCAGGATTAATATCGCATTTGAAATGCACGTCCTTCTTTGAGCAGGTTGCTTAACTTCCTAGATGCATTGAATCAATTTACATGCTAGGTTCGATGGAAAACTTCAATTGTTTTGACTTTCCAACACTGAAAACCGTTTCCCTTTGTAACCAGGTCTTCTCCGTAAAATATTCTGATGAATGTCTTCCATTCAAGAGTGGAGCAGTGATTCTTGAGTGTCATGGCAAGAGTTGGGAAGTGATGTGCCGCATTCAGGCTCCGAAAGCTCAATGCAAATTCAAAAGGCTTTGCACAGGGTGGGCACGGTTTGCAGCTGACAACAATTTGCAGATGGGAGATATCTGCCTCTTCGAGCTACTGAAGACCAAGAAGTACAGGATGAATGTGCATATCATTCGCAAAGAGTGAGACTTGGGAAATGCTTTCTGCTGCTCTTTTTCGACTTCTGCAGCAGTGGCAGTAGTGTTTTTGTGTTTGATAAGAGTCAGTTATGGTCATGTCTATTGGTGCCAATGTTTGTAGTACTGATATTAATGCTTTTATGCTTGCCTTAGAAATGCTTACTTGCATTGTTTCAGTGCTGAGCTATATAATCTATGGTTTATCCATCCCCTGTTTGAGTGCTATAGTTGAGGATGCTTCGCTTGTAAAGTTGTAATCCATCTGTGTTTTTGCTTCTGCTATAATGGAATTAGCAACAGCAATTGTGATACATTGGTTGGATGCCTGTCCTCCTTGATGTCAACTGGTGCAGGCGTGCAGCCTTGACTGTAAACCCCTGGCCGCCGGCAGGTCGCCGTCGATGTGAGCGCTCAGCGAGATCGGAAGAAGGAGGACGCCGGCGAGGCAAACCCCTCAGCCTTGGCGTGTTGTATTGCTAAGCAAATGTCTGAATATCTCAAATCCATACAGCATCTGGTACTTAGGTACCGATTACAGAGACTGAACACTAGGTCCCACCTGGCATAGGCTAATACATGGACACATAAAACATGAATACGCTATGGCAATATGATACTGATGTGATACACCATGGTAGACAAAATAATAAGTACACATTCACGCATGAGGGAAAGAAAATTGATTTGCTTCCTTTAACTCCCGTTGAAATTGTGCAATGTGAAAAGGAACTTTGATGAAAAGAAAATGAATGAACATGCTTTAGATTCTAGCGAGGTACCTAATGAACAATCAAAACGCATTAAATTGAAGAGATACGTTTTACTTGCTACTAAATCTACTCTTGCTGAAATTGATGCTCATGTTGAACCATGTCATGCTTTAACTTTCAAAAAGTCTATATGTTCAATTGATCCTATTCCTAGTTCTATGTCTCTGGTTGGTACTAACCTTCTGTAGGAGAACTAGGATGCATTCTCAGCTGGGAGACCACTATGGCTGCCACCTTTGCAAGGGATTGAGTGTCAAGCCGATGATATACTTCTAGAGCTACAATTGATGTCATTCGCTAGAGAAGAAAAATGTACTTGAGTCAAGGGAAACTTTAATTCAAGAAAGGGAGGATCATGATAACATCACTCCTTCAAGTACAAGCCAAGAAGATGAGGAGGATCAGTGTAGGATCAGTGTGGGCAGTGTGGGCATCCAACTCATCCGCAACATGGCGGAGATCCAGTCCAACTCGAGTTGGAGTCTGTCAGTGTTTAGCCACTGATAGCCTGCCACGGGGTTCCCGTAGCAGTTGATTCGGATCTTGGCGAATAACTAGAACTCGGCGGTTTTACGCGAGAGGCACACGGTTTACCCTGGTTCGAGCCCTCGTCGTCGAGTAAAAGCTCTACTCCAGTCGGCCTTGGCCTTTTGCGTTGGATTGATGTCGATTGTGTATTGTTAAATGCATTTACAAAAGAGGGTGTTCTGGCTCCTTTTTTTATAAGAGGAAAGGAGCCAGAGCTATGGTTTCTAATCCTAGTCGGACTCATAGGAAGTGTTCTGTTCCTATTACAGAGGTTACTTTCTATTCGTCTAACTAGGATGATCCGTATTCTACTCGGATCCGTCCTTTTTGCTCTTGTCCTGACGGGAGCCGTGCTGGTGAGTAGTTGCCTATGCCCCGTATCGACAAGCCCCCGAGCATTTCGAAGTAGAACTCGGGGAGCGCCTTGCTTCTGGAGTGATGCTTCGAAGTGGTCTAGCTGTAGAAATCTTCCCTTTTTGTGCGCCGTAGGTGCACTCATTGAGTGTAGCCCCCGAGCCTCTTGCTACTTATTTATAAGTAGCTGGAGGGTCTTCGAGAAAAAAAAATTGAGGGTATATACCATGTAGCCCCCGAGCCTTCGTCTGAGTTGTTTTGGTTAGAAAAGAAGTCGGGCGATGGCTTTTTAATTTCTTCAATCGTAGCCTTCCGATTTTTCCTAAGTTCTTTCTTGCTACTATTAGTTTCTTTCTTGCGGGTAACTATTAGTTAGCCCCCGAGCTTTTTCTCGAGTTTTTTCTTGCGGGTAAACATTAGCTGCAGCCCCCCGAGCTTTTCTCCGAGTTCTTTCTTGCGGGTAACTATTAGCATTTTTCCGAGTTCTTTCTTGCAGGTAAACATTAGCTGCAGCCCCCGAGCTTTTTCCGAGTTCTTTTGTGTAGGAAACGGACAATGGCTCGTGACTTTGCTTTTACTGTGCTTTATGTCTGCTTTTATGGTTGGGCGTTTGGCAGCTGGTGGTGTAAAGGCTTTTCTTTGTTCGGAATATGCCTGGAATATGCTCCTTTCTTTGCTTTCTTTCTTGCCCTCTTTTATTGTCCTTGTCGGTGCTTCTTTGTCTTGGTGAACTTGGTCTATGTACGCCCGATCTGATCCTATAAATTAGACCTCCCTCTCGGTTGCTTTTAGTGTCTTGTAGTGTGCTTCTTTCTGTTTTTGTAAAGATGATAGTTTGTGAGGTGGAGCAGCCCCCGGGCTTCTTTCTTGTTCTTCCAGTATGGTCCATTTAGTGGGTAGAAAAATTCTTGAGATAGGGATTAGAGGCGGACTAATCCCGAGTAGCATTGTGATTGGAGGCTTGTTACGGTAGGTAGAAGAAGTCTTGAGATGTGCCTTATCTTTGGGTCATTTTGCACTCTTAGTTCTTCTTTTCCACTCGCCGGACATATGCTCTGCGTGGGAAGGTTGCCGATCCGCCTTGTCCTCTAGGCTGTGCGGTGCAAAGCGGCGACCAACCAACGCAGAGCCGGAGCCCTCTTGTTCACATGGGGTCCGATTCAACGTGTGGTTGGAGAGGCCTAATGTGATGCTTGAGAAGTCAGTGCTACTTTGGCGATCTTAGATGCACTATATTGGTGTATCTAGGTTGCTTTGGATCTGCTCGGCCCGGACTGCCTCAGAGGTAGTCTGGGTCGGCAATGGCTATCACCTTGGTTGTCTAGGGGTTCTGCGTAATTGTTTTCTATGGCAGAATTCCACTGGGTTTCTTGTAGCTGTTGCTTTGGTTTTCTTCTGAATTCGATGGGTCTTGTAAGACTTGTAACCTTGTATCCTGTAATATTGAAGAATATTTGATCCTGCAATGATCCGAGTTGTTTTGTCCTGAGTTTATGGTTGTCCATCTTCGAGCCAACTTGTTTTTGATTGATATGGAGACTGTCTACCTTTGAGTAGACTTGTTTTAGCTTAGAAGTTGGCTGGCTTCCTTCAAGTGAAGTTGTTCGTGGCCGTCTTCCTTTGTGTCGACTTGTTATGATAATCTTGGCAAAGCTACCTTTCCTTGTAACGGCACAATATTTTACCGTTGGTGGGTAACGGGATAAGGACCGTTATCCCGTGATTTAAAGGTTTACTGGGCCTTTCCTGTTACTGCGCCTTGTATCCGTTGGCCTTTTTACCGTTGCCCCTTAAGTGGGCCTTTTAAGACCGTTCTATAAATTAGCTGCGGTTACTGTTCTTTCTTCTTCACCTTGCCTTTGCTTCCTGAAACCCTAGCGCCGTAGAAAAAAAAAATGCCCAAATCTTTGCTTTTGCATTACCACGCATCCTCCTCTTAGCTTGGCTGCTTGATTCGTTGCATGGGTAGAAAGAAGGTGGCTTCCAAGAAGTCGGAAGTTGAGAAGCCCGTTCTTGAGGAGGAGGCCGACGAGCAGCTGAATCCCGAATTTGCTGCTATGAAGGCCATCGCGAAGAACTTCCCCCCTCCGACTACTCAGGAGAAGCACCTAATTGAGTCGCAGGAGTGGGGAATGATCCAGCCTAAGGAGTTTTCTGGTTGGATTGCTCCTAGCGAGCATCGCGTTCCTGTTCCTCGCCCAGGTGAAATTGTTCTTTTTGTCTCTTTTGTTCGCGCCAGGCTCTGTCTTCCGGCTTGTTCTTTCCTTCATCGTTTCCTTCGTTATTTCTGTATCTCCCTCCATGATCTTACCCCCAATTGGGTCCTTCATCTTTTCGTCTTTGATCATTTTTGTGAAACTTTCCTTGGTATTCCCCCCTCTCTGAATTTGTTCCGATTTCTTTTCCTTCTTAAGCCGCAGCCCCGCAATGATTCCCTCCACACCCTTGGTGGATGTGGGATTCAATTTCGGCGGGGGGCATAAGTCAAGCCACTTCTTTGAGTACGACCTTGTTGAATCCGTGAAGGACCGGGCGGTCCGAGTGGTTTTACGCCGGAAATCTTGACGGGGGGTCTTTGGTGCTCCGGCTCTCTCCAAACCTACTCCCCGCCTTGTTTCTAATGATCGGTGGGAGAGGGAGCAGCTTACTCTGCCGAGTTGACTCTTCTTCAACCTCTTTTTTGATCGGATAAGCTATTTGAAGCAAAATGGCTTGTCCGGTTTTTTGCTATTGTGGCAAGTTATCTTCGTCGCCGAGTACAGCCTTTTGAAGGCACGGGAGCATTTTGGCTTCGAGTACTGCGGTGTTTGAGATCCCTCCCGTATGGTGGCCACGACCGAGTTTGTCCAATGGCGAGGTGCTTGTGCCTCTCCGTAAGATTTTGAAGGGAGCATCGGTGGTCCCCATGATTGGCTTTTGAGTACTCGGCCAGCAATCCTCCTCCTGGCTGTAAGTTATATTTTCTTGTTTGTATTTATGCTTTTTGAGTACTTTTTGATAATCTTGACTTGTCTTCTATTCTTTTTTGAAGCCTTTTGGCGGGGATTTTGATGCCGATGCTTCTCTTTATGTTGACGGGGGAGATTGCTCCTCTTCCGGCTCCTCCCGGCTCTCCCGGTCATAAGGTAATTGAAGGCCGAGTTATTTTGCGGGTGTTTCTTTGATGGAGCCTATTCTTCATATGTTCCTTATCGGCCCGGTGGCCCTTCCTCGAATTACTCGTGCTTTGGTGTAAAGAGACCTGCTTTGTGGGAGATTCTTCTTCTTCTTGGCCGAAACGGGCGCGTTCTTCTCCTTCCCCTCGGCCTTGGGTAACCTTTTGATAGGTGAGGGGTTGTTTGATTTTCCCGACTTGTTTTCCTTTTTGAAAAGTAGTCTTGATTCTTCTTTCTTGGTAGAAGGTGGGTCGGTTCTTCTTTTTTTTTTTTTTGATGAGGTTTGAGGATGTTGACAACTCTCCCCTTCTTTGCCGGTGAGTGTTGTCTTCTTGGTTTTGGTGTGTATACTTCTTTGCTCTTTTATCTTTGATTCTGGCTCTTTGTAGCTCCCGGGCGATTTCTTCTCAACCTCCGGTTTTGGGACCCTTGCCGGGTCCTGCTCCTTCGTCTGCCGGGGTTGTTGGTGGATCTGGAGCAAGTCATGCCTCCTCCACCACCTCGGCCTCGTATTGCTTTCCGTCGTCCCCCCCTAAGTAAGTTTTTCTTCTTTTCGACTTCTTTTTTTATTTTTCTTGCATCATTTGTCTTTGACTTTTTGGTTTTTGTAGGTTATCTGCTGCTATTTCTTACGCTCCGGCTTCGATTACGAGAAGACGGGAGAGTGTTGGTGTGGTGGGTCGGTGTCTTTGCGACCCCAATCTCTTTGTGGAGTCTACCCTCATGGTGACTCCTTCTTACTGCTGCTTTGGAACTTCTTCACTCTTGGTTGCTCAAGCGGTTGTGGCGACTTCTTCGAGGAGCGGACAAGTTGCCATTTGCCCAACCCCTAACTTCTCCTCATCCTAGGGTTGGGTATTTTCCTCCTTTGTCTCCTTTTTATCCTCCTTGGAATTCTGTTTGTGATTTGAAGTTGATGCGGGGATTTGGAAGAGGATTTTAATCCGAGTTCTCGCCTTAAGAGGCTTGAATTAGGATTTAAGTCCTTTGTCGAGGAGTTTCGGGTAGGACGGCTTGTTTGTAGATTCTCTTGTCTTGTTCTTTTTCCTTAATTTCTTTCTATCCATATGCGGGGAATACGTAAGCGATTCTGACATCTTCTTTGGCTCATCGAGTCTCAAAAGAAGTTGTTGGATGAGTGGCTTCTCTAGCGGGCTGGCGCTTGATGAGGAGCGTCAAGGGCGTCAATCCTCGGAGGCGCCTTGAGAGCTCGGGTTTGTTCTTTGCTATTGAATCCGAGAAGAAGGCTTCTCGAGATCTCTAAGGTACTTGTAAATGCTTTTTTTGTTGCGTATAATTTTGTCACTGCTTTTCTCTGACTTCCTTTTGCTTTCTTTTGCAGCTTTGAAAGAAAAAGTACTCGGAAGAGACTGAAGCTTTGAAGCTTGAAGTAAAAACCTTTCGTAATGACTCGGAGAAGGTAAAGGAGGATCTTGAAGAAACTTTAGCCCGGGCTCGGCCGATTAGGCGTGGTGCTGATCGAGATCTTTTTTGGCTAAGGCATCAATAGAAGATTTGTCTATTCGTCTCAAGGCTTACGAAGATAAGTGGTCGGCTCTGGCGAGTTACGTCCAAGATCTTGCTTCCATCTTTGAGGAGGCCTGAAGATGCAGGTCGACTTGGGTTCGGTTTATTCCCCGACCGACCGAAGCGGACTATCAACTTCGCCAAGGATCTTTGTTTTGCTTGGCGTCTAGGGTGTGTTGGCTCGCATCCGAGTGATTGATCCCAACTTTCTTCTTGATAGAGTGATGGATGGGACTCATACTCCCCGAGGATGAGCAGGCACTTGTGAGTCCGAAGCCGCGGTCTTAGCCTTAGCTCGAGAGTTTCTTGATCTTGTAGAAATTACGCCCGGTGCGTCTTTGATGGTGGTGATGATCATCGGCCAGATAGACTTCTTTATTGTAATGAAATTTTGATGTCTTCTTGTTTTTTATATAAAAAAGAATTTTCCTTCTTGAATCTTGTCAAATATCTTGTTGTTGACTTGAAATGTTTGAATATTTTGTTGTCATCGTACTCCCTTTGATGTTGTGAAGCCATCTTGGAACAGTTAATGTTTAGGCTAGGTTGCAGCCATCTTGTGCTTTAATGATTAGTTCGGACCGTAGGCCCTCATCTGAGTTCTATTTCTCTAGAAGTCGGGATAGGTCGAGCTCTCTCTTGGCTCTCATCTAGTCCTGAAAAGGAGCTAGGATAGGGCGAGTGTTGACTTCTTTAGCCGTACTCTCATCGGTATTGTGAAAAATAACCCGGAATGGTTGGGCTCGGGGGCTGGGTTGTAGCCATTTTGCACTTCAACGATTAGTTCGGACCGTAGGCCCTCATCCGAGTTCTGTTTCTCTAGAAGTCGGGATAGGTCGAGCTCTCTCTTGGCTCTCATCTAGTCCTCTAGGATAGCACTTCTTTAGTCTCGGTATTGTGAAAACAACCCGGAATAGTTGGGCTCGGGGAGGTTGTAGCCATTTTGCACTTCAACGATTAGTTCGACCGTAGGCCCTCATCCGAGTTCTGTTTCTCTAGAAGTCGGGATAGGTCGAGCTCTCTCTTGGCTCTCATCTAGTCCTGAAAAGGAGCTAGGATAGGGCGAGTGTTGACTTCTTTAGCCGTACTCTCATCGGTATTGTGAAAACAACCCGGAATAGTTGGGCTCAGGCTAGGTTGTAGCCATTTTGCACTTCAACGATTAGTTCGGACCGTAGGCCCTCATCCGAGTTCTGTTTCTTTAGAAGTCGGGATAGGTCGAGCTCTCTCTTGGCTCTCATCTAGTCCTGAAAAGGAGCTAGGATAGGGCGAGTGTTGACTTCTTTAGCCGTACTCTCATCGGTATTGTGAAAACAACCCGGAATAGTTGGGCTCAGGCTAGGTTGTAGCCATTTTGCACTTCAATGATTAGTTCGGACCGTAGGCCCTCATCCGAGTTCTGTTTCTCTAGAAGTCGGGATAGGTCGAGCTCTCTCTTGGCTCTCATCTAGTTCTAAAAAGAAGCTAGGATTCTGTAATCTTTATTGAGTAGTGAAACTTTATTGGATGAATAGTACATGTCTTTTGATTTCTAAGCAAAAAACCGTCGTAACTGAGAGATGTGCCATGAATTTTTTATTGGAGCTCCGTCTTCAGTCATCAGTTCGTAGGATCCTAGTCCTGTTACTTTTGTTACTATGAAAGGACCTTCCCATGGGCTGAGTAGTTTGTGCCTCCCATCTGGTTTTTGTATTTTCCGGAGGACTAGATCGCCGGCTTGTAAGGTTCTTGGTTGGACGCTTTTGTCATAATATCTTCTTAGTCCTTGCATATATCTTGCTGATTGTAGTGTTGCATTGACTCTAATTTCTTCTAGGCTGTCGACTTCTAGTCTCCTGGTTTCTTCTGCTTCCCCTTCATTGTGTTGCTCAATTTTGGGAGATGTCCAGATTAAGTCGGCTGGTAGTACGGCTTCTGATCCATATACCAGGAAGAAGGGCGAGTAGCCAGTTGCTTTGCTTATTTGAGTTCTTAATCCCCAGACTACTTTAGGTAGTTCATCTATCCATTTTGCTCCATAATCTTTGAGATTTTCATATAGTCTTGGTTTTAATCTAGCCAAGATAAGACCGTTGGCTCTTTCTACTTGACCGTTTGCTTGAGGATGAGCTACTGATGCATAATCGATGCTGAATCCATGATCTTGAGCCCAACTTTTGAATTCATTAGGCGTGAATGGTGATCCTAGGTCGTGATTATTCTGTTTGGCATTCCAAATCGATTTCCTGGATGAACTCTTGTGCTTTGGCCGAGCTGTATTTTACCAATGGCTTGTATTCTATCCATTTAGTAAATTTGTCTATAGCCACAAAGATGTACTCGAACCCTCCTTTGGATTTCTTGAGAGGTCCGACTTGGTCGAGTCCCCAAAGATGAGAATGGCCATCTTTGGTGGGATGCATATTAGATTGTGAGTTGGGACATGTGCCTGTCTTGCAAACATTTGGCAATTTTTGCGGTGTTTGACTAGTTCTTCGGCGTCTTTTTAATGCTTGTTGGCCAATAGAATCCTGATCGGAATGATTTTCCGACTAGTGTCCTTGAAGATGCATGATTCCCGCAAAGCATCCGGAGTGCATTTCGATAGTATTTCTTTTCCTTCTTTGTTGAGACATATTTTAATAATACGCTGATGATCTTTGCTCTCTTGTAAAGGTTGTCTCCTACTAAGACATAATTTTTGCTCCTTCGATGACTTGGGTTGCTTCGTTTTTGTTCTTTGGGTAACTTCTTCTCTTTGATGTAGTCTATGAATACTTGCATCCATGTCGAGTTGTTTGTGCGATCATCGAAATTTGCTCTTGTCTGTTTTCTTTTTTCGTCTTCTTTTCTCCTCGACTTGATGGATGGCTTGTTTAGTTCTTTTACAAAGACTCCAGTAGGGTACTTTTTGCCCTGTCGAGCCTAGTTTGGCTAGCACGTCAGTACAACATTTGAATCTCGTAATATATGATGAATTTCTAGTCCTTGAAAATTTTTTCTCGAGTTTTCTTTCGATCTACTGCATATAAGCGTCCATGTTCTCTTTAGTGCAATCCCATTCTTTATTGACTTGGTTAACTACTACTGCGAGAATCTCCGTAGACTAGTAGTCTTTTGATTCCAAGTGAAGTTGCGACTTGTAGGCCGTGGATGAGTGCTTCATACTCTGCTTCGTTGTTGGTAGCTTGCCATAAGATTTGCAGAACATATCTGAGTTGTTTTCCGTCAGGTGCGATGAGTAGTACCCCCCTGCTCCTGCCCCCCCGTTTTAGGGATCCATCGAAGTACATTTTCAATGATCTAAGATGGTGTCGGGGAGTGGGTTGTTGTATCTCGGTCCATTCTTTCGGATAATGCCCGAGATTTGATTGCCTTTCTTGGTGTAAATTCTATCTTGAGTGCTCCAAGTTCAAGCGCCCATTTTGAAATACGTCCGGTTGAGTCTCGGTTTCTTAGGATGTCTCCGAGTGGAAAATGTTTACCACGACTACTTTGTGATCCTCAAAGTAGTGTCTAAGCTTTCTTGAAGTTATAAGTATTGCGTAGAGTAGTTTTACGCACGTGTGGATATCTCACTTTTGATATCGTGAGAACTTCGCTTATGTAGTATCTTGGTCTTTGTACTTTGTAGATGTGTCCTTGTTCTTCTCTTTCAACCACAATAGGCGTGCTTACTACGATGTTGTTGCGGTAATGTAGAGCATGAGGTCTTCATTTTTCTTTGGAGGTACTAAAACTGGAGATGTCTTGATATATGTTTTTAGCTTGTCGAAGGCTTCTTGTGCTTCTTCATTCCGGGTGAACTTATCTGTCTTCTTTAATAATTTGAAGAAAGGTAAGCCTTTTTCCCCAAGTCTGGAGATGAATCTATTGAGTCTGCCATGCAACCTTCAAATTTTTGTAGGTCTTTGATATCGTAGGGTGGGCCCATGTCGGTTATTGCCTTGATTTGTTTTGTGCTTGCTTCAATTCCTCTTTGGCTTACTAGAAATCCGAGTAGTTGTCCCGATGACACGCCAAATACACACTTGTTGGGATTGAGTTTCCACTTCCACTTTTTTAGATTGTCGAAGGTTTGTTGTAGATTTTCAATCGGAGAATCCGGGTTCTTTGTTTTGATGACTACATCATCCACATATGCTTCGCATTTTTTTTTCGATTTGATCGCCCAAACAAGCCTAAATTGCTCTTTGGTATGTTGCCCCTGCATTTTTTTAGTCCAAAAGACATTATTTTGTAACAGTGGCGCCAAAGGGTGTGATGAAAGAAGTCTTGCTTTGGTCTTCTTCTTTTAGTGCAATCGATGATATCCCGAGTAGCGATCTAGAAAGGATAACAAGGCTGATCCTGCTTGTTGAATCCACTATTTGATCAATTCTTGGTAATCCAAAAGGGTCTTTGGGACAATGTTTGTTGAGATCTGTGTAGTCGACGCACATGTGCCATTCATCCGTGTTCTTTTTATGTACTAGAACGGGATTTGCTAACTAGTCTGGATGTAAGATTTCTTTTATGAATCCTGCTGCTAGTAGTCGGGCTATTTCTTTCTTTATTGCTTCTTTCTTGTCTGGTGAAAATCGTCGTAGTCTTTGCTTGATTGGTTTTGCTCCTTTGTTGACTTCGATTTTGTGCTCGACCAACTCCTTTGGGACTCTGGCATATCAGGTTGGTTTCCAAGCGAATATGTCCTTGTTGTCCCGTAAGAAGTTGGTGAGCGCGAGTTCCTATTTGATAGGTAGGTTTGCACTGATCGTAGCAGTCTTGGATGGGTCACCTGTCCCTAGGTCAATCTTTTTGGTGCCTTCTCCTTCAGCTGTGGTGAGGGTACTTTGCTTTTTGGCTGGGATTTCCATTTCTTACGTTCTTATTTCGCTCTTTGCCGAGTTGATTTCTCCTTGTATTTTTGAGGATATCTGTATTGCTTGTATATCGCATTCGTAGGCTCGTTTTTTAGATCTCCTCTAAGAGAGAGTACTCCGTGTGGACCTGGTATTTTGAGTAATAGATATGGATAGTGAGGTATGGCCAAGAATTTTTTGCAAGTGCTGGTCTTCCCAATATTGCATGATATGATGATTCGAAATCTGCAACTTCAAACTTGATGAGCTCGTTACGTAATTTGTGGGAGTTCTAAATGTTCTTGGTAGTGTAATCTGTCCGAGAGGCATGGCTGGTCTCCCGGGTACTATCCCATAGAATGGTATACTTGTAGGTGTGATCATTTTTGAAAATTCTGGTCCCATCTTTTTTAATGTGTCTGCGAATATGATGTTGAGTCCCGCTCCTCCATCGATGAGTACTTTGGTTACTGTTATGGCGGCAATCGTAGGTCCGAGTACTAATGGATATAGCCCTGCGTTCCCAACACTTGTCCATTGATCTTCTCGTGAAAATTGTATTGGATATTGGGACCAGTTTAGATATCTGGGTGTTCTTTGGTTCTGCTTTGCATGATTGTTCGCCAAGCAAGTTTGTCTTCTTGTTTGCTCCTAAAGCCGGGCACTCCTGAGAATATTACTGATACTGTTGCTCTTGGGTTTTGGAAGCCGTTGTCGGTTGTGCTGTCTTCTTCTTTCTTCTCTTTGTTTTCTTCTTTGTCTTGTTTGTCCTTCTTTATATATCTTTCTTGAAAAATGCGACATTCTTCCATAGGGTGAATTCTGTTGGATGATAGATGCATTTCATATTTTCAAGATCTTCAAATCTTCTTCTGCCGGGTAGAATTTCTTTCTTTCAATGGAAGCCACCATGTTGTCTGAGTATCTCTTTTTATTATGATAGTCTTGTCTGTTGTCTTGGTTATCCCATCTTCTTGAGCCGTCTTGATATCTCGAGTTGTCCTGATATCTTGGGTTGCTTTGGTTGCTCCACCTTTGGTTGTTTTGTTCGTTCGAGTTGTTCCTTCTGTCCGTATTGTTTCTTTTATCCGAGTTGTTCCTGTTGTCTGGAAATCTTTCTCGTGTCTTTTCTTCTTTGTAATCATCTTTTCCCTTTGTTCTTTTTGAACTCATCATTTGTCCAGGGGATTTTCTTTGCAAAAATCATGAAACATCCATCTTACTTTCAACCCATATGAGAATGCTTCTATTACTTCTCTCTCGGTGATGTCATGAACTTGAGCCCTTAGTTCTCCAAATCTTCTGTAGAAATTCCTGAGACTTTCTCCTGGGTTTTGTTTCAGTCCTTTCAACTCGGCCTGGGTTATTGGATGTATGAGTATTCCTGCGAAGTTTTCACAGAAAGCCTTTTGAAGGTCGCTCCATGTCTTGATAGATCCAGGACGTAACTTGTCGAACCATTGAAGTGGTAATGTTTCTAATGCCATTGGAAAAAATAATGCTTTGATGTCATCATCCCCTCCAGCTAGCTCAATTGATTGGGAATAAATTCGGAGCCATTGCATTGGTTCTGTTTTGCCATCATACTTTGAGTGGTTGGATGGTTTGAATTTGTGAGGTAATTTTACTGTCAGTAGTCTTCCTGCGAAGCAGGGAAATCTGTCGGGTACTTTTTCTGGCTTGTAGTCGGAGTCTGCTTGACTGTCGTATCTTGAAGTCATTCTGGGAGGGCCTCGGAGTGGTGTTGGTAGTCTTTCTCTGTTCTCCCCCGTTTTTTCTGTCCAATCGTGATGTAGTTGAGTTCTTCTGCTGTGATTTGGGGTTGATAATCTCTCGAATGCGGAAACCCTCTAAGTTCTCCGACTTGTGCATTCGGATGGTATATGACGGGGGTGGTACTCGATCGTCCTGTATTCTTTGCGCAGTATCTCTGAGTAAGCTTCTAAGTCTGGCTTGTTCTTCACTTGGCCTTTGTATGGCATTTATTTCATTGATCAATTCTTGTATTTTTTCTACTTGATCGAGTCTGGTTCTTGCTGTGGCACGCCTTTCCTCGGCTTCTTTTTCAGCTCTTCTTTGATTGTACTCGGCTAGCTCTTCTTCATACTTGCGCCATGCTTCTCTTCATTCTTGAACTCGATTTCTCCTCCCTCCTTTTTTTCTTGTTTCTTCTTTCTCTCGGCTGCCTTAAATTTGTCGGTCTCTCCTTCTCTTGTGACGGAATTTGCTTGGAATATCGGCTTCGATTCTTCTGAAGATTTGTAGTCGGGTTGGACTGGTGGTACTAGGGGTTCCCTTATCATGAACACCTCTTTATGCGTATTGGGTGGATAGCTGGGTTCTTCTCTCAATGGTTTACCATATTGAAAAGGAAGGAAGGTGGAGTACTTATCTTGTTTGAAGATGTTCCATTGGTCGAGGTAGTAAGGTTCCATTGCCTTCGAGTGATATTCGATATATTCGTGCCGAGTTGTTGAAACCGAAGTGAAAAGAACTCGGCTTGTCTTGTAGATTTGAGCTTTTCGGCTTCCTCTGTGAGCTTGAGTTTTGAAAAAAATTTCTTGTATCTTCGGCTCGGGTTCTCGAAGTAGTCGACCACGGAGAATTTCCTTGTTAAATGCGCCCCGCAGACCCCGGCTTCAAACGAAGGTTGATCCCATCGGAAAATCATCCTCTGTGTAGGTCCGTCGAGCCTTTGACGTTGATTTCGCCGAAAGCCCCTACCCGGGCGCCCATTTGTCGGTGTTTAGCCACCGATAGCCTTAGCCACGGGTTCCGTAGCGGTTGATTCGTATCTCGGCGAATAACTAGAACTTCGGCGGTTTTTTACGCGAGGCACACGGTTTATCCTAGTTCGAGCCCTCGTCGTCCGAGTAAAAGCTCTACTCCGTCGGCCTTGGCCTTTTGCGTTGGATTGATGTCGATTGTGTATTGTTCCTCTGTTACAAAGAGGGTGTTACGGCTCCTTTTTATAAGAGGAAAGGAGCCGAGCTATGGTTTCTAATCCTAGTCGGACTCATAGGAAGTGTTCTGTTCCTATTACAGAGGTTACTTTCTATTCGTCTAACTAGGATGATCCGTATTCTACTCGGATCCGTCCTTTTTACTCTTGTCCTGACGGGAGCCGTGCTGGTGAGTAGTTGCCTATGCCACATATCGACAGAGTCCATCTCGGATTCCACAAGCAGTCTTAAGTAAAATTGAACCCAGGCCAGCCAACCAATGGCTTTGCTTTCACATTGAAATTCATCCGGAGTCAAATGGGAATTATCGAAACAAGTTAGTGTCCAGAATTTGTCAGGGTGTTATGACACTGTCTTTTGGTCCGTTAGGCTATGTATTGTTTTAGGGCCTATTAGAGAGCACATCCAGGGGTGATGACGCCCAAGACTATAATTATATTAGCCGGTGTCACTCTCATTAGGGTATGGGTTTTGTTGCATTCTTATTTTCCTCATGAAACTGGCATTGTTTGTTGCACTTGTATGGCCAAGATCGCCTGTTGTGAACTAGGGTCCCTATTATTGATCTTGTTTACCAATGTTGGCTAGTCCTTTGGAATTAAGACTTGAATCTCTCATCAAACTCATACATTTCATTTATACTTGTAATTTAAGATTGTATTCATCCCGTTCTTGTTTGTATTCTTCATTTGCTTGTAGGAAAAGCCTTCTCTGTGAGGTTAATCGTGTTGTGCATGGTTGATAACCAACGAAGGAGTGGTGTAACGGTTGTGAGGGTCTGAATCAAACTTGGTTTTAAGCCTAGATCATGAACGTTGAGTTCTCCAGCAATCAAAGTTACCATGTCTATCATAAGATCAGGTTGCGTCTACATCAAGAGAGACAAAGGTACAGTGTCGGCTGCTCGGAAGACGGAGATGGCATGGCAATGCTGGCAGCAGAGAAGATGAAGATGCTCGGTGCAGGGAAGATGAAAATGGCATCGCGATGCTGGCTACAAGAAGATAGATATGCTCAATGTAGGGCTCTTTCATGCGAATGGGCGTGGGTGGCGAAGAAGATCGCAAAATAGAACAGGTTGGCAGCATAACCAGTGGTAGCCTGGTAATTCTCGCGAAATGTTGAAAACCTATGATCCAGATGATTTTGTCCTTAGGAGGCTCGAGAAGAGTTCCAGTCCATTCATTTATGAAGTTGTATTATTTTGGTGCATAAATTTAGGTGGACTTAGATTGCCTGTGGGGGCGGTTGGGCAGGATGGATTTAGTGAAGAAAATTTTGGTGTATTAGAGAGGGGTAAAGATTATGATAATCACAGACCATGCAAAAAATAACATAAATAATACTCAACATGAAATATGTAAAACTGAACTCCACTATCTTTCCTAACTTGTGTTAGGGCAAAAATGTAAATCGATGTCTCACTTAATACCTGTAGTGGCCAAATCTAGCTAACAGAAGGCTCACGTAAGGAAACAAGTTGTATTTTGATGTAATTAGGTAACTTCAAAGGTAATGACTTCGATACTGACGGTTGTACTTTATACAACCTAAACGGCCACTCTATAGGCCCACCTTCCCTTATGTTGCTGCTCTCTCTCTACCAAAGACCAGCGATTGGCGAGCTCCTCCCCACGCCCCGCCCACTGCTTCCCCGTGCCCGCATCGGTCACACCGGATCTGGCGGATTCAGCGTAGGCCATGGCAGATCCAGTGCTGGCCAAGGCGAATTCGGTGGATGTGGCGCCTGCCATGGCAGATCTGGCGAATCCAGCGCCGGCCATAACAGATCTGGTGGATCCAGTGAGGTATGCCTCCTTGTTCTCCTCCTCCTAGATCTCTGAGCTAGGTTTCTAGCGTGCTCTCCTCTTGACTTCTCCAACTCCAGCAAGCTTTGAAGAAACTGTTTGGTGAGGGGAGAAAAACTGACCAAGTTGTGGGGATGATCGGCGGGTGGTTTAGGGGCTCTGGCGGCGGCAAAGGTGGGTCGGGCTAGGTCGAAGCAGGGGAGTTCTAGTAAGGGCAAGCTAGGGGGTAGCCACCACGAGCATGCTATCGCACCGCTGCGGTGGGAGGGATAGTGGTGGGGGCGAGGGCTAGAGGAGGAGAGCAGCTGCTGGTAAGGAGGAAGAAGAGGGCGGCCATGGCGCGGTGGGAGAAGCCATGTGCATGGCCATAATTTAACCTTGTTGGACTTCATCAAAATTAAGAGTGCCAACAAAAAGAAAGCGAGACTTTTTGTAGGGTCTATGGAAATAGTTATCATTTTGTAGAGTATATTAGATTTTGTAAGTCTAATCTATGCGGTTGGACTTTTTGTAGGGTATATTAGATTTGGTAAATCTAATCTAATACTTAGAGGAGTTAGACTTTTTTAGGGTATATTAGATTTGGTAAGTCTAATCTAATACTCAGGGGAGTTAGACTTTTTTTAGAAACATTTATGCGGTTGGACTCAAGAAAAATCACGGTAAGCTCTTCTTGTCCTTTTGGTTTCTAGCGGTTTCCTTTAGACAGTCTTGAGGAAATTTCTTTGCCTCTAGATAGTCTTGAGGAAAGTCCTTTGACCTACACCTACACATATCATTAGAGGTTCGTGCTTTCTGATTCTTCCGCTGCCAGTCCTCCCCCTTGTCGTGCTCTCTCTGGGATTGATCGTTCATTTTTCTCCCCCTATAGTGCATTTAAGTTCCTTAAATAATGGTGGGACGCCAAATTTTTAATATGGCATACAGAATTATCTGAAGTGTCAAAAAAACTTTGTTTTTTTACCCTTTCTTTATTAGCTATATATGACCTGTCCAATTATTTCCTCATTTTTTCTCTCATCAAGAAGTTACTTCTCCATCTCTAGTGGATACCATTGCAAACTTTTAATTATGCAGGTATGGTACCAAGATGAGAAAACCTTTCAAGGGACGCAAGGAGAGGGATGCGAATTACCACTGGAATGATGACACGGATGACCATGGCAAGCGTTTCTTCAAGATTTTGATTGGTGATTTCCATGAAAGATTGGTGAGCAATTTTCTTGCACACTGTGTTTCCAGCTATTCAGCTTGTGGAATGTTGGAATGTGGTCATTATATTGTCAGAATCGAAGTAACTTTTGTTACTAATTCAATACTGTGGACTGCGTTGCAGCGTTTCCAATTTATATTAGCATGTTGTTCCTAAGACACTACCGATGAAAGATCTATTTTGGTAGCCTTGAATGGAATAACATCATTGCAAGTTACAAGACGAATAATGGCAGTCCTATTTTATGGCAATGCCTTTGCACCATGGGACGGATAAAATATTGACTGATTTTACAAGATATTTGCAGCATTAATATCAAACAGCTTCAGGTCATGAAATTGAATTAATCAAATTATAGCAACTCTTTGATTCTTTATTTGCTAGCTGTTTTGTATTTTGCATCTGGAATCAATTTAGTGTATCTATATAATGGTGTGCATCACTTGTTTAAAGATAATTAGCTGTGATTGTGTCAACCAAACTTGCAATACAGTGACATAGATTTTAAACAGCTCCCTTGCCTCATCTGAAGTTTGTTTGCGTTAATCTTGTCGTTGCAGCTCATACCTGGTGAATTTGCTCAACGTTTCGGAGACAAAATAGAAGGAAGCATTACTCTTGAATCACATGGAGGTTATACTTTTGATGTTCAAGTTGCAAAGAATTTGGGCAAAATAGCGTTTCAGTCTAGGTGGAAGTCGTTTGTTAGTGCCCATGACTTGAAAGAGGCAGACCTCTTGGTATTCAAGTATGATGGGATGTCTTGGATGAAGGTTCTGATATTTGACCGTAGTGGTTGTGAGAAAGTACCACCATGTTTTGTCACGAAAAATGCTATCAGTTCATCAAGATCCCTATCCAACTCATCAGGTTGAGCTACAATGTCAAACCTAATATACTCTCCCTGTTCCAAATTACAAGAAGATTTGGCTTTTCTAGATGCACTAACTTTTTATATGTATCTTGTCATAGTGTGTATCTAAATGTTTGTATGAAACTATGTATCTAGAAAAGTTAAAACACTTTATTATTTTGAATGTAGGTAGTTGCATCAATGTACATCTACAAGATCATGATATCACTATTTTTGTTTGGTCGTTATAGGAGGAATAACATCTTCAGAAGATGATGAGGCACATTCTGCACCGAGTTACATGCTTCCACAAGGCACCAGCCTCGATACTATGCAAAAGAAGAAACTGAAAGAGCGACTCCGAGAAATTTGTTCTGAAATTCACATATTTGTGTGTGTCGTGAAGAAGTCAAACATTTCTGGAAAATCTTAAGCTATGTTGAGTTAGCTTTTTCTTATTTCATTTTTTGTTCTGTTCTCGGATTGGTATTGCATTTCAAATGCACGTCGTTTGGCTAGCAGGTTGTTTATTTTTTTGAAATAAAGGCAGGAGCTCTGCCACTCAATTAAGACGAAAGAATTTATGTACAAGAAGGTTAACCAAACGAGAAGCTCGTCGAGCACCCGAATAGCTAACCACCCCACGCGACGCGGCTAAGTACAACACGACACACTGCCATGGTCATCGTTGCCGAACAGCGCCGACTTCCAATGGCAGGCCACCCACAAGCCACCTACCGATGGGTCCAAAACATGAGGGCACAACCGGTCATCGTTGCCAAGCTCAACAAGAACAGCTCCGACTTCCGGTCATGAACCCACACCTCGTCCCAACGGATGCAGACCCTCCACAGAGCCCTAGACAATGAAGAAGGGGCTCGCCGCGTGTCATCGTTGCCGAGCCACGTCCCCAACGCAGCAGCTCCGACTTCATGTTGCAAAGTCCATTTCCACGCGTCCACTTGGCACCAAGAAGCACAAACACCGAAGGAGACATCGAAGCCACAACAACGACCAAGTGCAACATCTTCAGGAAGAGAGCGACGCCAAAAGCACCACCGTCGCACGTCCACATAGGACTGGATTTTCACCCTTGGTGAAAGTGCTAGAGGGGAAGACACGAACGGCCTCAGTAGGGATAGTGGCGCCCATGGTGTCGCCGTCGTCAAGGCTTTCGCCCGAGGAACCCTCTAGCATGAACGTCGGGCAACGAAACTGGACCCCATGCCCACCAGCACCTCCGTTGTTGTTGTCCCGCCGCCCCCACGTAACCACGGGCATCAACGCCCCGGGTCGCCGCCAAGAACCGCACAGCAGTCCGTCTGTCCGGCAACTTCAAGAGCCGGACCTAACTCCACCACCGCTCGCGGCTGCTGCTGCATCGCCGAGGTCGCGCCGGCCGCCCGCCACCAAAGACGCTTTTTGCGTCGCTGGCGACCAAACCGCCCGGCCACAGGCGCATGCCCCACCATTGCGGGCGCCGCCCCCCGCCCGCCTCCGTCCCCGGGCGCCCAAAGATGTCAGGCCGGCCACTAGGCCGCACACGTCGCTGGCCAGCCCCGCCCGGTTGCAGCCTAGCCTGGGGGCGAACCCGCAAACTGCGCTGCCGCACCGGCCGGTCGGCGTTGCTGCCATCGCCGTGAGGAAAGGGGCAAGCGGAGGAGGAGAAAAGCCCTGCCGCCGCCCCCCGTTCCCCACGAGCTCCGGCCTCCGCCAGCCCCAGCCGTCGCCGGCCGTCGCGCCCCCACCTGGGCAGCTGGATCCAGCCGCCGGGCGTTCCGGATTGGGCCGGCCACACGGGAGTCCACCCGCCGGGCAGCCCGCGCCAGACAAGCGCCAATCTTTGCTCGCCGCCGGGCGCCCACCACCCCGAGCAGGGTGCCCCACGCACGGGGGAGGCAGATCCGGTCGAGTGGACGCCGGATCCGCGCACCCCGGCCAAGAACCCGCCGGCGACCAACTTCTCCGTAAGTCCGAGCAAGGGGCAATTCCAGCTTCCAAAACAGAGAGGGGTGGGGAAGGAGAGGAGATGGCCTGGCCGCCGCCGTCCTTGCCTTCGGCCAGCTTGCTAACATTCGGCTCTGGCGGCGGGCAGGGGCAGTGCACGGGAGGAGCGGGCGCGGGTGGAGTCGCTGCCGCCCGAGCCGCCCAGCAGAGGCGACGGGGGCCGATTCAAAAAATGCTAGCAGGTTGTTTAGCTTCCTAGATATATTGGAGAGATTTACTCGCTAAATTCGATGGAAAACTTCAACTTTTTTCACTATCCGCCACCGAAAACTCTTTCCCTCTGTAAGGCTATCCGCACTCGTGGTACTCTAAATTTATACTTTAAAAGGCCTAGTCATCAAGATTCTCTCCTCTATACTTAATTCTTTCGCACCCATCTATCCTCTATATTATCCTCTATCCACTATGGGGCCCACTTATAACTTTATCTAAATATATCCAAGTGACATCTTGTTTTAACGGATTTATTGAAACAAATTTAATGGTGGAATTAGAATTTAATTTGTATTTTTAGTTTATAAGTTATAACATTTTTTTAGAGAAAAAAAGTGAGGCCCGCTGCTTCACGCTCTCCCGCGCGCTCAGATTCTCGTGTGGGGCCAGCTCTAGCGTGCATGCGCTACCTCGCTATCTGTAACGGATGGACACCGGTGGCGCATGTATTTACAGTACCCGCTGCAGATCATTTTTCCGTCAAATACTACTTTACATGCACAGCTGGAATTTACCAGATGCCTGTACCGTCTCCGGTGCAGATAGTCTAACCACTAACCAGGACTTCTCCAGAAAATATTCTGATGAATATCTTCCATTCGAGAGCCGAAGCTTGATTCTTCAGTGTGATGGCAAGAATTGGAAAGTGATGTGCCGCGTTCGGGTTCAGAGAGGTCAACGCGAATTCAAAACGCTTTGCCTTGGGTGGGCACGGTTTGCACATGACAACAATTTGCAGCTGGGAGATATCTGCCTCTTCGAGCCACTGATGAAGACCAAGAAGTTCAGGATGAATGTGCATATCATTCGCAAAGAGTGAGATTTGGGGAATGCTTTCTGCTGTTGTTTGCTACTTCTGCCGTAGTGCTTTTGGGTCTTGATAAGAGTCGCTTATGGTCATGTCAACCATTATTGGGTCCAACTTCTGTAGTAGTGATATTAAGTCTTTTATTTATGCTTGGCAAAGGGTCCAGCTTGCTCTGCTCTGACTGAGTGTGTATACGTTGTATACACAACGTATGCGCTATCTTTGTTGACGGAACAATCTATGATTTATCCGTCCCCTGATCGAGTTCTAAATTAAAGTTTAAGAGTGTTGAGACTGCGTCGACTGATTCGTGTGCGTGATCCATGTGTGTTTTTGCGTTGCTATAATGGTATTCATTAGCAATAGTTTGTGAAAAATGGATTGCTTGGATGCCTATGCTCCGTGATGTCACCTGCCCTACACCTGTTTGATCAGCTCGCTCATCCGCTCGCCAGCGCAACCAGTTTGGTTGTGCGGCCAGCTTTGCCTGGCTTTGCTTTGCCAGCCAAGCCTAACCTGGCTTTGGCAAGTAAAAGCTGGAAAGCATAAGACCCAAAACAATCTTTACCAGGGGACCATCTCATCCACAATGCCATCTCCTTGCCCAGCTAGGTAATACAGTAGCAAGTGAGGGATCCAAACGGCCCTGGAGTCCCAGCCTGGCCCTGCGCCGGCGCTGCGGTGTGTTGGATGTGATCTAGGTTATCTTGGCACACAGAGTTATCTAGTCCATCCCACACCACTGTTTTGTATATAAATAAGACCAAAGGTGATTATTCTCAAAAAAAAAGACCAAAGGTGATTTAGTAATTACCTAATCCCCTCGACACCTAAACTATCAAACCGACCTATTAGATATTGTGGGGAGTTTTCAAGGTTGACTCGAGAAGTCTAAGTCCTTTCATTAAAAGATAGCTAGCTTCAGCTCTTAACCGGTGTGAATTATGACAGGTGGAATATTTAACCTCTTCAACTATAAAACCGGGTACTCTACCCCATAAACTTTTTAAACCGGTTAAATTACCCCCTAGAGCGGTTTTGAACGGTTGGTTTTGTTTTTTCTTTTTTTATTTTGGCTGAATCTTTGAAAAATCATAGTAAATCATAGAAAATTTATAAAATAGAAAATTCAATTTTATTGGACTCCACATAAGTAGATGTGCACAGTAAAATAATTGGAATAATTCATAGCCGTAATTTCTATGGTCCAATTGTGGTGAAATTTTTATGGTAGGCTAATTATTGTATGTTTGATCTCTAGTAAAAGTTTCATACTTATTGAATCATGTATAACTTAGTTATAAATTTATTTATATTAAATAAAATAAAAAGAATAGATGGCTACCATACAATACTATTCTTTTGACGATAGAAAATCATTTCCTATCCCGGAACCCAAACACCACCTAAAGTAGGTGTAGAGCAGGAGCAGCCATTATTAGTTCTCGATTGCTCGGCTCCACAGAGCTAAACTCCCCTTGGCGTCTCCGCTCTTTCGTCAGGTGATTCAAGGCTGGTCTCTTTTACTGCTGCAGGTACACATTTCTTCCTCCCGCCGCTTGGGTTTCCCAAGATCAAAGATTACATTCATCAGTTTTATCTTCCGTAGCTTGCGATTCGATAGTACTTCTCCAACTTCTTTCGTTCTGTTCTGGCATGCTTCGGTGTGGTAAAGATGAGAAAGCCTGGTAAGAGAAGCAGGGAGGAGAGGAGTGCATATTTCTATTCGGATCACAAGGATGATTTTCGTGAGAAAGCAGTGGACAAGTATTTCTTCAAGGTTCTGGTTGGTGATTTTCGTGAAGGATTGGTAAGTTTTCAAGTCCGTCCACTGTGTTCAGTGTCACTTTTGCGCTGTGGCCACAATACCTTCCTGCTCAGAAGGGGAGATATCGTGTTAGGAATTATATCATCCCCTGTTCATTTGCTCCAAAAGTTTTGGCCTCCATCTTTACCAAACCCAACTCAGAAACTTGAAGGGAAAAATCTGGCATCTGCTTGTAGATGCAAACTGAAATTAAGATATAGGTGCCTTATTATTGTTCTGAAGATATAATAGAATATTATTCATTTTTAATTAATACTAGATTTTGACAGAAATGCTTGTATGACATGAGAATATTTATTGGTTCTTTCACATTTTGGACGTATTATAATTAAAACAGTTTTAATTTGTTTTGATGTCTGGAATGAAATCGTTGCACTATCAGCCAACTTCTTGAATGGAGATATTGTCTCGTCCCCCGTCTCTGTTCATTTGGACCAAAAGTTTTGGCCTCCTGTTTTACCAAAACCAACCCAGAAACCTAAATGTGAAGATCATCTGCCCTCTTGTAGATGCAAATTGAAACCCAAGATATATGTGCAGTATTATTGTGAATATTGTTCATTTGTATCAATGCTAGACATATATAATTATGAGTTTGTTCAGTGTTATTGCTGCAGGCCATACCTGATGAATTCGTGCAACATGTCAGAGGGCTAATAGCAAACAGTGTTATGCTAGAATCACGCTGTGGACACACTTTTGATGTTGAAATAGCTAAGAATCGTGGCAAAGTAGTCTTTCAAACGGGATGGTTACTGCCCATGACTTGAACATGTGCAGGGGCGGAGGCAGGTATGTGGCGAGGTTTGGCGGCCGCCATACCTAAAGTCCGTATGACATCCTAAATATATGTATTTTTATAGTAGGGATACATCAATAATACTCAAATACTCGATACATATGGCGTCAGCTGGACCTTTTGTCTCCTGCGTTGGTGGCCTGGTAGGCTATGCTTGATGGGCCTCATTAACTAGAAGCCCAGAAGGCCAGAACGGAGGAAAGAAATATTATGTTCCCTCTAGTTTACCGTATTTTTGAGTTGGGGTTACTACTGCCAGTGCCAGTGGCGACAGCATCTGTTGAGAGGGCATTCTCATTTATGAAGATTATAAAGACTGAGTTACGCAACAAAATGTCAGATGCTTGGCTTAATGACCTGATGGTGTGCTACAATGAGTGAGGCTTATTCAAAGGACTTGATCTTGCTGAAATTAAGAAAGAATTTCAAAAGAAAAATAGAAGAATGCCATTGCCAAGGTCTGTACCTAGATAATATTTATTATTGGTAAGCATTTGTTTCTTCAATCTAGAATAAAAATAAATTTTCTATTATTCAATCTGTCTATGGCACTACCAGTTGCTAATTCATGGTTTATCTATGCTTCTATGTGCGCAGGTCATCTCTAGGTTGGTCTAGTTAACATAAATGGTAAATTGGTGATCAATCATATATGCAATCTTCATTTACAGAGGTATTTTAATTAAGTGCCCGTGTTTTATCTTTTCAATTTCTGTTACATTTGCTGATTAACATAGTTGATAGTTACATTATAGTATTATACATGTTTGACCTTTAGAAACCCGCCACACCTGAAATTTATTCCTGCCTCCGCCACTGAACATGTGGGACTTCTTGGTATTCAAGTATGATGGGACTTCTCGATTCAAGGTTCTCATATTTGATCTTAGTTGTTGCGAGAAAGTGCCGCCATGCCTTGTCAAGAGAAATCATATCTGTGGCAGAGAAACAAGGGAAATGCACGATGAAATTTCAAGCAGTTGTGAAGATCTTCCCATGAATGTCACTGCTAGTTCATCAACCTCCCTATCTGACTCATCAGGTTATGAGTGACCAAGTTGAATCGACTTGAGTAAGATTTACTTTAAAGATCACCATGACCTCACATTTCTTTCTCTTGGTTTCTGTGTAGGAGATTCTATATGTCCAGAAGATCAGAAATCACATTGTGTTCCAAGTTACATCCTCCCACGGGGAACCTGTCTCACTTGTGTGCAGATGAAGAAACTGAAAGAGATAGTCCGAGCTAGTATTTCTAGGATCCCCATCTATGGATGCATCATCAAGAAGTTCAATATTCATGGAAGATCTCAGGCTCTGGTGAGCTTGGAAACTTTGTTCTTGTCTTGATATTCTACTGCAATTATGCTTCATTTTGGAAACATGTTATTGGAGAATAGGCATTTCCCAGCTTTATGAGGGAACGAGCTACAATTTCAGAAACAGGGATAGGGGAACAGAAGTACCAACGGGAGGAGAACTGGACTCCTTAGCAATCACCATCTTTTTCCTACAAAGCCATGGCCCAGCAAATCCCTTGCAAGAAAAATTAAACCACATATTCTTTCTCCCCCTTTTCTTGGCCAGGTCAATATGACACTAAATAAAATCAGAAAACCAAGTAGGAAAAACATATAACTTTTAAGATTCAATTTTTCAATCCTTGAAGTACTACTAGCTCTACACAAATTGCCTTGAAGAAATAATTTACAATCTTGATGCAAGTACTTCCATCTTGAGCTATTTTTCAGTTGACTTTTACACTTTCCTACTGCACTGCAATCAGGACATACCAAGAGCATATGCTGATGTATATCTACCATTTGAGGACAAAACACTGATGCTTCAATGCTGTAGCAAGAGTTGGGAAGTGCGGTGTGTGATTAAGAAGGACAAACACAGAGTCAAAAGGCTTGTAAAAGGGTGGAAACAGTTTGCTTGCGACAACAAGCTGCGGCTGGGAGATCTCTGCCTCTTTGAGCTACTTGAAAACACGAAGTACACGATGAAAGTGCAGGTCATTCGCGCAAAATGAAATTTGGCGAGAACTTGATGCTGTTGGTGCCAGCTTAGCTTTTGCAATATGGTGGTAGAAATGATTTTAGTTTAGAGCGACTAGCTTACCCTGCTGTTATCCATGGTTTTCCCATCCCCTGTTCAGGCAATTGGTTAACTCATGTTCTGCCTAACTCCAGACTGTTTCACATGTAACCCATCTATGTTTATGTTTCTGATGTGATGCAATTAGCTACTGCAAAGTCAAGCCATGACTTCGCGTTCATTTCTGGTCCTATGATCTTTTCTCTGCTTAGCATAAGAGATTTGCGGCTTCAAATTATGTGTTGCAGACAGATTGAATGTTCACAGATATTGAGCCATTTTGAGTCACAAAAAAAAAAAAAAAAAGATATTGAGCCATTTTGTATGGGAAAGGGATCATATGATGCACACCTTGCACAAAGAGATGCGAATGTCTTAATAGATTTTTATCAAAAAAAATGGTCTTATTATATGGCCATTCTACTGAGCTACTTCAGTACGAGTACATTATATCTTTACAAAAAACTATCTCCAAAGCGAAGGGAACAAAATAAAGGGGAGCCATTATATTGTTGTATGATGGTTGCTACTCCTATTAGTTTTCATTGGAATTTTGATCTAATGTAATTCCCCAAACAAGAGCATATTATTGGCTTACTTCAGAAAGAATATTCAAACTAGAAATTAGTTTCAAGTACTTCGTAGCATTTATCACAAAGGATAACATAGATCGATCTTCATAAAGATGCATGAGATCGTCAGCGCAACTTCTCATGATCAAAATGCAAGTAAGTACTCTAGAGCTGCTGATCTGCTAGTTTTGTTTGGAGGAAATGAACAAAGGCTATAATCTCTTCAACTAATACATGAAACCATGATAATCACTTGTCTTCTGTGAGATGCTGAGTCCATTGAACTGAAGGAATCGGCATCTAACAGAAGAGCATGGTAAGAATAAAACTGAGTGCAAAATAAAGCTGTTGCAGGCATGCAAAAAATGGCATGTGTTCGCCCTGTTTGCTCCAATGCCCGAGTGGAACGTCGTTTCCTGGACCCTCTTGGTTGTCGGGCTCAACCGTGCCGACTGATTTTGGGAGGCTTCGAAGAGGCAGCCGTTCGAAGACGTTCCTAGACATGGACCTGCAACGCCATGCCATGCCATGCCACCCGATGCTGCCGCCAACGACGTGCCTCAAGCCTTCCCGCGCAGAGCGCTCGCCCTGCCAGTCTGCCTGGCAGCATCGGGTGGCATGCGGTGTGTCGTGGCAGCATCGGGTGGCATGCGGTGTGTCGTGGCAGACTCGCCACGACACACCGCATGTCCGCATCGCGCTCTGCTCGTGTGCACCTGCACGCACCACGCCTCGCCTGTGCTGCGTCTCGAGGGCACCGAGAGAGAAGATGATGTTGGAGATGAAGTGACACGAGAGAAGTGCCGACGTGGCTGTTGACTACCATTGGCCAAGGACAAAATAGTCTTTTCATCCACTAATTAGCTTCAGTGCCCGATAGTGGCAGAGATGTTACTCCTATAAAATGAGTTATCCTCACATCAAAAGGTCAATGATATTTAACTTTGACCATATTATTAATGATACATAATGGTACCATTGATAGATCGTTGAATATATTTTTTATAACAAACTTATTTGGAGATATAAATGTTGCTAATATGTTCTATAAAGCCAAACTTAAAGAAAAAAAATCGTACGAGACAAATTTAGAAATAATAGGTTATGCATGACTATAGACATCTAAACATATATTGGATGTAATAGAAAGCACGAGACATTGCAATGGCCAGTAGGCTACTATCGTGCTTGGGCCTGCCTTCCGGCCGGAAGTTGGAGGGATCCCAGAATGTAACCGGGAGCCTGATGCTCCCGAGCGGGATGGATGGGCTCCGGGGATGATTCCAAAGAAAGATGCTCTATTCAAATAGAGATCCTTCCTCGGGATCCCCATGCGGTCCAAAGTGTTGGTGTAGAGGATATTGACGCCGTTGAGTGCCCCTGTAAGCACCCTGGTGAGGTGGGCCTGCTCGACAATGGGGTCGATAGTAGGAAGCGCTCGGGGCTTAGCGTGTAACTAGGGTAATCATGGCGATCGAAGATGACATGGCACCTAGGACCAATGTAGTCGTCGGGATAGTGCCAGCTTCACCATGTTTACCTTACATAGTATGGACCCGGCTGTTACCTATGCCCAAGGTCACATTTTTGCTGAAGGCCATATGACAAATCTATGACTTCTCGGAAGAGAGAGCCCTAGGGCGAATCTCCCCATGGAGACGGAGAGAGGCCGGTCGTGATGCCAAGGGCGAAGCCTAGAGTTTCCCCCCATCGTTAGCGGTGGCTACTTTGTAGCCCAGATATCGTCCACCTAAGCAGGTGGGGGAAACCAGTGGGCCTCGGGCACATGATGCCAAGGTGCTCATACTTAGCGTTAAGCGGGACCTCTATCGCTTCGGTTTCTCAATAGATGTATGCCGGATTTGGCAAGGGAGATCCTCGGGTCCCGTTCTCGGGAGGCCCGATGGCGAAGGTAGCATCGGGGACTCATTATCTGATCGCATGGCCTCTTTGAGCAAATGGAGTTTGCCACAGCAACCGGTGATGTAGGCCAGGCTCCCAAAGTTAGATGACTTGGCCAGGAGCGAAGGGGTCAGCCATGATGGAGAAGTCACTAGGGAAGCAGACACGTCCGTCTAGGGCAACGCCACTTGCTCCTGCGATGTAGTGGGTGGCTCTGGCCACTGTAGAGCCTAAATCAGACCTAACGCACTCCCCTATCTGGCCACCAGCTGTCAATAAGTCAAAATCGTAACATATATTTTGTTCGTCGATATCACTAGTGTGCGTCTCTAGTGGCTCGAGTGGACTCAAGAACACAAAGAAATCAGAGAATGCAGCGGTTTATCCTAGTTCAAACTATCGAGGCCCTATGTCCATACAATAGATAGAGAGATTTGGCAGGGATCTCTTGGTGATAATCCTAAGCTCATCGCTTGAGTCAGTTGCTCCACCCTAGTCAGTGAGGGAGAAGATGATCAGAGGTGGAGGGAGATGGTTGGAGCTTTGCTGGTGGTGGATCTGCTCTCAGTGCAGAGGAAGAGGGGCTACGAGAGATCTGATCTGGGTTCTGTTTGCTCTCAGTTGCTTAGCCTTTCGTCCCCCTTATATACCGAGCAAGGTAGTTTGGGTACAAGACGGTTTGGAAGAGTTTAGTCTATGGTCTACCTACACCGGAGTCTAGGAGAGTGCTGCCACGGTGTGGATGAACCTTGGAGTTGTCGTGGAGCTAGAGTCGCGTGGGGCATTGTCGGACACCCTTATTCTCACACTGTGGGTGCCAGACTACATCGGTCGACCACCTCCACCAAGCTTCTAGAGGCTTCTTGGTGGAGAGGTAACCAGACATGAGGGGCTGACGGATGGGCCCGAAAGCCCCTATAGCCAGCGGAGGGGATTTGGACCCTTGTGTCAAGCCTTGTGTGTGACCCTATTGTGGAACAGTTGGCAAAGTCGCGCCCGCTAAGTGTGGCTCGGGAGCCCCCGAGCCATGGGCGCTCGGGGCTCCCACTGCATGCTTGGGTCTTGGCCGGCGCCAAAGGCTAGGATGACCAGAGTGCCAGGACAAAACACCCCGTTTGTCAGGACTCCAGGGCTCGGGTGAATCCTCGAGCCAAGGCGGAAAGCGTGCTCGGGCTTGGTTTTGTCCTTGGCTATAAAGTGCGTGCAAGCGCAGGCTGTTCTAGAGGGATCATTTGGGGGGGGTCTCTCGATCGGGACTTTTGTATCCTAGGGCTTAACATATCTTTATGTTAGGATCTTGTCGATAACTATTTTCATTTTTAATGTTTATTTTTAAAGGTCATTTTAGTCTTTTACAAGCCACTTTTTTCTTGATATATAGACACTCTTTTGATTATCTTTCAAAAAATCAAGGAGAAAAAAGTCCCATGATGTATCGTTCCTCTAGAATTATTGGATGGTTAAGGGGAAAAGGAAGTAAAGAACACTGCTCTTTCTTTTTGTTTTTATTTTTTAAACTCTGCTCCTTTCTTTTTTTAATATAAATTAACCAGTTGGGGCTTCTTGCCCATCCTGATCTTTCAAAAAAAATGATGAAGCTTGAATTGCCTTCCGATGATGTATCCATGCCTCTTTGCTTATAAAACTTGGATCGCAGTACGCATGTACCCCTTGAGAGTTGAGACAATATTATGGTGTGTTTGGTTTCCTAGCCTCACCTTTGACTAGACTTCCATAATATAACTTGGGCTTGTTTGGTTTGCTATAAGGCCCTTCTAGCTAGGCTTCCACAAGCCCACACGATAAGGTTAGCTAGGATTCCTTGAAATGGCAGCCTTGCTTGGCTGGGCCGCGTAGGGCTTAGCCTGCTAGTGCGTCGTATAAAATCTAGCTTCTGCAACCACCCGCTAGGGTTACCTCGTACTCGCCGCCACTTCCTCGCTCTCTCACTCGCCGCCGCTCCCTCGCTCGTCTCACTTGCCACTATCTTGCTCTCATCTCACTCGCCACTGTTGGGGTTCCCATCAAGGAGCTCCTCGGAGAAGGTGATCAGCCCTTCCACAGGTGAGACCCTGCAGTTTGAAACCGAGGATGCGGTGCTAGATCTCTATATTTGCTCCTCCTCGACGGGAAAATCGTTGTTTAGTGTTTCTTGCCTTTTTCCAATGGTGATTATGATTTGATATGTTTAGCAATGCAAGTTTCCTTTACTAGTATTCGTTGCTTATTCTTGTACTCCATATCCACTTGAGTTTAGGGGCTTTATTAAAAAGAAGGGTACACCTTACCAATTTGAGGAAATGTTAACTAGATGTGAGTTGTAGGTTGGCAACCAAACAAGTTTGTAGTGGGGTTATGCTATGCAGGCCTGCAGGCCAGACTATGCATAGAAAAACAAACACAATTTCATCGAGGCCAACCTTACCAGCCAATGCAATCAACAAAGGTTATTGACTTCTTGGAACCAGGCCTATTGTGGTGCTCAAGCTAGGATCCTAGGCCTGGCTCCAACCAGCCTAACCATCCAAACACAGATGCTCACTTTGAACTCCTATATTTCTAAAGGAAGTCGTTTTTAAGTTGTTTAAGTCAAATATTTTAACTTGGACTACAAATAAAGTTTTATAGGTGTCTGAAAATATAAAAGTGATGTAAGTAGATTAATCATGAAATGTAGTTTTATTAGTGTATATATTGATTATGTTTTATAAATATTTTATATCAAAAGATAGTGGTCAAAGTTATTTTTTTGGACGCCATGTAACAGGAAACTGCAGCTACTCCATATTTCTTCCTTTCGTAGCTTGGGCTTCCCAAGATAATGCAAGATTATCATTCATCAACTTTATCTTCCATAGCTTGTGATTATTACTAAATAATACTTCTCCAACTTCCTTCGTTCTGTTCTGGCATGTCCTCGGAATGCTACTATCTTTGATGCAGGTGTGGTAAAGATGAGAAAGTCTTCAAATCTGAAGGATGAGAATGACAAGGATTTCTTCAAGCCTCTGGTTGGCAATTTTCGTGAACAATTGGTAAGTATTCAAGTCCGTCCACTATGTTCAGTGTAACTTTTGCTGTGGCCAGTGCCACCATATCTTCCTGCTCAGAAGTGGAGATATTGTCTTAGCAATTATCTCATCCAGTCATCCCCCTCTCTGTTCACTTGGACCAAAAGTTTTGGCCTCCTGTTTTACCAAAACCAACCCAAAAACCTGAATGTGAAGGTCATCTGGCCTCTTGTACATGCAAAATGAACCCAAGATATATGCGCAGTATTATTGTTCTGAAGCTATATATTCTAGAATATTGTTCATTTGTAATCAATGCTAGATATATAAGGGCTTGCTCGGTGTTATTGCTGCAGGACATACCTGATGCATTCGTGCAACGTTTCAGAGGGCTAATAGGAAAAAGTGTTATGCTAGAATCAGGCTGTGGACACACTTTTGATGTTGAAATAGCTAAGAATCTGGACAAAGTAGCCTTTCAAACGGGATGGAAGACGTTTGTTACTGCCCATGACTTGAACATGGGAGAAGTCTTGGTATTCAAGTATGATGGGACTTCTCGATTCAAGGTTGACATATTTGGTCATAGTAGTTGTGTGAGAGTTCCACCATGCCTTGTCAAGAGAAATCATATCTGTGGCAGAGAAAGAAGCGAGATGCACATTGAAATTTCAAGCAGTTCTGAAGATCTTCCCATGGAATCCCCTGAAAGTAAAAGGAAAGCTTGGAAGCAAATGAAGGGAAGTATTAATGTCAAGGCTAGTGCATCAACCTTCCCACCCGACACATCAGGTTATGACTCACCATGTTGAACTAACTTGACTAGTATTTACTTAACAGATCATGACTTCACACTTCGTTCTCTCTCTCTTTTTTTTGTGTGTGTAGGAGATTCCATATCTCCAGAAGATCAGAATTCACGTGATGTTCCAGGTTACATCCTCCCACAGGGAACACGTCTCACCTCTGAGCAGATGAAGAAACTGAAACAGAAAATCCGAGATAGTACTTCTACAATCCCCATCTACGGATGCATCATAAAGAAGAACAATGTTCAAGGAAGAGCTCAGACTTTGGTGAGCTTGGAACCTTGTTCTTGGATTGATATTCTATTGCATTATTCTTCAATTTGAAAGTATGTTGTTGAGAAAATGCATTTCTCTGCTTTATGAGGGACCGAACTACAACTTCAGTAACAGGGATAGGGGAACTGAAGTACCATTGGGAATAGAACTGGACTTCTTAGCAATCACCAGCTCTTTTTCTACTAAGCCACAGCCCAGCAAATCCCTTACTAGCAAAACTAAACCACATAATCCTTCTCGCTTTTTTTCTTGGACAGGTCAATAGAATAAAATCAGAAAACATAGAAGTATTTTAGATTTTTTCTGAAGGATCAAAATTTTTAATCCTTGAAGTACTACTAGTTCTAAACAAAGTGCCTTGAAGAAATTTACAATCTTGATGCAAGTGCAAGCATCTTTAGCTATTTTCAGTTAACTTTTAACACTTCCTACTGCAATCAGGACATGCCAAGAGTATATGCTGAGGTATATCTACCATTTGAGGACCAAACACTGATGCTTCAATGCTATGGCAAGAGTTGGGAAGTGCGGTGTCTAATTAAGAAGGGAAACCCCGGAACAAAAAGGTTCGTGCATGGGTGGAAGCAGTTTGCTTGTGACAACAAGTTGCAGCTGGGAGATCTCTGCCTCTTTGAGCTACTTGAAGACAAGAAGTACACGATGAAAGTGCATGTCATTCGCGCAAAATGAAATTTGGCAAGCAATTGATGCTGTTGGAGATTAGAGCGACTAGGTTGCCCTGCTATTATCCATGGTTTGGGCAACTGATTTACTCATGTTCCGCCTAATAAGTCTAGACTGTGTTACTTGTAGTCCATCTATGTTTATGTTGCTGCTGTGATGCAATTAGTTACTGCAATATCAAGCCATGACTTTGCTTGTGAAAGATATGAAAGTTACCAAATCTCTTAAAGAACTCGGGCGCATCCATTTCTGGCCCTATAATCTTTTCTCTGCTAGCACAAGAGATTTGTGGCTCCAAATTAGGTTTTGCAGAAAGATTGAATGCTGTTCACAGATATTGAGCCATTTTTCTATGATGGTTACTACTAGTTTTCATTGGAATTTTGCTCTAACGTAATCCCCAAACGAGAGCTTATAGCATACTTCAGAAAGAATATTCAAAGTAACCATTAGTTTCAAGTACTTCGTAGTAGTATATTTGTTCATCACAAAGGACAGCATGAGAGCGTCAGCGCAACTTCTCATGATCAAACTGCAAGCAACAGTAACCTAGAGCTGCTGATCTGCTAGTTTTGTTTTGAGGAAAACGAATACATGAAAGCATGAGAATCACTTGTCTATAGTGAGAGATGCTGAGCTCTACAGGAACGGCTTCTAGCCTTCTAGACCCTTATTCGCAGGCTTGTCCGGCATGCATTAGTTATGCTCGCCCGACCAGACTTCCACATGCTCCGGGCTCCGGCCCGCCCACACTGCACCGCTCCCCCGTCGTCACCCTGCTACACGACCTGGCGTGAGTGGTGAGTCCTTCCAAGTTCCAGCGATGCTTGTCAAAAGAAAAGTTCCAGCGAGGCCTGTTCGACGACACGATCCAACGCACCTGTATCACCGTCTCACTGGGATTTTTTAACCCTTTTTTAAATTTTATGTTACAAATAACACTACCCAGTTTTTATTTCTATTCTAATGTGGCCGCGTCAGGAGCATTGTCACGTGATGCATGACGGGACACGATCTACCACAGCAGATTAGATGGACAAGGCAAAAATTTATCATGTTCTACCGAATCTTTGAACGCATATATAAAGTATTAAATATAAACTAAAAATAAGTAATCACATAGATTGCGGCTATTTTGTAAGATAAATCTTCTAAGCCTAATTAGTCCATAATTCGATAATATAGTGCTACAGTAAATATATGCTAATGATGAATTAATTATGTTTAAAAATTTTGTCTCGTTCTGATGAGTTATGTGTTTCATTTATTAGTATCCGAATATCTTTTTCGATATCCAATAAAACACCCGGTTTGACATGACAAAAACTTTTATCATTGCATCCAAACACCCGCATCACTTCCATTGGCATAATAAAACTGCAGGGCCACGCCATCCAAACTGGCAGGACAAAGGCACAACCTTGTTTGTGTATAATTAATATACCGATGAAATCTTATATTATTTTTTGATCATCTTAATATTAGATGAAAAAGTCAAAATTAAAAAGTCGTAGATCTCATCAAAAGCTATAATTTTCATACAAAAATTATCTTCATATGAGATCCTAAAAATTATTTTTAAACTTATCTGCCCTTTTTTAAAAAAAAATTATGCTCTTTTAAGAAAAATACATTAACCATTAGGGGCTTCTTTCCCACCGTGAACAGTTGGGCCCATGACGTCTCTAGCGTGTAAAACTTGGATCCCAGAACCTCTGCGAGTCTGTATTAATGGTTAAGGGCAGTCTTAATGCTAAAAATTATGCATAGTTTCTTATCTATCAATTTATATAGACACTATGTGTAGAAACTACGGATCAAATTAATGGTTTCTACATAATATTTTTTGTCCAAATTATACATCTTTCTTCACGTCATCTCATATCTTGGTTCTCATGTCCAATCACATCTTCTCATATCTTGATCCTCGTGTAGACATGGTTTTTTATTTAAGAAACCATTTTATCATTTTCTTCTTTAATTAGAGTCACATCATCTTTTTAAAGTTTTATGGCTAGAAGTGTCCTAATAATACAGTTTTCATATAAGATCCTTTGCAGCCATCTCTTAGCCTAACTATGTAGGCTCTGACAGAGGAGGCGTGGGGCAGCCCTGCTGCGAATCGCTGGCGGGGGAGCCGATCCTAATGCATGGTCGCGCGGTAGGTAGGAGAAGCTAATGATGGAAGGAATAAGGAGAGAAAATAAAAAAAAAAAAAAATTTTTAAAAAACTAACAAATAGTCCTCACCTGTCATCCATTTATCTCACTTTTAATGTCTTGAGACCAAACAGAAAAAACGGTTAGTCGAATCTCTTTTTTAACTAAACAGATAATGGAGTCGTCCTTTCCTACAAATCTGAGACAGGACTATTCTACTCCTCTTTGACTTACAACCAAAAACTATATTGGTTCTTTTGACTAATCCGGTTGTAAGTTTATAGCCCACTCCTCTTTCTCGTGTCCTCACTCCTCCACCTTAGCATGTGACCTGGTTACAAACTTTTATTATTCTTACTATGAGAGTTGAGACGATGTGAGCCCAAAGCATACTTGCTTTGAGAGTTAAAACAGGTAGACAACTACTCCCTCCATTCTCTTTTATTGTCATTTAGATGAATAGCTTTTTATATATATATATATATATATATATATATATATAGGGATGCGCTAATTGATCCCTTGGGTACTAAATATTATTCAGTCCCGACTCCTCCACCGTCCGCCCATCGTGCCCACGATTCTGCAGCGCCACGCCGCACCACGGGCGGTTTCTAGCGTGCGCCTCCACGTTCAACCTTGTACCAGCTGGTTTTTCTTTTTTTTTAAAGTCCAGACGGTTTTTCTTCTTTTTTTTATTCCTGTCGTGATTGTTATCCAGCTAGTTTTCCTTTTTTTTTCTTTTAATTTCTTACTCGTTTTCTTTTAATTTCTGACTTAGGTAGATTGGGATTGGCTTTATTGTCGAGCCAATGTTAGGAGCATAGATATTCTATTTCATATATTTCCTTAAGAATTAAAATTTAATTTCTTGGAGATAGGAAAGAATGAATTCATAGCTAGAAATATAGAATTTAGTGGTCAAAAACAAAAATTCGAGAACAAATAATTTGTATTAAAAGTATAACTATTTTGGTTCAAGAAAGGTATAATTATCTGTTCGTGTGCACGGCTATAAGGATAAAGGCATTATTCTATGAATGGCACCATAAGATTTGTTAAATTATTGTGTCACGGGGAAGGGCGATAAAAAACACTTTTTTGCCCGCAATATTTCAGCATCAGCACACATAGTCGTTGTACAGACACAACCACCAGGCGATATGTAAAACAAAATCATGCTTGGTCTATGAACATGCTCCCAAACCTATTTACACTACCATAAACAGCAAGTTGCGTGGGCATGGCTACTTCAAGGTACAGCACTGATGGCGTAAGCATTTGTGGTCTACTGGGCAGCTCATCTGTTAAGAGACAACTAAACAAGACAAAGTTCAAGGCTTCTCTCAGTCGACCTTCTTCCTGTTTTAAGCCACAAGGAAAATGTGAGTGGTTTGCGGTTTGAAAGCAACACAAAATAGCTCAATTTGCATGGAAAACAAGATATACCAAGGTAGTCTGAAAAACAAATGTCCAATCACGAAATACTAGCATAATTTACTCTTTTGTGTAGGAACCAGGCATCAGCTTATTGCACACATAAATCTTAATAATGGTTAGATCAGGGCATGTTGAAAAGAAGATGACATGTATCCTGAACAGCTAACTTCAGCTTTTGAACTACTACACATTGACAATGATTTTAGCTGATTCGTCAAAAAAACAATGATTTAGCTAGATGTATTGAGGATAATTAGCTTAGTTCCTGTACACATGGTTATTTAAGACATTGTTTATTAGAAGAGTAATTTAGTATGCAGAGTAAGAAAAAAGACCATAACATGGGAAAATAAGACCTTGTCAGCAGTCCTAGAGAGTAGCTGGTGGAGGTGCTGTTAAGGCCCTGTGGAGAATGACTTGGATCTGCAGACACAAAGAGCAAACACAAAAAAAATAAACAACACTAATGAAATATTGGCTTTGAACAAGCTAAATGATTTTAAATTTTTCATAGTATAATTGACTTTCAGAACAACATTGGGAGATGATAAAGAATAAGTAAAATGTTCTATTACTGACAACCATAAATGATGTTACTAAGCAGGACACCAAACTAATTCAATCAACAAGCATTAGAGCAACAAGGGGGGAGAACAGTCATGTGGCTCACACCTATGAAGTTTCAACAGCGAGGCAACGTTACGTAGGAATCAACAATACATCAGGTAGGGGAGTAGAGGAAGACCTAGGACTACTTGGCCATACACAGACAATAAATATCAATAGGAGGTAAAATGCATGGAGAAGATGACTTGGAGGATGATAACAAAGAACAGCAAAGAAGAGGACAAGAAGAGGACCTAGAGGGCCAGATGTGAATTCATTTTAGGATAATTTAAGAACCTATATGCATTTCAGTATACAGAGAACAAAAGGTTTGCAGAGAAGGGAAAAATAATCATCTAAGCTGGAAGGTTGCTGCGCTGGAGCTCATGAACCAAAACAGTAGTGCAGTTGCTTTCATAGAAGAATTACATGAATGCAGATTGAATTAATGAAGTTCAAAGGGATTTCAAACTATAAAAACATATAGTGTTTGAACATTCAGTATGAAATTAGACAGCTGATTGAGGCTAGTACAGTATTAATGGTCACATTGAACAGATTCAATGATAAACACTGCTAAAGTTTGTTTCCCGATTCTTCAAGCAATCATCACTGCCATTGGGTCATCACCAGCCAGACTATTTGTTAGCAAATGAATACCAATGTCAGTATTAATCCTACGCAACTACCATGTCATGAACTTATTAGAATACTCATGTGATGAACCCAAAAAGGAACAGAGAGATAAAGAGATCCATTATACTTATGTGATGCTTGTATTTTAGTTGCCATCAGGATGATGTAGGCACAGCTACTGTAACACACAATTGCCAGGTCTCTCAAACCGGCATAAATTGTAAGACAGAGTTGTTATGCCATGCTACTTGGTAAATTACCATTTTTCACCCCATCCATTAGTTTTTCAAAAAAAAAATAGACATCAATGTTAAAATTGATGTAGCACATCAAGAGCTTTGAGTGATATAGTTTTAGTTTATTCAGACAAACAGTAACTCGACAGGATGCATATACCAAAATAGAAGTAGTGTGTCAACTTAGAAGTTAGAACTAACTAAAATATCATGCAATTGACTATTAAGATACTAGATCAGTGTAATCCAGGGATAGCTTAACAAATGCTGAATTAGCATTAACCGGACTAATGTGTGAACCAAAAAATTTAAAAATTCAGAAGATTAACTGAGTGTGCATATGCTAACTGCATCAAAGAAACAATAGTAGGATATGGAGCAGAGTATGCACCATCTGCTGCCCAGTGGCAAGCATCCCAGTGGTCAGGTTCTACATCCTCCTCACCTTCCCGCACATCGCTGCCACATGATTTATGAACTGATGTACATTACTAAACGCTAGAAGACAAATCACAATAGGGCTCAAGAGTTGCAATGGGAAAAATCTCTCTCATAAAGGATGAATAAGAGACCCCAAACGGTATCAGCAACAAGCAAATGCAAAATGCAAATGCTATTGACTGATCATCTAACAGAAAGCTGATTCCAAAAAGAAAAATGAAAATAATCCTGAAGGATAAGCGCGAAGGCTAAAAGATAATCCACCTGTCCAGGCACGACGGCATTCCAGAAGACGCCTCCCATGCTATAAAGAGAGAAGCCGGCGCTTCAACTCAACACGATCGAAGACACCGGCGCATCCATCCGCACTCCGAAGAGCACCAGCAGACTCATCCCACTTCCACCATAAGCCATGCATAGCATGATCTGAAGATCGTCCACCACTAGTAATAGTAATCGCTATCCACTACCCTTGTAATATATCCACCTCCACTTTGTAAGATAGCTGAATAAAGGAAGTTCCGTATCTTCCTGCGGTTGTAAGGTAATACCCTAAGGTTTGTACTAAGTGCTTGGGGTTTACCGAAAGGGAAAGCCGTATGTAAGCTTGCTCTATGAAAATGAATTAAGCTTTCCTGTTTTAATCCCTGCCTTCCTTTAAGCTCGTTCATATGGGACGAAGTCTCTATGCTAGGGACCCTATAGGAGAAACCTCTGCGTGTGTTGTTGTTCTCGTTCTAGCCCAGGTAGCGGCGTTTGTAGAGAACCCTGTTGGCGCAGAGAAGTGTTCCCTTCGGGTGGAACTAACTGGGGAGACGATAGAGCCTGAGCCCTGTATGAGTGTGGCTGGGGATAGCTTGGGAGAGGAGCAGTTGGCCTGGTTCTTTAGCGAAGCCAGTGATTACTTATACAATGCTTCAACTGCTAAGCAAGGATACAAACAAGGCATTGTTGAGAGATATTTTAATAAGCTACCAGACCCTTTAGGCTCAATGATATTTGAAGAGTATAAAAAGGAAACTCAAGAAAGAGAATATAATATATCTCAGGGCTATAACTTTTGTCTTCAAACAATTAAAGAAAATATGTACCAATATACAAGCTCAAAGATCAATGAAGCGATCGGACTATAATTTCTGTAATAAAATAGTCCAAATACCATTAACATATGGAGAAGAAAGATATAGGCAAAGGAAATATCCTAAAAATTATAAGAATTATAAAAGAGGAAATGTAACGACAAAGAAAAGATATTTTCTAAGAAGATCAGATAATAGAGCACCTTTTCTGCATAAAAGAAATGTAAGGAGATATAATCCTACAAAAAATTATGATAGTACTTGTAGATGCTTCATCTGTAATTTGCCAGATCATTTAAGCAAAACCTATCCTAATAAAGATAAAAAGAGGTACTCTAGAAAACAAGAAGAGCAAGAAAAGGTTTTAATTATAGATAGTGTAAATGAAAATATTCTAGTATGTGATGATGATATAATGGATGATGAATCAATATATTCTATCATAGAAACAGATGAAATAGAATATGATGAAGAAAATGAATCTAGTGAAGAAGAATTAAGTTTAATTGACGAATTATCCGGTTTAAAGATAGAAATGATGAATATTCTTCCTGATAAGCTCACGATCAACTGTTTTGCAGGAATGAAGAAAGGAACAAGCTCTAATGAGAAGAATAACTTTAATATAAGATGTGTATTCTGCATATATTATCAAGACCCAGTAGAAAGAGCTACCTGTAATTTATATTCTAGACAAGCATGCATATTATGTTTAGAACAGAAGAATAATAAGAGATATGAGCTACAAGATAACTCAATATATGAGAAAAATAATATAAAACCAAAGAAAGAAGTCAAGATAGAAAAAAGATAAAGAGGTGAATAAATATTCAAATAATATTCCGCAAAGAGTTTCTCGTACCTAGATTAAGTTTTAAGACCGATCATATCTTATCATTCTTCACTCAAGATATCATAGATCTAATCTGGAACAAATATGCTTTGAAAAACATTATAACACCTTTCGGGATATACAAAATTACTTTATGAAGATATACCAAGGGAAAGAATTACATCCGGTATAGCTATCAAAACCAATATTTTTTTCCCTTAATTTAGATTGATGATAAGCCTATTGTCGCCTCATCAACAATTTATAATACTCATGGCCGACATAAATCTAAAATATTTTAAAAATATACAAAGAAATACTAGAGATGATATATCTCTACAGACCATGATAGATCATGGGTTAATTCATGATATATATGGGTCTTTAAAAGAAATTCTTCAATCTGATCTTGGAAAGGCTATTAAAGAAGCATGTAAGAAATTAGCCGTAATCCAAGGGAGTTATAAAATAAAATATTGTTCCAATCCTCCAAAATTTACTCAACCAATAAGACCAGCATGTCATGATATATATATTACAAAAGGTCAATATAGATTCCCTAATGTATGGAGAATTGAGAACTATGAAGAATTATTTGCCAAAAACACAAACCATGACAATCGGAGAATATTTAGTGAAGCAAAAGAATTAGAAGGCAACACAATATTCGACTCTCAATACTATATGATGTACCAAAATAAAATAACAAGAGTGTTTTTACGAGAATATTATGGAAAATATATTAGACATAGTATAATACAAAGAGAAGTTAGAAGGCTAATTAAGCCTCGCTATGGTGAAGAATCTCTATTAAGAAAACAATATCGAGAATTGCCGACATGCTATGAAATATATCAACCGGATGAGCTAGACCCCGAAGAAGATATAGATTAACAAAAATATTCCCTGTGTTGATAAAGTGTTATCAACAATTCGGCCCGGGGAAGATAATATACATATGCCAAAAACTTAATTGATGTTTGCAACATCAATTATTCGGCGTGGAAGACCATACCCCGCCTTCCGTGAGTTACCAAAGAGAATACATAGAAGCGATCATCAGTAGTCGGACAACAACTGTCCAGGCAAACAAGTAAAAGGAAATAATTGAAGGACATGAAGGTCCTCATCCCCTGAAGGATAAGCGCGAAGGCTAAAAGATAATCCACCTGTCCAGGCACGACGGCATCCCAGAAGAGGCCTCCCGTGCTATAAAGAGAGAAGCCGGCGCTTCAACTCAACACGATCGAAGACACCGGCACATCCATCCGCACTCCGAAGAGCACCAGCAGACTCATCCCACTTCCACCATAAGCCATGCATAGCATGATCTGAAGATCGTCCACCACTAGTAATAGTAATCGCTATGCACTACCCTTGTAATATATCCACCTCTACTTTGTAAGATAGCTGAATAAAGGAAGTCCCGTATCTTCCTCCGCTTGTAAGGTAATACCCTAAGGTTTGTACTAAGTGCTTGGGGTTTCCTGAAAGGAAAAGCCGTATGTAAGCTTGCTCTGTGAAAATGAACTAACCTTTCCTGTTTTAATCCCTGCCTTCCTTTAAGCTCGTTCATATGGGACGAAGTCTCTATGCTAGGGACCCTATAGGAGAAACCTCTGCGTGTGTTGTTGTTCTCGTTCTAGCCTAGGTAGAGGCGTTTGTAGAGAACCCTGTTGGCGCAGAGAAGTGTTCCCTTCGGGTGGAACTGCCTGGGGAGACGATAGAGCCTGAGCCCTGTATGAGTGTGGCTGGGGTAGCCTGGGAGAGGAGCAGTTAGCCTGGTCCTTTAGCTAAGCCAGTGATGCATACGGTGAGTACCGAGTAGGACACACACAAGCATAAGCCTCACGACCGACAAAAACCTTGGTCTCGCCAGCCTTCAAAGATCCTGAGAAGATTTAATTTCCGCATACACGCATACTCACTTAATCACGCACGTCGTTTTCATACTTCACGCATACAGCAAACAAGTGTCTTGCATAGTCTTGCAATAGTAGCTGCATAGTAGCAAGGAAATAAGTGCCTGAGCCACTCTTCTGAGAAGTGCTCTTGCACTATTGTAATTTATATTTTGAATAGTGCCAATATTTTGAATAGTATCGCGAATTTGAATAGTCGCCGCAGATTTTAAATAGTACAGTGAATAGTAACTCAAATTTCTAGAATTTGATTTTCGAATTCATTCGAAGTTCCCATTATTCCCCGTAATATTCGATATATTTGTTACTTGTGGTATCCGAGCCTGGTTGGGTTGAATTTGGATTTGAATTTGAATTCGAATTTAAGGGTGTACTAAAATTTGGTGAAAATTGAAAAGTTACATTATTTAAATTTAGAAATTAATACAGGAAAGACTGTTGTTACCAAAGAAAATCTGAATATCAGTGCGTAATAAATAGTTCAAAGATCATACTTGACATACTTCTCACGGTCAAATAAATTTAATAGTCGACCTAATACATAATTTCTATATATCTTGGGGTAGAAGACAAGACGAACTTGAATTAAAATTTGAAAGGTTACAAAAAGAATATAAACATTTAGAAGAACAATATTTAGTTACAAATACTAAATTAGATACAGACTCTACATATTTTGGAAGAAAGTAAAGCCTGCCTAGGAAGGATCAGTCAAAATAGTGACTATATTAAGAAAGATATATCACTGCATAAGAGAGTTGATAATAATCCTGAATATAGCAAAGAGTTAGTGTTATCATCAACTGAAAAAAGATAGAGGTTAATAGACATTTAAATTCAGATAGATGGAAGTACCCGAAAGTCTCTTCAAGAAGAGACAAATCCCTCCAAGTAGTGAATAAAGATACAAGACCTTTAAGCCTCATAAATAGAATAAAAGGAAGATGTGATGATATTGAAACATTAGAAGATTTGGTAGACGTAGAAAGAGACCTTGAAAAATATCAGAAAGATACTTTAAGAAAAATAAGACCACAACAATTATATCAATTGGACTGGTTTGAAAATAGTAATGGTTTATATAGAATATCAAGAGAAGTAGAATTAAGTGTTCTAACAGAACCTGTTCGCTTAAAGATTGTTAGTAAACAAATAGAGAATGCTCTAAAATATTCGGATATAAATATATACATCAAGGAATGTATATTATAGGAATCAAAGGCATGACAAGAAAGAAATTAGGAACAAAGGTTTTAATAACTTTGCTGGATAAAAAGATAGGATTCAATAAATAAAGCAGCATTAGGATTTTTAGAAGGGGATATGAATGAAAATATGCTAATATCATATATAGTCCCGCACATAATAATGCCAGTCAAAGAGTTTATAGATAAAATGGCTTTTGGTTTCCAAACTAAAGGCTATGAAGACTTTAAAGGAACAAATTTGATAGTAAGTATAGAATTTATAGGAAGACTAACCAATAGGAGTGGAACTAATTATAAAATAAATATAAATAGTGTAATAGAAAATATGCAATCTAAAGGTATAAAATTTATGAGCCCTCTTAAAATAAGTTCTGAAGAAAGGGCAAGTGAAGAATGGAATATTAGTAAATTGATAGAACCTAAGACACTAAAACAACCTAATGATTATATAAGTTATGAAAGTAAAACTGGATCAACCAAGTATTAGATTTACTAATTATAAAGAACGAAGCTTTGATGACCTAGAAACATCTAGCTCAGAAGCAAACCCAATAGAAAATAGAAGACATAGTGTTTGCGAATTTATGGAAAAATTAGATGTAAATCAAGAAATAAAACATTATGAGCAGAAACTAAAAAATATTTCAAATGAATATAACACCTCTATGTTATGTGAATGACCTTCAATAAGAGAAAAAGAAATATATTTCAGACGTGAAATATATAGACTTAATAAGATCAAGAATGATAGGGAATCAAATAATAACAAGTTTAGTGTTCCACTAAAGAAAAATAAAGTGATATTAAAACAAATAGAAAATAAGAAAATAAAAAGAGAATTTGATAATAGCAAAATAAAAAATAATATAGATAATAAAGAAGTCACGCAGAGTGGTAATATTGATAATAATATAAGTGAAGAGGAGCAATGGGAAATTAATAACATGCTTTTATTACAAAGCTATGAAGAAGAAGATGAAGAAATAAATAAGGATTGCAGCAAGAACTCAGATATTATGAATAAAATACTACATGGAAAAGATAATGCTATAGAAGCAATAGAAGTAGAACCAGGTACATCAAAAAAGAAGAAGAGGTGAAGAAATAAAAGTTGAAAGAGAAGAAAGAGAGAGACCACATAGAGCTCCGTGAAAATGGCCACCGTAAAAAGATGAGCCTACATATAGTTATATACCAGGGCAATATAAATATATGGGTTCAAAAAGAAGAGATTTTGAAAAGCCCGCTTCAATTCCAGAATTATAAAAGTGATGGTGCTATCTTAAACCCTAGCAGACATGATCCTATAGATTGGCCAAATATAATTAGTATATGGAAAGGACTGATAGTTCAAAAATATATGCAAAATCAGCATAATATTGGAAATAAAGTAGAAGATATGATTTCATATTTAGAAACATTTTTAGGAGAATCTGCCAAAATTCTTTGGGAACAATGGGTACAAGGTTTTCCTATGTATTATGAAGAATTAAAAAGAGCTGGTAATAACCCATACAACTTTGCAAATATCATATCAAGCATTATAATAGGTGAAGACTCTGAATTAGGGTACACAGTATTACAAAATGAAAGATTAAGAGAAATAGAAAAACTTTCTTTAACATGTTGAAAATATATAAAGGAATTTTCCCAGGATTACTTATACAATGCTTCAACTGCTAAGCAAGGATACAACCAGGGCATTGTTGAGAGATATTTTAATAAGCTACCAGACCCTTTAGGCTCAATGATATTTGAAGAGTATAAAAAGAAAACTTAAAAAAGAGAATATAATATATCTCAAAGTATAACTTTTGTCTTTAAACAATTAAAGAAAATATGTATCAATATACAAGCTCAAAGATTAATGAAGCAATCGGACTATAATTTCTGTAATAAAATAGTCTAAATACCATTAACATATGGAGAAGAAAGATATATGCAAAGAAAATATCCTAAAAATTATAAGAATTATAAAAGAGGAAATGTAAGGACAAAGAAAAGATATTTTCTAAGAAGATCGATAATAGAGCACCTTTTCTCGCATAAAAGAAATGTAAGGAGATATAATCCTACAAAAAATTATGATAGTACTTGTAGATGCTTCATCTGTAATTCGCCAGATCATTTAAGCAAAACCTGTCCTAATAAAGATAAAAAAGAGGTACTCTAGCAAACAAGAAGAGCAAGAAAAGGTTTTAATTATAGATAGTGTAAATGAAAATATTCTAGTATGTGATGATGATATAATGGATGATGAATCAATATATTCTATCATAGAAACAGATGAAATAGAATATGATGAAGAAAATGAATCTAGTGAAGAAGAATTAAGTTTAATTGATGAATTATCCGGTTTAAAGATAGAAATGATGAATATTCTTCCCCGATAAGCTCACGATCAACTGTTTTGCAGAATGAAGAAAGGAACAAGCTCTAATGAGAAGAATAACTTTAATATAAGATGTGTATTCTGCATATATTATCAAGACCCAGTAGAAAGAGCTACCTGTAATTTATGTTCTAGACAAGCATGCATATTATGTTCAGAACAAAAGAATAATAAGAGATATGAGCTACAAGATAACTCAATATATGAGAAAAATAATATAAAACCAAAGAAAGAAGTCAAGATAGAAAAAGATAAAGAGGTGAATAAATATTCAAATAATATTCCGCAAGAGTTTCTCGTACCTAGATTAAGTTTTAAGACTGATCATATCTTATCATTCTTCACTCAAGATATCATAGATCTAATCTGGAACAAATATGCTGAAAAACATTATAACACCTTTCAGGATATACAAAATTACTTTATGAAGATATACCAAGGGAAAGAATTACATCCAGGTATAGCTATCAAAACCAATATTTTTTCCCTTAATTTAGATTGATGATAAGCCTATTGTCAGGCCTCATCAACAATTTATAATACTCATGGCCGACATAAATCTAAAATATTTTAAAAATATACAAAGAAATACTAGAGATGATATATCTCTACAGACCATGATAGATCATGGGTTAATTCATGATATATATGGGTCTTTAAAAGAAATTCTTCAATCTGATCTTGGAAAGGCTATTAAAGAAGCATGTAAGAAATTAGCCAGAATCCAAGGGAGTTATAAAATAAAATATTGTTCCAATCCTCCAAAATTTACTCAACCAATAAGACCAGCATGTCATGATATATATATTACAAAAGGTCAATATAGATTCCCTAATGTATGGAGAATTGAGAACTATGAAGAATTATTTGCCAAAAACACAAACCATGACAACTGGAGAATATTTAGTGAAGCAAAAGAATTAGAAGGCAACACAATATTCGACTCTCAATACTATATGATGTACCAAAATAAAATAACAAGAGTGTTTTTACGAGAATATTATGGAAAATATATTAGACATAGTATAATACAAAGAGAAGTTAGAAGGCTAATTAAGCCTCGCTATGGTGAAGAATCTCTATTAAGAAAACAATATCGAGAATTGCTTGACATGCTATGAAATATATCAACCTGGATGAGCTAGACCCCAAAGAAGATATAGATTAACAAAAATATTCCCCGTGTTGATAAAGTGTTATCAACAATTCGCCCGGGAAGATAATATACATATGCCAAAAACTTAATTGATGTTTGCAACATCAATTATTCGGGCGTGGAAGACCATACCCCAGTTTCCAGAGTTACCAAAGAGAATACATAGAAGCAGTACTGTAGTCAGGACAACAACTGTCCAGGCAAACAGTAAAAGGAAATAATTGAAGGACATGAAGGTCCTCATCCCCTGAAGGATAAGCGCGAAGGCTAAAAGATAATCCACCTGTCCAGGCACGACGGCATCCCAGAAGAGGCCTCCCGTGCTATAAAGAGAGAAGCCGGCGCTTCAACTCAACACGATCGAAGACACCGGCACATCCATCCGCACTCCGAAGAGCACCAGCAGACTCATCCCACTTCCACCATAAGCCATGCATAGCATGATCTGAAGATCGTCCACCACTAGTAATAGTAATCGCTATGCACTACCCTTGTAATATATCCACCTCTACTTTGTAAGATAGCTGAATAAAGGAAGTCCCGTATCTTCCTCCGCTTGTAAGGTAATACCCTAAGGTTTGTACTAAGTGCTTGGGGTTTCCTGAAAGGAAAAGCCGTATGTAAGCTTGCTCTGTGAAAATGAACTAACCTTTCCTGTTTTAATCCCTGCCTTCCTTTAAGCTCGTTCATATGGGACGAAGTCTCTATGCTAGGGACCCTATAGGAGAAACCTCTGCGTGTGTTGTTGTTCTCGTTCTAGCCTAGGTAGAGGCGTTTGTAGAGAACCCTGTTGGCGCAGAGAAGTGTTCCCTTCGGGTGGAACTGCCTGGGGAGACGATAGAGCCTGAGCCCTGTATGAGTGTGGCTGGGGTAGCCTGGGAGAGGAGCAGTTAGCCTGGTCCTTTAGCTAAGCCAGTGATGCATACGGTGAGTACCGAGTAGGACACACACAAGCATAAGCCTCACGACCGACAAAAACCTTGGTCTCGCCAGCCTTCAAAGATCCTGAGAAGATTTAATTTCCGCATACACGCATACTCACTTAATCACGCACGTCGTTTTCATACTTCACGCATACAGCAAACAAGTGTCTTGCATAGTCTTGCAATAGTAGCTGCATAGTAGCAAGGAAATAAGTGCCTGAGCCACTCTTCTGAGAAGTGCTCTTGCACTATTGTAATTTATATTTTGAATAGTGCCAATATTTTGAATAGTATCGCGAATTTGAATAGTCGCCGCAGATTTTAAATAGTACAGTGAATAGTAACTCAAATTTCTAGAATTTGATTTTCGAATTCATTCGAGTTCCCATTATTCCTGTAATATTCTGATATATTTGTTACTGTGGTATCCGAGCCTGGTTGGGTTGAATTTGGATTTGAATTTGAATTCGAATTTAAGGGTGTACTAAAATTTGGTGAAAATTGAAAAGTTACATTATTTAAATTTAGAAATTAATACAGGAAAGACTGTTGTTACCAAAGAAAATCTGAATATCAGGTGCAGAATAAATAGTTCTGAAGATCATACTTGACATACTTCTCACGGTCAAATAAATTTAATAGTCGACCTAATACATAATTTCTATATATCTTGGGGTAGAAGACAAGACGAACTTGAATTAAAATTTGAAAGGTTACAAAAAGAATATAAACATTTAGAAGAACAATATTTAGTTACAAATACTAAATTAGATACAGCTCTACATATTTTGAAGAAAGTAAAGCCTGCCTAGGAAGGATCACCAAAATAGTGACTATATTAAGAAAGATATATCACTGCATAAGAGAGTTGATAATAATCCTGAATATAGCAAAGAGTTAGTGTTATCATCAACTGAAAAGATAGAGGTTAATAGACATTTAAATTCAGATAGATGGAAGTACCTGAAAGTCTCTTCAGAAGAGACAAATCCCTCCAAGTAGTGAATAAAGATACAAGACCTTTAAGCCTCATAAATAGAATAAAAGGAAGATGTGATGATATTGAAACATTAGAAGATTTGGTAGACGTAGAAAGAGACCTTGAAAAATATCGAAAAAGATACTTTAAGAAAAATAAGACCACAACAATTATATCAATTGACCGGTTTGAAAATAGTAATGGTTTATATAGAATATCAAGAGAAGTAGAATTAAGTGTTCTAACAGAACCTGTTCAGTTAAAGATTGTTAGTAAACAAATAGAGAATGCTCTAAAATATTCTGGATATAAATATATACATCAAGGAATGTATATTATAGGAATCAAAGGCATGACAAGAAAGAAATTAGGAACAAAGGTTTTAATAACTTTGCTGGATAAAAGATAGGATTCAATAAATAAAGCAGCATTAGGATTTTTAGAAGGGGATATGAATGAAAATATGCTAATATCATATATAGTCCCGCACATAATAATGCCAGTCAAAGAGTTTATAGATAAAATGGCTTTTGGTTTCCAAACTAAAGGCTATGAAGACTTTAAAGGAACAAATTTGATAGTAAGTATAGAATTTATAGGAAGACTAACCAATAGGAGTGGAACTAATTATAAAATAAATATAAATAGTGTAATAGAAAATATGCAATCTAAAGGTATAAAATTTATGAGCCCTCTTAAAATAAGTTCAAGAAAGGGCAAGTGAAGAATGGAATATTAGTAAATTGATAGAACCTAAGACACTAAAACAACCTAATGATTATATAAGTTATGAAAGTAAAACCGATCAACCAAGTATTAGATTTACTAATTATAAAGAACGAAGCTTTGATGACCTAGAAACATCTAGCTCGAGAAGCAAACCCAATAGAAAATAGAAGACATAGTGTTTGCGAATTTATGGAAAAATTAGATGTAAATCAAGAAATAAAACATTATGAGCAGAAAAAACTAAAAAATATTTCAAATGAATATAACACCTCTATGTTATGTGAATGACCTTCAATAAGAGAAAAAGAAATATATTTCAGACGTGAAATATATAGACTTAATAAGATCAAGAATGATAGGGAATCAAATAATAACAAGTTTAGTGTTCCACTAAAGAAAAATAAAGTGATATTAAAACAAATAGAAAATAAGAAAATAAAAAGAGAATTTGATAATAGCAAAATAAAAAATAATATAGATAATAAAGAAGTCACGCAGAGTGGTAATATTGATAATAATATAAGTGAAGAGGAGCAATGGGAAATTAATAACATGCTTTTATTACAAAGCTATGAAGAAGAAGATGAAGAAATAAATAAGGATTGCAGCAAGAACTCAGATATTATGAATAAAATACTACATGGAAAAGATAATGCTATAGAAGCAATAGAAGTAGAACCAGTACATCAAAAAAGAAGAAGAGGTGAAGAAATAAAAGTTGAAAGAGAAGAAAGAGAGAGACCACATAGAGCTCCGTGAAAATGGCCACCAGAAAAAGATGAGCCTACATATAGTTATATACCAGGGCAATATAAATATATGGGTTCAAAAAGAAGAGATTTTGAAAAGCCCGCTCAATTCCAGAATTATAAAAGTGATGGTGCTATCTTAAACCTAGCAAAGACATGATCCTATAGATTGGCCAAATATAATTAGTATATGGAAAGGACTGATAGTTCAAAAATATATGCAAAATCAGCATAATATTGGAAATAAAGTAGAAGATATGATTTCATATTTAGAAACATTTTTAGAGAATCTGCCAAAATTCTTTGGGAACAATGGGTACAAGGTTTTCCTATGTATTATGAAGAATTAAAAAGAGCGGGTAATAACCCATACAACTTTGCAAATATCATATCAAGCATTATAATAGGTGAAGACTCAATTAGGGTACACAAGATTACAAAATGAAAGATTAAGAGAAATAGAAAAACTTTCTTTAACATGTTGAAAATATATAAAGGAATTTTCCCAGATTACTTATACAATGCTTCAACCGCTAAGCAAGGATACAACCAGGGCATTGTTGAGAGATATTTTAATAAGCTACCGCACCCTTTAGGCTCAATGATATTTGAAGAGTATAAAAAGAAAACTTAAAAAAGAGAATATAATATATCTCAGGCTATAACTTTTGTCTTTAAACAATTAAAGAAAATATGTATCAATATACAAGCTCAAAGATTAATGAAGCAGTCGGACTATAATTTCTGTAATAAAATAGTCTAAATACCATTAACATATGGAGAAGAAAGATATATGCAAAGAAAATATCCTAAAAATTATAAGAATTATAAAAGAGGAAATGTAAGGACAAAGAAAAGATATTTTCTAAGAAGATCAGATAATAGAGCACCTTTTCTGCATAAAAGAAATGTAAGGAGATATAATCCTACAAAAAATTATGATAGTACTTTGTAGATGCTTCATCTGTAATTCGCCAGATCATTTAAGCAAAACCTGTCCTAATAAAGATAAAAAAGAGGTACTCTAGCAAACAAGAAGAGCAAGAAAAGGTTTTAATTATAGATAGTGTAAATGAAAATATTCTAGTATGTGATGATGATATAATGGATGATGAATCAATATATTCTATCATAGAAACAGATGAAATAGAATATGATGAAGAAAATGAATCTAGTGAAGAAGAATTAAGTTTAATTGATGAATTATCCGGTTTAAAGATAGAAATGATGAATATTCTTCCCGATAAGCTCACGATCAACTGCTTTTGCAGGAATGAAGAAAGGAACAAGCTCTAATGAGAAGAATAACTTTAATATAAGATGTGTATTCTGCATATATTATCAAGACCCAAAGAAAAGAGCTACCTGTAATTTATGTTCTAGACAAGCATGCATATTATGTTCAGAACAAAAGAATAATAAGAGATATGAGCTACAAGATAACTCAATATATGAGAAAAATAATATAAAACCAAAGAAAGAAGTCAAGATAGAAAAAGATAAAGAGGTGAATAAATATTCAAATAATATTCCGCAAGAGTTTCTCGTACCTAGATTAAGTTTTAAGACCGATCATATCTTATCATTCTTCACTCAAGATATCATAGATCTAATCTGAACAAATATGCTGAAAAACATTATAACACCTTTCAGGATATACAAAATTACTTTATGAAGATATACCAACGGAAAGAATTACATCCGGTATGACTATCAAAACCAATATTTTTCCCTTAATTCGGATTGATGATAAGCCTATTGTCAGGCCTCATCAACAATTTATAATACTCATGGCCGACATAAACCTAAAATATTTTAAAAATATACAAAGAAATACTAGAGATGATATATCTCTACAGACCATGATAGATCATGGGTTAATTCATGATATATATGGGTCTTTAAAAGAAATTCTTCAATCTGATCTTGGAAAGGCTATTAAAGAAGCATATAAGAAATTAGCCAGAATCCAAGGGAGTTATAAAATAAAATATTGTTCTAATCCTCCAAAATTTACTCAACCAATAAGACCAGCATGTCATGATATATATATTACAAAAGGTCAATATAGATTCCCTAATGTATGGAGAATTGAGAACTATGAAGAATTATTTGCCAAAAACACAAACCATGACAACTGGAGCATATTTAGTGAAGCAAAAGAATTAGAAGGCAACACAATATTTAACTCTCAATACTATATGATGTACCAAAATAAAATAACAAGAGTGTTTTTATGAGAATATTATGGAAAATATATTAGACATAGTATAATACAAAGAGAAGTTGGAAGGCTAATTAAGCCTAGCTATGGTGAAGAATCTCAATTAAGAAAAGAATATCGAGAATTGCTGACATGCTATGAAATATGTCAACCGGATGAGCTAGACCTTGAAGAAGATATAGATTAATAAAAATATTCCCCTGTGTTGATAAAGTGTTATCAACAATTCGGCCCGGGGAAAATAATATACATGTCAGAAACTTAATTGATGTTTGCAACATCAATTATTCGGGCGTGGAAGACCATACCCCAGATTCCAAAGTTACCAAAGGACAGTGCAAAAAAGAAAACATAGAAGCAGTACTGTAGCAAGGACAACAGCTGTCCAGGCAAACAGTAAAAGGAAATAATTGAAGGACACGAAGGTCCTCATCCCCTGAAGGATAAGCGCGAAGACTAAAAGATAATCCACCTGTCCAGGCACGACGGCATTCCAGAAGACGCCTCCCGTGCTATAAAGAGAGAAGCCGGCGCTTCAACTCAACACGATCGAAGACACCGGGGCATCCATCCGCACTCCGAAGAGCACCAGCAGACTCATCCCACTTCCACCATAAGCCATGCATAGCATGATCTGAAGATCGTCCTCCACTAGTAATAGTAATCGCTATCCACTACCTTTGTAATATATCCACCTCCACTTTGTAAGATAGCTGAATAAAGGAAGTCCCGTATCTTCCTGCGCTTGTAAGGTAATACCCTAAGGTTTGTACTAAGTGTTTGGGGTTTGCCGAAAGAGAAAGCCGTATGTAAGCTTGCTCTGTGAAAATGAACTAAGCTTTCCTGTTTTAATTCCTGCCTTCCTTTAAGCTCGTTCATATGGGACGAAGTCTCTATGCTAGGGACCCTTTAGGAGAAACCTCTGCGTGTGTTGTTGTTCTCGTTCTAGCCCAGGTAGCGGCGTTTGTAGAGAACCCTGTTGGCGCAGAGAAGTGTTCCCTTCGGGTGGAACTGCCTGAGGAGACGATAGAGCCTGAGCCCTGTATGAGTGTGGCTGGGGATAGCTTGGGAGAAGAGCAGTTAGCCTGTTCCTTTAGCTAAGCCAGTGATGCATACGGTGAGTACCGAGTAGGACGCACATAAGCATAAGCCTCACGACCGGCAGAAACTTTGGTCTCGCCAGCCTTCAAAGATCTTGAGAAGATTTAATTTCCGCATACACGCATACTCACTTAATCACGCACGTCGCTTTCATACTTCACGCATACAGCAAACAAGTGTCTCGCGCAGTCTTGCAATAGTAGCTGCATAGTAGCAAAGAAATAAGTGCCTGAGCCACTCTTCTGAGAAGTGCTCTTGCACTATTGTAATTTATATTTTGAATAGTGCCAATATTTTGAATAGTATCGCGAATTTAAATAGTCGCCGCAAATTTTAAATAGTGCAGTGAATAGTAACTTGAATTTCTAGAATTTGATTTTCGAATTCGTTCGAGTTCCCACGTCAGCGTCCTCCGCCGACTCTGCAATGACTGACAACTCGACCTTATCTGGATCCTTCAGCGGCAGCGTCCTCTACCGACTCTGCAGCTCGACTCCGACCCCTAGTAGGAAGTCCGCCTCTTCCAAGGCAGGACTAGCAAGCGCGGAACAGATTTCGTACTCGAAGTTAGAACGCTGGCTGCTTCCATCGGCCAACAAAAAAGCAAAAAAAAAAAAAAAAAAAGGTCTCACGCACGATCTTCAAAGCTATGCAACCCAAGAATATTCTGAATATCAAAGACTTGCATGTCCACCTGCATGCATGTTTATAGGAAGAACGAAGCCAACAAAAGCCCATTCAGTCGTCCACAGTCCACACGCCTGCCGCCGTCGAAATCCAGGCGGCCATATTCTCCTCAGGCGCTCTTGAATTATTTCACCACATTCTCGTCTTTTCAAATTTTGAATTCAAGTTGCCAACCAAACCGTTCAGAAAAGCATTTCTCCAAAAAATCAGATCTAAAATATTTTTCTTCGAATCCAGAGCCCTACAAAACGAGCCCTAAAATTCCACCAGTCATCGTATACATACATGTTATTTAAGATTTATTTAAATTAATTAAAATTTCTCAATTAGGCCAAGCCCATTTATATCCAACATTAATTTGCCTGCCAGGTGTCAAGATGTCTCACGTACAGATGGCCACCGTACACGGCAGATAATCTGTCCAGGAGATGCCGGGTATGCCAACTAAACATGGCATTCGCTTGAGATATTAATCATCCTTCACGCCACCTTGATAAAATAAATACAAGTATTAATGAACAACTAGCGAGGGTTCATCACCATTACCATGGACAACCTGGTGAACTAGCTTATGTGCTAACCTCTTCGTTTTCTGTATATTCGTCCTCCACACCACCTTGATAAAATAAAGTATTGATGAACAGCTATTGCGAGGGTTCGTCACCGTTACCATGGACAACCTGGTGAACAAGCTTCTGGGGTAACCTCTTCGTTTCCTGAAAGATGGACACAAAGTCACAACAGAAAGAAGGCAACGGAAAACTCACAGTATAATTGGCACTGGCAAATACAAAATAAGAACATAAAGGGCTAAATTTTATTTAAATTCTAGTACTGCTATTAAAAATGAGGTCGAGAGCAAAGTGACAGGACACTGATTCACTTTTTTCATCGACCAAATTATATTTATTTTTTGCTCTACAGTGTAAAACGTGGGGTCTTCTGACACAATGTTTTCTTAGTTTTAAGGTGTAAAACACACATGGGTGTTGGGATAGCTACAAACTCAATAGAAACCATTGGCTAAGCCCTTTTTCTTTATGAGAAAGAGAGTGACTGGCAATCAATCACTAAGACTAGGTAGTACGAAATTAATGCCAAACTTTTCTATCATGCCATAAAGGGCAGGCCCTATTAAATTTTTAAATAATAATATTACATTGGCAGGCCCTAATTAGATCAGGGTGGATTATGCACGAACCTTGAATTTTAACAAACAAGAATCTAATTTTCAAGTACCAAAATTGTTTAAAATAAAATTGTATTCCATACATTCGTTTTTATTAAGTTATGACAACAAACTATTCGAATTGAATTGTGTTAATAAGATATTGATTTTTTACTAACTGAAACAAAAGGTCAAATATGCTTATGAAGACTTTCTCAAATTAAGCCTTCCCACGGTGAACCGGTTCGAACGTGTAACTCCAAGAGTTGCTGAAACTCCAGTTTGATCCTGGTCTGGTTCAAAGCACGGCACCTCAGAACAATGCCTGAGGGAGTCTCCCCATGAACGAATTTTTTATAATCTGAAGTACTAGTTTTCCATTTCTCTACAGTAAGACAGCACACATAACAAGGATAGAATACTCACCAACATAAAGGACTCAGTAAGCACAATAATGGAAGCTTCACTCAACTTAACTTGTAACTATTCAAGCTACTAAAGCTTGGCTTATTAGCATAGGGACGGAGGCAAGTTTGAGTAGTTTACTATTTGAGCTGTGTGAATTTTTGGACACCCTAATTTTCATGTTATAGAGTTAATTAAATATGATTGGAACCACAACCACCAACATTTCTCCCACATGAGAATTATGCTTCACTTGCAATTCATTACACTATTTGATTGAGTTCATGTGAAACATTGAAGTTTGATAGATTCATTAGCATATGGAAGATTTGGAACTCTTGTAAATTAAATGTCCACTAAATAGAAACCAGTAGCAATCCCATGTGTTTGGGGGGAAATTGGGGGGAAAAAAGAAATCAGCAGTACTTTAGTGCAGTAGAGAGAAATAATGGCAATTGAACATCAAAGCCTCAAAGGTTAATACAAAGCAATGCGATGGGAGACCTGGAAGTGCCGCATATGAAGAATAGGCTCACACCCAACCTCTGCTACTGATTTTCCATGAGGAGTCTTAACATTAAATCTGTTAGCTTGATATACATATAATTTGTTGTTTGTATCAGGAAGTTGATGGCAAATTTTAAGTAGCGACCCCAGGGTATTCATCTGCATACAATTCAGTAGCATTAATCAGTAACCATAACATAATTTACTGCACATATTGTTGATAATAAAGCATTCTAAGATCATAACAATAATTATGGATTTTTTTTTGAAAGGAAAATGGTATCAGCACTTGTAGATTCCAAATGAACAAAAAAAAAAAAGACTAGGAAAAAAAGAGGGCCAAAAATGAATTACTCAATATGCGCCCAAAACTATTGAACATTAAATATTGAAAAAAAAAACTTTTGTGAATATGGATTTTTCTTTGCTTTCTTTGTCAGAGAGAGACTCTTTTCTATGGACAGAAAGATATATTTACTTCTCCATTTGAACACACTTCTCCATTTGAACACATACTACAAATGATTTTTCATCTTAACAATAAAAATTGCATGCAAAAATAAGATACGGTAGATGACACTCTGGTAGAGACCTGTTGTCAAGGTTCAAGGCAACAGCAGGTGAGGTACACCAACCTTCATGTAGGGACATGAGGCACAACCACCATGAATGGAGCAGCCTTCGCCAGAACTCACACCAGGAACAATAGTAAGATTATCTAAATCAGTAGTCATCGAAGAACCAACATGATGAGAACCATTCGATGTCTTAGAAATCGCATCCGAAGAAACTGGAAACACAATTTCTACTTCAATGTTTGCTCTCTCTTGAGAGGAATACAAATCAAATAATTCCTGAACAGCAGCAACAATTGAAGTGACCATCCCTGATTCTGTTCCTAACACAAACTGAAGATGTTCATCCACATTTCTGTCCAGAGCTCCCATCAGATGATCCTTAATGAAATCCAAGATGTTCTGAGTGGATCCAACAACTCCCATTGCTCTCCGTTTTGCTTCCATGGCCAAAGAGAACATTTCTCCGGGGACCTCAAAGTGTGCTGTTAGAAATGCATCACAATATTGTTCCTTTATTTTCTCCACAACCTCATGGCCAAACATGTCATGAACCATACAGTTACCACCCTGCATATCAGCAAACAATTGTTACAGAAGGGATAAGCAGAGAATGTAAATCAACTAACACCAAATGTAGCACAAATCATAAAAAAGAAGAAACAAAAACATGATATTCAAAGATTGATGAGACAGACAGATTCCAGCACATTCCAAAGAATAATACATCCATTCATATATTCCATTGCCCCAAGAGATAATGAAGTCAAAACATTTTTGTACAGTTGAGGAACTATGAAAAATCTTATACTTGTTTATGCCAGTTCATAGTAAAACTGACACATGTTTACTACTTTATAAATCATGTGTATTTAGTGGTGCCCAAAATGCCAAATGGATAGATATTTAGGACAGAAAGTGCACCCAACAGGTAGAAGATAGTGTCCATGCTTATTTAGAGTAGTTGGTGCCTTGTCAGCACCCTTATCTTATCTCTACTTTAGTTTGTTACAACTTTATTCATTTCTTCAGCTGCAAGTAGACCACTAGGTTCTATATGTTCCCCTCAAAACCTGCCATTGTTCTTTGGCAAAGCAATATACAAAAAACTTGCCCTAAATCTGAGAATTGTTCCAACAAATGGTATCTAGAGCCTGACTTCATCCAATCCCATCCATGTTTGTCCATTCCTACTCTTCCTCTAACCACTCCACCACCTCCAATGGGCAGCACAGGCAGGGAGCCATGTCTCAGAACACGGAGGGCGCGCAAATCGCAGAACTGGAGGTGGCGAGAGGTGGGAGCGCGAGGCGACAAAGGCAGCGGAAGCGGTTGCTCAGGTGTCACGGCATGTGGGTGCCGAGTTGGCAGCTGTGCGGGCCGCCGAGGTGGCCGCGAACGCTGCTACTGCGGTTCGCGAGGCAGCGGAGGCGGCAGCCGCCCTGTGAGGTGAGGCGGACTGGCACCCTGGCGGACAGGCCGGAGCAAGCGGCTTCAGCGACCGCCAACGAGGCGCTCAAGCACGTGGGCACGCAGGGGCGGCCAGCGGACCTGCGAGGTGCTCGCGGCTCCTCCCAGCGGGGCGCTTGCGGCTTCACTGCAGGGGCTGAGCAGGAACAGGAGCCCGCGGTGGATGCGGCATGTGCAGGAACAAGCGAATGACGCGGCACGCAAGCTGCAAGCGTGCATGACGTCTTGGGAGGACCTGGATGCTTGCGGGCTCGCCGCATGTGCAGGAACAAGCGAAACGACCCGGCACGCAAGCTGCAAGTGTGCATGACGTGCGGGGAGGACCTGGATGCTCGCGGGCTCGTCCTCTGGGGCATCGATGGCGGTCGCAGCCTCAATCCACAGGTCGAGCGCGCATTGTAGGTCCAGCCGAAGGGCGAGCGTGCTGAGCCAGGAGCCGGCGAACAGGGCCGGATGTGACTTCGACGATGGGGACCGGGGCGTGCGAGGCGTGTGGACACGACTTCCGTGAGCGAAGCCCACGAGGCGACCCGAGAGGCTACGACGACGACACGCAGTCGCCTCCCAGGCATCAGCATATCTCTCCTTCACCGGAGCGACGCTGTGAACGCCGCGGCCAGCCCAGGTCTCTCCTTGTTGACACCGTCATTAAGGACTCTAGTGCCGGCGACAGATGGCCCATGCTCACCAAGACGAACCACACGAGTGGTTGATGGTGATGAAGGTCAAGCTGCAGGCGCGACCCGTGGGAGGCGATCCGGTACAGCAACGCCGACTTCTACGAGGATCAGCGGGCACTAGAGGCCATCCTTGCTACTGCCCTGCCGGAGGAGGCATCCACCCTCGTGGACAAGGAGACTGCCATGGACGCCTGGGACGCCATCGCCACGGTCCACACTGCAGAAGCTGCGCTAGGACTAGGAGGACCTAGCGTTCAAGCCGGGCGAGGACATCGATGACTTCACCATCTCCCTCACCAACCTGCGTCAGCAGCTGGAGCGGTATGGCGACGTCAACATTGACAAAGAAAGAGCCAGCCATCCAGAAGTTCCTCTGCGCCGCCCCCAAGAAGTATCGGCAGACCGCCCTGTCGATCTAGACGCTACTGACATTCAACGAGCTGATGATCGAGGACGTGACAGGTCGCTTCAAGGCCGTTGACAGTCAGAGCCTATCACCATCAGTGGCCTAAAGCTTCTCTCACCGAGGAGCAGTGGCACACCGTTCGGGAGGAGTAGCGAAAGGGGGAGGTTTCATCGTTGACAAGCGGCCGCAAGCGTCGATTGCGCAACAAGCGCAAGGCTCCCTAGTCGTGTGGTGGCGCTTATGACGCCGCCAACAGCAAGCGCAAGGTGACTCGGCACGACGCCTGCAAGAACTGCGGCAAGACCGGCCACTGGGCCAAGAATTGCCGAGGAGCAAGGCGTGACGATCAGGCACACATCATGCAAGGGAAGGAGTGCTGAGCCGACTCTGTCCTCGTCCATAGCTACACTCCTCACCCATGTCTGTAGTCTTCCTCAGCTCCAGGACAAGCGATGACAAGATCGACGGTTGGTACCTCCACACAGGCACCACCCACCACATGACCAGGCGCCACCGTCAAGTTCAGGGACGCCTCCACCGTGGAGATCAAGTGTGTTGACTCAGTCGCTGGCCTATGAACAACGACTGCTCACCGGCATCTACTACATCTCCGCGCTGAGGAACTCTATCATCAGCCTAGGACACTGGACGAGAACATGTCGCACATGGAGATCGAGCATCCGCCGGCTTCTCGCTAAGGTGAATAGGGCGAGCAACCGCCTCTACGTCCTTCACGTACAGGTGGTGCAGCCCCTTAGTCTTGTAGCCCACCGCGACGACGACGCCTGGAGGTGGCATGAGCGCTTTGGGCACCTCAACTTTGAGGCCCTTAAGTGGCTCGGCAGCAAGATGGTGCAGGGCATGCCGCACATCGCCCACATGGAGCAATTCTATGACACCTGCGTCCCCACCAAGTCGCAGCGGCTTCCCTTCCCTCACCAGGCGAGCTTCCGCGCCACGGAGAAGTTGGAGCATGTACGGCGACCAAGAGGCCCTGTGACGCCGATGACGTCTCCTGCTAGCGCCACTTCCTACTTCACGTCGACGACGTCTCCTGCTACATGTGGGTTGTCCTCCTCGACAGCAAGGCAGCAGCAACTAATGCCATCAAGCTAATGCTACGGAGTGCAGCTACAACCTTCGGGTGCTATGCACGGACAACGACGGCGAGTTCATGGCGGCTAAGTTCGCGGCGTACTGCGCTGACAAAGGGATCCAGCGTCACTTCTCCGCCTCATAGACACCTCAGCAGAACAAGGCCGTCGAGTACTGCAACCAGACGGTGGTGGCCACTGCTCGCCCCCTCCTCAAGTAGAGAGGGATGTCGGACTGGGGGAGGCGGTGATGACCGCCATCCATCTCAACCGCTCACCCCACCAAGGCCCTTGACGACAAGATGCCTTACGAGGCATGGAATGAACGCAAGCCGGTGGTCAGCTACCTCTGCGTCCCCAGCTGCCTGGCATTTGTCAAGGAGCTCGGCCACATCAGCAAGCTTGACGACCAGAGCACTCTGGAGGTATTCATCGGCTACCCCGACGGCATCAAGGGCTACCACATCCTCAACCCTGAGACACGTGCGCATTGCACATGACGTCATGTTCGACAAAGAGCGAAGTTGCACATGGGGCAAGATGGTGGACGACGGCTCGGCTTGACTTTGTCTTCGACCACGTCTACTTCGAGGGAGCTAGGGGAGCTAGCACCTTGTCTACCTCTATACCACATCCACCACCAGCTCCAGTGAGTCAACCATCGGCCACGCCCCATGCTCCTACACTATAGCCTTCTGCCATGCTCCGTGCTCCTACACTGCAGCCTTCTTCCATGCCCCGCGCTCCTACGCTAGAGCCTTCTGCCATGCCCCGCACTCCTACATTGGAGCCTTCTATAGCTACACCTCAGACTCCACCGGCGACCACTCCTCCGATCCACGATGAGTAGTGCACGGTGGACTTCGCCACTCCATTGTCCAATGAGGAGGACCGCGTCAACGCCTACCACAACGACGAGCCGCTGCACTACCACACCGTGGACAACATCCTTGGCGAGTAGCCTTGTCGGTGCTAAAACTAGTGGTCCTAGTACCAACGAGTGAATTTACGTGCGTGCTCCCAACCCTGGATGGTGTGCAAGAAGGACACAAGAAGGATTTGTATTATCCTGCACCAAGGTGCCTGTAGGTAGGGTGTACAAACAGGTGGAGAGAGGAAACTGTCCCCAAGTCTCGTGTGAGATGAGTGTGTGTGTGTTTGTTTGCCAAGGAGATTGCTTGACTTGCTTGATCGGATTCACCTGCCCCCTCGGAAGGACCCCGTCCCCCCTCCTTTTATAGCGGAAGGGGAGGGACGGGCTTTACAAAGATGCAATGTTTGAATAGGAAAGACGGTGGTGGGCGCCGCCTCGCCCCGCCGAGGCCTTGGGGCTCCCTCTCTCCTTGTGCCGAGGCCCCGGTGAGGCCGGGCGGCCTCTGTCTTGCACGGCGCCGCATCCTTGCCGATGGCGGGCGCCGCTTCGGAGGAGTCGGCTCCTCGTTCTTGGCGGCGGAGGGGGCGTCTCGCCTCTGCAGAGTCGGGCGTGGGCGTCATGATGAGCGTGCCTGTGCACCGTGGGCTCTTTAGCTTTGACTCACTCTCCCCGTCCGGCCCCCGAGGGCCGCGGCATTGTTGTCGTATACGGCGTGGGCCGACGTAGATGATACGGCCATGGGGCCATCTCCGTCTGCCCGGCTGAAGCCTTTGGGTGCACAAGGGGCGGGCACCGGGAAGACCCGGCCGCCGTCACGGTGGCGCCCGTGCTCTGCCGGCGTGCTCGTATTTGGACTCCCGTGATGGGACCTGCTACGTGGGTTAGTCATCATGACGCCTACGCGTTAAGCGGTGCATGGCCGCCACTGTAGGGATTGCGTGTCGTGAGCGTGGGCGCAGGGTGCAGAGTGGTGCCGGGCGGCTCCCATCCCCCACGCCAGGGCTACGTCGGCGATAGCCACCGTGGGAAGGCGGGCGGTAGATATACGCCAAGTCGGGTCGGCCTTTGACCAGGTGATGCGCTGCGTGCCGCCCGAGGCCTTAGCGCCAGGGCTCGGCCGGGACGGAAGGCGGGAACTCGTCCCGAGGCCTCTCGCAGGAGGCTTCGGGCGAGGCGGAGTAGTTAGTGCCCGTCCGAGACCTCGCAGGGGGGCTCGGCCGGGACGGAAAGGACGCCGCCCGAGGCCTCGGGCGAGAGGCTCGGGCGAAGTCGGAAAGCGGGACGCCCGCTCGAGGCCTCTACGGGGAGGCTCGGGGCGAGACTAAAGTAGGAACTCGTCCGAGGCCTTGGCAAAGGAGGCCCGGACGGGCGGAAAGTTAGCGTTTGCTTGAAGTCCCGGCAATATGGGCTCGGGGGTGTTAGTGTGCGATCTTACTGGGCCTTGGCAGCCGTCTGGTTTTTGTTACTTGTGTGGCCTAGTTTTGCGTTTCTTGGGCCTAATTGTTAGGAGGGCCCTTATTTTGGTCCCCGACAAGAGCCCCCCGAGCCTCTCGAAGGAGTGGGAGCACTCGCTCGTAGGCCGAGGTCGTGTTTAGTCTAGTTCCCGCCGGGCTAGCCGTTAGATGCTCTAGGCGTTCCCCACGCCGGGTGCGCGCGAAGCACCGGCGGGTGTAGCCCCCGAGGCCTCGGAGGGGCGTGAGTGATCCTTCGAGGGGCTTGTACGTGCTTGGTGAGGGTGTTCTCTTCACCTCGTAGATCGTTTCTCCTCGGCGGGGGGCGCGAAGCGCACCCGCCGGTGTAGCCCCCGAGGCCTCGGAGGAGTGTGGGTGCTTCTCCGAGGGCTTACATGTTTCCGGTCGAGTGTTTCGCTGCTTGCCGAGTCCCCCCGGCCCGCCGGCTCGTCCGGGGGCATGACGCTGCGGGTTAGATGACGTTTCCCTACTCCGGCCGCCGCGCCGGGTAGCCCGAGCCCCTGCTCGGGCGTGGGCGGCGCGAGGTACTTGTCCGTTAACCCCGTGAACGCCTCGCGCATCCCTTCTCGCGCGGGGGGAGGGTGGATTTTGTCACGCCGCCGGTGACGAGTGTCACACGCAACTAGATCCGGTGAGTCGTTAACGGGAGGATCCAAGTGAAAACGCCTCGTGCCCCGCTCGTTAGGGGTTGGCCGGGCCCGGAGGCGCTGTTTCATAAGAGCTCCGCACAAAGGTCCCTCGAGGCGGGGCTCGGGTCCCGTCCGCCGGGTCCCGAGGGCTCGGCGCCCCATGTGGGATCCCCTTTCTCAAAGCCGCGCTGGCCCCGGATGCTACATGGGCGGCCCGCAAGCTGCAGGGCTATGCTGTGTATGAGGCCGTCCGAGCTGCCCCCGACTCGTTGTCCCGAGGGAAATGCCGAACCCCCCGAGATGGGCCGACCAGACCTGACCGGATAATGGGCCGCCGCCCGCTTCCTTCCGGCAAGGGCGCGGTGTGAACATCCCCGCCGTGGGGACGTGGGCGCGCTTTGGCCAACTGGATGTGGAGAGGAGCGGTGGCGGGCCCCACTTTCTCCGTCGTGGCAGTTGTCGTCTTGCGGCGTGCTTGGGGGTCCCACGGGATGATGTGCGGCGCCGCGCCGCCACCGAAACCCGCGCCGCGCCAGCCCCCGGGTTCCGTGTGCCGGGATTTTATGTGGAGAAAAATTCTGCATCGTGCGTGAGGCGCCCGGCGGTGCCGTGTGGCCGTGGCCGCCATGCGCCGGGCGCACGGGTCTCCGTGCGGCGACGTGTACTCGAGTGGGAAATCCCGGGCGCGATCGTGCATTAAATGCGGGTAGGTGAACCGACCGGGGTTTTTGGGTATAAATACTTGGTGTGGGGGCGGCCTCGGTTTTCTTCTCTCGCCTTCCTCACCACTTGCGCCCGCTTTCGTTTCCTCCGCCATCATCGCATCCAGCGCCGCCCGAGGGAACGGGAGCGAGAAGGGAGAGAAACCACCGCATCTGCCCTAGCCCACTGTCGCCATGGCGCCGAGGCCCGAGATCGCTTGCGCGGAGGAGTGGGAAACGAGCCCGTGACGCCGCCGGAGCCGACGACGCCGTGGGGAAGGGGCTTCTCCGCCCCTGCGCCCGACCAGGGCCTCGCCCGGAGTGGATTGTTCCGCCGGGCCGACCACTGTCCCCCCACGCCTCCTCCGGTACGCGTCGTGAGCTTCACGGCGTTCCATGAGAACGGGTTCGGGATGCCGGGCCCGGTTCTTGAGGGCCATCCTCGAGTACTACGGCCTGGAGCTGCAGAACCTCAACCCCAACTCCATCACGCCACCGGGCGGTGTTAGCCGCCTGCATGCGGGGGTACCTGGTCGAGCCCCACCGATCTCTCGGCTCTATTTCTTCGAGGGCGCCTCTACTTCAAGGGCGCCCGGTAAGGGGAAGAGGATGCCCGTCTGCGTCGGGAGCTGCATACTGCAAGCTACCGGAATCGCCACCGGGATTCCTACATCCCGACGAGGCTCGCCTCCTCCAACCGCGGTGCCGGCCTTGGCGGTTCTATCTCCTGGACGACTTGGTCACCCGCCCGCTTTCACCGGGAAGGTGTTTGAGGCGGAGCCCGCAAGGTGGAGGGAGGAGATCATCGAGGAGAAGACCACTCACCGAAGAAGGGTGTTCCGGGCCTTGAAGATGCTGACCCGAGAAAGGGTTGGATGCGCCGGTCGTCATCGCCGCCTTCCACCAACGGGGCGAGTCCCGCCCCTCATGTCGAGGCGGCTTTTCCCTGCTCGACATGCAGAAAGGAGCCCCCTGGGCTGGGACAAGGATGTCGTCCGTCGACCTCGAAGTTCGACGAGGTTGTCGAGCTTTTGGACGGCGGAGGCGGCGACGGTGACCGACCCTTCCCTCCTCTACGGGTCGCGATGCGCCCCCCCCTGATGCCATCTCCGTGGTGAGTTCCTTTGATTGTGCTTGTATCGTTGATGCCCGCATCTCCCCTTTAACCTCACCTTGTTCTTTTCCTCGCAGGGACCGGCCGGGAAGTTGAAAGCGCCGAAGCCTCCCGCCTCCGCGGTGAAGGAGGCTAACAAGGCCATCGCGGGGCGGCAGAGGAAGGAGAAGAAGAAGGAGAAGAAGAAGGATCGAACATCCGCAAGGAGGGTGAGAAGCGCCCTCGAGAAGCGGGAGGCGCCCGGCAGGGAGGAGGACTCCCCGAGCCGACGCCCTTCGACACCACCGGGCGCCGATGACGATGATGAGGATGACGAGGAGGAGGACTACAGCCTTCTTCGCTTGGCCGCACGCTTCCCCGGAAGAAAGGGGAGTGGTCGCCGTGGGCCAGTCGAAGGACACTTCCCCCTCTCGCTCCGCCGAGGCTTATTTGGGCGGCCGGAGACGTGACTCCGTCGGGAGGGGCGAGGCCCCCCGAGTCATCCCACTGCCGCCCCCGTCGGGGCGGCTCGGTCCTGCCTCGAACGCCCGAGGCGGGGGGGGACCGCCGAGGGCGAGGCGCAGCCTCGGCCGAAGGCGGCGACGCCGTGGGCCAGCGTCCTGTGCCCCGTGACCCCGAGTCGCTGGCCGAGGACACCTCAGTCCGAGCCCCAAATGGCATGCCCCAAAGTGAGCCGATCAAGTTTCAACCGCCGGTCGCCCGGTAGGTGTTTGTCCTTTTTAGTCTTCCGCCGCTCTTCTTTTTTTTTTTGAAGACTCACTCTTCTTGCTACCGCAAAAAAAAGCGCAAAAGACGGCCCCCGCCCTGCCCCCGCTCGCTCCTTGTTGGCGGCGAGGCTACAGCCAGTCTGGCCGCGGCGCCACTGCTGCCCTGGGCGGCGGGCCGGGCGGCCCGAGGAAGCGGTGATCGAGGCGCCCTCGGCCGAGGAGCCACCCTCCCGCCCCGGCGGAGAGAGGCGCAAGCGCCGGGGCGCGGAGGCCTTGGCGGCGCTTGGCGTGTGGCTGCCGTGGCCCGTGCGCGGAAGCCGTGGCGGCGCTGCCCCGATGGCCACCGCGACGTGGTCATGGAGGAGCGAGCGCCCGTTCCGCCCCTAAGCCGCGCGACGGCCGGGGAGGTGAGGGAGATCCCTCCTCGGGAGGAGACCGCCTCCCGCCTTGAGGAAAGAGGTGGTCGTCGCGGATGCTACCTCCTCGAGGCGGCAACCGTATGGGGTCGTCGACCAAGGGCGCCCGCCGAGGGGTCCTCCAAACGTGCCGCCAGCGTATTATGCAGTCGGACCGCCGGGACCGGAGGACCGGCCATCTACGTGGCCGGACGACGCCCGGAGTCGACCCGGTGGGAGCAGCGGATAAGTACATGAAGTCGGCCAAAAACCTGCTTGGTCGCTCTCGTCGATCGCTCCGGGGACCTCCCCGACTTTGTTGAAGGTAATACAAACATTTGTGGTCGAAGCCTTACCTTGGCATGAGCGCCCAAAGGCGGCTAATCCGTTGGCCCCGATCGTTGTAGGATCTGGCGATGGCGTCCCCGAGAAATCGAGTTTCTCGGTTCGGAGTCCGGCCTCGACGAGGCGCTCCATTTCCAACGACGGGGAGGCAAACCAGCTGCGTGCGAGTTGGCTGCTCGGAACGAGGAGCTCGACAAGCTCCGCGCCGAGAAGGAGGCGATGAGGACGGCGCTTGCCGAGGCCTCCAAAGACCATTGGGACCTTGACAGAGAACACGTGAATATGGACACCGATCACCACTTTTTGTCGACGACGTCACCATGGTGCGGGCCGAGCTTGGGCAAGCGCTGAATGAGGCCATCCAGCTCAAGGCGCGGTGGCGGAGGGGTGGCGCGTCGGAAGGTAAGTCTTTGTCGTTTAGAGGCGATCGCATCTTTGCATTCCAGCTCCAAGGCTGACCCACGGCGGATCTGCGTAGGGGCGAGGAAGTCGTCGAGCAAGCGGGGCGGACCTCGGTGCGATCACGGACGGCCTACTCCTCGGCGCGGGGCGAGCTCGAGGCCACGGCGAGAAGGTCGGAGCCGTTTGCATGTAGCCGGTCGAGGCCGGCGAGTTCGCCGGGCAAGCCGATCACTGGGCCGCCTGGAGGCGTGCCCGGACGGGTGGAAGCGCCGTCCCACGCCCCGCCCTTCGGGCCGGCCTTCGGACCGGACGTGTCGCACACCTTGGCGATGACCCTCTCCCACTACGACCTCGACCTCCCCAAAGTTCCCGAGGGGCTCGTCGTCGCCGGGGACGGGAGGGTCGCGAGAGGAGGTGATCGACGAGCCTTCAAGCGGGGGCTGAAGGGCCACGACTAGCTGGTCGGGGCACTTCCAGGGCGATCCTCCCTAACGCCGCCGGAAGGAGCCGACGCCCACCGACGCCATGGATGCCGCCACCGGGGAGGAGGGGGGGGGACGCCCCCCTGTGAAATGCATGTTGGGCCGAGCGTGCCCATGTAAAAAACTTGATTAGCTTTTTGTTATTCATGCGTCGTTGACAAGTACTGCGTGGCCCGACGAGGCCTTATGATTTGTTTTCTCGTTTTACGTTTTACTTTTCGTGCCTTTGATTCTCGCCTCGTACTTAGATTAGGGCCCTCGCGGGGACACAGAGTCCTTAGTCAAAGGTGGTTAAGCGGAGGCACCATAGCAGGGGCGTGGGCGGCCTCGTGGCTTTCCCGGCCTTGACGTTTGGAGCAGCCCTTCCTCAAAGCATGAGGTACCTCGTCCCTATGGCGGTGAGTAGGAGTGTCATAGCGCGGGGAGACAAAGAGGAGACCAGCGCCGGCTCCAGTCTTCATCAGGGACCCGTCGAAGTACATCATCCAAAGCACTCCACCTGGGCCCGGGCGGCGGTAGGCGAGTATCGGTCCACTCGGCGATGAAGTCAGCCAAGACTTGAGACTTGATAGCCTTCCTTGGCGCGTAGGAGAGGGTTTCCCCCATGAGCTCAACGGACCACTTGGCGACCCGCCCTGAGACTTCCCGATTTTGGAGGATCTCTCCCAACGGGAAGGAGGAGACCACCGTCACGGGGTGAGCGTCGAAGTAGTGCCGGAGCTTGCGCCGGGTCAGAACCACCGCGTAGAGCAGTTTTTTGGATCTACGGGTAGCGGATCTTGGTCTCGGACAACACCTCGATGAAGTAGACTGTCTCTGGACCGGCAGGGGTGTGGCCCTCCTCCCCGCCTCCTCGACGACGATGGCCACACCGACTACCTGCGTTGTTGCGACAACGTCTGGGGAGGAGGGCTCCCCCACGGTGGCGGGGACGAGGATCGGGCGCTGGTGAGGGCGGCTTTGAGCTTGTCGAGGGCCTCCCCGGGCCTCGGAGGTCCAGAAAAGCGCTCGGACTTTCTTAGGAGGCGATAGAGGGGGCAGGCCCTTCTCGCCGAGCCGTGAGATGAAACGGCTTAGAGACGCCCGGACAGCCCATGACTCGTTGCCGCCCCTTCCGGGTCCTCGATCGGCCCCATGCTCGTTACCGCAGCTTACCTTCTCCGGGTTGGGCTCGATGCGCTTGAGACGATGAACCCGAGGAGCATGCCTCGGGGACCCCGGACGCACTTCTCGGGGTTGAGCTTGACGCTCTTGGCCTTGAGACAAAAAGCGACCTCAAGGTCGGGGAGATGAGGTTGTCGGCCTCCTTGGTCTTGACCACGATGTCGCCGACGTAGGCCTCTACGGTTTCGCCGATGTGGTCTCCGAAAACGCCCGGCATGCACCGGCCGATCGTGGCCCCCTCAAGTTCCTCGAGCCCGAAGGGCATTGTCACGCAGCGCAAGACATACCGAAAGGGGTGATGAAGGAAGTCGCGAGCTGGTCGGACTCCTTCATCTTGATTTGGTGGTAGCCGGAATAGGCATCAAGGAAGGATAAGAGCTCACACCCGAAGTGGAGTCAACTATCGATCGATACGTGGTAAGGGAAAAGGGACTTTCGGACATGCTTTATTTAGATTAATATAATCTACACACATCCTCCATTTCCCACTCTTTTTCCTAACCAAGACAGGGTTAGATAACCACTCGAGGTGGAACACCTCCTTGATGAACCCGGCCGCCAAAAAAGCTTGTTCACCTCCTCGCCAATGGCCCTCGCTTCTCCTCGTCAAATCGGGCGCAGACGCCGCTTCAGGCTTGGACCCGGCCCGGATGTCAAGGGAGTGCTCGGCGACTTCCCTCGGAATGCCCGGCATGTCCGAGGGGCTCCACGCAAAGATGTCGTCGTTTGCCATACGAGGAAGACGAAAGCACAACTTCCTATTTCGGGTCGAGGGAGGCGCAGATCTTCACCGCCTTGCCGGATGGAGAGGCGGGTCCAGTGGGACCTCCTTCACTCCGTCGGACGGCTCGAATGCGCCGGGCGTGACGCTTGGTGTCGAGGGCCTCGAAGATCGCCACGCCTCGGCGTGCTCGACCGCCTCGACGCCGCAGCTTGAACGCGTGTTCGTAGGAGGAGCCAACGGTGATGACGCCATTAGGGCCCGGCATCTTGAGGAGAAGGTAAGTGTAGTTGGGGGACGGCCATGAACTCGTGATACGCTGGGGCGTCCGAGGATTCCGTGATAGGTTCCTCGAAAGTCAACCACGCCGAAGGTGATGACCTCCTTGTGAAAGTTCGATGGCGTCCCAAAGCGGACCGGGGAGATCGATCAGCCCGAGGGGCCAGGCGCGTCTACCCGGCACTACGCCCGAAAAGGGAGGGAGAGTTACCGGGCCGAAGCCGTGAGCGCCTATCCCCAACAAGCCGAGGGTTTCGGAGTAGAGGATGTTAAGGGCACTTCCGCCATCCATCAGCACCTTGGTGAGCCGCACGTTGTCGACAATGGGGTCGACCACGGCGGGAACCGCCTCGCTTTGGCACGTAGAAGCGGGTGGTCGCCGATGCTGAAGGTGATGGTGTCGGGCGGACCACGGCAAAACTGCGGAGTGGTGGGTGCACCGAGAATATCTCGACGTTCGCGCTTGATCCGGGCGCTGGGTGAGGTTCGCCGGCCCCCCCCGATGACCATGAAAACGCCATGGACCTCGGGGAACTCCTCGCCTTTGTTTTTCCCCTCCTTCTTCTTCTTGTCCTCGGGTGGTGGAAGCTTATATAGAAGCGACAAGCCAAATCGCACTCCCCCATAGTGTGCTTGACGGAAACTTGTGGAAAGGGCGGGGGCTTTTTGAGCATGTCGTCGAAGGCCCCGGGCCCCCGGGGCCTCGGGGTCTTGCTTGGTCACCGTGGCAACGATATCGTCCTCGGAGTCCACCTCTTTCTTGCCCTTCTTCCCTTTGTGCTTGTTTTTCTTGTTTTTTTCGGGGCCGCGGGTTGCCTCCCCCTCGGCATTGTCCTCCTTCCGCTTCCCTTTGCCGCCGACGTCGCGGAAAATCGCTCCCCACGCCTCCCTCGCCGGAGGCGAAGTTCGCCGCCACCTCGAACAGCTCGTTGGCGGTGGTTGGCATCTTCCGGCCCAACTCATGGACGAGCTCCTTGCAGTCGTGCCGTCAAGGAATGCACCGATGATGGCGTGCCTGCGCCACGTTGGGCAGCTCCGTGCACTTCTTCAAGAAGCGCCCGATGAAGTCACGTAGCGTCTCGTCGGGCCTCCGGCGGCAGCCGGAGATCCCACGAATTCCCGGGCGCACGTATGTGCCCTCGAAATTTCCCACAAAAACCCCGACTAGCTCGGACCCGGCCGCGGATTGTGCGGGCGGGAAGATGCTCCAGCCAAGCGCGCGTCGAATCACCCAAGTGCGGAAGGTTGCGGATGATAAGCCGGTCATCGTCCGCGCCGCCAAGCCGGCATGCCGAGCGGTAGTCGTTGAGCCAAACCTCGGGGTTCATTTCTCCCGAGTATTTGGCAAGATTGGCCGGGCGTCGGAACCGGAAAGGGAACCGTGGCGCCGCGGATCTCCCGGCTGGCGCGCCCCCCCGAGGATCGGCATCGTCGCGGTCCTCGTCGCTATCGCGCCTTCCGCCTGCTGCCGGGCGGTCGCATCCGCCCGCTCCGGCTTCCTTTGGGCGTTGATGATGACGTTGCGTGCGTCACCATCGCCGATGCCGCCGCGGTCGCCCCGAAGACGCCGCGGATCGGCCTCCGCGATGGGTCCCGATGGACCGAGGCTTCTCGCTCGCGTCGTGGGCGCTCCTCGTCCTCCTCATCCCTCGGTGTCCGATGCCGGGAGGCCGAAGCCAGCTTTGGACAGCAGCGGTCTCGAGATAATCTCGCAGATCATCTCGAATCCGTCGTCCCTCCGGTCGATGGTTCGGCATCGGCCGGACGAGGGAGGGCAGCCGCCCGCGACGTTATGACTTGCACGTGGGAAGATGGGGGGCGCTCTCCCACCCTCGTCGTTGGCGATCCTTCATTGGCGTCACGCACGTCTTTGACGGCGGCGGGGCTAGGATTGCGTGCCGCCGCGGTGGGCATGCTCAATGCGCTTCTATCTCCTGTCAAATAACGAGGCGATGGTCGCGCTCGAGCCTCCCCCTGTTCGAATCCGCTCGATAGCGGGGACGCCCGCGACCTCCGAGGGGTAGCCGGTAGTTCACCGGTCCCCGGAGGGCCCGCGTGTCTTAGTCTGTGGCCCCACGGCCCGAGGCCGGGATGTGCTAGGGTCCTCGGGGGTTGCGCCAGCCGGGAGTCACTCTGCGGCGGGCACAGGATCACGGCCACAGTCGCCGCCGTTGCCGTTGCCGCCACGCCCCGAGTTCACGATCTCCACGTGAAAGCATTCACGAAGTCGGATCGCATGTCGTCCGCCCGGGAGTCGAGCCGGGGTAGCCGAAAGCGAAGGCATGCTCGGAAGGAACCCCCGGGCTCCGTGTCCTCGAGGTAGCGCCCGGATCAGTGGATGTAGCGCTCGCCCAGTGGCGCCGCTGCTCCCTCTGCCTAACCGGGTACTCCTCGTAGGCGTAGATGGATCCGTCGGGGATGTCCGCGTCGAGGTGCTCCGTAGGCGCGGGCCGACGGCGTGGTGGGCCTTCTCCGGGCTCCCATGACGGTGGAGACGTCTGGCGCGCACGTGGCGGCAGCGTTGACCGGGCCAAATGGTCGGGCGTGGTGGCGATGGCGGCGGCGTCGCCGCCCGCCACAACGCCCGCCAAGGTCCTCCTCCGCATCGCTAATGTTTGCGTCGTGGTGCGTCCGTCGCGCTGGCGGGAAACGTCGCGCCACGGCGCCTCTGCGACGGTCGCGCATGAAGGTCCACCGGGGCCTGTCGGGGAGGTCCCTCGACTCCGGCCGGGAGAAGTTCCATGTCGTCTTGGACTCCGTTGACACGAACTCGAGCTCACCAAACCGGATCGGGGTCCCCGCTCTCCAGCCGGCCGAGTGGAGTGGAGTTAGGGCTGGGAATCCGCCCCGAAATGTCGTTCTTGGCCATTCCGAGTTTTGGCGAGAAGGAAAGCGAAAAGCACGCACAAGCCCCTACCTCGGCGCCAACCGCCGGTGCTAAAACTAGTGGTCCTAGTACCAACGAGTGAATTTACGCGTGCTCCCAACCCCGGATGGTGTGCAAGAAGGACACAAGAAGGATTTGTATTATCCTGCACCAAGGTGCCTGTAGGTAGGGTGTACAAGCGGTGGAGAGAGGGAACTGTACCAAGTCTCGTGTGAGATGAGTGTGTGTGTGTTTGTTTGCCAAGGAGATTGCTTGACTTGCTTGATCGGATTCACTGTCCCCTCGAAGGACCCCGTCCCCCCCCTTTTATAGCGAGGAAGGGGGAGGGGGGACGGGCTTTACAAAGACTGATGTTTGAATAGGAAAGACGGTGGTGGGGCGCCACCTCGTCCCCGCCGAGGCCTTGGGGCTCCTCTCTCCTTGTGCCGAGGCCCCAGGTGAGGCCGGCGGTTCTGTCTTGCACGGCGCCCGCCTTGTCGATGGCGGGGGCGCCGTTTCTGTGGAGTCGGCTCCTCGTTCTTGGCGAAGGAGGGGCGTGCCTCTCGCGGGAGTCGGCGTGGGCGTCATGATGAGCGTGCCGAGCAGCGTGGCTCTCTTGTAGCTTTGACTCACTCCCGGTCCGGGCCCCGAGGGCAGCGGCATTGTTGTCGTATACGGGCGTGGCCGGCGTAGAGATACAGCGTATGGGGCCATCTCCGTCTGCGCCCGGCTGGAAGCTTTGGATGCACGATGGCCGGGCACCGGAAGACCCGCCCCCTGATGGGTGGCGCCGTGCTCTGCTGCGGCGTGCTCCGTATTTTGACTCCGTGATGGGACCTGTTACGAGAGTTAGTCATCATGACGCCCTACAAAGGGCGTGCATGGTCGCCACCGGTAGGGATTGTGAATCGTGAGCGGGCGCGCAGAGGTGCGTAGTGGTGCCGGACGGCTCCCATCCGCCAGGCTACGTCGATACCGATCCACCGTGGGAAGGCGGGGCGGTAGATATACGTCAAGTCGCTGGTCGGGCCTTTGACCAGTGATGCGGCGCCGTCTTCGCCCGAGGCCTTAGCGGGGCTCCTGGCGGGGACGGAAGGCGGAACTCGCCCGAGGCCTCTCGCAGGGGAGGCTTCGCGAGGCGGAGTGTTAGTGCCCGTCCGAGACCTCGCCAGGGGTGGCCTCGGCCGGGACGGAAAGGCGGGCGCCGCCCCGAGGCCTCTCGGCCGAGAGGCTCGGGCGAAGTCGGAAAGCGACGCCTGCTCGAGGCCTCTACGGGGAGGCTCGGGGCGAGACGGAAAGTGAACTCGCCCGAGGCCTTGGCAAAGGAGGCCCGGACGGGCGGAAAGTTAGCGTTTGCTTGAAGTCCCGGCAATATGGGCTCGGGGGTGTTAGTGTGCGATCTTACCGGGCCTTGGCAGCCGTCTGGTTTTTGTTACCGTGTGGCCTAGTTTTGCGTTTCTTGGGCCTAATTGTTAGGAGGGCCCTTATTTTGGTCCCCGACAAGCCTGTTCCCCAAGTTTGCCCAACACGACTTCAAGGCGGAGTTGCATCTCGTCCACAACAATGACTAGCCCCGCTCTTTCGCTAAGGCGGAGGGAGACGTGGCTTAGTGTACTGCGATGGAGACAGACGCCGTCGAGCAAAACCGCATGTGGGAGTTGCCTGATCTTCCTACCGACCATTGCACCATCACCCTTAAGTGGGTGTTCAAGTTCAAGGACGACGCCGGGGCAATGATCAAGCACAAGGCAGGACTGGTGGCACCCGGCTTCGTCCAGCAGGAGGGAGTCAACTTTGACGACGCTGTTCGCGCCGTTGTTGTGGGATGGAGTCCGTCCGGTCTTCGCACTACCAAGCCCGGGGAGGGTCGGGCGTGTCCACCACATGGACGTCAACTCTGCCTTCCTCAACAGCGACTTGAAATAAGAGGTCTATGTCTGCCAGCCACCGGGATTCGTCATCCACGACAAGGAGAGCAAGGTCCTCCACCTATGCAAGGCCCTTTACGGCCTGTGGCAAGCACCACGATCCTGGAACGCCAAGCTAGACTCCAATCTCAAGAAGATGGGGTTCCAGCAGAGCGCTCACGAGGCTGCTATCTACCGGCAAGGCAAGGGAGGCAATGCTCTGCAGGTGGGCGCTGGTGGGCGTTTACGTTGATGACCTGGTGATCACCGGACCAAGGAGGAGATTGAAGCATTCAAGGTGGAGACAAAGACCGTCTTCCAGATGAGCGACCTTGGGCTTCTCTTCTACCTGGGGATCAAGGTCCACCAGGACAGCTCCGGCATCTCCCTTTGCTAGATTGCCTACGCCAAGCGGATCGTCGAGCCAGGAGGCCTCACCGACTGCAACCTAGCTCACACTCCTATGGAGAGGCTAAAGCTGAGTCACGACAACATGGCTGAGGAGCTATATACGACGTAGTAATGCACATCGTGGGTAGCCTTTGCTACCTCGTCCACACACGGCCGGACCTGGTGTTTGCCGTCAGCTACATCAGTCGGTTCATGCAGCGACAGACGATAGAACACCAGCACACCATGAAAGGATCTTGCGCTACGTCACTGGTACCTCCGACTATGGCTTGCACTACCCGGGGCGCCCCGAGGCGGCACACTTCATTGGGTACAGAACAACGACCACGCCAGTGACATTGACACGAGCAAGAGCACCAGCAAGACGTATTCTTCCTCGGCAAGTGTCTTGTCAGCTGGTAGTTGGTCAAGCAGCAGGTGGTAGCTTGGTCCAGCTGCAAGGCAGAGTACGCCGCCGCCACTACCGCCGCCACACAAGCCCTCTGACTACTCGATTATTTGGTGATCTCCTTGGCCGAGAAGCTAAAAGCGATGGAGCTCAGGGTGGACACCAAGTCCACCTTGGCCCTGGCGAACCCCATCTTCCATGAACGCAACAAGCACATTTGAGTGAGGTACCACATCATCTTGGATGAGGGGAGCGTTAAGGCCGACTACATCAACACACAGGACTAGCTTGACGACTTCCTCACCAAGTCACTCAAGCGAGTTAAGTTTCACAAGTTTCGTGACAAGATTGGGATGGCTCAGATCCTCTCGAAGGCAGCACAACACCCTTATCTTATCTCTAGTTTAGTCTGTTACAACTTTATTCCTTTCCTCAGCTGCAAGTAGACCACTAGGTCCTATATATGTATCCCCTGAAACCTGCCATGGTTCTTTGGTAAAGTAATATACAAAAACTTGCCCAAAATCTAAGATTTGTTCCAACACACCATGCCCAATGAACAGGGCCACGGCTAAGGCGATGTTAGGCAGGCTATCAGCCAAGCCTTGAGTTTAGGAGATTTCCATCTCTGGTTTGCTAGTGGCCAAGGGCCTATTTCAATCTTGTATGAGAATCAATCAGGATTAAGCAATAACAATTATCTCCACTCCAAATGTCCCGTCAACATAGGGAGCCGAGGGGAAAAACCTCGCCCCTTTACTGAACGAGATTATGAGCTTCGTAGCCGAGGTCCTACCTCCCTAAACCCTGGTGCCCTTGAAAAAAATATAGGGAAGTTTATATAAGATTTGGTTTAGGACACATTATTGGGTGGATATAGCAAAGAATGCCATGTATTGCGTAGGGATATAGATATTAAACACAGCAATCAATGTTTGGTTAAAAATTAAAGATAAACATGAGAATATCTGAAACATTTCTTCAAAAATATACAAATCAATCTAAAATCTGATGTTTTGTGAGGAAATCTGAACCTTGCAAATTCCATCAATTATAGAAATAAAAATGGAAGATAAATTGAGAAATAAATATGCATTTATAAAAAATAAGGAAAATGAACTGGAAAGCTTAGCTCTACAAAACTAACTCGAATTTTGAGATAAAATGACTGGGAGTCAACTTCCTAAAGCATAGGTGAGGAACACAATCACGCAACCTGGTAATAGTGTAGACGTGGCAGTAATGAACTTATAGATTTTCTGTTGTGCTCTGGATGAATTTTTGCGATTTCTTCATCTGACATTGTAGCCATTCTCTGAAATAAATCTGCTATGTTTGCACCCATATATGAATCAGGACCATACCAGACATTAAGATCTGGTATTTGCGCAAATGCCTAAAACATAGAAAGTTAAGAAAGCTTGATCACAGGATAAGTAAAATAAAACTGAAATACAAATAAAATGTCCACTCAGATAATTTTCAGAAGCAAAACATGTACCTGTAATATAGTTGGAACAACATTAGAAGAGGTGCATGTTATTGTAGGAACAAGTTCATGAGCATGAGCTTTTGTTTCCAGCGAAGTATTAATGTAAATTACATGCAAAGACGGATAACATCTCGAAGCTTCCCTCAAAAAATGAGTATATTCAAAACTTGAAGCAGCATCGGCTAATGAACAGCCAATCGGTTCACTGGACATTCTATAAACGACAACCTGCATAAATCCACAAAGAATTAGTGCCTGCATATTGCAGAGTTAGAGAGCCATTAAGGGTGTGTTGGTTGGAAGGATATCCTGGCTGGGAGACGGTCATCCATGGATAGGTAGTGTTTGGTTTGATAGATTGGTTGCACATGGACATCCACTACAGGGAATATCCCTACTAGATGTCAGATAGAATGGCCACAAAAAACAAGTGAATGAGCTCATCCATACTTTCTAATTTTTGTCATCAGTAAATAAATTACGGATTATTAGTATATTATATTATTAATTAATAATTATGATGACAAAGTTAGTTTTGATAGTGTTAATATGTTGATTAATGCACATTCTGTGTGCAAATTAAGGTAATAATAGTGCTAATTAACATATTTTATCTTTAAATAGTGATTTATCATTACAAAATTAGTGTTAGTGCATATTTATTAGTGTATAAGTAGTTGTTCTTATTGTTAAATAATAGATATAAGAGTAAATTGCACTGTAGGTACTTAAACTATTGGGTGATTACCAAATGGGTACTTCAAGCTGAAAAACGTATTGTTAGGTACTTAAACTATTGGTGGCTCCCAGATAGGTACTCCAACTAAAAAACGTAACAACTAGGTACTTAAACTATTGGTGGTTCTAGATAGGTACTCTAATTACAAATTCCGTTAGTATATAACGAGATAAATTATTAGCACATATTTTACTGTAGCACGATATTATCAAATCATGAGTTCAATTGTCCCTGTGACCATTGCTTATGAGCCGACTTTTGTAAGATTTTTTTTAAGCCTAATTAGTTTCTGATTTGACACAATTAGGCTTTTTGTGAGCCGGTTTTTTTTTCAAATCATGGACTAATTAGGCTTAAAAAAATCCGTCTCATAAAGCAATGGTCATCCGGACAATTGAACCCATGATTTGACAATGTCGCTAGTAAATATGTGCTAATGATGAATTAATTATACTTAATTAATTTGTCTCGTTATGTACTCACGGAATTTATAATTAGAGTACCTATCCGTGAATCATCAATAGTTTAAGTACCTAGTTGTTACGTTTTTTTAGTTGGAATACCTATCCGGGAGCCACCAATAGTTTAAGTACCTAACCAAGCTACGTTTTTCAGCTTGAAATACCTATCCGTAACCACCCAATAGTTTAAGTACCTACGGTGCATTTTACTCTAGATATAATTAGTCAACTATTGTCATTCCATCCAATCTCATTCCATCTAACCAAATAGAAAAATACTCGCCCCATCCATCAACCAAACAGACAGTAAAGATAAGCCCATCCTAAAATTGAATGGCCAAACCCCATCTAACTTAGCCTTCAAATAGGGCATGTTTGGATACACATGGTTGGTTACTAGTTGGGCTAAAAATTAGCCCAAAATTAACTATGGTTGACTAGCTAGTTGCCTAAAAAATTAACCCACCTATTTAGCCCTCTTGTTTGGATGCACTACAACTAATTTGAGCTAACATAAGCTATCTAACAATTAGCCCATGGTATCCAAACATGCACTTAGGTTGTGGGTGATATATATATATCCATGTGAAACCCTATATATCCATGTGAAAACAACAAAGAATGACATTCATGATATGCTGAAATTGACTACTATTTTGGTCAGACTTACTTAAACATCATATAACCAAGATATCACTTATTACCTTAACCAATGCAAGTATGGCAATAGTCTGGTTGTGGTTAAAAATCTTCTTTTACTACAATTTTCTCTGTATTTTGCATAATCACATCCACAGTTTCAGAAAGTCATAGTTCGCAAATGATATACATGCTAGCACAACAGATAAACTGGATCAGACTAGGATCATTCTGGTATTCATCCAAACTGCCACTCCCGGCTAGCATATAAAATTGGAGCCTGAACTAGAAAGAGAATAAGCTCATAACAAGTTTCCCAAATGATGTTATTATTTCACTAACATAATAACATGATATAATTGTATATATAAACCCTGATCTTGTTAGCTTGATTCTCAACAGTATGCTCTTAGTTTTAGTGATAAATGACATGACAATTAGAATTCTGGAAACATTGATTAAAAAAATACCTTATTAAATCCTGCTTGATCAAGTACTGCCCGAACATTTTCAGACATGAAGTCAACACCTAGAACTGTAATATAATCACATCCTGCTTCAGCCATTTTAACAGCACTATCTGCCATAATCAAGGAATCAGATATTTGGATGTGGGGCCACTGCTTCTTTGCAGCAGTAAGTATGCCTTGCACCTCAGGATCCATATAGAAGTGTGCAACAACCCCAATTTTTTTCTCTTTAAGGGTATCCACAAGGGCTGAAATCTTGGACTCATCAGGAGATAAAAACATCGCCTGCAATTAAACATTAAATTGTAGCGAGTTGCTTCATGCAGAAATCAATATGAAGACTTACAATAAAATGATAAATTCAAGCTAATTTAAGTTGTCATTTGTTGTCAGATTCACAACAAATGCTCATTTGGGTTGGGTCTCCGCGTTCAAGCTAATTTAAGTTGTCATTTGTTGTCAGATTCACAACAAATGCTCATTTGGGTTGGGTCTCCGCGTCCAGGGCAACCGCGTCATGGTATTTAAAGCTACAGTAGATGAGGGTACGATGGTGTTAAAAACAGCAGATAGGTTAGTGGTATTGAAAAGTTGTTGGGGATCAATGATATAATGATTGCTATGGCTTTCATCTGATTTTTCAAAACTATATGCTTATTAGTCTTTTACAATGCTAGAGTAATTGTTGGATTGTTGCAATGTTTTAAAAGCGCGTCGCCTAGGCGTCGCCTAGGCGACTTAACTAGGCGTCCAGCGAGAAAAAAGGGCTGGGCGTCGGAGGTCGCCTAGCGATGTGTCGTATGGCGTCCGCCTCGGCATCTGGCGTCCGCCTTAGGCATTAGGCGCCTGCGGCGTCGCCAACTTACCTCGGGGCGTCGCCTCGTGTGCAGGGAAACCAGCGCGGGAAGGGAGTTTCTCCCGCGGCCTTCAAGCCTTCCCCGCAACCTTCCGCGCCGAAGTTGAGCCAAGGCAAGAAATCGCGCACGTGAAGGGAAGGAAATCGCGGAAGGGAAAGGAAATCGCGTGGAAGGAAGGGAAAGGAAAATCACGCCGCAGGAAGGGAAAGGAAAATCGCGTGCCTGAAGAGGGGCATTGGGAGAGAAAGGGGTATGAAGGGGGAGGAGAGACCGAGAGGAAATCCATCGCACCTGCTGGCTCCGCTTCTTCTCTGCGCAGCCACGCATCCCGTGCAGCACGCCGATTCCTGCACGGGAAGGGGGGGATGGGGAGACTCGTCAGTCCCCTGCTCTTCACGTTCCCAGCTCCCGCTTGCTTGCCTGTATGTCTCCTCTCCCTCCCCCGCTCTTCACTGCTCTCGGCTCCCACTTGCTTGCCTGTATATTTCCTCTCCCTCTTCCTATCCTCTCTTCCCTCCCGAAGGTCAAAGTTTGCTGCTTTACTCCCTTCTGTTTCACCCCCCGCTGGCTGCTACTGCTTTTGCCCCTCGCTGCTCTGGTTCATGGGCGCAATGGAGTCGGGCTGCTGCTTCCTTTGCATGTGTTGTTCTTTGATTTGATATTTCAGTTATGTGCTAGGCTGCTAGCAGCAAAGTGCATCACTATTAATATTTATTATGTTAAATATTGTCACTAGAGACTAGTTTATGACCATTAAGAGATGGACGTTGTGCACTAGTAGTCCAAAGAGCACAACTTATTATTGTATTACATGCTGAAAATCGGCAATATTATGTCTGATTTGCTTCTAAAATTTATATATTAATATGTTTATATGGCGCCGCCTAGGCGACGCCTTTATTCGCCTAGGGCGTCCGGAAGGGGGTCGCCGCCTCGCCTCGCCTTAACGCCTTTAAAACATTGGATTGTTGTAAATTCAAGAGCCACTATCTGCATTTTCCACATTTACAGTTGTAGAGACACCACACAAGTTCTCAAGTTCCATGGCAAAAAAATATAAAATGGGAAAAATCTTTGTGGAAAAGGCTGAGTGCAATCTTTTTAGTAAAAATATTATTCCCAAGTAAGCAAGATGCTAATATGACCACACAAAGTGGGAAAATAAAGCTGGTGTTGACACTAGCTGGTCCATTCCCTACGCACAGGCTAACCAGAGTCGGCTCCTTTCTGATCGATAGAAAAAGGAAAATGCATGAGCCAATAGAAAAGATATCTTTTATTCTGTGTTGCTAACTTTAGTGGAAAAAGGGAAATGGAGCCCCATCCTTGGCAGATTCTTCACGTCGAATCTACCTAAGGAAAAGGAAAAGCAAACTTCTTCAGACATAGTGTAAAAGATAACACATCCAGCTATACTAGTAATTTCCCACTTGTTGAGGCAAGACTCTTTTCATTCATCAGAAGTTCAGAACAATAGTGTCAGGACATTCATGTAGACTCGTTCGAGACCAACAGTGCCACGAACATTCATGTAGCCAACTAACCAACCGGATCAATCAACGGAGCAAGCATGAGGATCAGGAGGTAAAGGAGCTCACCTGGGCCTCGGCATAGCTGCCCTGCGCGCGGACGGCGCCGTCGCGGGCGATGACAAGCGACGGAAACGGCTTCCCGGGGTACCTACCCTCGCGCGCGGCGATGGCTGTGCGCGCCCGCTTCTGCATGCCGATAAGCACGTTGTGCCACGTGCTGGCCCGCGACCGAGCCGCCGTTATCCCCGCCCCAAGCGGGGCGAGGTCGGGATCGGCGGGGTCGACGGCGAGGACATCCTCAGGCCTGGCCCCCTCCAGTGCGACGACGAGGCAGGCGCAGTACCCACGCGAGAGGTCAGAGTCGGAGTCCGCCGCGAACTGCATCCGCCAGCCCGTTGCTGCGTTGCAGCGGGCGACGAGCCACACCCGCGCGACGCAGCCCATGACGCGGTTGCCCTGGACGCGGTCGGGCTCCGGGAGCCGCGGGAGCGCGGCCGCGAGGGAGGGAGCCGGCGCGCGCGGTCTGCGTCAGATGGGAGTGCGCGGAACTCCTCGGCAAGCAGGCGGAGACGGAGGCGCGGGTGCGCCTTGGCGGCAGCATCATCGGAACCGGCGTGCGGGTGAGGCGGAGGTGGAGGGGCACGGGAGTGGGCACAGCGAACAGCGAGCAGGGAGCGCTGACCAGGAAGAAGGACGCTTCGGGAAACGTGGAGAGAGACGACGCCTCGGGGCTTCGCGGCGGCGGCGGCGGCGGCGGCGGGGGCGACAAGAGTGCGGCGGCGGCGGTGTCCATGTCGTTGCGTTGGTGTAGCCGTGCTGTAATGCGCGGAGACGTGGGGAGGCGCGTTTTGCTGGGGACCAGTTCGGCCGAGATATTTAACATTTTTCCCACACTTTTTCTTTGCTCAGTCATAATATCTGGCCAAACGGGCTAGGCACCTGAGCTGGCACCAGCACGGTACTAAAGAGCACGGCCTAACCCAATATCTATCGTATCTATGCTAACCATGGCCCGTTATCTATGGGCGCGTTTGAAGTAGAGCCATAGGGTGACCCTGCGCCCTCCGCGTGCAGCTGGGCCTATTTGATTCATTTGGCCCATCTCCCTGCCAGGCCTCCCGCGTGCAAATGGCCTTCTCTCTCCTGGCTCCCAGGAAACGCTCCTAGGGTTCGTTTTTCCAGAGCCAGGCTCTCTCCGTCCTCGCGCGGGCGATTTTGGGGGCGGCGGCGGGAGCTCGAGCGCGCTCTGGCGGGCTCGCACGGGAAGGGTGAAACCTCCTCCCGCCTTCTTCCTCCCCGAAATCCTCCGCCTATTTAAGTTGGCGGCCTCCACCGCTGGCTTCTTCTTCCTCTCCGCTCTCTCGCTTCCACTGCCTTCGCGTTGAGTGACCGGTGGAGTTGGTGGTGCTGCGCGGTGGTCGTCCTCATCTCCGGGCTTCGTCTCCGTTCCCCCGTGTGGATCCGGTGGAAGGCGGCGCAGCTCCCTCTCTTCCGGGCTCCGTGGACGGCGGCTTCTTCCTCTTCACTCTCCGTCTTGTCAGTGGTGCGGCCGGTCTTGGAGGTGGTGGATCTGCTTCGGTCCACTCCCGATCTGCTTCTCCTTCACCGACGGCTTTCTTCTTCTCCGTTTTACGGGTTGTTTCGACGCCGCCTAAGCACCCCCGAGGTGAAACGAACCCCGCATCCCCCCCTCTCTGGTTCTAGGTTTTTGATTTGGACTGCTCGTGGCCAGATCTTTGTATTTAGGAACCTGATTCGAGTTGTTTGTGATGCTATCTTGCACTTGCTTTGATTTGTACTACTGTTTCTGTGCTTGTGTTCGTTTTGTTAGTCGATGATGACTGTCCGTAGCACTGGTAGCCGTGATTTGTGCCGTGCTAGTTATGATATGTACCTGTTCTGGTGTTATTTTCACATGTTGAGGCCAGCCAGGGTCTACCATAGCTGAGGCATGTTTTTGAATGATGACTGCATGTAGATGGATCGCTCTGTTGGACGCCAGATGATGGCTAGTCAAGCTGCTGCTATGGTTGTGGTGATGCTGTCTTTTTTGGTCAGTAGGCTTAGGAGGGTGAGGGCGCTGCAGCAGCGGAATCCTTACGGTCCTAGGAGCTTAGGACAGACCTATAGGTTATCTACGCTGCAGATGATTTACAATAGCAGTGATGCAGAGTGCTTGGCTATGTTGCGCATGAAAAGAGCGTCTTTTTTCACTTTGTGCAAACTGTTTAGAGAGAGGGGGCTGCTGAGAGAGAATAGTGCATGTTCTATTGAGGAGTAGGTGTCTATGTTCCTCCATGTTGTTGGTCATAACCAGAGGTTTAGGGTTATTCAACAGCATTGGAGGAGGTCCATTGAGACTGTCAGTAGGTTGTTCCATCAGGTTCTGTATGCTGTTGATGAGCTTAGGTCTGAGATGATCAGGCCTCCTACTACTACAACTCATCCTAAAATCATGGGTAGCCACAGATGGTACCCTTACCTTCAGGTACATGTTAACAATGTTTAGATTGCATAGCTTTTACCACAACCAGTGTTGTGCACTTATGTTAGATTTTGACTGCTTTTATGATTGTATTGGTGCCATTGATGGCACCCATGTGTTGGCAAGGGTGCCCAGACACATGCAACAAGCTTTCAGGGGTAGGAAGTCAAATCCCACACAAAATGTCATGGCAGCAGTGGACTTTGATTTAAAGTTCACTTATGTGCTTGCTGACTGGGAGGGATCTGCCCATGATGCACTTATCTTGGCTGATGCAATTGAGAGGGATGATGGGTTCACAGTACCTGAAGGTACACAGCACCTACCTTTTGGTCAATACTTTGTTGTCCATGATAGTTTCTAGTATCCTGAACACTGTGTCATCTTCATACACTTGTAGAAAAGTTTTACCTAGTAGATGCTGGGTATGCATGCTGCACTGGTTTCCTCCCCCCTTACAGGGGTGTGAGGTATCACCTATCTGAGTTTGGGAGCCACAATTTGCCCACCAATGCCAAGGAACTATACAATCTCAGGCATTCCTCACTTAGAGTGTCAGTTGAGAGAGCTTTTGGGTCACTCAAGGGGAGGTTTCGAATCCTAGACAACAAGCCCTTCCACACCTATAGGACCCAGGTAAAGCTAGTGCTTGTGTGTTGCATCTTGCATAATTGGATACTTGGGTTTGGCACTGATGACATGGTTCCTGATGAGGATGGATTTCTAGACAGCCCTGTAGAGGCCAATGAGACCCAGCCTGTTGGAGACATGCTGTCACAGGACTCCACTGCCATGTCTTCTAGGAGGGATGCCATTTGCAATGCAATGTGGTCTGGTAGGGGTACTTCTAGGATTTAGCTGTTGCAGTTTCATTCTTGTATGCTTTCAGTGTTGAGACCCTGGATATGGTACTCATGTGATGTAATAATGCTAGACATGTGTGTGATGGTTGATGTGGACATGTCTGAGACCTATTTTAAGTTTTATCTTGTCTATTTGCATTATGATTATGTTGTTGGTTATGAGTTCTTATTATATTATATGTGTTGTTCACTGTTGTCAATCATGGTACCCAAACTAGGCATGGCTGGGACTGGTGCTGCTGCTGAGATGGCTGGTCTGACTTGTGCTTGTGGTGCTGCTGGTGTCCCAGTCAATGGGGCACCACTGGGGGGTGCTCCTGCTTTGTGGATCTGGTGGGGGATGAGGTTCCTGAGGTGGTGGTGGCTGCACAGGGGGCTGGTGGTGCTGCTAGGCCTGCAATGAGGTGGAACAACAACACCTCTGGGTTTGTCCTTAGAAGGATGGCCCAAATAGTGTCTGAGGGTGGTAGGACTGACAAGTCCTTTAAGGACAAAGATGTCAACTGTGTTGCTAAGCTGCTTAGGGAGTACAGTGGGGAGGTGGTGAGCCCTACTCAGGTGTACAATCACTTGAGGAAGTGGAGGCAGAAGTGGGCTAAGGTGTGCAAGCTAAAGGACCTTAGTGGGGCACTTTTTGACACCGATGTCAATGCCATCATGCTAGATCAGGACCAGTACCTAGGCCACTGCAAGGTAGAACCTTGAGTATTTGTCTAGTGCACACTCACATTTAACCTATATATTTGTCTACTAAATACCATACCCATGGCTGCAGGACCACCCTAAGGATGCTGAGTTCTTGAACACCCCCATCAGGTTCTACACAGAGATGGAAACCATATTTGGTAGTTCCATGGCCACTGGTAGGTTTGCCCTAGGTTCTAGTGAGCCTCTAGGGGTCAAACTGGATGACAGTGTTGCGGTAAAGATGAAGGGTACTGGATTCACTTTTGCTACAGATCTAAAAACCAGCACTGATGTGGGAGAGGGCAGCAAGGCAACAGAGCTGCTGACTTCCACAGTTGGGGTGAAGAGGAAGAGGCCCACCTTTACTGAGGATGAGATGCTGTTGATGACTAACATGACAGATGCTGTGAACAATGTAGCCAATGTACTTAGGGAGACTGGCCCTACCCATGTTGACCCTGGTCTGTACTTAGCCGTGATGGAGATGCCGGGCTTCACCACTGAGGCTCTCATTATGGCCTACACCTACCTGCTGGAGAACAAGGCCCTTGGTAGAGGGTTTTGCAACGTGGAACCCAACCATAGGGACATCTGGATGAGTGTTGACACCTCTTAATGTTATCTCTAGTAACGGCGCTAAAAATGCTTATGGGCATAGCATCGCTTCTAGAATGCCAAGTTGTCATCCCCGGCAATAACACCAAGAGGTGTGGTATTAAATCATGCCACCATTTAGAATATAGAAATAGTATCCGCATGCGCACAGATCAAATACCATTGTAGCATTTTACCCAGAGTATTACCAGGTTGTCATTTATATTTTACCACTGGGAAACAATGGCTAAAGACATTGATAATTCACCATCATGTATCTACTAACTAGTATACTAACTAGACCTAAGCAGGGGTAAGTGGTAAATGATAAGAGTTATGCACAATATCACACACAGAGGAGAATCCTATAATATATAGTCAACTAACTTGAGAGGACTAAGGGAGAGATCAAGGTTCCTATGTACTTCTCTATTACTCGGGTTCTATTCTAGTTGACACTAGAATGTAACGAATGCATGGGTAAGTATAGCACACACAATAGCACTTCGGGGTAGCAGTACCTTTCCAACTCTCGAATAAGACTGGGAAGAAGGTAGTTGGGGAAGGCTGCCAAAAGCCCTACGAAACACCAATCCCGACGTGGTGAAATACGAAGGCCACATAGAGCTGTCACCCCTATGGGCTACCACAACTAACCGTAAGAATTGAGCGCAACCTCAGATAACCTATAGCCTAGACACCATGTCTACACTATCGATTACTACTCTAGCTACACGTAATAACTAGAGCACCTAATACAGGCGGAAATCCTATGCTAAGATGCAATAACTACACTAACTATACAAATAAGACATAGAAGTAAATAGAGAAGATAAATATACTAAAGCATAAGTGTTGCAAAGATAAGATACAAAGATATACCAGACCTCCAAGGCTCCACGGCGAGACCCGGAACGAAGCCTCTCAACCCTAGCTCTCAAGTTACTCAACTATTACATTGAAGAGTCTAGCCCTAATCTCCCTGGTGTGTTGATCTCCATGAGAGTATGATCCTTTCAAGGGACGCCTCTCAAATGGATCCCAACGAATAATGAATTAGGGTTTCCAGGGGATGTCTCTCTCAGGGGGTCATGCCCTCCTTTTATAGCCCTGGACGATGATCGTGAGCCATCGGATCAAACCGACATTGGCGGGCGGCTAGGATCGATCCTCAAAGGCGGTGGAGCGAACCGGGCGAACCGGTCTTGAATCAAGGGGCCCCCCTGCACCGGCCGGGTGCAGGGTGGGACCGGCCGGTCCCCCCGGTGGCCCCTGGCCCTCCGCTTCGGCGTGGTGTCTTCTTCGGTCTCTTCTAGAATCTTCCTGCGTTGTCGTGGCGCCCAATTTCCCGTTCTATGTTCCGATAAGCTCCCGAGATTGCGTCTTTTCCAGTTTACACCTACAAAAATAGTGAAACACCAAAACTCGTGGAATTCGGTTAGTGTAAACCTTATATCTACTTTGGTGATCACAATTGCATTCTTTTCATGGCTAGTTGACGGTTGATTTCATACAATAACGACCGTCAACAACTCCCCCAAGCTTAACCTTTGCTAGTCCCTTAGCAAAGAAAACTTAGAAAAGTTATTGTAAGATATCTATGTGTTTAAGCATTGTAGCCATCTCGGAGCAACTCCCTAGAAGTATACCTCTGATCGTACAGAAATTCTCCTCCAAGTTATGCACTAACTGAGCTGACTTGCAAACTTACCCATATTACCTTTAACTGTGGGGCTTTTTAGCTCTTCCTTGGGTCTTGAGTACTTGACAGACAGAACGATCCCATCTAAGCACTATGTCTCAAGCTCTTTGATCAACGATCATTCTGGAGTTTTTAGAGGTTTTCAAATAAAACTCAGAGCTTTCTATGTATGACACTCTCGTCTCTCAATATATATGGTATTTATGGATTCTCACCAAGGCAGTTATGATGGTTGCCTTTCTTTTCATGCTATAACTAGAGCTTATGTGGAGCTCATAGGTAAGGAGAAACTGAGAGAGCAAACTTGCAGTGCATGTATTGTAAAGTCAAACAATGGATCCATGGAGAAGCAAGTCATGCAGTCGAATCAAGATGTATAGGTGGATGGGTATGGTGGATATATGGGGGAACCTAATTCTACTTCAGCTCCTTGGATGTTTCTCTCTTCTTAAAAATTGGCCAGAGGTTATGAGCTATCTTTTCCTCTCTCTTTTTTTTCAGGGAGTCAGGCATCTACGTACCCATTGTTTTGCATTGGGACACTTGTCCATCTTTCTTCTTTTTTTCCATCTTTTTTTTCAATTATCTTTTTGCATAGCTCATAGCACTCCTTTTGGCACTAAGGGATTTGGAGAGATAGCAATAGGAACATGGAGCATTTATTGGGTGGCTAACCTAATGAAATATTTTTGGTGTTCTCTTCCAGTGTAGGAGAAAAATATATTTTTTTTTGCAATGGATGTAGATGGAATGGCATGTTGTTGTGCCTACTCCAGTGTAGAGTAGTGCATATGGATGTGGATCTTGATTCAAGAGCATGACAAATCTCTCACCAGGGTCACAAAGGTTGACAAAACTCAATACAAGACAACCAGCATATATGTGGAAGTTTAACTAGCCTATCTTATCATGTTTGGCTCTAGTGGGAATGTAAGCTTTGTCATATAGGAACTCATCATGTTTTTGTATTTTTTTAAAAGATAAATCTCCGAACGTAAGCTTTGTCATATAGGAACTCATCATGTTTTTGTATTTTTTTAAAAGATAAATCTCCAGAACTCTAGTGTCACTTAGAATAAGATAGATAGCAACTCAGACTTTCTCAATCTTATCAATCAGGTACCTAGACTTAGTTCAAGTATATGCAACCCACAAGTTTTAGGCTCAGAGCAAATCTTCATGTCAAAACAGTTGGAGCTAAAACTTGGAAAAGCTTTTGTCTAAACTCTAGGTATTTCAAAGGTGTTGTAACAGAGCAACTTATCATCATTTCAGATCATCTCGAGCGCTTCATTTTATTGACTCTAGACAGACAAACATTTTTATTTGGTTTTCCATTTTTCAAGACTCATATTATATAAGACTCTAAAGACTAAAAAGTATGGACCTTTATGTGTCCACATATTTTTGGTATTTTCATTTTTTATGACTGACTCGATAATTGTGTAGGTACACTTACCTGGGTACCTAGGGGATGCCTTCCCCCAAGCTGGTTGTTGTCGTGGTTGAGCATTGAAGCTGAGCAGTCCTCTCGATGGAGCTCATGCTTGCAAGAGCTGGTGTGGCCGGGAACCTTCATCTCATCCAACAAGAAGTTGCTTCCTCCACACAGTGATTAGCTGTGTGTTGGGAAGGTGTACTTCAAGTGATGTAGATGATGATTGCTAGGTGACTAGCTCTTAGAGTCATCCTGCAGTAAACATCTCACAAAACACCAAAACTTGTGGAACGGATTAGGGTAAGCAGTTAGTGGTTAGCCATTTCACGGACTGATTGTTGTGAGAGTTTTTTAAAGGTTGTTATAGTTCATATAGTGCAGCAAGATGCTCAATGATTATTTTTAAATTTTTCTATTTATTGAACAGAAAGGAAATATGCATGCTAATTTTTATTTTATTTTTAGGCCTCCACAAAGGAACACTCCTTTAGCTTGCACTACAGTATGTCACATGGGGCTTAAAGGTTTTCAAATGTTTTTATTGTTTTCTATAAAGATGATGATAACTAACTATGAATTAAAATGCAAGAAAGTAAATAGATAACTACCATTGTTACCTTATGGCAAGGGTTCGGAGTTTAGAGTCCTCCTGGACAAGACTTCTCGTCATCATCACTCACGGGGGGCTTCATCGGATACCGAGGATGGGGACCCCCGACACTAGACCCCCCCAGTGATAATGACTCGGTTGAGGAGGTTACCTTTTCTTTCGATACCTTTGTAGGTTGGGGATGTTCCTTTGATGCTTAGATTCTTCTTTAATTGCCTCCTCCTCAACATTGCTCTTTTGAGAGCGATTCCTCCGGCGGCCGACGTCTCCTCTTGGGCAGAGTGAAAGCCGCTAATCCGGAGAGTTATAATCTTTAAATTGACAAATGTACCTTCTCCTTCGGAATTGGAAGTGGACTTGGCCTCGATCCATTATAGATGATGGCGTTGGTGGTGCTGAGGAACGGCCTCCCAAGGATGATGGGCGTCTCATCTTTTTCTCCCATGTCTAGTATCGTGAAGTCGGTCGGGACGTAGTGGATGTGGATTTTGACCATGATGTCCTTCGCTACTCCCTCCCAAAATCTCATCATGTTGTCTGCCAGCTGCAGCTATTGCACCATCACCAATGACGTGTGGGTGTCATCCTCCTTCCATGATTGTTCATAGACTTGGGAGACACCATCGACATACCACCATTGATGACCGATAGGGATGCACACTATGATTTAGTGGAATCTCATCATCCTGGTCTTTGTTGTCGGCATTTGGGTGTCTTCAAAGATGATGATGAGAACAGGCATTAGTTTGGCCTATATAGGGAAAGTTGCATCCTCGCTTGTCATTGCCATCCTCATTTGAAGACATAGAGTCGTGGTCACTCCAGTTCTTGGCTTGGAGGTCCCTTTTGTCTTGCGGGGTGATTTGTCCACTATCATGGTGAAGTGTAGAAGGTGTTGAAGTGTGCCGACATTGATTTCTTTCCATCTTGGTCCTTTCTATACACTTGTTCTCCTTCAGTTCTTCTCTCTGAAGGATGAGCTGTGACTTCTTTGCACCAAGTTATCGTCTACCTTGATTCATCTCTGATATGAATTCATCGCAAGGCTTACCCGAATTGAATTTGAGTGTTTCCTGCAGGGCTTAGTCCAACAAAATGACCTATATCTACTAATGGATACTGTTGGTTCAAAAATCAACCTAGACACCACGTCTAATTTGATTTAGGAAAGCATTTTAACCTAAGCACCACGCTTAATTCAAAAGCTTTTTAGAAATATACCTCAACACACCTCATGATTCAAAAATCAAACTAGACACCCCATCTAATTTAATTTAGGAAGACAGTTTAAACCAAGCACCATACTTAATTTAAAAGGTGTATGAAAATACTTCAAAACCTAAGCATACAATAGCAAACAAAGGTAGCATGGGAGCACATAGAGATTTACTCAAATAGAGATGAAATCATGATCATGTATGGTGAGAATGTTTTTTTTTCATTTTTAAGTAGAGATGCAAGTGCTATGCATGTATGCAAAAGAACTAATCATGCTATGAATTTGATATGAGATAGAGTAGATGCATGGATTGTTCAAAGCAAACATACAGTAGAGAATGCAACATGATAACTACTCATTAAGTTTAAAATCCATGAGCAAGACTTTCTCACCTTTCTTGATCATACTTACCATAACTCACAATGGACTCCGTGAGTAGTGTAGCATCTTTGTTCGTCACACATGATGAGATTTGAGTTTTTGTGACGATGATCTTTTTCTCCAATCTACACACGGTTAGAATAATATATGTTTATACATACCTGTGAGATGGCAGGGTTCCATTGTTGATGGTTCATGAATGTTCAGGCACCCTGGATTCTTTAACATCTCCCTTGTTTTGTTCATTTAGAATTTCGCCAGAAGGTTGAACACTTGATTTCCTGCTTATTCCACAACTCAACAAACACAAGGGTAATCCTACTAAACCTAGTGGTACACTAAGTTAGCAGACATCAAGATCAATATCAAAATCTTTACACCAAGTGTTTCCCCGGCAACGGCGCCAAAAATGCTTGTTGACACCTCTTAATGTTATCTCTAGTAACGGCGCTAAAAATGCTTATAGGCATAGCATCGCTTCTAGAATGCCAAGTTATCATCCCCGGCAATAACACCAAGAGGTGTGGTATTAAATCATGCCACCATTTAGAATATAGAAATAGTATTCGCAAGCGCACAGATCAAATACCATTGTAGCATTTTACCCAGAGTATTACCAGGTTGTCATTTATATTTTACCACTGGGAAACAATGGCTAAAGACATTGATAATTCACCATCATGTATCTACTAACTAGTATACTAACTAGACCTAAGCAGGGGTAAGTGGTAAATGATAAGAGTTATGCACAATATCACACACAGAGGAGAATCCTATAATATATAGTCAACTAACTTGAGAGGACTAAGGGAGAGATCAAGGTTCCTATGTACTTCTCTATTACTGGGTTCTATTCTAGTTGACACTAGAATGTAACGAATGCATGGGTAAGTATAGCACACACAATAGCACTTCGGGGCAGCAGTACCTTTCTAACTCTCGAAAAAGACTGGGAAGAAGGTAGTTGGGGAAGGCTGCCAAAAGCCCTACGAAACACCAATCCCGACGTGGTGAAATACGAAGGCCACATAGAGCTGTCCCCCTATGGGCTACCACAACTAACCGTAAGAATTGGGCGCAACCTCAGGTAACCTATAGCCTAGACACCATGTCTACACTATCGATTACTACTCTAGCTACACGTAATAACTAGAGCACCTAATACAAAGGAGATCCTATGCTAAGATGCAATAACTACACTAACCATACAAATAAGACATAGAAGTAAATAGAGAAGATAAATATACTAAAGCATAATTGTTGCAAAGATAAGATACAAAGATATACCAGACCTCCAAGGCTCCACGGCGAGACCCGGAACGAAGCCTCTCAACCCTAGCTCTCAAGTTACTCAACTATTACATTAAAGAGTCTAGCCCTTATCTCCCTGGTGTATTGATCTCCATGAGAGTATGATCCTTTCAAGGGACGCCTCTCAAATGGATCCCAACGAATAATGAATTAGGGTTTCCAGGAGATGTCCCTCCCAGGGGGTCCTGCCCTCCTTTTATGGCCCTGGGCGATGATCGTGAGCCATCGGATCAAACCGACATTGGCGGGCGGCTAGGATCGATCCTCAAAGGCGGTGGAGCGAACCGGGCGAACCGGTGCTGAACCGGGGCTAGCCCCAGACCGGCCGGCCCGCAGGGGTGGGACCGGCCGGTCCCCCCGGTGGCCGCTGGCCCTCCGCTTCGGCGTGGTGTCTTCTGGTCTCTTCTAGAATCTTCCTGCGTTGCCGTGGCGCCCAATTTCCCGTTCTATGTTCCGATAAGCTCCTGGGATTGCGTCTTTTCCAGTTTACACCCGCAGAAATATTAAAACACCAAAACTCGTGGAATTCGGTTAGTGTAAACCCTATATCTACTTTGGTGATCACAATTACATTCTTTTCATGGCTAGTTGACGGTTGATTTCATACAATAACGACCGTCAACAATGAGGACGTACCTCGCAAAGAACTACTTTGTGTAGTTCTGCCTCCACAAGGCAGCAAGGAGAAGAGGGGGTTGACTGTTGAGATATATAGTTCCTCCACCCCCCCTCCCCCTCCCACTTTGACTTTTGTGGTGCACTCCTAGGTGTAGCTTTTGTGCAAACTGGTGTAGGCAGGTTGACACTAGGTCTTTTGGGTTTGGGTACATGTAGAGTGGTTGGCTAACTATAGTTGAGTTTGGGAATTTGGGTACCATGAACTTGATTTGAGCCCACTGTTGTGAGACTGTGGAACAACATGTATTGTACTATTGGTGGCCTCTGTTGGCTGTTTAATTACTTCCCATGCATTCCATTTAATTGTGTTGCAGTTGTTGTTGCTTACTTTTGGTTTCCTGCCTGTTGACATGATTTTGTTAAGCTGATGTTGGTTCATGTGTTGTTCCAAACACTTTTGTGGACTGGTGCTGCTGTTACAATGGCGAGGTGATGAAGGTGGGATTTATATGCCGGCCTATGATGCAAATAATGTAGTAGTGAGGTGCCTATCTTATTCATGCAACTTATTTCTTGACTGCTGCTGTTGTCGTTTCTTTTCAAGCATGTCATCAAAACCATGCGAAACATCCATGCCCTTTGCAACAGCCCCTTCTATCTAGTGCTGATGGCAAGGCATGGATGCTAGCATGGTTTCCATGGCATCATTGACATGTTTCTGCTGTTTACTATTTGCTTTGGGGTTCTGTTAAATGGTTTTAGGCACTAATGAACTTACAATGTCAAAGCTGAGTCCCCTATGTTCATATATCATTCATATTTGTTCTTCTGTTTTCTTGAGTAGTGTTGCCATGTCTACTTTGATGGTTTTGGAGCACTTGCTGTTGCCTCACAAGCTTTCAGGTAATCTTTGTAGTGACCATGTTGTTGACACTCGTTAGCGTTAACTTTTACTAGGGCTTTTTACCCGAATGAAAACAAGAAAACACACTAGTCTAGGGCTTTATCGACAAATTCCACGAGTTTTGCATATTACGTATTTTTTCGGGGTGATTTTCGAGGAAAAGTCGAAAAAGAGGGATTCTAGTGCAAAATAAGCACGAAAACTTATCCGCCACGTAAATATCACGATTGGGCTCGGGAACCATTTAGAAGACACCCGAAAGCAACGGGACACCGAGAAGGAAAAGTGGGGCGGCCGGCCCCCCACCTTGGGGCCGCCGGTGCCCCCTCCTCGCTAGGGTTTCACCCCCCTTTCGACGCTTCCTACACCGTCTACGAGGAGTCATCTTGGCCCTTGGTTACGTCGGTTTGATCTGCGGCGCGCACGCCGATCCCACCGGGCTATAAATAAAGGGGTAGACCCCCTCCCTAAAGGCATCAAGTCATTTGGAGATCCGACCATCAAGAGCCTTCTCTAGTTCATCGAGCCTCTCTAGTTCATAGCTTTAGCCTAGTTAGATTAGAAGTAGAAGAGTTCTAGTTCTTCGGGGGATCCGAAGCCCCCCGGGCGTCTGCCCTGAGCGCGGAGTTCGGTATAGATCTAGTACCTTTCTCTTATTGTATTCATTATGATTCAGGCAACATTGTTCTTAATCTCTTATATATTCTTAATTGCAATAGCCATTGTCTACTTTGATTATATGTCTAGGATAGTTGGTTTGATCTTATTGAATTCATGTAATTGCTCAGATAGCGTTTACCCAAGCGGCCGTTGGGTAGATGGTAGACAATATGTAGACGTGGTGTCTAGATATCTTGTTTATCTGCGAGTGCACCCCGACGTGTTAGGGGCGTGTGGTAGTCCGCGCAGTGACAAACTGCGTTGGTTCCTCTGTAGTCCACCCTCCGTGCGTAGGACTAGCATGGGCACGATCGCGAAGGGAGGTGACCTTTGTGTCTTAATACCCTCATTAGTTGATGCCTCTTTACATGTGATAATGATATAGGGTTAACTTAACAATGATTGCTAGATGTAGTTGCACTAATTAGAGTTATTCATTGATGTAGTTATAGAATTACCTTAGTATTTATTCCCGAGTTTATCCATTGGCTAGCTATTGTTATGACTAGAAGAGCTCGATGTTTATCTATTTATGATGACTGATCATTATTATTATTTATCATATATATCTTTTATCACGTGACTTATCCCTCGTTATGAGTAGGATTCTAGTTATGGTTTGCCTTTCACATCAATAGTATAAGTTATAGTTTATAAGTCCTACATATAGACCTTCCCAAAGGTATAAATATAAATCGACAACCTGGTAGACTTCCCTAGGTAAAATGCTACAACGGTATAATTATCTCCGTCCGCTTACGAACCGATCTTAGTTTATATTCTTATCTTTATATTCATATCTTTTATTTCTGCCTAGTCATATTGAATACATGTAAATCTATAGTTATTTCTTAAGCAATATGTTAAGGATGACAACTTAATTCATGCTTAGGAAAGATAGTGATAAATAGGTGGCTAGTTGCTAATGACAAGTTAATTTTATACCGACCATTTCTGACATTGTTGTTCTTTGAGGGTAGGATTTATCTCTACTTTTTAGTAGTGACGTTAGAAATGCCAACAAGCATTTTTAGCGCCGTTGCCGGGGAAGGTAGCTAGGTAATTAAGAACATTGATAGACTTATAATTAAGCATGTGATCGAAATAACCATTAACCCCTGCTCAAGCGGGATTACCCTTGTTTGTCTACTTTAATATCTTATGCGGGGGTAATAAACGACCGGTTTACGACCTTCCCCAAGCATGCCCCCACAAAACAAAAATAAACATAACAAATCCAATGTTGGAGAAAGAGGTCGACGTCACAAGACTTTAATTCATATCTCAAGTGACGGGAACAAAGATGTTGCATCACTCACAAATTCCAGCATGTGAGTCATGGTAAGTATGATCAAATAAAGGTGAGAAAGTCTTGCTCATGGACTTTAAATTTGATGAGTAATTATCTTTTGCATTCCACTACAAGTTTATTTTTTACAATCCAAACATTCATCTCATTTAGTTTAAAGTTTTTTTCATCCATAACATGTTTAGTTCCATCCTAACTTGCATTCTTATAAATAATTAAAAGAAAAACTCACCATAATCATGCTTGTCATCTCTACTTGAATAAACTTCTACAGTACTTTCATGCTACTTGTATTTGCTATAGTATGCTTAGGTTTAGAAGTATCTTCATACACCTTTAAAATTGAGCATTGACTATTTTCCTAAGTTAAAGTAGATATGGTGTCTAGTTTAATTTTTGAATCATAAGGTGATTTGATCTTACTTCTAAAAGGTTTTTGAATTAAGCAAGATGCTTAGGTTAAAATCCTTTCCTGATTTAAATTGGACATGAGTCTATGTTAATTCTTGAGCTGATAGTACACTTTAGTAGATACTAGTTATTTTGTCAGACTAACCCCTATAGGAGAATTCTCAAATTCAATCTGGGTAAGTCAAGAAAAGAATTCACATATGAGATGAATCAAGGCAGATGATAACTTTACATAAGAAGTCCAGCTTGTGAGTATTAATTTATCTTTTGTTACAAGTCATCTTTGCCTTGAACCATGCTAGATTGCAACAACAATATAAAACATAATAGACACAATTTATGCTAAATAATCTTAAACCATATATCATCTTGATTAGCATAGAAGAAAATCACAAAAAAAAGAGTATGGACAACAAAACCCGTATTTCAATCTTGCTATTCTCTCGGGTATGTGTCTATTAATATTTTGCAGGAAAGAACAACTTTAATCTATTGGAGAAGAAGTTTTCAAGTGAGCATTATTGCATCTCCAATAGACCCGAACCCTCCTGTTTCAAGTAAGTTCGTCACCACTTACTTAGCGGGATGAAGATATGAGGTAACGTTTGTCCAAGCCTCATGCAACATGTAACTACAATTAACATCTCATACCATGTTGCTAATTTGTCTTGGTCATTTCTATTCTATGCTATGCTAAAACATAACTTGCTAAATATATATATAATAAAATTCTCATGTGGTTCACCATACATATTCTTGGTTCTATATGAATAAATACTTTTAGTCCTATAAACTTCCTTATTCTATTATAAGTATGCTTTAGAATATTACTTAAATATTATAAACATCAAGCATACTTATATAAGAATTTAGTTGTACATATAGACTAACCCCTCCTATATAAAAAAGAAATGTTTAAATCATATTAGGAGACTATTCGTAGAATTAATTCAAGGTTAAGGGTATGCTTTAAAATAATATCCTCACTTTAACCTTGATGCAAAATTTTTGAGATAGTGATGAGTCATTGAAAATATGAGCTATAAATTAATCTTTAACTCTTAGGCAAATACTATCCGTACTTTGAAAAATATTATATTCCTTCGGGTATGTGTTGTCCACTAACCCCTTGCGAGAGAAGACATAATGAGAGAAGCGGGGAGGTCTGAAGAGTGAGAAAGGAGTATAACATTCAAGACAAGATGCTAATGAATAACCTATGATATAAGAAAAAAAAAAAAGAAGACCATTGAACTTCATTTACCCTTCATTATGCTCTAATAATGGAGGTAACATCTTAAGATAAGTGGTCAATTAATTTCCTCTTGATCCTGGTATGCAATAAATAAAAATACAACCATGTTATAGTTACAACTTAATTTGATCAACCTAATTAAACTTAACATGATTTGTTCTTTAAGTTTATTCATAGCATCATTCTCTTAATCTCGGTCTTAACCAAGTAATCTATAAATACTTCATCTATTATTGATATATTATAAAGATGAACAGTCTTTCTTGTGGTTAAGTGCCTTTACTCTTTATCTCACAAGTTTAAATGCCATATTTATACTTCTAGTCCTCTCACCCGAGATATGAATGAACAATATGAATAATATCAATCTTATTGTGCCCAAGGTTAGAGGATGAATAAATTTCTGGTTCTGTTGGTGTTTTCCCCACCAAATAGAGCCCATGCACTTGATCTCTACCTTGTCTTTATGGGCAGAACACATTTTAATTAAAGTGTGGGGAGACAATCCCCCGAATTCTCTAAGTGAAAGTTCTCAACTATAATAATGATGTACATAAGATTGACTTCGAGATGCCTACAAAAGAAAGAAAGAAGGTGGCACCGTCATTGGAAGCCACTAGTGGAGGCACCACCTTAATCCTTACCCCGAAGAGCAACTCGAAGTACTCAATGAACCACTACAAGGAGAAGTCTAGTTCGAAGGACTATAAATATCGAACCCTCGCCGTGAGGTAACATCGGTAGTTATCTATATGTACTTTCTTGCATCGTATGATTTATTCTCTCTTTAGCATGACTATATTAGCAATGCATAGAAATAATAAAAACAAATAGTCTTGCATTAGGCTACATTCATGCATCTTAAAAACATTAAGCCCCATGTGAAACCCTTATAGTATAAAAAAACGTAGGAGTTCTCACCGTGGTGGCATACTGTAATAAAAATATATATCATGTATTTGCACTTTATGCATATAAACCCATAAAATCCAAAAAGATTAACTGGGCATCCTGCTGCAATATCGCTATCTTAAAAATACTTTCAAACCTTCACAACAACCAATCCTCTAAAAACGGCTAATCATTAATATTTTATCCTAATACCGCTCCACGAGTTTTGGTGTTTTGTGAGAGCTTTCTGCAGGATGACTCCAAGAGCCCTTACCTAGGAATATTCATCTTCATCACTTGATGTACACCTTTCCGACATGCACCGTGACCCCCATTGTAAAGGAAGTAACTTCTTGGGTGATGAGATTGAAGTATTCCTAGCAACACTTGCTCTTATAAGCATGAGCTCCTCTGTGAGGACCACTCAACTTCAACAATCAACCATAACAAACATCTAGTTTGGGGGAGAGCATCCCCTAGTTATCAGTACGGTTAGAAGCGTGGGAGAAAAGGGAGAAGCAAAAGAGACAGAAACGAGGTGGAAGGAGGCACGTGCGGCATCACCACGAAACGAGGAGTTGACTGAGGTTACCTCAGACAATGAACCCACCGAGTAAGTGTTCTCCTCTATCTAAGTTCTATCGGTAGACTTTAAATTCCGCACCCTAGCCATAAGATTAGAATGGTAGATATCTCATTAAATGCATTTGCAATTTATTTAGCAAAGATAATTTTGTTTACACACTAAAAGATATAAAAAGAACAAAAATATTTACTTGCATTACTCATGGCATCACAAAGCCCCATGTGGATACCCTATGATATTTTCTGAAGGAACATCCGCTGTGGTGGCATAAAATAAAAATAACAAAATATAGCATTCATATTTAACTTCCTATATAATAAATAAAAAAATTTAAAAATAAGATAAAAGTGAAATCCTGTTTAAATTAGACAATATTAAAGCTAGCTCATAAAGGTGATTAATTACTCTTTGGCTGACCGCTAACCCGTTAACAAATTCGAGCCTCGAGTTTTGGTTTCTCTTTGTGGAGAGTATTTATGCAGGAATAACATCATAGCAAGGAGAGAGTCTATCGGTGGCACCCACCAGGTCCACTACTTGGTTAGCTCACTCTAAAGGACATCTACACCAAGTATTGCAACCATCCAAATTTTGGGGGAGGAGCATCCCCTAGTTATCGGTGACTACACCTAAGCGATTTTTGAGTCTACTTTATATAGTCATAAAATACCAAAAATATGTAGACACATGAAGGTCCACGCCTGTTGAGTCTTTTATGAGTCTTTGGTTAAAAAAAATCTAAAAATCAATAAAAAGAAGTCTTAGTTAGTATTAATTATATTAGAGTGTGTTTAGAGTCGGTCTAGGCTAGAGTTAATTAAAAAACCGATGAACATTAAAATTTTGTCTTGGAAATGATGAATAGTTTCTCTGTTATAATGCTTACTAAGTATCTACTTGTCAAACTTAAAATCTCCCTGGTTCTAAGCATTGTTGTTTTAATTGGAGAATTTATTCTGAACCTTAATTGTGGAGGCATAAGCTTGCGCTAAGTCTAAGTAGTTGATTGATATGATTCATAAAGATTGAGCTGCTATTTATCTTATTCCTAGCATTGCTAAGTTCGAGGTTTATTTTGAAAATCTAAAAAATTACATGATGAGCTCTTGTATGACAACCGTGGATTCCTACCAAAGCCAGAATTAATATCTTAGAGGATAGGAAAACCTTTTCACATTTAAGCCGCTTACTTTGCATTGAGTTCATCAACTTGTGTTGTATACCTTATGAGAGTCTTGTCATACTTTTAAAACCAAGAAACACTTGCACACTCCAATCCACATATGCATTATTCCTACTTTAGGAGTAATCGTAATCATTCACCATATTCCATACATGTTCATCATAAAATGTTCACCTCCCCACACTGGGAGAGGACACAAAAAATATACACTCACCCTATAGGATAACCCCTTTTTTAATGCTCTAAGTCCCGATTATATCTCTCGATTCATTTATTGTGTTCAAAGGATGCATGTGGCTATGCAAAAAAAGAAAAAAAAAAAAAAAGAAGAAAAAGAAAGAAAAGGGAAGTAAAAGATGGACAAGTGTCCCAAAGAATTAAAACAATAGGTACTAGATGCCCGCCTCCCTAAATAAAAAAGAAATAATAAAAAGATAGCCCATGTCTTTCCCGAGAAAAAAAGCTTTAAAAAGAGAGTCATTCCCAAAGAGCAACAAGAGAAATAGAAATTAGCCATAAATAACACATATGCACCTATCCATTATATTCCATACACATGCACATCTTGGTTTGATTGTATGCCTTGATTCTCTGTAGATCCACTAGTTGACTTTACAATACATGTTTTGCAAGTATGTCTATCCTTATTATTGCCACCCCTATGAGCTCCACCATATATACCTTTAGCTATAGGAGGCATAACATCATTAATGTCTCAAGAGAGAACCACAAATACCACATACATTGAGAGACTTGAGGGAGTCATACAATTAAGCTCTGATTTTTATTCTGAAAACTTATGAAAAACTCCGGAATGTTGGTATTGCAAAGAATTTGAGACGTAGTACTTAGCTTGATTGTTCTATCTTTCGATTGCTCAAGACTTATGCAAAAGCTGTGAAGCCCCATATTACAGGTGAAATGAGTAAGTTTGAAGGTTAGAGCATTCATTGTTTGATCCGGAGGAAATTTTTGTTTGAAAGCATGTGTACTGGAAAGTATAACAATATTGTAGCAACTCCTGATCTAAAGAAAATATCAGCTAGGCTTAGTTTGTTTGCCAAGGGACCGGCAAAAGGTAAGTTTAGGGGGTATTGTTGACACTCGTTAGCGTCAACTTTTACTAGGGCTTTTTACCCGAATGAAAACAAGAAAACACACTAGTCTAGGGCTTTATCCGACAAATTCCACAAGTTTTGCATATTCTGTATTTTCTAGGGTGATTTTCAGAAAAGCTGAAAAAGAGGGATTCTAGTGTAAAATAAGCACGAAAACTTATCCGCCACGGAAATATCACGATTGGGCTCGGGAACCATCTAGAAGACACCCGGCAACGGGACACCGAGAAGAGAAAAGTGGGGGCCGGCCGGCCCCCACCTTGGGCCGCCCGGCCCCCCTCGCTAGGGTTTCGACCCCCTTTCTCGAATCTTCCTCCATCGCCTACGAGGAGTTATCTTGGCCCTTGGTTACGTCGGGTTTGATCCTCGCGGGCGCACGCCGATCCCACCAAAGCTATAAATAAAGGGGTAGACCCCCTCCCTAAAGGCATCAAGTCATTTGGAGATCCAGCCATCAAGAGCCTTCTCTAGTTCATCGAGCCTCTCTAGTTCATAGCTTTAGCTTAGTTAGATTAGAAGTAGAAGAGTTCTAGTTCTTCGCCGGGATCCGGAGCCCCCAAGGCGTCTGGTTCTGAGCGTGGAGTTCGGTATAGATCTAGTACCTTTCTCTTATTGTATTCATTATGATTCAGGCAACATTGTTCTTAATCTCTTATATATTCTTAATTGCAATAGTCATTGTCTACTTTGATTATATGTCTAGGATAGTTGGTTTGATCTTATTGAATTCATGTAATTGCTCAGATAGCGTTTACCCAAGCGGCCATGGGTAGATGGTAGACAATATGTAGACGTGGTGTCTAGATATCTTGTTTATCTGTGAGTGCACCCCGACGTGCCGGGGGCGTGCGGTAGTCCGTCCGCAGTGACAACGCTGTTGGTTCCTCCTCAGTAGTCCACCCTCCGCACGTTAGGACTAGCATGGGCACGGCCGCAAAGGAGGTGACCTTTGTGTCTTAATACCCTCATTAGTTGATGCCTCTTTACATGTGATAATGATATAGGGTTAACTTAACATGATTGCTAGATGTAGTTGCACTAATTAGAGTTATTCATTGATGTAGTTATAGAATTACCTTAGTATTTATTTATCGAGTTTATCCATTGGCTAGCTATTGTTATGACTAGAAGAGCTCTGATGTTTATCTATTTATGATGACTGATCATTATTATTATTTATCATATATATCTTTTATCACGTGACTTATCCCTGTTATGAGTAGGATTCTAGTTATGGTTTGCCTTTCACATCAATAGTATAAGTTATAGTTTATAAGTCCTACATATAGACCTTCCCAGTGGTATAAATATAAATCGACAACCCGGTAGACTTCCCTAGGTAAAATGCTACAACGGTATAATTATCGTCGTCCGCTTACGTAACCGATCTTAGTTTATATTCTTATCTTTATATTCATATCTTTTATTTCTGCCTAGTCATATTGAATACATGTAAATCTATAGTTATTTCTTAAGCAATATGATTAAGTATGACAACTTAATTCATGCTTAGGAAAGATAGTGATAAATAGGTGGCTAGTTGCTAATGACAAGTTAATTTTATACCGACCATTTCTGACATTGTTGCTGAGGGTAGGATTTATCTCTGCTTTTTAGTAGTGACGTTAGAAATGCCAACACATGTGCACTGTCATATTTACAGCTTAGAAATTGGATAAGGCCAAGGATGCACGTTTCCATATAGTTGAGGTGGCTGCTGATTTGAAGTCGTTCTTGTTATATGTTATCATATATGTTATCATGTATGTCATCTGATCCATGAGACACATCCATACTCTTTGCAACAGCACCCCCCCATCTTGTGCTGATGGCAGAGTATGGATCTTCTCATGGATTACATGGCATCCATGAATTTTTCTTTGCAAACATGTAGCCACCAATGATGTTTAATGTGATATACACCTGAATTGAACAACTTCTTTGAGGCCATTCTCAGATACGCTTTTTGGCCTATGATGTTAGATTTGCTATGTGCTATTCCTGATTGTGGCCATTGCCAAGAAACTTGAGACCTACAGTTTGGGCAATGCAAAACTGCAGATCTTCAAGTTCTTTGGTCATGTACACTTTCAAATTTACACATTAGTCAACTGAGGCATGTTTGATATCTTGATTCAGAATGTGTTCTACTCTTCTATTGTGCCTTACTACTTGTTCCATTCTTCACAGATGACTAGGTACTATGTTGTTTTCAGTGGTAGGCAACCTAGGATTTACAGTAACTGGCATGACTGCAGCATTCAGGTGCTTGGTGTGAGGGGGGCTGTGTACAAGAGGTACAGCAACTATGCTGATGCTCTTCGAGCATATCAGGGTACCATGCCGCATTTCCCACCTGATTGGGATGCACATGACCCTGAAGCACTTGAGCTTTTCCCTCCACATGCCCTTCCTGAGTTTGTGCCACCAAATGATGGTCAAGGTAAGCCTGGGTGGTGGAAGAAGGTGCTTCTGACCTCTCTGGTGATCTGTGTGCTGGGATTCTGGCTGCACAGGTCCAACAATGTTGCCTATGACAATCCTACTTAGGCCTATGATGATACTTATGTTAGCTGACATGGATGAGCCGCTGCTGGTGGAACTTGTATTTTGTTGCTGACTTGTATTTGGCGGTCTCTTTCTCGTTCATTTGGTTTGTCTGATACTTGTTTTCATGCCAATGCATGCTACTTGAACTTGCTGTCTTCCTAATATCACGTTTAGAGCGGCTATGATTCCATAATTATGTTATGTGTAAGTCTGAGGCCAAAATTTTGCAATACTTAGCCTGTTTGTGCTCAAACTTGTATTCAGTTTTCCTGCATTTGGTTGTATGTGAGCCATGGTGAAATCAAATATGATCTCTTTGTGGTAGTTGATGGCAGTTGGCTTTGGGCCTGGTTCTGACATGAAAATCAAACAATGGGCCTGCTGAACCTGGCTGTTGGGCTACAATGAATCAAACACGCCAAGCTGCTACTTTGTGTTGGGCTCGGCCGTGGGCGGCCGTAGCCTGGCTCACGGGCTCGGCCACCCCTGCGCCCTACTTTAAACGCGCCCTATGTCGTTCTGGACCGTAACTTCGGTCCACAGTGCTGACCTAGACACGATATGCCCCAATAAATTATAGTTGCTAGATCAATTCAAATAAACGACAATCATTGAATAAAAAATTATAAAAGGTATATAAGCATCACTCCTACTAGTAAATCCTAATTACACTCTCAGCCTCATTCCATCTCTCATCTATGCGGCAATCCGGTAGCATAGCACATTTCTTCTTATCAAGCCAAAGTTCTTCGGCCAGATTTCAGCCTAGCCACGTAACCCCTTTCTGCTGTTGTCTGCTCTATGTGTCCTCTTCTAATTTGGTTCTCCTTCTTGGCTTGCTTTTCCCCTTCTACTGTTGGCTACCTGTATGTGTTCTTTTCTATTTTGATTGTCCTTCTTGGTGTAATGTCCCGTCTTCTTGAGGCCAGGTCTGCTTACATCTGACAGCTTTATTATGATCAATTACTTTCCTTACAGACCAACACCATTCTTTTCTATGAAGCCCATCTTCAAAGAACCCTAAAGTTAAGCGTGTTTGACTTGGAGCGATGGGTGACTGACCAAGAAGTTCTCCCCGGATGCGTATGAGTGAGGACAAAGTACGCAGAAAAGATCGGTGTTGATTTCTGAGGGCAGTATTGGTCCCATTAAAGCTATCAGATGTAAGCGGATCCGGCCTTGAGGAGGCGAGACGTTAAAAATGGTATCAAGGCCGACTCTTACCGTTTTATGAGCGCGTGTGTCCAGTTGCGCAGGCATGGTGCGCATGGTTGGTGTGACAGTGTAGCACATGCGTTGATGTGTCACAGTTGCGCATGCATGGTTGGTGATGTAATACCCTGGCCCATGGCTTAATAGGATAACATGATACTCATACCAATAAGTTTCAACTTTTTTCAGAAGCCTATCTTTAAAAAACTATAAAGTTAAGTGTGCTTGACTTGGAGTGATAGGTGACCGACCAGATGCGCATGAGTGAGGACAAAATGCACAGATAAGACTGGTGTTGGTTTATGAGAGCAGTATTGATCAAATAATAGCTGTCAAATGTAAGCGGGCCCGACTTCAAGGAGGGGGACATTACAAATGGTATCAAAGCCGACTCTCGTGGTTTTACTAGTGCGTGTGTCGTAGTTGCGCATGCATAGTGTGCATGGCTGGTATGGATCTATCATGGTCACATGACATGGCACATACGGTAACACCCTAGCTCAGGGCTTAACAGGATTAATATGATACTTATACTAACAAATTGTAATTTTTTACTGGAGCCTATCTCCAAAAAACTCTAAAGTTAAGCGTGCTTGACTCGGAGCGATGGCTGATGAACTGGAAAGTTTTTCAGGTACGCATGAGTGAAAACAAAGTGCGTAGAAAAGACTGGTGTTAGTCTGTGAAGGAAGTATTGGTCTGGATAAATGGGCCCGGCCTCGAGGAGACGGAAACTTTGTCCTCACTCATGTGTATCCGAAAAAGAACTCTTCGGTCGGTTACCCATCGCTCCAAGCCAAGCACGTTTAACTTTAGAGTTCTTTGGAGATTAGCTACCAAAAAAAGTTGCAACTAATTTTTTGGAAATCCATCTCCAAAGAACTCTAAGTTAAGTGTGCTTGGTTTGAAGCGATAGGTGACCGACGGGAAGTTCTTCCCGGATGCGTATGAATGAGGACAAAGTGCACAGAAAATACTAGTGCTGGTCTATAAGTGCAGTAATTGGTCCTATTAAAACTGTCAGATGTAAGCAGGTGTTGGCATTTCTAACATCGCTACTAGAAATAGAGACAAATTCCTATCCCTGGCAACGGCGCCAAAAATACCTCCTGACACCTTTTAATGTTATCTCTAGCAACGACGCCAAAAATGCATAAGCAGAGCACTGCCACTAAAATGCCAAGTTGTCATCCCCAGCATAACCCCAAGGGGTGTGGTATTAAATCATGCCACTATTTAGAATATAGAAATAGTATCCACAAGCGCACAGATCAAATACCATTGTAGCATTTTACCCAGAGTATTACGGGTTGTCATTTATATTCTCCCAAAGGAAGGTCTATATGGCTCGTGTAAAGGTAGCGTGTTAACCTAGAGTGTAATGGATAGGCATAACCATGTCCTCGCTACTCAATGCAGGGGTAAGTCACAAGATAAATGATAAGTATATAATCATCAGCGTAAACAGATAGAGACTCCTAGCTATATCATTAGGGTTACTAGTAGAACATCAAGAGATATTCCTGTGTTATTCCTAGCTATATGTCAATGCATATTATGGTTATATAACACCCTGGTGTTACTACAACTAAAACCTGCCATGTCATCATATGCATTGTAAGGCATTCATAAAGTAGAGAACCATGACATAAAACAATTTAATAAGTTTACTATTCTAGGTTGTTTGAGTATAGTTAAGTATGTGTTATCACCTTTCTTTTAAAACCTAGATGCCAAAAATAGGGTTATAAAATTTCCAAGTAAAACCAATCTTGGTGTGATCAAGTGTTTGGCTAACTCAATCTCTAAATGCTAATCATGTTTCACAATCCCTTGGAGGTGAATCAAGAATCAAAGTTTGAATTTGGAGTCTTTGTCCTTCACATAACCCTAGTGGTTAAGTGAGGGTGAAGATTATCACTTTCAACTTTGAGGAGCTAACCATAATTAATTTTCTAAGTAAATTTTGCCAAACAATGGTGCCAATTGAAGTATGAGTTTCATACTTGCAAGATGTACTATTGGTTGGGTTTTAACTTCACAATCTTAGCTCTAAATAGTTGCACAAAGTTTGAATCAGCAATTCAATTTCAAACCCTAATTTCAAAAGCCCTTTTCTACCCCTTTTTGTGTAGTTTCAAAATTATTCAAAATTTTGGGTTGGTCCAAAAAGCAAAGTTGTAGATCTTGATGGGAGGTACAACTTTGGTATTCAAAGTTTTTCAAGCTTCCATTCAAAATTTGGAGTAATTTTGAAAACCAGGTTTCTAGGGTTTTTGTCCCCTTTTCAAAATTCCAAAGCAATTCAAAATTTGTTTGGTTTTAGAGAAAACTCCTTAAATGAAAGTTGTAGAGCTTGAAAAGTTGAGCAACTTTTATTTTTGGAGATTTTTAACTTTTATACAAATTTTCAAAGTAATTTGCAAAAGCAGCAAGGGGGGCGGGTGTTTAACTGAATTGGAGTTTTAGTTAACTGAAACTGGGTTTCAGTGACATTTTGCCTATATTCATCGATCCATATCTTCCAAACCAGCTTGTTTCAGTTCCTGATCATGTTGGCAAACTTGTAGAGCACTTGTAGCTCTACAATATCTTCCACTGGGCCATCTTGAGCTACCACTAAGAATTGGGAGAACATCGCCGTCCAAAAATCGGTTTCAGTCGGGTCCGGCGATGGTACAGTGCCAGCAGCGACGCTTCACCGTTGCCGTCGGCCGCGGCGCGAAGCTTCACCGTTGCCACGCAGCTGCTCGACGTGTTGGACGCACCGCCTTGCGGTGTCACTTGCTCGTTCATCGTCGTTCCCTTTAAATAGCTATTGCCGCCACCGCCGACGCGTTCTTCCTTTCGCTCGCCGTCGACCACCGCTGCTTTGCCGTTGAACTTCGCGCTGCACACTCCATAATTCTCTCCTCCGGCTCGCTCACAACTCCACAACCTCCCTGCGTACTCACCGAAGCCCCAAGCATGACTTGAAGCCATCGGAATCCGTCGTGCGTCGTCATCTCCTTCCACTCCAGTCGCCACCGCCGCCGTGAGCCTCTCCACCCTGGCCAGAGCTCACCTGAGCATATCCCGCTCAACCAACATCACCACCAGCTTCCTCTTGATTCACTGGTACTCATCGGCCCCTTGTTTTCCACAGAGCACAACCATCCTCGCCGGAATGTCGACACGCCACCAAGTTCACACCGCCGCACCCGCTGGCGCCATGGCCAACCTGTCTCCATCCACCCGCCAACCCGCCGCTACCGTGTTTTGAAGTCACGGTGAGCTTCTAGTACTTGTCAAGATGTTCGTTGCGCTTGAGTCATCGCCGTTTAGTCAGAACATCGTCTCCCCGATGAGCTCCGCCGCGCTATCGATGCCGTGCATGCCGCTGTACCTACCCCGAGTCGTTATGCGTCGTATTTAGTTCGTGTCATGTTCGCGTTGAGCTATTTATCATGTAGGTGCGCTCAACGTCATCAGAGAATCTCCGATGAGCTCGTTCACCCCTCGCCGTGCGCCGCCGTCCGCCATTACCGCCGCCATGTCCTCTCTGTGTCCCAGCCTGACCGCCTAGCTCCCCGGTGGGGTTCGCTAGTTCGTGGGGGTCACGTTGGTGACCTTCCCAACGCTCGTGACCTCGCCGGCGGCGAGCTACGCCGCCGACTCGCCGGAGACATGCGCGGGCCGGAATGGGCCAAAAGGCCGACCAAGGCCGCATCAGTAGACCAATGAAGAAAAAGTTGTTTTTCTTTTTCCTTTTGATTTTTAGAAGGCTGATTTCATATTTTTGTAACTAATTATTGAGGGCTGATAAAAATAAAATAAAAATTTCTCTATGCTCACAATAATATGCTATATTTAATAAAATTATTCCGTGCATGTGTTTAGTATAGTTTTCGAAACTAAAAATACCATATTAAATGCTAATCTTAATCTTTCATGATTTTTGTAGTTTTCTGTGTGTTTCCAAAAATCATGAAAAATTAGGGTTAAGCTTAATTAGGTAAAAACTACTTACCTTAAAATTTGTAGCTCATTTGGATAAATTTTCATCAAGGTTTATTTTCTAGCTTAATTAATAAAGGCTTAATTAATTCTTTAAATAAGTCTTTATCAATTAAACTTGCTTAGTGACTTAAAAATGGTTAATAATGTAATTAGTGGTATTAATCACTTTAGGGTTGTGTGACTTTGAAATTGAGTGATGACCCTCAGTCATTAACCCTAATGACCCTCGGCACCGAGTCCTGTTTGCGTTAGTGTGTCCGACGTCGCTGTGACTTGTCAGGGGAGCTATGGTGGCTCTCACTGGCAAGGCCATCACCCTTGCAGTGGAGGCATGCAGATCTTACTAGAGAACTCCATCGTCGTTAGTACGAGGGGTGGTATACACATCTTTGCCACTCTCCCGATAGCAGTCCATCGGGGTGACTTGATGAAGATCTTTGTTAAGACCCTGTTACCACCATTAAGGGAGAGAAGTTGTTTTACGTCGTGTAACTCGATGCATCTCCATCGCATTATCATGTTACTTTAACTGCACATCATGATCATATGTTATCTCCGTGTAGTTGAGGGGTCCGAGGAAGTTGCTGTTGATCCGACCCCCGTCGTTGTTGAAGCTGAGCAGCTTGGAGGAGTGAGCTCTGACCCTGTTGGTTCTTCGTCAGGGCCTGAGTTCTTTGTCAGCCAAGGCAAGCTCCGGATGCATTTAAACCCTTCCTTGTGTTTTATAAAGCTTTAATAACTTCTATGCTTATGAAATGATGCATTAGGTGAATAGGAGTTGAGTGCTATCCTATATTGATGCATTTACTTTCCTTGATGTTGATATATCATCCTTGATACCTGTTTTATTTACAAATGCTTAGTGATGCTTAGCCCTGCTTACTTAAAGATAGGCTTTCAAAGTAAATGTTTTACTTATGATAATGATCGATGGCTCTGATGCTATGGGAAAAGAGGAATCAAATTGAGACCAACAGGACATGGTTTTGGGTGGGATGGTGGAAGCCGATTGGGATGCCCAGTCGTGCTTGTCCCGTTGGAGTCGGTTAAGGACCGTCCGATGTTGGCCCTTGGATCAATCTGTTAGTACTAATCACATGCTCTGGAAGTAAGCTCTGCTAGGCTGATCTATGACGAGAACAGACAACCACGTACTGGGAGTGGAGAGATGGCGGGAGTAGCTTGTACCCACCCTGCGGGTTAACCGTCATGGACGGCGTAGGGCGGTGGTGTACTGTGCTATCGGGTGACGTGGACCCGGTCTGGACATAGAGACTCTGAATGTTAGGTTTATATATGGGGGTTGGAGTCCCGCATATGTCGTGTGGTTAGGAATCCCCAGCTGGGTATAAAAGCGGTTCGAAACGTCATTGCTTCGCGGTAAAGGAAGCTTGATCCCTGCACTAGCATTCGTAGCAATAATGGAAGTGGAATGGAATGATGGTTCATAAATGGTTAAATGTTTGAGAAGTGCTTGATTTAGACTATGAACACCTAGAAGATAGGAATGATAATTCATGATGATTAAAATATTCCAATTAAGCATTTATGCAAAAGAGTACTTGATCTTGTTAAGCTTTACCTTGATACCCATCAGCTAGCATTCCTGAGTTTTCACCCCTCTTTTAGGTTGGGTAAGTCTTGCGGAGTACTTTTCATACTTAGGATTTGTTCTACCCCTGTTGCAGGTGAGCTGCATGAGCTAGTGTGCTATGGCCCTTGCCGCATGACGGTCGTTGAAGTGTCTGATGAGGAGTAGGTTGTTTGGCCTTTGGGCAGGGCACTTTCGTTGTTTGGCTTGTAATATAATACTTAATGGTAGTCCACTAGGTTTGTATTAACTTAAGCACCGGTTTGTATAAGTTTGAGAACAAATGATGTAAATTATGGTTATGTAAGTCTTCCGCTACTCTGTTTACTTTTGTATAAAACTATTGTAATACTGCAATGTATTTGCGAGAATGCGATCTTGGTTGTTCGTGGTTTCATCGGGGTTTCACCCGACGGAACGTTCTAAGTTATGTGGTACGCAAGCATAGCCATCGGAGGTCTTTTGGGACAATGACAGGTGTTTGTGGGCCATATAATTTAGAAGGTTCTGCCACAAAGTGGTATCAGAGCCATTCTTGCAAGGATACTTGTAGTATTGCTTTGTGAAAACTTCTAAATGATTTGGATCTAAAAGGTTAACTTGATGCTTTGGTCCAAATTGCTTTGCTCTACCTTAATTTTTTCTAGTAGCCTTTCTAGATTCTTTTGGAGAGTTAGGGTGGAGTATAATGTTTGATTTTCTTTTGCCCTATATTATAACTAATGTATGTGTTTTTTTCAAAAGTTTTGCTTGCTTCGTAGGTTCGATCATGCATCATGCTTAATTAATCTATTGTTAAATAATAATCATATCCCTGTTAAAGTGGTTTGGGTTAAGTAGAACCAATCCTATTCTTGCTAACTTTAGATCCTCTTATTCTATTCTTACTACTCTACCTTTCCCTTCTATAGGATGGCACGTACTAAGCTCACACCCCGCAAGATGACTGGTTCGAAGGGGGTGCCTCGCCACCAACTTGCTCCTCGCAACAATGATAGTGAGGCTGGTCCTAGTGAGCCGAAGCCAAAACCTAAATCCAAGCGCCAGATAGTGTTTGAGGAGATGGAGAATGCCCTCTTAGTGGCTTCTCGAGACAGGGTGGCCGATGTCATCGAGATTGGGAAGTGGAAGGCTGAGTGGGAGAAGGCCCTCGAGCAGCGCAATGAGGCATGGCGCTGTGAGGACATGGCTAGGGCGCGTACCCGTGAGTTGGAGTTTTACGTGGAGGAGTTGGAGAGAGACAATTAGGAGCTCCACGAGAACATCCACTGCATGCACTATGGGCAGCCCCTAGTTGGAGAGGAGGAGAATGAGGAGGAGGAGCCAGAGGTTGAGTCTCCTACACACCCACCGAGTGAGACTCACCCTAGTGAGGAGGTTGATCGTGAGTCGGTGGCTGATAATGGAGACGTTTGAGTAGTGAGTCAATGTCTGTGGGTTGTAATATATGTAACATAGTAAGACAAGTAGTGTGAACCGGGGGAGGTCCTGCCTAAGTGCGGACGTGTATGATAAATAAGCAACTATATAAAAATGTGTGCTTGTACTACCTTTTCAAGTTCAATAAAATGCTTGTGAATAAAGTTGGACTTGTTTGCAACAGATGCCTCGTACTCGTGCCTCAGATATGGCTGGTTCTGCTCAAAGTGGGGGTGATGCTCCTAATCCACCAGCCGTTCCACCATCCTTGGCTGAAGTGATTGCTGCTTTGGTCAATGCTACCACTAAGAATACCCGTCTGTTGAGGGAGATGGGCCGCAATAACCAGAATGCGCCACATGGCGACCGTGGGCGCAATAATGACCGTGAAGTAACCTATGCTGACTTCTCTGAGTCTCGCCCACCAGTGTTCTCCTATGTTGATGAGCCACTGGAAGCTGATGAATGGCTTCATGTCATAGAGCAGAAGTTTGATCTTATTGACTGCACTGAACGCCTAAAAGTGAGATTTGCAGTGCAACAGCTTAGGGGTTCTGCATCAACCTGGTGGTCCAACTTTATAGTACGACTGCCAGCAGGTCAGCAAATTACCTAGGGTAGTTTTGTGGAAGTGTTCCGCAAACACTTCATCCCAGCCGGAGTGATGAAAGCCAAGCAAGAGGAATTTCTTAATTTAAAGCAAGGAGGGCAGCCTGTGCTGCAATATATTAACAAGTTTAACCATCTATCCTAGTATGCACCTGAGCATGTGGATACTGATTCCAAGAAGAAGGCCTGTTTCCTTAGGGGACTGAATGGGAAGATCGAGGCTCATCTGACTGCTAGTCCTGGAGCCACTTTTTATGAAGCTGTGGACATTGCATTGAGCTATGAGAAGTCCAAGCTAAAACATAAGGTTGAAAAGCGACAGAGTGTTCCTGGACCCTCTGGTGGCATTAAAAAGCACTAGAAAATCATTTTCCATCCCATCCACCATAATCGCCAACCTTACCGTCCACCCTACCAGCAATATCCGAATAGGCAGTAGACTTATGTCCGCCCTGCCACAGCCACCAACTATCCACAACAGCCGAGCAACCAAGTTGCTCGAAACCCAGCTCCCCAAGCTCCACAAAATTCCCAAAACCCACCAAGTAACAAGGCTCCCTGTTACAACTGTGGCAAGATTGGACATTACTCCCGAGAATGTCCTTACTCGAAGGCTAATAACTCTAACTTCCAAAAGGGTTTTGGCAGTCAGCAGCAGCAACAGAATTGGAACCGCAGAAGTTCCCAGAATGCTCCTAAGGGGGATGTTACCAAGAAGACCGGGCGTGTATATCACATGGAGACTGATGAGATACCTGCTGGGGAACCGGTACTAATGGGTACGTTCCCTGTTGCCAATCACTGTGCACTTATGTTATTTGACTCTGGTGCATCGCATACATTTATCAACCGAACCTTTGTGATGAATCATGGTATTCCTATTAAAGAGATAAAAGAGAACTTTGCCGTACAATCGCTTGGAGGGCATATACATACAAAAGAGCTAGTACATGATGTACCCATCAAGTTAGGTGGGCACGTATTTCCTACTACTATGGTAGTCTTGAAGGATCAAACAATAGATGTGATCCATGGTATGAATTGGCTTTATCAGCATGGTGCTATGATAGATACTTTAAACCAGTGCATAAAGCTAAGCCTACCCAATAGTCAAACCCAGCTTCTGCTTCAATTCCCTACTCCTAGGAGAGCAGTTGGAAGAGTCTGTGCTACCTCTGTTCAAGAAATCCAAGATATACCTATAGTCTGTGAGTTTCCTGATGTGTTTCCTGAGGATTTGCCGGGTCTGCCATCTGAGCGTGAGGTAGAGTTTGCAATTGAGCTAAAACCAGGAGCTGTGCCAGTCTCTAGACGTGCTTACAGAATGCCACCAAAAGAGTTGGCTAAAATGAAGGCCCAACTGGAGGAATTGCTTACCAAGAAGTTTATTCGACCCAGTTCATCACCATGGGGGTGTCCTGCAATATTTGTGAAAAAGAAAGATCAATCTTTGAGGATGTGCGTGGACTACCGTCCTCTGAATGAGGTGACCATTAAGAACAAATACCCTCTTCCTTGTATTGATCTTCTCTTTGATCAACTAGTAGGAGCCAAAGTATTCTCTAAAATTGATCTCCGATCTGGGTATCACCAAATAAGAATTAGACCTGAAGATATCCCCAAAACAGCCTTTATCACTAGATATGGCCTTTATGAATACCTGGTCATGTCTTTTAGCCTTACCAATGCTCCAGCTCACTTCATGTATCTCATGAATTATGTGTTTATGCCTAAACTCGATAAGTTTGTGTCGATGAAATATCGACGATAGTTCTACCACGGGTATACCAATGACAGTGATTTATGTGGAGGCACGCTATTAGACTACAAGCAAAATGGAATAGGAAAAACAGTACACGCGGTTTACCCAGGTTCGGGCCGCCTGATGTGTAATACCCTACGTCCTGCTCTTCTGTTATTGATGAAAAGAATTGAGATGTCTTGGAGGGGGTCCCTGCCCGCCTTATATAGTCCGGAGGGCAGGGTTACAGATCCTAAGATCTCGAGGTGGTCAGTTACAAACAATCGTATCCTAGGCAAAGTACAATTAGTTTCCTAACCGACTAGTTTCCTTGCCTGACAAGTAACTCTAATTATCCGCCTGGGACTCCGACCAGACCAGGAAGGCAGATCAGGCTTAGTCCTTTGGGCTGGGCTACCCTGTGTACTGAGATTAAGGACCAGCCGTGAGGGTATAGGGGTCTAAACCTCCACAGCTAGTCCCCGAGCACCATAAATCTTGAGGAACACCATCGTCTTCACGTTCACCAACCAATCTAGCTTACAAAATTCATAGATGAAAACTACAGTCGACTGATCGACTAGTTTGATGAAGAACCGAGCAGATTAGAAGCCTACGCTTTCGACCGGGCCGGTGATCGTGATGAAGAACCCGACTGCACCAGAAAAGAAGCAAAACTCAGGAACAACCCTTAACTGTCTTGGTCGAAAGATGCATGTTGCTCCAAAGGAAAAAGAAAAAAGCAGCTCATGTCCAGAGATATGGGCCCACAGTGGCACATGATATCAGATATCATTGTTACGATAAAAAGACTAACTTTTCAGAAAAGCTGTATACTCTTGATAGGGGTCAGAGCTCATTCCAGGAATAGGCCCAGTCACTGCTAAGTGACGTGGGCCCACGTAGTCTCCAAGGTTGGTAGAAGATGAGAGTCATGTTGTGGCAAGCTTCTTTGAAAAAATCCTGAGAACTTCTCCAAAAAACCATCTTTCCAGAAAAAGATGTATACCGGAAGAAACATTAAAAATTCTATGGTCTAGTAAACCAACTAAATGGGCCAGACACCCAATCGGAAGCCCAGTGGCAAAACAGAGAATTCCGGGTTACCTGAAGGACAGAAAAGAACGACCCAACACGGTTACCAAAAAATGTTACGGGATAACGCGTTGCGCCTATTCGCCTTCAGTCGTGGGCGTAATGATGGCCCTTTCCCATCGTGGAGAAAGTGATCCGTCGTGTAGCTGCGCGCCGATTCGCTTTCCTTGGCGCATCTCCGAGATGCCCGCCTATAAATAGGGAAGTGCGGCGGAGGGGAACGTCAGTCTGCTTCCAAAGAAAACCCTAGCCAGTTGCTAAGTTCTCCGTCTTCCACCAATCTTCCTCTCCAAATCCCTAAGAGTAGTAGATGGAGCCCGGCAAGCGGCCGACGGAGGGCTCGCCGAGCACTCAACCCCGCCGGCGACGCCGCAGCGACGGGTAAGTAATACATTGCGCCGTCCTGTACATATTGGGGAAAAATGGCTAATGCTGAAGCCAACTTCGATTTGTGCAGGATTCCGCTTCTTGGTGCGCCCGCGCCACGCCTCCTCCTTGCCGCCGAGGAGACCGGCGAGGGGAGCAGAGGCGGGTGAAACGCCAGGGTGACCCGGACGGTCACCATGGCCGAACTTCATGAATGGCTGAGCGTCGTCATGACGACGCCGAGGTCACGAGGCGAGGCGCAAGACGCCCGCACCAACCAGGAGGCCGCCGACTGCGGGTGGCCCAACTGGAGGAAGAGCTCCAGATGGTGCTCCCCGGCGGAAGCCATCGTCGACTTCGCCGGGGCTGCTGATTCGCTCCAGAGCAATCGAGAATGCGCCCGAGCGCATTCGGGAAGTGGTGCGCCGCAGCGTCTTCGGGCGCTGGCCGTGGCCTGGCCGGTCAGGGACGGAGCTCCGGGGCTCGCCGGCCTCCCTGAGGGCGAACGCGTCGCCGACCTGGAGCATCTCGTCCAAGACTTCGTCGACGCCGCCGACGCCATAGCAGAGGAGGTGACAGTGGAGAGCATCATCAACGATGCCCCGTACCCGTAGGATCCTGGTGGCAATGCCCACCGGAGGCCGCTTGGTAGAGGACTGCTTTTGCGTCCTCTACATTTACTGGTCCTTGAGCAGAAGCTTCTCCGGGGTGAAACCTGGTCCAAGCTTTGTGGCCTTGCCAGCAAGCGTCTTGGATTTTGTAGAAAAATATTACGGATGCGTAGTTTGTAACTAGGCCATTTATGACTCAAGCTGTGTAAAAATATGGTCTGCTTTGATCTTCATCTGATATGGTAATCTTCCAGAAGCAGTTTTAAACTTGGTTGTTTTGGCATGAATGACTTCATGTGTAATGTAAATCATCTTTACTGTATTCTCCGTGATCAACTGGTCGATCCAGGTCAAACTTGGTGAAGAAACACTTGCGGGGCTAGCCTCCATACTCTCCTGATCGACCAGAGACCAGCAAACATCCTAGTTGTAATATCCAGTCCCCAGGCTGATCCGATCGACCGATTTTCATAGCATGACAATGTGCCCAGTCCCTAGACTGATCTGGTCGACCAGGGCTTAGTATCATGGTGATAAAGAAACTCTGAGTCCCCAGACTGACTGGTGGACCTAAATTGGCCATGAAATCATCCTGGGCCCAGCCTGTAGTATTTTATACTGTACCATAGTAAAGACATACCCGTATAAAAGTAACTTGGCCCAAGAAAGCCCAATTAAAAATTAGGGTAAAAGAATGTCAACAGTGACCTTTGGGAGGTCAATGGGCCACCCGTATGGTATAAATAGCCCGTCAGCCGCCGTGCCCACTTCGACTCGCATCAGTCGTTGCCATTTCCGCCACTCCAATCCTCCGCAATCTCCGGCGCGCAGGCTAGGTTTTCAGTTGCCAGCACCACCACTTCTCGCCGCGACACCATCCAGAGCAATGGGGAAGATGACGAAAGCGGAAACCGAGCACAAGAAGCTGATGGAAGCACAATGGGAGAAATCCCTAACAACACCGGAGTCGCTGACGGCAATGGCGAAAGGCGGTCTGCTACCAGCCCCGGAACTGGAAGTGTGGAGGGCACCGACGAAAGGTGAATGCTACCCCAACCCCCATCCTGATGAAATTGTGGTTTTTAAAGATTACTTTATGCGGGGATTGGGGATTCCAGTGCACAACTTCTTGAGGGATTTGTGCATCTTTTGGGGGATAGCGGTCTGCAATCTGCCCCCAAACTTAATTCTGACATTAGCAATCTTTGTGACATACTGTGAGTGCTACCTTGGAATAGTACCACATTTCAATTTGTTCTGGTATTTGTATGTCCTGAAGAAGAAGGGTGTGGGATCCGAGGGCTCCCAAGTAGCCGGTGGATGCTACATTGCTTTGAGGGAGGGGGTGAAATCGAACTAGATGGTTATCGACCACACCTCTAGCACGAAGAACTGGATGAGGCGTTGGTTCTATATGAAGCAGAACCTAGAGGGTCGACCAGTTCCCTGTGACGTCGCCCGAATCCCACGAGCAAATCCTAACTGGTCAGAAATGCCAGATGCCAATGATATGCTTCAGGGTGAAGAACTGTTGTCCCTGATGGATTTCAACAAAATTGACGGTATTGTAGTAGCCAGTCAATTTGTATGTCATCGAATCCAGCCCTTGGAGGAAAGAGTTAACTTCATGTTTGAGTATCAGGGGCACAGAGACCCTTCTCGAGAAAGCGAGAAAAACCTGGAAGCAGAGGAGATAGTATCCCGGCTGTCCAAGATGTTCCAAAGCTATGCCAAGTACCAGTACCCAAAGGACGAAATAAAGCCCTTTTTGCTGAAAAATCCACCTCCTCAGGTATGTAAGAAGTAGCTTCTGGTTGTAAATTTGGTATTCACTTGTGTTTGAATGCTACTGCGACTAATATTCTGTTATAGCAATATCTTGGACAGGACCGCAGTGCATATGTGTCCCTCGTGCCTGTGGGGGAATGACCTACTGGCGATGCACTCAGGGGCTAGCAGAAAAAAATGAAGCCGGCAGCAGAGGCCGAACATGATGAAGAACAGCCTGACTCCTCTGAGAAGCATCGAAAACGCAAGGCAACTGGGAAGAACCCAATGCCGCCTCCTCCAGAAAAGAAGGCAAAGCCCACCAGGAGCAAAATCGGTGGCAAACTGAAGATTGGAGAGGAAGTGGAGCAGGGATGCCGAGCAGTTTTCAAAAGCTCAGGCTCTAACTCAGAGGATACAATTCCTCTGAGTGAAAAATTTAAAACCAAGCGCCCAGAGGAGCAGCCTCGTAGGACGAGCACCACCACGGGCTCTCCTCCTTGATGTCCCCACACTCAGTCGGAGACGGTGCCACCCAGGAGACGCGAAGATCTCCTCGAGGGACGACAATAGGGAGGGCGAAAGCGACCCAGGGGCCGACCTCCGATCAGATACTTCCAGAAGATCAAGGAACCCCTGAGCCAAGAAGAAAAGCACCACACTCAGAGTCTGGTGAGGGAGGGAAACCCACGGGTAGTCGGCGTGAATCTTCAAGCCGCCGGAGGGGTAGGCCATTTGGCTTTTCCGTCCAGCGTTCCTCCAGGTACATGCTTATGAATAGAGCTTTGCTGAGTTTGGAACTCAAACAAAATGGATCATACATTAATCTTGACAGCTTCGTTTGACCTTCAGGCAACCCAATACCGAAGAGAAATACACTGAAGGTCGTCGCCCTAAAGACCATGCAAAGTCAGGGGAAGGCCAAGATGAGGAGAGGCCAGAGGTCGACCACCCCGTGTTCGAAGGTAGGGCCGCATCCCCTCCTCGCCAAAATGGTGAAGATGCTCCAGAAGGGGAGGTCGGCCATGTTCTCCGAACAGGGGCTCGGTCGACCAGAATTAACCGGGCAAGCACAGGGAAAACTCCTGTTACCCAAGACCCGCCAGAACCCATGGAAGAAATTAAGGGGCATCCAGAGAAACCGAAGAGGATCTATGGCAAGACAAGCTACATAGCTCATCAAGTTAGCAGCGGGGAGTGAGAGGTGTTTGAGTCTAAAGTCAACGCCCCGATCCAGGAGAACATTGAAGATGCCTTCAAACTTTTGCGGGAGCATGTTCAGGTACGCGAATGACTCTGACAGGTTATTCATGGTGAGGCTGTTAGCCAAAACTAACGGCCACATTATTGCAGGGTTTGCAAAATCTTGCTGATCAGCTTGGTGACATGATAGACCAGTTTCAACCCATCATGGTCGAGAACCAACGTCTACACGAAGATAATGCAACCCTGACATACAAGGTCAATGTCCTGGAGGGACAGAAAAAAGGTACATTCATCCCCTCGTCCTGTCTTTACGGCCTCCCGATTGTGATATTTACCCTTTTCATGAGCTATGTTGTGTAGAACTTGAAGAGGAAAATGAGAAGGCCCAACAGCAAGTGGAGGAATTAAGGGGTGAACTAGTGTGACACCCCAGGTGTTAGTCACTAGTTTAGAAACAAGATTAGACATAAGCAAGATATGTTAAGTGATGATCTTAATCCCTAGCTCATATCCATCTTCATCCACCTTGACTTTTGTAGAAAGTTTAGTGAAGTTTGGAATCAAAATGCCACATGAAAGGATAAGTTGCATCCTCGCTTGAAAGGCTTTATTAAGTGCACGAGTAGATGAAGTGTCAACTAAGGCCAGCCATGTTGCCCAAAAGACTCTAATTGGACTTAGGAACAAAAGTCATGAAGGGTCTGTGTTGAGCAAATGTCAAGAAAATGCTCAAAAGTGGCTAAATCCCTAGTTTAAAGCTTTATCAAGTTGTTGTATTGACCTATAGAAAAGTATAGGTTCTGCTCACATTCTAGAGATGGACCTTAAATAAAAGTTGATGCTTAAGTTCTATACAACAAACTTTATTTAAGGACTTAGTCATGATGCAGCTTGAAACCATGTCAACCAAGAGCTCAAAGTTTGAATTGCTGCCGGTTTTCAAAGACTTAGAATTTATTCTAAGTCTGAAAAGCTGTGTCGGCCGTGTTGACGTCCCGCGTTCTCCAATTTTTGTTAAACAACTTGAGTTGGACCTAAAATAGAAGTTGAAGGTAATTAACTGAGGAAGAGTATACCAAAAGTTTGGGTCCATTGGGGTAAGTTTGGACTGTCAAATTGGAGATCAAGTATGTCGAGGTTAACCCAAATTCACACGTTGACACTGTCAGATTGGAGCTTAATTACCCTCCGATATAGAACCTTAATTGCTAAAGTGTTTTAATAGAAGTTGTAGAGCATCAGATGGTGAGCAAGTTTGCTTCAAGGCCCATGACCCAATTCGGACTAGAGTCAGCCCAAAACAGCGCTCCACCACCGCCACTTGCATGCAAGCCAGGTGCCCGACGAAATGGACGCGTGGCTCTCCATCCCTGTGCACGGTCGGCCACCTCCTCTACGCCATTCTGCTCGAAGGGGAGAGCTGAGCTCGCCCTCTGCTGCCTCTCCCATTCCATCCCTCTCTCTCCTGTTCTCCCTGCTCGCTCCTCTCTTGCTCGGCGTCGCGCTAGAGCACGCCGCAGCCATGGCTGCCATGGCCGAGCTCCGTGCAGCCGTGAGTTCTCCTCCTCCGAGCCTCCACTGCCTGACCCAAGCAGCCCAGAACCATCGCCACCGTCCTGCGAGCCCGACGCGCCAAAATCCCCGCCATTCTCCACCGCAGAAACGCCGTCACCGGGCGCATGCCCATGGCAGCGCCGCCGCTTGCTCGGCCAAGCCAGCCACAAGCTGCCATGGGCGCAGCCAAGGGCACCAATGGAGGCGCGCCTAGTGGCCGCCGTGCTCTGCGCCATGTGCCCGCCACCATCGAAGTCTCCTCCGGTCGAAATCGCCGGCTCCCATGGCTTCCTCTATTCTCAGATCCCGAGGGAGAAGAAGGGGAGCTCGGGCTCAAATTTGGTGAACTCCAGGGGGTTTTCTACTAAGTCCATGACTCATGTGAATAGTTCCTAGCAGTACTCAAAAACTGCAGGGGCCTTAGTGCAAGATCTGTTTTCCTTTTTCTTTTTCTATATGCATATTTTGGCTGAATCTTTGATAATTCATAGAAATTCGTAGCAAAATCGTAAATTAGCAGATGAGGACTTCTTGGAATCTTTGTGAGTAGATCTATCTAGTGGTATAATGATATTGCCTGTTTTAGTATAAACTCTGTGCAGTAAAAATAGATCTTTGTATCTAGGGTTTGCTATTGGTAATTTCATATCTAATATTGTGGTGCTCCAAATGGCGTGAAATTTGAATGGTAGGCTACTGGTGAGGTCTGTGTGCTACGATAAAAATTGCATGGTCATTGGATGCAGCTAATATTGGTTATACTCAAATTGATGTTTGAAACATAAGTGAAATATTATTTGCTCTATTTATTCAATTCTAGATCTTTTAGGACAGGTTTTGGCATTATGATGATTTCACCTTGATAATGATGTTTTCTAGAAACTTTGTGAATACCAAAGTTGTAGATAATTCATGAATCTAGTTGCTGTTAAAATGTGGTAGCATTTGGCCCTATGGTTTGGAAACTACAGCTATGCAAGTTTGGGTAAAAGTTTTGGTTGTTTCTATCTTGTCAGGACCTGATCCTGTACATGTGTGATTTTGACTTGCTAAACATATGAATCATATTTTAATAATTAAAGACGAATTGTAAGTAATTTCCTAAGCTTTCTAGATTGTCTTGTTGCAAGTCATTTGGAGTTGTAGAACTCAGATATGATTTATTTACTCAGGTGCTACATGTATGTCTAGAATTTGATTGATTCTAGTTCTAGTTGTTGGCTTTACTTGTTGCTAAGTGTAACTCATATCTTTGTTGATGGTTAAGTAATATACCTCAGAGCTAGTGATATTATTGTTCATGTTCATGCGCTTGTTATCTATATGTTTGGTATGATTGTGAATAGCTTGCTCTCTAATGTGCCTATATCATCTAATGGACTTTATTCTTTGTTGCTTACTATATGTGATGCATTGTCTATTGCACTCCCATGTATTCATACATATGCATTGTACATCTCATCTAGGTATGTTAAATGAACTACATAAAGGACAAGATGTTGGAGTCAAATTCAAAGACGGTGCAAGCTAACTTTAACTGACTTTAGGTCATATTCCAGGCAAGCCACGTAGCATTCTAAGTCTCCCATCTTTTATAAAATACAATTGAGTATTTTATGTTGTTTATTGCATTAAGTTATAGGAGTTGGTTGGAAACACTTGTTGCATGTATATCCTCTAATTGTCTAGCAAATTATAACTTGAATCCTATTTAGGTTCAGGAATCGAGATAAATGCTTAGCCATGCTTAGACCGGTAGAAGTCGGGTGATTTTCTGTCATCCGCGAGATATAGGGCGTTACTTCTCTGGTCACGGTTCGCTATATGTGCTATCGTGGAAAAGAACCATGTGATAAATTAAAAGAAGACCAGACAGGGACAGTGGACCCTATCTAGTCGCTTAAGGACTGGAAGCGTTGTCCGTTCTTGGTCATGTTGAATGCAGCCCAATACATAATTGGCCGGACCCGAGCGTCTGACCGCGAAGCCGAGTAGCTCAACTCAAGACAGGAACACGGGGGGCGGTTGGGCAATTCACGGGAAGAGGCATACTAGACCAAGGGCAAGCATGTATAACTGATCCTAATGGCGTCCTTGGGTTATCATGGCTTGGCCATCCTGGCTACCGACTTTCCGGTTTTACTGACGCGAGAACCGGGCCCGCACCTGAGTTGTACCAAGGGTAACCTAAGGCGACTCTGATCCAGTCTGCTGTTGACGGTGGATAACGTCAACATTTACTAGAACTTTAGACACGAAAGAAAACATGAAAACATACTAGTCTAGGGTTTTAACTGACAATTTTCACGAGTTTTGCATATTCTGTATTTTTCAGGGATTATTCTAGAAAAGCTGAAAAGAGGGATTCAAGTGCAATTAAACCACGAAACTTATCCGCCACGGGAAATATCGCGGGAAGACTCAGGAACCATCTAGAAGACACCCGAAGAGATGGGAGGGCAAGCCACCACCAGGTGGGGCCAGCCGGCCCCACCTTGGGGCCCCCTAGGGTTTCAGCCCTCCTCTTTCTGGAATGCTCCTCCACCGCTTCTCCTGATGCATCTCAGCCCTTGGTTACGTCGGTCTGATCCTGCGGCGCACGCGCATCCCACCGGACTACAAATACATGGGTAGACCCCCCTAAAGAGAGCCAATTCATTATTCATTAAGGCCTCAAGCCATCAAGCATCAAGAAGCCTTCTAGTTCATCAAGAGCCTTCTAGTTCATAGTTCTAGTTAGCTAGATTAGAAGTAGAGGAGATCTAGTTCTTCATCGGGATCTGGAGCCCCTGGCATCTGTCTGGAGCGCAAGAGTTCGGTATAGATCTAGTTCTTACTTTCTTATTGTATTCATTATTTAGATTAGGGAGACTTTACTCTTAATAGTTCATATGTTCTTAATTGCAATAGTCATTGACTACTTTGATTATATGTCTAGTTTAGTTACTTTGATCTTATTGAATTCATGTAATTGCTCGTATAGCATTTATCCAAATGTACACTGGGTAGATGATAGGCGATATGTAGACGTGGTGTCTAGATGTCTTGTTTATCTGCGAGTGTACCCTAACATGCCGGGACGTGTGGTAATCTGCGTAGGTGACAGCTACATTAGTTCCTCTGTAGTCCACCCTCCGTATGTAGGATAGCAGGGCACGGTCGCGAAGTGGGATAATGTCTCTGCGCACATCCTTCCTAGTTGATGCCCCTTTGCTTGTGATAATGATTTAGGGTTGACTTAGCGATGATTACTAGATGTAGTTGCACTAATTAGAGTTATTCATTGATGTAGTTATGGAATTACCTTAGAATTAACTCCCTAGTTTATCCAATAGCTAACTATGATTATGACTAGTAGATGCTCTGATGATTATCTATAATTATGATACTTGATGATTATGCTATCACCCATATTTATCTATATTTATCTTGTGACCTCTGCCTGTTATGAGTAGAGTAGATGACATTGGTAATATCACTCATTCATTGTATATAGTTCCTTATCAATATAATAGATTATAGTTTATTACATAGCTTTCCCAGTGGTATAAATATAAATCGACAACCTGGATGAACTCCCTAGGTAAAATACTACAACGGTATAATTATCTGTCCGCTTGCAGAATCCATTTAGTTTCTATTCATATTATTCATATCTTTTAGATCTGCCTAGTCACATTAGTACATGTAAATCTATAATTATTTTCTAGCAATATAATTAGGGATGACAACCTACTTCATGCCTAGGAATGTTAGTAATAAAGAGGTGGCTAGTTGCTAATGTCAAGTTAATTATATACCGACCACTTTTGACATTGTTGCTAGGGGTAGTTCTTATCTCTACTTTTTAGTGATGACGTTAGAAGTGCCAACAAGCATTTTTGGCGCCGTTGCCGGGAAGACACAATAAACTTAGGAAATATTGATAATATATATACACATGGATAAAGTCATATTACCAATCGATCTCTAACTCAATCAGGTACACCCTTCGTTGTTATGATTTTCTTATCTTATGCGGGGTGATGAATGAATGGTTTTTCTCTTCCAAATAACTTCATTGACGATCTAGAGAAACTCCTTAGAAAGAACAAAGTCTGTAGAAGCAAGGGACAAATTCGAGTCACCATCAAGAACACACTCTGCTGCTCAAGCTAGCTCTTCAAGGAGGAGCCACCTCCAACACTGGAAGAGGAATTTAAAGAACAAGTAGAAGAACAAGCGTAAGAGCAAAGGGTGAAAACCTAGCTCCCCGTGTTTGAAGACATGGTCGAGAAGACAACTGCGAGAGTTCTCTGCCCCAACAACAACAAACATCCGGACCGGACCAAGAAGTCAATACCGGGGAGAATGGATTCGAGCTCAAGCCTGCTCTCATCACCATGGTTCAAGCCAGTCAATTCTGTGGAAAAGGACATGAAGATGCAAGTGCACATCTACAACACTTTCTAGAGATCTGTAGCACCTTCACGATCAGAGGAGTATCAAAAGATGCTATCTTACTCCGTCTTTTCCCGTTCTCATTATTGGGGAAAGCCAAGCAGTGGTTCTAAATCAACAAAGACAAACACAATACATGGGACCTATGCTCAACCGCTTTCATGGTAAAATTCTTTCCTACAGCCAAGACCAATGCTCTGCGTGGGAAGATTGCAAGTTTTCAACAACAACATGATGAATCATTCACTGAAGCATGGGAAAGATTCCAGAACTACAATGAAGACTGTCCTCATCATGGGATAGAGGAGTGGCTGTTAATGCAGACTTTCTATCACGGGCTTGTCTCTAGCACCCGTGAGTCTATTGATGCTGCAGCTGGGGGAAAGCGCTGCAGCTGGGGGAGCTTTCCTATCACTTAAGCTCTTAGACGCTAAAGCACTCGTTGAGAAGATCGCCTCAAATTCAACATGCAATGAAGAACGTACTCAGCCTCACAAGAAAGGAGGAATCCATCATCTCAAGGAAGGTGACATGGTCACAGCCAAGCTAGACCTCATCATGAAGAAGCTCGACATAGAGAAGAAGGAAGTCATACACATCGATGATTCCTATATGACATGTGAAGAATGTGGAGACTACGGGCACTCAGCTGTCAGCTGCCCTACACTGCAAGAGGATGTGAACTTCATCAACAATAACACCTACTATCGTCCTCAACAAAATCAAGGGTGGAACCAACAACCTCGACAAGGTAATTACCAAGGTAACAACCAAGGTAATAATTTTAACAATTACAACCTTCCGCCTTTAAGAGAATTAGTTGCTAGTCAATCTAAACTGCTAGATCAAATAACTAGAAAACTAACATCAAATGATAAAACATTGGAAACCATACATGCTAGAATGGATACTTTTGCTTCTGCCATAAAGAATCAGCATAGTTTCAATAAAATGCTAGAATTACAATGAGCTCAATTAGCTGCTGCTGTTCCTCCATTAGAAAAAGGCAAGATTCCAGGCCAACCAGAAGATTTAAAAACTGCTAACCTTGTTGATATTCCCAATGCAACCCAATATCATATTGAGCCTGTAGATGTACGGTGGATTGACCACTCTCTACCAGAGAAGATGGGAGACCCTGGAAGATCTGTCATTCCTATCTCTATAGGATGTCACAGCTTTCTAGAGGCTATCTGTGATTTTGGCGCAAGTGTCAACATCATGCCCAAGGTAATTTATGAGAAAATATTAAATGATCCCCTGTTGTACACAAATATGCGTTTGCAGCTTGCAGATCAGTCCATTTGCTACCCTGAGGGAGTACTAGAAGAAGTTGTGATCCGAGTGGGGCAATCATATGTCCCAGTTGACTTCGTGGTCATGGAGACAGGAGTAGATGAGAAGGCATCCATCATTTTGGGCAGACCGTTCCTGTGCACCACAAAAGCCATCATCTATGCGGAGTACGCCAAGATCGTCCTATCCATCAAGGGCAAGAAAGAAAGATTCACATTCAAGAACCGCGTCCTAAAAGCTCCTGCAGCCCCGAAGCAATTTCATCAACAAGAAGAGCAAGTACAGCAACCAATGCCGAAGAAGAAGAACAATAGAAACAACAGAAGATGGAGGCAGATCAAGCATGCACCTGAGGAGACTGCTCAATTAATCACTGCTCTCAACACAGAAAACGATCACCTGCTACGCAAGCCATTTCCAACAAAGAGAGGTGATCCGGGTGTCCCACTCATTGATGCAAATCAAAGATGCCACCTTCGCCAACACCGTCTGCGACACTGGCTCAGGCTGTAACGTAATGTCAAAACAGGTATACGATGAATTATTTGATTTACCTTTATACCAAACATTTATTCAGTTGCAGATGGTGGATCAATCACTAAGGTTTCCCGAAGGAGTGGTTAAAGATGTTATGGTAAGAATTCAAGGTCAATATATACCCGCAGATTTTCTAGTTCTTGATATGCAGGGAGACGATGAGTCCCCGATCCTCTTGGGAAGACCTTTCCTCTACACAGCCAACGCAAATATCTACATCGGGTCCGGGCAGATCCACTTCAATTTACCCTCTGGGAAGGTACGCTGTCAATTTAGAACACTCAATAACCATGAGCAGATCAGGAAGCAACGCAACAGGAGAAGACTCCAAGCTCACCGTCAGGCTGCCCAGCCTCACTATGGATGGGAAGAATTTCCTGGTAAGATTGTGAAGTATGAAGATCGCTACATAGAGCAAGAAGAGAACATGCGAGCACCCCGCTGGAGTGAGTGGGAAGAAGAAGCTGAAAGGATGGATCAGATCACCAAGGAAGAAAAAGAAGAGATCCTAGCACGATTAGAAGCATGGGACAAGGAGAACAACGCTGAAGAGCTGGAGCTGGAGAAGAAAGAAGCAAAAGAGACAGAAGCGAGATGGAAGGAAGAAGCACGTGCGACATTATCACGAAACAGGGAGTTGACTGAGGTTACCTCAGACGATGAACCCACTGAGTAAGTGTTCTCCTCTGTCTAAGTCCTATCGGTAGACTTTAAATTTCGTACCCTAGCCATAAGGTTAGAATGGTAGTTATCTCATTGAATGCATTAGTGACTTATTTCATTTAGTAACACCATTTTGTTTACATACTAAAACATAAAAACAACAAAAATATTTACTTGCATTATTCATGGCACCACAAAGCCCCATGTGGATACCTTATGGTATTTCCCAAAAGAATATTCACTATGGTGGCGTAAAACGAAAATCACAAAAATATATATCACTCATATTTATTTTCTGCGTCATAAATAGAAAATCTAAAAAGAAGAATTCCTGCTTAAAATTAGCAACATTGAAATTCGCTCACAAAGATAATCAATTACTCTTTGGCTGACCGCTAACCCATTATTAAATTCGAGCCTCGAGTTTTGGTTTCTTTTTGTGGAGAGCATTTATGCAGGAATAACATCATAGCAAGGAGAGAGTCTATCAGTGGCAACCACGGGTCCGCTACTAGCTAGCTCGCTCTAAAGGACGTCTATATCAGATATTGCAACCATCCAAATTGGGGGAGGAGCATTCTCTAGTTATCAGGTGACTACACCTAGGCGATTATTAAATTTACTTTATATAAAATACCAAAAATATGTGGGCACATGAAGGTCCACAAAGTCATAAAGTCTTTTTGTCAGGTAGTTAATTCAAAAACCATAAAAAAGATACACAATAAATACTTAGTTATATACATAATAGAGTATAATTTAAAGTTAGTCCAGGCTAGAGCTAATTAAAATTGATGAACATTAAAATTTACCTTGGAGATGATGAATAGTTGCTCTGTTATAATACTTACCAAGTACCTAGTTGTCAAGCTTAAATCTTCCTAGTTTTAAACATTATTGTTTTAATTAGAGAATTTATTCTGAAACTTAATTGTGGAGGCATAAGCTTGAAGCTGAGTCTAGGTAGTTAATGGATAAGAATCATGCAGGTTGAGCTGCTATTTATCTTATTCCTAGCATTGCTAAGTTCGGAGGTTTATTTTGAAAATCTAAAATTTATATAATGAGTTCTTGTATGACAAATGTGAATTCCTACCAAAGCCAGAATTAATATCTTAGAGGGTAGGAAAACCTTTTCACATTTAAGCTACTTGCTTTGCATTGAGTTCAGTCAACCAATGTTGTATACCTTATGAGAGTCTTGTCATGCTTTTCAAAACCAAGAAACACTTGCATACTCCAGTCCACATATGCATTATTCCCACTTTAGGGGTAATCACAATCATTCACCATACATGTTCATCATAAAATGTTTTCCTCCTACACTGGGAGAGGACACAAAAATATACAATCACCCTATAGGATAACCCCTGTCTTTAATGCTCTAAGTCCTAATTATATCTCTCGATTCATTTATTGTATTCAAAGGATGCATGTGGCTATGCAAACGAAAAAAAGAGAGAAGAAGTAAGAAGAGAAAAAGGGGAGTAAAAGATGGACAAGTGTCCCAGCAATTAAAACAATGGGTACTAGATGCCCGCCTCCCTGAATAAAAATAATAATAAAGATAGCCCATGTCTTTTCCTGAGAAAAGTTTCAATAGAGAGTTATTTCCAAAGAGCAAATGTAGAATTAGAAATTAGCCACAAATAACACATATACACCAATCCACCATATTCCATACACATGCTCGTCTTGGTTTGATTGTATGCCTCGATTCTCTGAGGATCCATTAGTTGACTTTACAATACATGTAATGCAAGTATGCCTATCCTTGTTATTGCCATCCTTGTTATTGCCACTCCTATAAAGCTCTATCATATATACCCTTAGCTATAGGAGGCGTAACATCATTAATGCCTCAAAAGAGAACCATAAATACCACATATATTCAGAGACTTGAGGGTGTCATACAATTAAGCTCTAAGTTTTATTTTAAAAACCTATAAAAAACTCTGAAATATTGGTACTGTGAAGAATCTGAGATATAGTGCTTAGCTTGATTGTTCTATCTCTTGATTGCTCAAGACTCATGCAAAAGCTGTGAAGCCCCATAATTATAGGAAAAATGAGTAAGTTTGAAGGTTAGAACATACACTGTTTAATCCGGAGGAAAATTTTTGTTTAACAGCATGTGTACTTAGAAAGAATATAACATTGTAGCAACTTCTGATCCAAATATAATAAAAATTAAGGCTTAGGTTGTTTGCCAAGGGACTGGCAAAAGGTAAGCTTGGGGGAGTTGTTGACAGTGGATAACGTCAACATTTACTAGAACTTTAGACACGAAAGGAAACATGAAAACATACTAGTCTAGGGTTTTAACTGACAATTTCCACGAGTTTTGTATATTCTGTATTTTCTAGGGATTATTCCAGAAAAGCTGAAAAGAGGGATTCAGGTGCAATTAAACCACGAAACTTATCCGCCACGGGAAATATCGCGGGAAGACTCAGGAACCATCTAGAAGACACCCATAGAGACAGGAGGGCAAGCCACCACCAGGTGGGGCCGGCCAGCCCCACCCTGGGGCCGGGCGACGCCGCCCTAGGGTTTCAGCCCTCCTCCTTCTGGAATGTTCCTCCACCGCCTCTTCTGATGCATCTCGGCCCTTGGTTACGTCGGTTTGATCCTGCGGTCCACGCGCATCCCACCGGACTATAAATACATGGGTAGACCCCCCTGGAGAGAGCCAATTCATTATTCATCAAGGCCTCAAGCCATCAAGCATCAAGAAGCCATCTAGTTCATCAAGAGCCTTCTAGTTCATAGTTCTAGTTAGCTAGATTAGAAGTAGAGGAGATCTAGTTCTTCATCGGGATCTGGAGCCCCTAGCGTCTGTCTGGAGCGCAAGAGTTCGGTATAGATCTAGTTCTTACTTTATTATTGTATTCATTATTCAGATTAGAGAGACTTTACTCTTAATAGTTCATATGTTCTTAATTGCAATAGTCATTGACTACTTTGATTATATGTCTAGTTTAGTTACTTTGATCTTATTGAATTCATGTAATTGCTCGTATAGCGTTTATCCAAATGTACACTGGGTAGACGATAGGCGATATGTAGACGTGGTGTCTAGATGTCTTGTTTATCTGCGAGTGCACCATGACATGCCGGGACGTGTGGTAGTCTACGTAGGTGACAGCTACGTTAGTTCCTCTGTAGTCCACCCTCCGTATGTAGGATAGCAGGGCACGGTCACGAAGTGGGATAATGTCTCTGCGCACATCCTTCCTAGTTGATGCCCCTTTGCATGTGATAATGATTTAGGGTTGACTTAGCGATGATTACTAGATGTAGTTGCACTAATTAGAGTTATTTATTGATGTCGTTATGGAATTACCTTAGATTTAACTCCCTAGTTTATCCAATGGCTAACTATGATTATGACTAGTAGATGCTCGATGATTATCTATAATTATGATACTTGATGATTATGCTATCACCCATATTTATCTATATTTATCTTGTGACCTTTGCCTGTTATGAGTAGAGTAGATGACATTGGTAATATCACTCATTCATTGTATATAGTTCCTTATCAATATAATAGATTATAGTTTATTACATAGCTTTCCTAGTGGCATAAATATAAATCGACAACCTGGACGAACTCCCTAGGTAAAATGCTCGGTATAATTATCTGTCCGCTTGCAGAATCCATTTAGTTTCTATTCATATTATTCATATCTTTTAGATCTGCCTAGTCACATTAGTACATGTAAATCTATAATTATTTCGTAGCAATATAATTAGGGATGACAACCTACTTCATGCCTAGGAATGTTAGTAATAAAGAGGTGGCTAGTTGCTAATGACAAGTTAATTATATACCGACCACTTCTGACGTTGTTGCTAGGGGTAGTTCTTATCTCCACTTTTTAGTGATAACGTTAGAAGTGCCAACAGCTGCCTGGGTGTGTGTTGGGAATACCCCCTGAGCTCAGTAGGACTTGATTCGAATCGCCATCTCTCCCAGATAGTGAGAACTTGACTATTGCCTCCGGCTTCATAGAACTCACTAAATAATGATGGTTCTAATATTGATGATGATCATAATGATAATGTTTATAGCTGAATAAACCCAATATGGTTATTAATGTTTGAATATAATCAAGTGATTGCTTAGTACAGGTGCTAATCTAGATGAAAGGTTGATTAATAATAACTTACTGCTAGTATAATAAAATACTGCTCTCATATCACTTATGCTTTTATGCAAAATATTGTCAAGCTAGCCCCACCTACCTAAAGCCTTGCATACTCCTTGGTGTCACTTTATTTCTTGTTTATGATGGGTAAGTCTAGCTGAGTACATTCTCATACTCAGGGTTTATTTCTCACTTGTTGTAGGTTGTGATGTATCGTGGCTACTGCAAGAATTGGATGGCTCCTACCATAGCGGTGGAGTATGATCATGGACATGATCCTTCTTATCTCTCTTATCTCTATTGCTTTTGTTGGAATTGACCTTGGTATTGGCATGTATTTGAAATTGATTTCAATTACTTTGCTTTTGCTACTTTTGAACTTATGTTATAATAATTATTTTGCACTCTGATATATATTGAACTACTTTAAAATGGATGTAACATTTGATTTGTTTTGTTGAATCAGTACGATCTTGGCTTATATGTTGGTTGGTTTGAAGTCCTTCGTGATTTCAGTGGACTACCGGGATTATATGGTCTCAAGTGTGAAAATTTAGTCACTTTGGTGATTATTTTTTGTACTTGTGCTCTTATAATTTGGGCGGTTCTGTTACAGCTGGCATCAGAGCAAGATTCAACATTAAACATGTTATTTGTGTATTTAAAACAAAAGCTTTTGTTTGCAAAAGATTAGTTTACTATATATAAGGTGTGTTCAAATCTAAATTTGAAAACTTAAGTATGCCAGTGGTCAAATCCTTTATGTCCAAATAAGGACTCTTAGGTGGCTATATAAGTACTAACTTGTGGGGTTTTAATTTTTGCATCTACGCCCAGGCCAAGGTATGTATGTTTGATGACCGCACTACGGCTACCCTGTGGTCAAATGGTGGAGGTAGCCCGCATATATGAATTAGCCATATGTGTGCATTAGGATGATGAGATATGAGAGCGTGATCGTCCAACCGACGGTCTAGGGAAGTGCTAGATTGTGATACTGGAATAATTGTCATATCAAAACCATGCAATTAGGAAAGTATTTAATTGTGGGTATATCTGTCGGGTAGTTGTGATACTGAAGTATGTATGTGGGGACATGCATACGGAACGTATTTAGTTTACTGCTTTCCTTAGATTTTGTTGTTTGTGCTATATATTGGGGGATTGTTGGGCTGCAATGAAATTTTCTGCAGGTACGCTAACCACGAACGCGTAGATTAAATCTACATGACGACTAGTTATATATCGAGAGTGCGTGTTATGCCACCGACATAGAACATGATTGCCACCTTAGGCTGGCAATTTTGTGAGAAACGAATAGGGCCAAGTATGCATCATCATGGTTGTTGCTTTATACATAACTCTGCTCCTCTCACCTTTGTTTCCAATAACAAGTAAGATAATACTATTATATATGTTGCTTGAATTGGAACGTTTGAAGATAGAGTATGCATAGCTTTGCATTGTATGTTTGCTTTCTATAGAATTGCATAACAAGTTGGTAGTGGCTGAAAATCTGATCTTTTGAAACTAAAACATGTAGTGATACCTTGATAGAAGCCGATACCTACTCATTTGAATATAATATCATGTTCTCTTTTCAAGTTATCTTCACATTAGTTCCATAGCTATATGTATGTAAAAAGCTTGTTAGTGAATGAGTGTGTAGATGTTGTCTTGTGATGCTTCTAATGTCAATTAACTAAGTAAAAATATTGCTTAGTTTTGATGCAAAGAGTTAAGGTTACAAACTTGAACTTAGGTGTTCTTTAGTTTAGCCTTGTGGCGAATATATTGTTTCATTAAGCTTTTTGCAAGGATACTTTAGATCTTACTTAAATAATTAGGACTCTCATGTTTATCCTACCTTATGAGTAAACTAAAATATTGTGATCTAAGTTAATAATAATTAGTACTACTATAATAACATGATTGTGTGATCTCTTGCTAATAGAACAAGGAAAGACAGAATCTGTCTAAACCTAGACAGAGAATGTCTTCTTTGTGTTGTTTACCCTTATTAGCTGTAGAATTATCTTAATATGATAATACGAAAGTTTTAGATAATTTAATAATCTTGCTATCAAGTTAAGAATCACACTCATTGGATCTCTAAAACTCTAGTTATGTATCTCCTGAAGTTCATGTCAGTTTTCTGTCCAAGTTAATGCAAACCTAAAATACTGATATGTTTGGTCATGTTAACTTATGGAATAGTTTTTGATATGAATAACCAAGTTGGGGTAAACTTTCTAAGCCTTCGAGAAAGTCTAGGATCACCTTTGTCTGATGCCTACAACTCTACTTTTGATGGAAATGCACGTGCTTGCTCCGTTACTATATGTCTTGGTTGTGTAGAGCTGCATGATAGTATTTTTCATTCTTGTTAACTTGGTGTTTGCTCTATGTGTTTGCTAACCTTGCATGAGACTTTCTAAAATGCAAATTCTTATGTGTAGTATGTCTATGTGTCCTTGGTGTAGCCATAACCAGAATCTTTTGGATTCTTTGTTACTTTTCTTACAAATCATCATGTACCTAAAAGAATTGGCTTTATCCACATGTTTGGTAGCATATCTTGCTTCCTGATTGATCTTTGTAAATAGGTCAATGTATGGTGTTGTTGCATATGAGTGCTTACTTTGTGTGAGTTTGTGCTTTGAACGGTTGCTTAAGCCTATTGTTTGTGTTCTCAAGTGCTTGTTAAGCTGTCATGTTTGGGTGGATACTTGTTCTCTAACTAGTGCCATAGTCGTAGCCTAGTTTGTCCTCGGTGAGCACATGAGTGTCGAATAGCTTATCTTAGAACAACGTATCTGTCATGATAATTGCATGGTTGTTGTCTCCGATTAAGTTCTCCATCTTAGAAACCTGTGCTTATAGACATGGTTGTTAACCTTTGAGTTTTGTATTGTAAAAACTTGTAACCATGCTTATGTTCAAACCAAAAGCCCCAGGCCAGACCCTTGATGTTTGCATATGGCATAGATGTGCACCCTTGTGAAGATCCTAGTCTGTTTGACCAAACTAGTTAAGCTTTCGTTAGTGCCATCCCTTGACCATGGTGGTTTCTTCCTAGAGGTGAGGACCCTTGTGTGATCGACAAACCCTGTTATTATCTTGCCAAAGGCCAGCCCTTGACCTTGGTTGCTTTTGCTAGTTGAGAGACCATAACAAAATCTAAGTTGGACCTCTTAGTTGCCTATCCTTTTGATGATCTGGTGCTACGTTAATCCCTTGCTGTTTGATCTTGAAATCTTTCACTTGAAAGTCATGTAGTTACCGTATCAATTCAATCTCTAATTGATCTATTAAATAGTTGTCTTGGAAGTTTACTCAATTCATCTCGATGCTTCAAGATCTTTATATGTCCAACATTCTTCATTATATCGGCTTTGCCCTTGGAGTTTATTCTATTCATCTCCAACATTTCTAATTCTCGGGATGCTTATCAATCTTGATCTCATGATCTTACTTACCATGACTGAGTCTCATGTTAATCACTTACTTAATAGTTCCTTGGTGAATGTAAGTGTGCGTGGAAATAAAGCAAGAATCTTCTGCTTAATCATCTTTGGCAATTAATTTTTTTCTCTGGTGCTATGTTTTGATCTTCGAATCAAACCCTTGTTGACTCCAAATTTTGTGACCACTCTTGCTTGCTATCCCTCCCTTAAATGGTGCTTATTCTTATGATCAGATCTATGCCATTTTGTAACAGAACCGACCAATTTATAAAAGCATAAGTGAAAAATCACTCGCTAAGCAAGTAATCGTCACACTTAAGCCATTATAAACCCGGTAGTCCGAAATCTCGAAGGATTTCAAACCAAACATCATCAACCAAGATCGCATAAGTTTAGCGTCACCATTCACACGTTACAACATTTCACAAATAGTTCGACAACATCAGAGTGCGGAAATAAAGTTATTACAAACCAAGTTCTTAAAATCCGAGTAGCGAAAGCAAGTAGTTTTGAAAGCTCAACCCAACTCACGCATTTTTAAAGATTAATACAAAGATGCCGTCCCGAGTCTATCCATCAAAAGCGGTTGGGGAGAATAATAAGATTAACCTTGCCCAAGGTCTTCTAGTCCACTGGGAAAAGACAGGTAGCACAGTACCCGTGGAAGGTATGTCCGTCTGCACAATAACAAGCAGGAAAAACCCTGAGTACGAGAAGGTACTCAGCTAGACTTACCCGACTAACTCAAAATAGAAGACTCCAAGGAGTATGACAGGCTTTATCTGGGGATAGCTTGACTCTTTTGCAAAAAGGCGGTAATAACATTTAAAGTAGTAGCTCAGCTTAACCATTCCTATTTATGCTAGGTGAGCACCTATACTATGCATCATTATAATATATTAGTCATGATTAAGCAAGCAAGTAGTAACCATAATCATAAACACTAGCTTAACCCATCATCATCATTAACCACATTTCATAATCATTACTACGATGTTTGCGGCTCAAGTCAAAGTGTTCACCGTCCCAGAACGATGGCGATTCGAATCGATTACTACTGAGCTCGGGGGGTATTCCTCACACAAACCACACTCACCCGTCGGTGAGCTACGGATCACCGTGGCACGTATCCGGAAAAACAAGTACGCGGACTCGCATAGAACCACCGTACCTGGGGACCGCCCGGCCGCCTTTAGCCAGCCATGCCGGACCTCGGACTTACTCTTTTCGCGCCTGTGGTCCCCCATCCATCTCCAATACGGTGCGAACGGATCGAGAACCGGCCTGGATAGTGTTAGGCTTAAGGGGTCGGAAGTGCTTATCCGGCCCGGCTAAATGTGAGGCATGCGTTCAATATGACTTGGGGTACAACAATGGTATTGGTCCTTAATCGACACGACGGAATCACCGTGGGTCCAAAGACCCCACAAGACTCCGCCCGGTCTCCATTTATCACAACCATAACCATAACCAGATGATATCAACATAAGCCTTTCATCACGTATAGTAACCACCTATACTCGTGGATGACAGGAAATCACCCGACTTCTACCGTCTAAGCAAGCTAAGCATAATACTCGCCCTAGACTAGTAGGGTAATCAAGGTAGGATAATTCAAGGGTAAAGCAAGGATGTAATGCATCAACGGTTGCACACAACTCCTATACTTAATGCAACAATCATAAAGCATAATTAGACTGTTAGAAAGCATAGGTAAGTAGATGCTCCAAAGGCTTGCCTTGCTCGAAGTCACTAGCGAAGTGGTTCGGGCACTCAAGTAAGTCTTCCTCGTCTCCTCCCCTTTGGGACCTCCCCGCTAGAACTCCTCCCGAGGGTTCTCCTCGATCTCCGAAAGTTGGGGGTCCTCCCCGCGAACCTCAGATGATGCGATTTACGTGCATGAGTATGGCGAATGCACAACATATGATGCTCATGTATGAGGATGATTAACAGATCATTTGATAGAGTAGGTGCATATCTCCTCTCTACTAACAACTTAACTCATTTATTGAGTATGTGCATACCTCTTCTCTAAACACTTTTAGAAGTGTATAAAGAAGGGAGGTGTGTATAAGCACACACACACACAAAAATAAAGAGAAGTAACACTAATCATGGATAAACATCACACTTCAATTATGGTGCTGCATAACAAGACCAGCAAGCAAAACATAACTAAAAGTGCACAAGAAGTAATTATAGAACCTACTAAAGCAATTAAATCAAAGCCTTATCATTTCATGTGAAACAATAGGCTTGAACTGTGACATCTGTCTAGATAGTTCAGAAAAATCTACAAAAATTACAGGAGCTACGTCATGCTATAACAGGGCCATGATAAAATTTTTATCACATTTCATCAAGTATAACAGCCTACACAAAAAGATGAAGCCACAGGACAGAAATACACATTTAATAACTTTGTACTGGGAAAAGTGTCAAACAACAGATTTCATATTTTTATCTAGGACTTCTTAGCACAAGAGCAGTCATCAAAAATTATCAAGGCATAATTCCTCATAATTAATTTATTAAAAATCATATAAGAATCAGCCCAATTGAATTTAAATCATATTCCAATATTTTTATACAGGAATTGCATGAAATATATTTTTCTCAGAATCTACATCACACAACAAGTCTAACAAAACAATAATCACATTTTTTCAGAGCACCTTTGCAATTTACTATGCATTTACTCGGTTTTCACCATTTTAAGCACTTAAATAAAACTATACAGAAAAGCATCTCAAAAATTGCATCACATATTTTTATATATCTATTTACCAGGAACCTAGCAAAACAAACCTCACTCAATTTGGATCACAATTGCTCAAGTTATGAATTTAAAAAGCATTTAAACCTTTTTACGGAAAAGAATAAAACAAAAACCGAAACCCTAAAAGCTAGATGCACCGGTCCATTGGATCGGGGCTCACCGGCACGCGGGCCCGGTGGGTCAACCGGCCCCACCGGCCAACCCGGCGAGCGAGAGCCCGGCGGTTGACGGCCCTAGCTCGCCCGGGCGAGGCCAATCTTGCGGCCCGGTGGCACCCGGCGTGATCCTCACGCAGGCGCACCGAGGCGGGGTTGGTTGCGCCGAGTGGCGGTCGGAGCATGCCGGGCGACGAGCGGCGGCGCTGAAGCTCGGCATGCCTTCACCGGCGACTACTCCCGGCGACGGCGTGGTCCAAGGTGAGGCGCGCGAGCTTCACAAGCTCACGGTGAAGCTAGTCGTGGGTTTGGTTGCCCCTATTGGGCAGCCTAGAACCCCGACAGCGGTGAAGGGTGGCCCGACGGGGTGACAACGACGGCGAGGCGGTGGCGGGTAGCTAGGGGCCTGTCGACTCCTCCGAGCTCACGGAAATCGATTCGAAGCTCCCGACTTCGGCGCGCCGAGAGCTTAGGGGTGGAGGCGGATGAAGGGAACGCGAGACGAGCTTCCGCGAAGCTCCGGCCATGGCACGGGCGGGCGGCGGAGCCAAGCCATGCTTACTAGCGGGCGACGGCGGTGCCAAGCGGTGCCGTGAGGTGTAGCGGGCGAAGGTGGAGGTGGTGCGCGTGTTGGCGGTGCTCGGCGCGCACGGCGGTGATGAGCACGCCGGCGACGGGCGTAGTCGCGGGGCGGGCGGCGCCAGCCGAGCGGAGCGGCGCAGAGCGAGCAGGTGAGGGAGTGAGCGTGTGCGAGAATGGAGGGTGGGGGTTTTATTTCGGGCGCGGCCGGTCGTGGGCGGGGCCCACATCGGGGCGCATGGTGACCACGCCAAGCACGGCGGAGGGCGAAGCGTGGCGCCCGGCGCCGACGCCGGCCGCCACGACGCTACGCCAAGGCCATGGGCATGGGCGATGGACCGAGCCGGGCCGAAAGCGGCCGCCGTTGCCTTCGGTCTTTTTCTTTTTTTTGAATTTAAATTTAAAACTGAACAAAAACACAAGTTTTGACCAAATTGTGAACCTTTTCAAGAGATGGTCCAAAAACAAAAGTTGTAGAGAATTTTAAACTGAACAACTTCCATTTTGGATTCAACTCAAAATTCCCAACAGATTTTGAATGATAAATTCATTTTGAATTTAAGGGCAATAAAAGGGAATTTTCAATTTATTTTCTTTTTTCTCCAAATTTCACCAAAATTTTTGCAATAAAATTTGTTAAATCATTTCAAAATGTTGGGCAAGTGGATCCAAACTAGATCAAGTGGTTTTGCAAGGTAATTAATTAACTAATTTAAACAATCAACAAATCAAGCATAACTTAAATGCGGGGGCACATGAAATGCCAATGCAATTTTAGGGTTTATGCTTGATGATGCTCATGCCATGTTTTATGAAGATTAAGGTTAATTAATTACTAGCCTAATGCATGCTTAACACTTGAGGTGTTACAGCCCTTACCCCTTAAAGAAATCTCGTCCCGAGATTTAGGTTTACTAACTAGGTTTTATGGAATTCGGGATAAACTTCTTTCAGGTAATCCTCTGTTTCCCATGATGCATCTCTATCATCATGGTAGCTCCACACGATCTTGTATGTACGCACCAAACGATTTCGAGTAACTCTCTCTTTGCTATCCACAATTCTCACAGGATCTTCTTTATAGACCAGGTCAGCGGCTAGCCTCAAATCTTGCTCATCAACTCTTTCTTCGGGCACACGTAAACACTTCTTCAACTGAGAGACGTGAAAGATCGGAAAGATTGAACTCATTGATTCTGGTAACTGCAATTTGTAAGCAACTTCACCTCTCCTCTCGAGAATCTTGTATGGACCCACATATCTTGGGGCAAGCTTCCTCTTGGCTCCAAACCTTTGTGTACCCTTTATCGGTGAAACTCTTAGGTAAACATAGTCACCTACGTCAAACGTCAAAGGTCTTCTTCTATTGTCAGCATAACTCTTTTGTCGGGACTGTGCAGCTTTCATATGTTCTTGGATGGTTCGAACCTTCTCTTTAGCTTCGGGAACAAAGTCAATACCGTAGTATCTCCTTTCTTCCGCGTCAACCCAGTTCAACGGAGTTCTACACTTTCTGCCATACAAAGCTTCAAACGGTGCCATCTTGATACTTTCTTGATAACTGTTGTTGTAGGAGAACTCAGCCAAAGGTAGCCAAGACTCCCACGATCCCTTAGCAGATAACACACATGCTCTCAACATATCTTCAAGAACTTGATTAAGTCTTTCAGTCTGACCTGAAGTCTGAGGATGATAAACGGTGCTATGCAACAACTTAGTTCCCATTCCTTCATGCAAACGTGTCCAAAAGTGAGCAGTGAACTGCGATCCTCTATCAGATACGATGGTCTTGGGTACCCCATGCAAACGGACAATCTCATCAATGTAGAGGTCAGCATATTGAGGTGGCCTGTAGGTTGTCTTGACAGGTAAGAAGTGAGCTGACTTGGTTAGCCGATCAATGATCACCCAGATCGAATCATTCCCTTTTTGTGTAGTTGGCAAACCTGTGATGAAATCCATACTGATGTCATCCCACTTCCAAGCAGGAACTGGCAGAGGGTTCAGTAAACCTGCCGGCTTCATGTGAATGGCCTTGACACGACAGCAGGTATCGCATCGAGCCACATATGCTGCTATCTCTTTCTTCATCTTTGTCCACCAATATCGAGGTCTCAGATCATGATACATCTTGTTGCTTCTAGGGTGAATGGATAGCTTGGAAAGGTGAGCCTCATCCATTATCTTGTTCTTGAGTTCTCGATACTTCGGCACGACAAGACGAGTGTCGAACCAAAGTACACCATTGTCATCCAGTCTGAAATGCGGAATTGATTCCTTCTTCATCTTTTCTTTGAGGTGGTAGATACCAGGATCTGTCTTTTGCCCTTCAATGATCTGTTGGTCGAGAGAACACCGAACTTGGATATCATGCAGGACTGCAGGATGCATCAGATTGAACTTCTCTCCAAACAACGGCTTTACGGCATGGTGATGTGTCTTGCGACTCAAAGCATCTGCAACAACGTTTGCTTTGCCAGGATGATAGTGCACTTGCAAATCATAGTCCTTGATCAACTCTAACCATCTTCGCTGCCTCATGTTGAGCTCGGGTTGGGTAAAGATGTACTTGAGACTTTTGTGATCGGTGTAGATATGGCAAACATTTCCCAAAAGATAATGTCTCCATATCTTTAATGCATGCACAACTGCAGCTAACTCCAAATCATGCGTGGGATAATTGACTTCATGCTTTCTCAACTGACGTGAAGCATAAGCAATCACTCGGCCTTCTTGCATCAACACACAACCCAACCCGCCTTTGATGCATCGCAGCATACACATCAAACGGCTTCTCGATATTTGGCTGTGCCAAGACAGGGGCAGTGGTTAGCAACTCTCGCAAGGTACGAAAAGATGCTTCACACTCCTCTGTCCAGACAAACTTGTGATCTTTTTGCAGTAGACTCATCATTGGCTTGGCTGCCTTAGAGAAATCCGAAATGAAACGGCGATAATACCCCCGCCATTCCCGAAAAAACTCGAATCTCGTGAACCGACGTTGGTGCCCCGCCCGTCCATGACCTCTTGTACTTTGTCCAGGTTAACTGAAATACCATTCTCGGATATGATGTGACCAAGGAAAGCAACTTCCTTCACCAAAACTCACACTTTTAAACTTGGCATACAGCTTTATGCTCTCTAAGTCCGGTGAGCACAACTCTCAAATGCTTTGGGCACGTTCTTCTTCATTTGCGAGTAAACCCGAATATCATCCAAAAATACAATCACAAACTTATCCAATTCGGCATAAAGACTGAATTCATAAGATACATAAAGTATGCAGGAGCATTCATTAAGCCAAAAGACATAACAAGATACTCGTACAACCCGTATCTAGTAACGAAAGTAGTCTTATGTATATCTGACGGACGAATCTTGATCTGATGATACCCTAATCTCAAGTCAATCTTGGAAAACACTTTGGCTTTAGACAGCTGATCAAACAGAATATCAATTCTCGGCAGAGGATTCTTGTTCTTGACTGTTACGGCATTAAGCGGCCGATAATCAACACACAACCTTAAGGAGTGATCTTTCTTCTTCACAAACAAAGCTGACAACCCCATTCGAAGTACTTGGCCCGATGAAACCCAACTTCTTCAGTTCATACAACCTGTTTCTTCAACTCGCTAGCTTATTGGGAGGCATACGGTGCGGTCTCTTGCGGATTGAGCTGTACCGTGCACTAGATCAATTGCAAACTCAATGTCTCTGTCAAAGCGGTAGCCCGGCAAAATCTTCGGGGAAAGACATTAGGAAACTCACAAACCACTAGAATCTCAAAGAAGAGAAAAAAGCTCGGATAGCATAAGTCAACTTGGTCATGTCTGCGACTCGAGGCAATAACACTTGGAAGGTGTCATTACCCAGAGGATCCGTGAGGGTAATTGTTCTATTCCCAGTATCAATCACAACTTGCTTATCTTTCATCCAATTCATCCCCAAGATCACATCCATAGTTAAACCGGGTAATACCACCAAATTAACCCTATATGCTTTATCCCCAATCTCAAAGTTGCATGCTCAAGCATCCGATTAGATAGGACATCAGCACCAGCAGAGCTGATGCGGTACCCATAATCTAATTGCTTAAGCTCTAACTCATGCGATCGTGCATATGCTTGACTCATAAAAGAATGCGATGATCCAGAATCAAATAAAACAAACTGCAGGATGATTGTTGATAAGGAACGCATCCGCAGTGAATCGGGTTCTCCTTCGGGAATCTCATCCACGGTGGTGTGGTGTGCACGTGCGTGGATAGGTCGTCCGCTTCTTCGGGTAGGGGACGATTTGGGCGAAATGGCCCATCGATTGCGGTTGAAGCACGGGCCCTTCACGACGGGATAAGCTGCCGTGGGACCACCAGTCTTGGCTTGAGCTTGAGGTGCAGGTGGACGATAACCCCTCTGATTCTTCGGAGGTGGTGGAGCTGTAGGATTCCTCCTTGGAGCGGGTGCACGAAACCTTGAACTCGAAAGCAGGGGGCGTGCTGCGGATGATTAGCCATTGGAGGCCTGAACCGAGAAGATCCTCCCTCAAAGTTTCTTTTGCGGTTCTTGGAAGCATCATGCAGGTTGTTGTTATTCTCCTGAGTCAAGCAGTCACTGATGAACTCATTGAAGGTAGCCCTCGAACTGATGCCCATGGTTTTGGCCATTTTGGTATTAAGACCCCTCTTGAAGCTAGCTATCTTCTTCTCCTCCGTGTCCACATATGATGGAGCATAGCGAGACAGGTTGTTAAACTCCTACAGATACTCATTCATGCTCTTGTTGCCTTGGTTAAGCTTCATAAATTCTGACACTTTCATAGCCATCAACCCAGGAGGTACGTAGGTGCTGCGAAACATCTGTGTGAACTGTGCCCAGGTGATGGGAGCATTCGGCGGAAAAGTGGTACGTTGGTGGGACCACCAAATTCCGGCCCCCGCACTGCGGTGATGTGCCCCATACTCAACCTTCAATGACTCGGTCATGCGGAGCAGGCGAAACTTGTCTTCCATGGTATTGATCCACTCAAGAGCCTCAAGTGGTTCCTTGGCTTGCAGGAACTTGGGTGGGTCAGTATCGAGGAAGTCTTTGAAAGTGCTATACTGGTTGACATGATGATCGCGATGGCCTCCACGGCTAGTGTTGGCCGCGATATCGCGCAACGTAGCTTCCATGTTGCGCTGACTGCCGAGAAACTATTGAAAAAATTGCTCAGCGGTCAACGGTGGTGGAGGTGGTGGTGGTAGGTCCGTCCTGGGGTTTGCTCCATTACCCCCATTTCCTCCGTTTCCTCCACCACTACCATTCCCTCTGTTGCCTCCATTGCTACCTGCGGTGCCTTCATCCACCATATTGCCACTTTGGCAAGGCGGGCGGTCCCAACCATCTGCATATTCCAAAGAACAAGTAATTATTAGGTGATGTTACAACATTGTTAGCGAATGTAATAATCATGCCAATGAATTATTGGAAGAAATAAATTCATTCAACAACACGCAGCATAACGATTCATTTCCACAATTCATAACATCACTAATTAGATTACTTGAAATAGCATCATCCAAGGCATACAATCATCCAAAATTGCCAAATACATACATACACTGGACTTTAGGCGTTCGGATAGCACCACAACACATGAAGATCCAAACATACATGAGTCACATCTCACAAAGGTTACATGCCAACAACAAAAGAACAAGAGTGCAACTACGACTAGCGATGAGACTACTAGCCTAGTCGTGCTTCGCTACCAACGCCGGACTCGGCAGCCCGAGAACAACGCGTCGTCATCGGTGCGCGGCTCGGGTGTAGGTGGAAGGTCGGCGTCCTCCTCTCCTCCGTCGGCGTCAATGGCGCCCGGGCTCCATCTCTGCAGCTCTCAGCTGGTGGTAAGGGTAAACCTGGTTGTACAAAGACGTGGTAGTCCTCGTGCAACCGGGTCAATGTAATCGCTCACGGTTAAAGAGCCGATTGCCCCGTGGTGGGTATCGTTACGGGCTTCATTCCTCTCTGTCACCGGTGTATGTGCCATCATCCCGTCATTTGTTCCTCTCATATCTTTCTCATAGCGTGCAACACGTGCTTGGCGCAAGGTAGCGACCTCCCCCTGTTGGCCTCCCTCTCACGGGCCTCGGCGTCGTCTCTCGGTAGGCTGTGGACGAGCTCTATCACGGTGCCTCGGGTCTCGACACGGTCCGAGTGCCTCTTCTTCCTTTTTCTGCTCCTTCTTCCATAGGGCCTTGTTCCAGTCATTCATCTTGTACATGCGGGGTGAGTAGCATCAAAGTCTGCATCATAGCAAACATGGCACTCATTGCCGCGTTGTCACTTGTCCTCAATCTCATGAATCCACGGCCGGCGTGCCATCTTTGGGGACTGCTCCCGAAACGTGTCGGCCAGGGGTCACCACGAGGAAACACTCCCGCCAAGGCCCGAGCCAAGCTCGGCGGGGAAACGCTCCATGATGGTGCGTAAAAAGCGAAGAAGGCGGCTCGCTAGCCCCCTCCTCCTCGGTGTGACTCCGTAGGCACGCGGGCGCCACCCTCCCACTCCGAGTCCTCGTGGGTGGTGGGACGGTAACCTCCACAAAGAACCATGTTGTCCTCGGTGCTCGGCTCCTCGGTCACCCAGAGTACACGGGTCGCTGCTCCTCCGTATACCCCACGGGCCCAACACACGCCAAAAGAAGCGTGGGCATCCCAAACTCCTCCAGGAAGTGAGACTCTCGGATAGTGGTGTGAGGTGCGAGCTGTCCACGCGGTACACGGCCTCCTCCCAAGGACTTGCGAGCGATGCGCTTGGTACGGGCCATCTGTTTAGAAATTTATCCCGAGTGAGTCAAGTTATTAGTCATCCAATTTTTAATTAACAGAAGTAATCAATTTATAAGGGAAGGTAAATGCAATGACATGAGATGAACAAACATGATGTATGCACGGATCTTACGTTCTCACAAACTTAGCAAAAATAATTCTAGCGGATAAACGGTGGCCTACAACGTTCTCTTATAGCGTATAACTAAACGTTCTACACGAAGCGCTGTTATATACCCGCGCAGAAAATCCACTTCACCCATCCCAACAAATGAATAAATGCATTGCGAGAATGTAAAGATTAAGTACTCACACGCACGTGCATTCCCAAATACACGCACACGTAGTACAACTACCCAATCCTTGTCCTCATGACGGCATCGTCTCAACAGACGGCACAACCCACAATTAAACACCTTGGTAAGTACATGGTTTTGACATGTAAATACTTCCGGTATCACACTAGCACTCCCCTAGATTGCCGGTTGGACAACCATGCTCTCACAACTCCCACTTACCCAGGCGTAGAGGCATTTTGAACCATACATTACCATTCAAGCAAATGGCACCCATAAAATTACCTTCTTTGCATGGGCAACAAAGTGAAAAGAAAATATGATGCAAGCCCCCAAGTCGGTGATTAAATAGCCACCTAGAGTCCTTATTTGGGCATAAAGGATATGACCACCGGCACACTCTTAATTTGCAAACAGGTTTTCTCAACCGACTAATAGATCTATAAGTTAAAATTTCAGTTTTGAAACCAAAATCTTTTGTTTTAAATACACATGTGAACAAGAACCGCTAAACCTTGCTCGATGCCACCGTAATGTAATAACCGACCAATTTATAAAAGCATAAGTGAAAAATCACTCGCTAAGCAAGTAATCGTCACACTTAAGCCATTATAAACCCGGTAGTCCGGAAATCTCGAAGGATTTCAAACCAAACATCATCAACCAAGATCGCACAAGTTTAGCGTCACCATTCACACGTTACAACATTTCACAAATAGTTCGACAACATCGAGTGCGCGGAAATAAAGTTATTACAAACCAAGTTCTTAAAATCCGAGTAGCGAAAAGCAAGTAGTTTTGAAAGCTCAACCCAACTCACGCATTTCTAAAGATTAATACAATGCCGGTCCGAGTCTATCCATCAAAAGCGGTTGGGGGAGAATATTAAGATTAACCTTACCCAAGGTCTTCTAGTCCACTGGGAAAAGACAGGTAGCACAGTACCCGTTGAAGGTATGTTCGTCTGCACAACAACAAGTAGGAAAAACCCTGAGTACGAGAAGGTACTCAGCTAGACTTACCCAACTGACTCAAAATAAAAGACTCCAAGGAGTATGACAGGCTTTATCTGGGGATAGCTTGACTCTTTTGCAAAAAGGCGGTAAGAACATTTAAAGTAGTAGCTCAGCTTAACCATTCCTATTTATGCTAGGTGAGCACCTATACTATGCATCATTATAATATATTAGTCATGATTAAGCAAGCAAGTAGTAACCATAATCATAAACACTAGCTTAACCCATCATCATCGTTAACCACATTTCATAATCATTACTACGATGCTTTGCGGCTCAAGTCAAAGTGTTCACCGTCGGGAACGATGGCGATTCGAATCGATTACTACTGCGAGCTCGGGGTATTCCTCACACAAACCACACTCACCCGTCGGTGAGCTACGATCACCGTGGCACGTATCCGGGAAAAACAAGTACGCGGACTCGCATAGAACCACCGTACCCCGGGGACCGCCCGACGCCTTAGCCCGACCATGCTTTGGACCTCGGACTTACTCTTCGCCCCACAATGGTCCCCCATCCATCTCTAATACGGTGCGAACGGATCGAGAACCGGCCTGGATAGTGTTAGGCTTCGCGGTCGGAAGTGCTTATCCGGCCCGGCTAAATGTGAGGCATGCGTTCAATATGACTTGGGGTACAACAACAGTGCGGTCCTTAATCGACACTGACGGAATCACCGTGGTCCAAAGACCCCACAAGACTCCGCCTGGGTCTCCATTTATCACAACCATAACCATCAACCGATGATATCAACATAAGCCTTTCATCACGTATAGTAACCACCTATACTCGCGGATGACAGGAAATCACCCGACTTCTACCGTCTAAGCAAACTAAGCATAATACTCGCCCTAGACTAGTAGGGTAATCAAGGTAGGATAATTCAAGGGTAAAGCAAGGATGTAATGCATCAACGGTTGCACACAACTCCTGTACTTAATGCAACAATCATAAAGCATAATTAGACTGTTAGAAAGCATAGGTAAGTACATGCTCCGGTGCTTGCCTTGCTCGAAGTCACTAGCGAAGTGGTTCGGGCACTTAGGTAAGTCTTCCTCGTCTCCTCCCCGCTGGGACCTCCTGGCTGGAACTCCTCCCGAGGGTTCTCCTCGATCTCCGAAAGTTGGGGGTCCTCCCCGCGAACTTTGTATGATGCGATGTACGTGCATGAGTATGGCGAATGCACAACATATGATGCTCATGTATGAGGATAATTAATGATCATTTGACAGTAGGTGCATATCTCCTCTCTACTAACAACTTAACTCATTTATTGAGTATGTGCATACCTCTTCTCTAAACACTTTTAGAAGTGTATAAAGAAGGGAGGTGTGTATAAGCGCACACACACACACAAAAATAAAGAGAAGTAACACTAATCATGGATAAACATCACACTTCAGTTATGGTGCTGCATAACAAGACCAGCAAGCAAAACATAACTAAAAGTGCACAAGAAGTAATTATAGAACCTACTAAAGCAATTAAATCAAAGCCTTATCATTTCATGTGAAACAATAGGCTTGAACTGTGACCTCTGTCTAGACAGTCTAGAAAAATCTACAAAAATTACAGGAGCTACGTCATGCTATAACAAGGCCATGATAAAATTTTCATCACATTTCATCAAGTATAACAGCCTACACAAAAAGATGAAGCCACAGGACAGAAATACTCATTTAACAACTTTGTACTGGGAAAAGTGTCAAACAACAGATTTCATATTTTTAACTAGGACTTCTTAGCACAAGAGCAGTCATCAAAAATTATCAAGGCATAATTCCTCATAATTAATTTATTAAAAATCATACAAGAATCAGCCTAGAATTGAATTTAAATCATATTCCAATATTTTTATACAGGAATTGCATGAAATATATTTTTCTCAGAATCTACATCACACAACAAGTCTAACAAAATAATAATCACATTTTTCAGAGCACTGTACAATTTACTATGCATTTACTCAATTTTCAGCCATTTTAAGCAATTAAATAAAACTATACAGAAAAGCATCTCAAAAATTGCATCACATATTTTTCCTAGATAGATCTATTTACCAGGAACCTAGCAAAACAAACCTCACTCAATTTGGATCACAAATGCTCAAGTTATGAATTTAAAAGCATTTAAACCTTTTTTTTGAAAAAGAATAAAACAAAAAGCGAAACCCTAAAAAGCTAGATGCACCCGGTCCATTGGACCGGGGCTCAACACCACGCTGGCCCCTGGTGGGTCAACCCGGCCCCACCGGTCGGCCCGGCAGGGCAGAGTCGGCGGTTGGCCGGCCCCTAGTCGCCGGGCGGCGGTTGGCGCCAGCCCGTGCTTGCCGGCGTGATCCTCATCCTTGAGGCGCACCGAGGCGGGGTTAATTCTTGTGGCGGATCGGAAGGTCACCGGCGAAAGCGGCGCTGAGCGGCTTTCGGCATGCCTTAAGCGGCTACTCTCGGCGACGTGGGCCAAAGAGTGGCGCCTTGCTTCACAAGCTCACGGTGAAGCTAGTCGTGGGTTTGGTTGCCCCTATTAGGCAGCCTAGAACCCCCGGACACGTGAAGGGTGGCCCGGCCGGCGGTGACAACGACGGCGAGGCGGTGGCGGGTAGCTAGGGGCCTAATCGGGCCCTCCGAGGCTCACACGGAGTTCGATCGAGCTCCGGCGACTTTCACGCGCTCGCTACGCGTAGAGCGGGGTGGAGCGGATGAAGGGGAACGCAGCGGGATCGGGCGAGCTCCACGAAGCTCCCGCCATGCGCTGGCGGCGGCGACACGTTAGCGGCTACCAGCGGGCGACAGCGGTGCCAAAGCGGTGCCGTGAGGTGTAGCGGGCGAACGTGGAGGTGGTGCGCGCGTGTTGGTGGTGCTCGGCGCGCAAGGCGGTGGCGAGCACGCACGGCGGCGGTGTGGCGTCATGGCGGGCGCGGCCAAGGCTAACCGCGAGAGCGAGGGCGAAGCGAAGCGAGGCGTGGCGAGCGAGGGGTGAGGGAGTGAGCGTGCGCGAGAGAGTGGAGGGTGGGGTTTCCATTTCGGGCGCGGCCGGTCATGGCGGGGCCCACATCGCCGGGCGCATGGTGACCACGCGGCACGGCGACGGCCAGCCGCCCGGGCGCCCGGCGAGCCCGACGCCCGGCCGGCCACAACGCAAATTTTGACCAAATTGTGAACCTTTTCAAGAGATGGTCCAAAAACAAAAGTTGTAGAGAATTTTAAACTGAACAACTTCCATTTTAGATTCAACTCAAAATTCCCAATAGATTTTGAATGATAAATTCATTTTGAATTTAAGGGCAATAAAAGGGAATTTTCAATTTATTTTCTTTTGCTCCAAATTTCACCAAAATTTTTGCAATAAAATTTGTTAAATCATTTCAAAATGTTGGGCAAGTGGATCCAAACTAGATCAAGTGGTTTTGCAAGGTAATTAATTAACTAATTTAAACAATCAACAAATCAAGCATAACTTAAATGCAAGGCACATGAAATGACAATGCAATTTTAGGGTTTATGCTTGATGATGCTCATGCCATGTTTTATGAAGATTAAGGTTAATTAATTACTAGCCTAATGCATGCTTAACACTTGAGGTGTTACACATTTGAAAATTTTCTATTGGGTGTAAGATCAGTAATGGTGTTACGATTAGCATTCTATGGTGCCGTGACGGAACCTAGGGCCTCCTTGTGGGTGGCCGACATATGGTTGTGCTTATAGGTGCACACTGGTATCGAGGCTACTAATCATAATCCATTGCAGAAATTATACCAATAAATATATCCTTGTGATCTTTCCTTAGTTAGCTTCCCATATGTTATCAAAAGATCCATATATCCACAACCCAATGTATGCTCCATGTGATTTCTTGTTGGTTGTAGGCTTGGTAACAGAGTTATGATCAAGAACTACTGGTGCCATGACGAAACTGAGGGCAACCTATGGTTTGCAACCACATGGTTATGTTGCTCAGCATGCATGGGTATCGTGGTTTTAGTCATGACCCATTACGGAACCACACCGATAAGTTGTCTTGTGGTGAGCTTTTCCTTGTTTGTCCCTCTGTTCATCCTAATGCCCCCGTCAAGCTTGGTGTTGTAGCGCTTTCTTCTGAAGTCGCAAAGAGGATGACCTTTGAAGAACAAGTCACTGACATAAAACTTTAACGGATTGCAACAGAAGATAGACAAAAGACCTTGCTTAACCCTCCTGGAAGTAGTGGTAACCCTCTCCTGCATAGTTGATACCCTCTGATGGATAAAAAGGGCACATATCACTTAAAGTTGGATCAGTTATTAAGACAGCCAAAGACCGATGAACATGTATGTTTCCGTACAAGTCACCCAATGTTGATTCCTTCCTGCTAATTCCCTAGAGTCACTTGAAGCTATGTATGTAGCTAAAATCAACCCTCTCGTGAAGTGACCCTTTTTTCTGTTGACTTTGATGGTAATTGTTGGTGTTGGAATCAACTGCAATGGCTTGATACTGAAGCTGAAGCCTTGGAGCTTTTTAGTGTTGAGAGACAACTGATTAGTTAACGAAAAGATGGTTAATCTCCAACTAGGGTATGACTCTTTGGTAGCTATGAAGGCTATGTCTCATAGAACCATGTTATACAAAGGAATCTATGGAATAGCTAGCAATGCTCGGGTCAGTCTCACTTCCAAACCTTGTAGCAAACACGTCAGCTCCATCTTGGATAATCATGCAGATAGAAGAAGATACTTTATCAACTTGAAGAGTATTCAGTACTAGTCCCTTATCCTTGAGCAGTCAAGGTGTCCTGAGCTGTAGACTGCCATGAGTGCAATCAAAGACCATCTGAGAAGTGTTTGACAACATAAATAGAATTATGTTTTGAGTGTTGCTTGATCCTAATAGACGATGCTTCAATGTCAAAAGTAAATCATTCAAACCAGTTATGGTGCGGTGCAAGTCAATCAACCCTACTGTGCAACTGTGCTGTGAAGTACAATTTGTACCCAATTTACTTGATAGTGAACTATTTCTCTAGTTTGGTGAATGCTTGCAACCTTTGTTGCCCTCCAAACCTCGCTATTGTCTTTCTTCTGCAGTAGGTGTCAAATTGCTCACTATCCTTTAGTACCCTCTTTGTGTTTTTACCCAAGAGGTTGCATCTGATTCAACACAAATAAATGTTACCACTTGGATGCAAAAGGTTTCCCTAACGAAGGACCATAGAGAACGTGGAAGCCAATGAAGTTAGATATCACCTTCACCACTTACTTCATAGACCTAGGTGCTACAGTGTTGCTATCAGAGAAAGAGAATTGCACACATGGAACCTTATGTAGTTTTCCATCGATTGGTATCTAAGTGATGAGCCATCACCACAATCATAGACCTCGTCTTTTGGTTAGCCGGTTTTCCCATCACCTCAGAGAATGCTATCCTATCCTTGATCTAATGCTTCTTGGAAGGTTGTACTCAAGCCATTTTGGTAGAGGACTGCTTTTCAAACTTTGTGAACTAACATGGGACCACTGCATTAACTATCCTTCTAGCGATCTGTGATCTAGTGCAAGTTCGTATGGCCTATGCTACATTCTCCTATCAAGCAGATACTCATGAGTAATCAATTTATGAACCCAATGATCTTCATCTATCAAGAGCAATATGCTATGTTGTCTTGAATTTCTCCAAAAGTAACAATACTTCATGGAAGTCAATGAAGGAAATTCTTCAGACAAGAGTTAACTTTCTAGCACCATGAAAGATCAAAAAGTTGTCATGTTGCTAAAACCCATTGTCATCCTCTGTAGTATGATGTGCATAACAATATGTTGGATGAGGTTGATAAATAGAGCCACCACTTTTGGTGCTTCATTGTTAAACCCACAATACAACTAGTTGTGCTTATCGCTCTGATGGAGTTTGAGCAACTATATGCTTTTGCCTTAGTTGTGGGTAAGTGATACATTTCTTATCTCTTAAATTCTTTTCGTTCTGAATCTCGGGGCGAGATTCCTTTAAGGGGGAGGGCTGTAACACCCTAGGTGTTAGTCACTAGCTTAGCAACAAGATTAGACATAAGCAAGATATGTTAAGTGATGATCTTGATCCCTAACTCATATCCATCTTCATCCACCTTGACTTTTGTAGAAAGTTTAGTGAAGTTTGGAATCAGAATGCCACATGAAAGGATAAGTTGCATCCTCGCTTGAAAGGCTTTATTAAGTGCACGAGTAGATGAAGTGTCAACTAAGCCCGGCCATGTTGCCCAAAAGACTCTAATTGGACTTAGGAACAAAAGTCATGAAGGGTCTGTGTTGAGCAAATGTCAAGAAAATGCTCAAAAGTGGCTAAATCCCTAGTTTAAAGCTTTATCAAGTTGCTGTATTGACCTATATAAAAGTATAGGTTCTGCTCACATTCTAGAGATGGACCTTAAATAAAAGTTGAAGCTTAAGTTCTATACAACAAACTTTATTTAAGGACTTAGTCATGATGCAGCTTGGAACCATGTCAACCAAGAGCTCGAAATTTGAATCTGCTGCAGTTTCAGCACTTAGAATTTATTCAAAGTCTAAAAAGCTGTGTCGGCCGAGTTGGCGTCCCACGTTCTCCAATTTTTGTTAAACAACTTGAGTTGGACCTAAAATAGAAGTTGAAGGTAATTAATTGAGGAAGAGTATACCAAAAGTTTGTGTCCATTGGGGTAACTTTGGACTGTCAAATTGGAGATCAAGTATGTCGAGGTTAACCCAAATTCACACGATGACACTGTCAGATTGGAGCTTAATTACCCTCTGATATAGAACCTTAATTGCTAAAGTGTTTTAATAGAAGTTGTAGAGCATCAGATGGTGAGCAAGTTTGCTTCAAGGCCCATGACCCAATTTGGACCGGAGTCAGCCCAAAACAGCGCTCCACCGCGGCCACTTGCATGCACGCCAGGTGCCCGATGAAATGGACGCGTGGCTCTCCATCCCTATGCACGGTCGGCCACCTCCTCTACGCCCTTCTGCTCGAAGGGGAGAGCTGAGCTCACCCTCTGCTGCCTCTCCCATTCCATCCCTCGCTCCCCTGTTCTCCCTGCTCGCTCCTCTCTTGCTCGGCGTCGCGCCCGAAGCGCCCGTAGCCATGGTCGCCATGGCCGAAGCTCCGTGCAGCCGCGAAGTTCTCCTCCCCTTCCGAGCCTCCACCGCCGACCCAAGCAGCCCCCGAACCATCGCCACCGTCCCCGCGAGCCCGGCGCACCAAAAATCCCGCCATTCTCCACTGCAGAACGCTGCCGCCGGCCAAGACAACCATGGCAGCGCCGCCTGCTCCCGCGGCCAAGCCAAGCCACAGGCTGCACGGGCGCCAGGCCCAAGGGCACCAGCGGGGTGCGCCTAGTGGCCGCCGTGCTCTGCGCCATGTGCCCGCCACCATCGAGTCTCCTCCGATCGGAATCGCCGGCTCCCATGGCTTCCTACTGCTCAGTATCCCGAGGAAGAAGAAGGGGGAGCTCGGGCTCAAATTTGGTGAACTCCAAGGGGTTTTCTACTAAGTCCATGACTCATGTGAATAGTTCCTAGCAGTACTCAAAAACTGCAGGGGCCTTAGTGCAAGATCTGTTTTCCTTTTTTTTTTTTCTATATGCATATTTAGGCTGAATCTTTGATAATTCATAGAAATTCGTAGAAAAATCGTAAATTAGCAGATGAGGACTTCTTGGAATCCTTGTGAGTAGATCTATCCAGTGGTATAATGATATTTCCTGTTTTAGTATAAACTCTGTGCAGTAAAAATAGATCTTTGTATCTTGGGTTTGCTATTGTTAATTTCATATCTAATGTTGTGGTGCTCCAAATGGTGTGAAATTTGAATGGTAGGCTACAGGTGAGGTCTGTGTGCTACGATAAAAAAATTGCATGGTCATTGGATGTAGAATGATTGAGTTATTGACTTATCTTGGTTGATGTCTAGTAAATGGATTTAATTGATTATTAATTCAAATAAAAATGATAAAATAGAAAATATGGTTCCAATACCTTTGCATGATGTTGTTATGACCTGTGAATGCTTAACATGGCCATGTATTCACTGAAAGTGTTGAGTTTTAGATTTATTTTGCTCTTCCATGATTTACTGCTATAACAGATTGTCTTTTTCGTAGAAGTTGCTATACTTATTCAAATGCTATAAAATTTGGATAGTAGACTAATAGGAGTATATGTGAGCTACTGTAATTTTCTCATAATTTACTGTGCACATTTGATAGATGTTGCATATATGCTCCTTAAGTCACCTTGTTATCTAAATAAATAGAGAAGTGCATGATAATAATTTATTTGAGCTTGGTCATCATGTTTTCTAGTGTTTGTTTAATATTATCTAACTGTTAGTATTATTGGTTATACTCAAATTGATGTTTGAAACATAAGTGAAATATTATTTGCTCTATTTATTCAATTCTAGATCTTTTAGGACAGGTTTTGGCATTATGATGATTTCACCTTGATAATGATGTTTTCTAGAAAACTTGTGAATACCAAAGTTGTATATAATTTATGTATCTAGTTGCTGTTAAAATTTGGTAGCATTTGGCCCTATGGTTTGGAAACTACAGCTATGCAAGTTTGGGTAATAGTTTTGGTTGCTCTCTGTCTTGTCAGGACCTGATCCTATACATATGTGATTTTGACTTGCTAAACATATGAATCATGCTTTAATGATTAAAGATGAATTGTAGGTAATTTCATAAGCTTTCTAAATTGTCTTGTTGCAAGTCATTTGGAGTTGTAGAACTCTAGATATGATTTATTTACTTAGCTGCTACATGTATGTCTAGAATTTGATTGATTCTAGTTCTAGTTGTTGGCTTTGCTTGTTGCTAAGTGTAACTCATATCTTTGTTGATGGTTAAGTAATATACCTGAGAGCTTGTGATATTATTATTCATGTTCATGCTCTTGTTATCTATATGTTTGGTATGATTGTGAATAGCTTGCTCTCTAATGTGCCTATATCATCTAATGGATTTTATTCTTTGTTGCTTACGATATGTGATGCATTGTCTATTGCACTCCCATGTATTCATACATATGCATTGTACATCTCATCTAGGTATGTTAGATGAACTACATGAAGGACAAGATGTTGGAGTCAAATCCGAAGACGGTGCAAGCTAACTTAACTGACTTTGGGTCATATTCCAGGCAAGCCCCGGAGCATTCTAAATCTTCCATCTTTTATAAAATGCAATTGAGTACTTTATGTTGTTTATTGCATTAAGTTATAGGAGTTGGTTGGAAACACTTGTTGCATATATATCCTCTCTTTGTCCAGCAAATTATACCTTAAATCCTATTTAGGTTCAGGAATCGAGATAAATACTTAGCCATGCTTAGACCGGTAGAAGTCGGGTGATTTTCTGTCATCCGCGAGATATAGGGTGTTACTTCTCTGGTCACGGTTGGCTATATGTGCTATCGTGGAAAAGAACCATGTGATAAATTAAAAGAAGACCGGGCAGGGACAGTGGACCCTATCTAGTCGCTTAAGGACTGGAAGCGTTGTCCGTTCTTGGTCATATTGAACGCAGCCCAACACATAGTTGGCCGGACCCGAGCGTCTGACTGTGAAGCCGAGTAGCTCAACTCAAGACGGGAACACGGGGGGCAGTTGGGCAATTCGCGGAAAGCGGCATACTAGAGCAAGGGCAAGCATATATAACTGATCCTGACGGCGTCCTTGGGTTATCATGGCTTGGACATCCTGGCTACCGACTTTCCGGTTTTGCCGACGCGAGAACCGGGCCCGCGCCTGAGTTGTACCAAGGGTAACCTAAGGCAACTCTGATCCAGTCTGCCTGGGTGTGTGTTGGGAATACCCCCTGAGCTTAGTAGGAATCGATTCGAATCACTGTCTCTCCCGGATAGTGAGAACTTGACTATTGCCTCTGGCTTCGTAGAACTCACTAAATAATGATGGTTCTAATATTGATGATGATTATAATGATAATGTTGATAGCTGAATAAACCTGATATGGTTATTCATGTTTGAATATAATCAAGTGATTGCTTAGTACAGGTGCTAATCTAGATGAAATGTTGATTAATAATAACTTACTGCTAGTATAATAAAATACTGCTCTCATATGGCTTATGCTTTTATGCAAAATATCGTCAAGCTAGCCCCACCTACCTAAAGCCTTGCATACTCCTTGGTGTCACTTTATTTCTGGTTTATGACGGGTAAGTCTAGCTGAGTACATTCTCGTACTCAGGGTTTATTTCCCACTTGTTGTAGGTTGTGATGTATCATGGCTACTGCAAGAATTGGATGGCTCCTACCATAGCGGTGGAGTGTGATCATGGGCATGATCCTTCTTATCTCTGTTATCTTTATTGCTTTTGTTGGAATTGACCTTGGTACTAGCATGTATTTGAAATTGATTTCAATTACTTTGCTTTTGCTACTTTTGAACTTATGTTGTAATAATTAATTTGCACTCTGATATATATGGAACTACTTTGAAATGGATGTAACATTTGATTTGTTTTGTTGAATCAGATGCGATCTTGGCTTATATGTTGGTTGGTTTGAAGTCCTTCGTGATTTCAGTGGACTACCGGGATTATATGGGCTCAAGTGTGAAAATTTAGTCACATTGGTGATTATTTTTGTACTTGTGCTCTTATAATTTGGGTGGTTCTGTTACAACTAGCAGGTCGGTGATCGGCCCCCCGCCTTCTTTTTACTCCTTTCCTTTATCTCTGACTTGTGTTTGGTGTATCGACCGAGCTCCTAAGAAGCACATGGCTCAATTTGAAGTCTTTGGGCCGAGGAGAACAAGCGGATCAAGGAACGTTGGCGTGGTCGAGACTAGGTTGAGGCCCCCCGATGAAAGCCCCGTCCCTAAGAAGCGGTTATAACAGATCGATGTACAGCACTCGCAGTCTTTGGGTATGTGTAAGAGGGCTTGGGCGTTGTTCAAGGACTTTACTCGGGGCGGCCGGGGTTGTGGTTGCTTCTCATTCGGCCCCCGTGCAGTCTCACTATCCTCGGATCGACTGAAGAGGATCGAGGAGGGGGCAGCGGCTAATCTTAGCCCAGAACAAGTCAAAGACCTACAAGCCGACTTCTCGACACCGCCACTCTCATCATGCGGGACATTACAATCGGTCGATGAAGGATCCTCGAGTCGGTCCTCGTAGAGCCCATGGTTCTTAGTTGTAAAGAACTTTTGTGTTGTACATAAATACTCCTTTTGCCCGGCCTGTACCGGGTGTACATTGCTAACTGCATTGTGTAAATGCGCTTGACATGCCTTGCAATGGTCAATACTCCGAATGCCGTAGATAATCTAGAAGAAAATACCATTGCATTCCAGTTATGAAAAGTAAAAATAAAACGTAAGTCATACAAAACTTTTTTCGACAGTTCCTGATGGATTTATAGTGTTAAAAAAGGTTTGTACGCACAAAGTCATGTAGCACCCTATGAACAAATCAGCTCGTTAGGATACTAGATGGCCTCTGTGGAATAGCACTGATGCCGGAACGCTTAGGACCCTAGTACCTATAGAGGGTAGTCAGCTAGTTCTCCTGTGCTCTGTGGCTCGGAGCCATAACACGTTGTCGGAGGAACTAGAGACGATGCCTTTTTTGATGGTTCCTGTCGGGGTATTTAGACTTTTTGGCACATAAGCAAATATGTTTCTGAAAAAACAATTGTATTGATACGAACCAACTTTATTGACTTGGAGAAAATAAATAAGAAGGAAAGGGTACATATCTTTATTCTATGCTGGCTATCAAGGGTAGAATCTTATAAGCTGTTCTATGTGCCAAGAGCTAGGCACGTCGATGCCATCTAAAGTGCAGCCTATAAGAGGTAGGCCTAGTGACCGCCTTTTATCATGAATGGCCCCTCCCAAAGAAGAGGACGACTTTATGCAAACCCTCCGTCTTCTGCTTGCGTCGGAGGACCAAATCGCTGACCACAAAAAAACGATCTCTGACGTTGCGGTTATAATAGCGACGTAAGGTGGCCAAGTACCGAGCGTTCTAAACACATGTGTCGAGGCGTCGCTCTTCCAGGGCGTTGATGTCGAGCTCCCGTGCTTCGTTCGAGGTATCTTCATTAAAGTACTCGATCCTAGGGGACCGATGTGCTACCTCTATGGGTAGTAGAGCCTCGGAGCCAAATATCATGAAGTATGGGGAGACACCCGTGCTACGACATGGCTGAGTGCATAGTCCCCAGACTACTACCGGTAGCTCTTTCATCCAACGTCCTGGGTATAAACCATCTTCACGAAATAGTCGCTTTCATAGGGCGTCGATGATCATGCCGTTGGCGCGCTCGACTTGTCCATTGGCTCTTGGATGAGCTACAGACACGTATTTGACTTGGATAGACAAGTCATCATAGAAGTCCCAGAAGTGACTTCCTGTGAACGGCTGCCGAGGTCGGTAATGATGCTGTTAGGTATGCCAAACCGGTGAATGACATCGTTAAGCATTTCAGAAGCCTTTTTGGCAGTTGCTTTCACCAAAGGCTTATATTCGATCCATTTAGAGAACTTGTCTATGAGGACATAGACGTACTTAAATCCACCCGGCGCTGTTTTGAACGGTCCGATCATATCGAGTCCCCAGCATGAAAAAGGCCAAGAGACTGGGATTGTCTGGAGTTCACGCGCAGGGACATGGATTTGTTTTGCAAAGAACTTGCAGTTCTTGCAATGTCGAACAAGGTGTTCGGCATCGGCTACGGGCTGGGCCAATAGAATCTGGCTCGGAAAGCCTTGCCGACCAGTGTTCTTGAAGCCGCATGATTGTCGCATGAGCCGGAATGGATTTTACTGAGCAGTGCAACGCCGTTGTCCGGTGCGATGCATTTTTGAAGTACTTCAGACTTGGCATTTTTGCGCATAAGCAGTCCGTCGACCAGTATATAACTGCGACTCCGGCGGATCAGTCGGTCAGCTTCGTTCTTGTCATTTGGTAGCGCCTTATTGATGAGGTAATGGATGAAGGGTGTTTGCCAGACCAGCGGAGAGGTCACAGGTTCCTTAGGCAACTGATCGGTCGTGTTAGAGCCGAGTCCTGGTGTCTGGCCAGGTTCTAGAGGCCCTAAAAACTGGTCGACCAAATCTCCAACTGGGACCACTTGGTTGATTACCACCCCTGGCCTTGGCTATGCATCAGAGGTTGCTGGGACCGGTTGCTTAGGGGCCTCTGCATGTGCCGCCTGCTTATCCTCCTGGATAGAAGGAGTGATCAAATCTTGGAACAAAGACTCCGTGTGGAACTTCTGCCCGGGACGACCCGTATTTGGACAACTCATCGGCCGCTTGATTTTCACCTTGTGGGATATGAATGAATTCAAGGCCATAGAATTTATCTTCAAGCTTGTGGATTGCTGCTACGTAGGCATCCATCTTCTCATTGGTGCAGTCCCAGTCTTTCTTGACCTGGTTGATGACAAAGGCCGAGTCACCATACACGAGAAGTCTTTTTACCCCTAGCTCGACAGCGATGTGGAGTCTGTGTAGCGCGAGCTCATATTCGGCGGCGTTGTTTGAGGCTTTGAAGTGGGTACGAAGAACATATCTCAATTGGCCTCTAGAAGGAGCGATGAAGAAAACTCCCACACCGGACCTCCTATATTTAGGGAACCGTCGAAGTACATCTTCCACTGTTCCTGCACCGTATCAGATACAGGTAGTGTCATATCTGTCCATTCGACCAGAAAATCAGCCAGTGCCTGAGATTTTATGGTGGTGCGACTGCAAAATCGTAGCTCGAAGGGGTTAAGCTCGATTGCCCACTTGACGATTCGATCAGTAGCGTCTTTATTGCACAGGATGTCGCCCAATGCATACTCAATAACCACAGTGATACTGTACTGCTGAAAGTAGTGAGAGACCTTCCTTTTGGTTACTAGGATCGCATAAAGGAGTTTCTGAATATGTGGGTACCTCTACTTGGTCTCATTAAGTACCTCACTGATGTAGTAAATCGGTCATTGGATAGGATAGACAGATTTTGGTTCGTTGCGCTCAACCACTAGGATGGTGCTGATCACCCTGTCAGTGGCGGCGATGTAGAGCAGTAGATGCTCGTCTCCTGTGGGTGCTGTGAGAATGGGTGGCGAGGATAGGTACGTCTTAAGCTTGTCGAAGGCGGTGTCGGCTTCGTCGGACCACACAAATTTTTCCTTTGCTCGGAGCAGTCTGAAGAAGGGAAGTCCCTTGTCGCCAAGTCGGGATATGTGCCTACTCAAGGTAGCCATGCACCCTGTCAATTTTTGGATGTCTTTGACGCACTTGGGAGGCTTCATATCCAGCAGATCTTCACCTTCTCAGGGTTAGGGCGTATGCCGTCTTGGCTGACGACACTGGCGAGCAGTACTCCAGAGAGAACACTGAAGACGCACTTGTTTGGGTTTAATTTCCATTGGAAGACGTTCAAAGCTTTGAAGGTCCTATCGAGGTCGTCGATCAGAGTCGAAGCCTCTCTGGTTTTGACCACCATGTCATCTATGTAGGCTTCACACAATCCATCACGGATTTCTGCCTCGAGGCACTGCTGTATGGCACACTGATATGTTGCACCAGCGTTTTTAAGCCGAACGATATGGTCGTGTAACAGTAGGCCCCGAACGGTGTTATGAACGATGTTTTCTCCTAGTCATCTAAGGCGAGGGCTATCTAGTGATAACCTAAATAGCAATATAGGAAAGAAAGCAATTGGCAACCCATAGTTGAGTCGACCACCTCGTCTATGCGAGGGAGCAAGAAGGGATCTTTTCGGCAGTGTTTGTTGAGATCGGTATAATCAACGCACATTCTCCATTCATTATTCTTTTTGCGTACAAGGACCAGATTTGCTAACCAATCTAGATGATACACCTCTCTAATAAAACCGGCATCTAAAAGCCTGGTAATCTCTACCCTAATCGCCTCCTTCCTGTCCTGAGCAAAATGTCGTAGCTTCTGCTTGATTGGTTTGGCTATCTCGGAGACATTAAGGAAGTGCTCGATCCATTCCCTCGGGACACTGGGCATGTCCGCAGGTTTCCACGCAAAAACGTTTATGTTGTCCTGCAGGAAATAGATGAGCGCGTCTTTGTATTTAGGGTCAAGGTAGGCCCCAATCATCGCCGTCTTGTTTGGCTCCTCGGGAACCAGAGCGACCTTCTTGTGCGCTTTGTTGATCTCTTCGGGACGGCTGTGCTGCTTGACTGGGGCCTCAAGCTCAGCGGGCTTTGATGTTCTGAGCTGAAAGGTAGTTTCTTCCAAGCGTGCCTTGACTTCTTCGGCTTCAGCAGCGGTGAAGGCACTTGTCTCACAGGCATGAGCCATGAGAACATTACCGCAGAGGGACAGAATACGGTTGGCAACTTGAGGACAAGGTAGCCATAGTGCAGAACGGCCATAAACTTGGAGAGGGCCGGTCTTCCGAGTATGGCGTGATAGACGCCGTTGAAGTCGGCCACGATAAAGTTGACGTAGTCGACGTGGAAGTGCTGCGGTGTGCCGAACTAAACGGGCAGTGAGACCTGCCCGAGGGGCATGGAAGGCTTGTCGGGCATGATGCCCTAAAACGGCGAGTCGCAGGGCTTGAGCTGATCCTCCGATAAGCCGAGCTCTAGGAAGGCGCTATGGAACAAGATGTTCAGAGCGCTACCGCCATCTATCAACACCTTCTCGAAGCGAACGCTTCCGATGACTGGATCAAGGATCAAGGAAAACCACCCCGCGTCTAGTAGCTTAGCCCACATGTCCAATCGACTGAAGGATATGGGCTGCTCTGACCAGGCTGGAGCTCGAACGTCAGTGACGAGTGGATCTGATTCTGAGAGGGCAACGATGCGGCGTTTGAGGAGCTTCTTCTCCCGCATGTTTTCTGTAGCGCCCTTGCCCTTGAAGATCATGGCAGTCACATGCTTCTCTGGGTCTTTGCAAGTGTGGCGAGGGTTTTTGCCGTCGTCTTCGTCATCGTCGGACTTGGAGCGTGCACTAGGCTTCTTAGGATAGTCTTTCTTATTGGTGCGCTGCCTTTTGCGGGCGAATATGCTAGCGAATCCATGGCATTCGCCGAAGGTATGCCCCTTATTGGGTTGGCGAGGACAGTCCGCGCTCAGGATCTTGTCGTACTCGTCGTAGTCGCCGTCGACATCGCATTTCTTCCCTTTGTCGGTGTTGTTGACAAAGTTGCACTGTCGATTGCCTCGGTTACGGTGGTCACCGTTGTCGTTGTTCCGCCGTCGGTACGGTCGGTCATCGCCGCGGTAGTTGCAGTCATCACGACGGTCGTTCCCTCGGTCATCGCGACGATGATTGCCACGATCGTCCTGTCTGAAGTTACGGCGATCAGGGCGAGGGCCGTGGTAGCCATCGTGGTCTGGATCTCTATCGTCGTCTTCGCAAGACCTAATGCGCTTGTATATATCGTCACAGCCATCTTCATAGAGGGCTTCGTCAACCCGTGCCCATTCTTGGGCGATGCTGAACATATCCTCCATTGTTGCTGGTTGTTTGCAGAGTTCCTTCCGGAGGTCGAGATTGCGCGGCTGGCAGAGTCTGGCAATGAAGATGCCAATTGCCTCTAGGACTGTGAGGTCAGGGACGGTTACCCAGACTTCAGAGAAGCGATGAATGTAGTGCTGTAGAGATTCATGAGCAGAGTCGTGTATCAGGGCCAGCTCATATTTGGTGCCGGGCTGCTCACAAGTTGGTCTGTAGTTGTCCATGAACATTTCCCGTAGCTGTGGCCAGTTATGGATGGAACCATCTCTCTGGCGCAATAGCCATCGGTTCGCGGATTCTCCTAGTACTACGGGGAGGTAATTTGTCATGGCGCGCTCGTCGCCTCCTGCTGCTCGGACGGTCGTCTCATAGATGACCATCCACTGTTCGGAGTCAACTTTGCTGTCGTAGTGCCTTAGGTCCCCGATCTTGAAATTCCTGGGCCAGTTGACCTGGCGCAGTCTCTCGGAGAAGCACTTGGGACCTAGGGCCCCGTACCGAGCTCGATATCTATCATTGATGACATGGCGGAGGTCGGGCGGGTTAGACTGATTGACCTCTTGTGGCACATGGGGTGGTCTGTTACCACAGCCCCCTTGACGGTTGTCACGTCCCTTGGTTACGCTCCCGCCCGGCTCTCCCGATCCCGATTGTTGGCATCGCCACCTTCAAGCCGCTCTCGGTGGTCACGGTGAGAGCTACGAGAGCGGTGGCTTCAGGATGGTCCGGTGGACGTTTCACGCATGAAGTTCACCTGGGCCTCTGCTGCCTTGAGGTGATCTAGGACGACTTGGATCTCTGGCATGGCCTGCATGTCACGTAGGCGCTCGACTGCGATAGCAATGTTAGCGCTGGGCATCTTATGGACTTGCCGATCACCGACCAGATTGAATTCGTCGGCCAGGTTCCTGGGTGGCAGTCTCCCCCTCTGCCGGTTTGCTTGTGGGGCGGGTGGTGGATCTCGATCAGTGATCTGTGCGCCGTCCGCGGCTGCGTCTATGTCGACACCCATGCCCTCTGGCTGGGGAGGTGCTTGAGCCAAGCGGCGTCGCGCGCGATCCGCGTTGCGAGCTAGCCTCGCCTCTTGATCTTCGGGCGTTTCGTAGACGGGTTGCTCTTCATCAAGACTGATGTTGAAGATGGTTCTCCCAAGCCCTGGGGGACACTCCGGGAAGCCAGCGGTGTCGAATAGCCCTGCCATCTTTTTGGTGAATTCATTGCTGTTGGACTCCATGGTGGAGGTGGAGCTTAGCGAGGCAATTGCTCTGTCCAACCCAGAGATGGAACTAGAACCACCTCCTTCGACGATAGAGCAAGAGTGGTTGGAGGTTTCCCCGCTGTGAACGCAATGGACGACGTGCCTGGTCGCTCCGTCGAGGTAGAACTCGACTAGCTGAGTCGGAGGTGGCTGCTGGCGGTGATTCTGGAATAATCTCCCCACCTGTTGTCGATACGCCCCTAGACGCCGCTTTGGCATACCAAAAGGGAACGGATCCTGATTTGGTGCTCCCTAAGCGCTGATCCATGAGCCAGTCCGACCAGTTGTCGGCCGAAGTTGCTGATGCCCTTGTTGGGCTTCTGCCAGACCAGTATCTGCGCGATTGGCGTGACCCTAGAGGCCGTGCTGAGGTTGAATCGTGGCTAGTCCCTAGCTTGGGCGGCGACGCTGGTCGGTGCGGGCCTGTACGCCGCGCCGAGGTCGAGTCTCGACCTGATTGGGATCTAAGCCTCGAAACTGTCTGGCGTGGGCCTGTGCGCCGCGTCGCAGTTGAGCCGCGACCAGATTGGAATCTGGGCGGCGAAGCTGGCTAGCGCGAACTTGGGAGCTGCGCCTCGTCGTGGCCCGGTCAGGACCTGGGTGACGGAAAGGATTAGTGCGGACCTAGGGACCACGCCTGGCCATCATCAGATTGGGATCTGGGCAGTGCAAGAGACCGGCGTGGGTCGGAGCCCGGCGCCGGCGTCGTTGGACGAGGGTGAAGTCGTCATCATTGGTCCGGTTCTAAACCGATTCCAACTGGTTGATCAATAGATCTGAGAAGGTCGGAGTTGTCGATCTGCCTCCCCTGGTGGCGAGGCAACGGTGGTCGAGTCGCCGGTCGTGGTCCTCTCAGGTCCGAACCTAAGGGAGGAGTCGGCGGCGGCGCTTGAAACGCCGGTGCTCGATTCGGCCGGGATTCTCCCCGTGCCCCCCGTTGCGGAGACGGTCCAGGTGAAGGAACCGACGGTGAAGGTGGATCCGGCTTCGAACTCCATGGTTGTTGCGAAAGACACCATCTTGCTTGCCTCGAAATCTGCACGCACACCCCCTACCTGGCGCACCAACTGTCGACGAAATATCGGCGATAGTTCTACCACGGGTATACCAATGGCAGTGATTTATGTGGAGGCACGATATTAGACTACAAGCAAGATGGAACAGGAAGAACAGCACACACGGTTTACTCAGGTTCGGGCCGCCTGATGCGTAATACCCTACGTCCTGCTCTTCTGTTATTGATGAAAAGAATTGAGATGTCTTGGAGGGGGTCCCTGCCCACCTTATATAGTCCAGGGGCAGGGTTACAGATCCTAAGATCTTGAGGTGGTCGGTTACAAACAATCGTATCCTAGGCAAAGTACAATTGGTTTCCTAACCGACTAGTTTCCTTGCATGACAAGTAACTCTAATTGTCCGCCTGGGACTCCGACCAGACTAGGATGGCCGATCGGGCTTGGTCCTGTGGGCTGAGCTGCCCTATGTACCAAGATTAAGGACCAGCCGTGAGGGTATAGGGGTCTAAACCCCACAGTTTGTCGTTGTCTTTATAGACGACATCCTTATTTACTCCAAAACTAAAGAAGAACATGCGGAGCATCTCCGTATTGTGCTGACCCGTCTTTGAGAACACCAGCTCTATGCCAAATTTAGTAAATGTGAATTTTGGCTGGATAAAATCTCTTTTCTTGGTCATGTCCTATCTGCTGAGGGTGTGGCTGTCGACCCTGGCAAGGTCCGAGATGTCTTAAACTGGAAACCACCCACCACTGTCCACCAAGTCCGAAGTTTCCTAGGAATGGTGGGATATTACCGTCGTTTCATTCTAAGTTTCTCCAATGTCTCCAAACCTATCACCGAACTTCTAAAGAATCAAACCAAGTTCCAATGGTCACCTGAGTGTGAAAAAGCTTTCCAAACTCTGAAAAAGCTTTTGACTACTGCCCTAATCCTCGCACAACCAAATGTTGAGAAGATGTTTGATGTATACTGTGATGCCTCTGGAATTGGTATTGGGTGTGTACTGATGCAAGAAGGCCGGGTGATAGCCTATGCCTCACGTCAGCTCAAACGCCATGAAGAACATTATCCTACGCATGACCTAGAGTTAGCAGCCGTTGTTCTTGCTCTCAAGATCTGGAGATACTATCTGCTGGAAAATTTATGTCACATATACACTGATCACAAGAGTTTAAAGTATATCTTTACCCAGTCAGAGTTAAATATGAGGCAGCGAAGATGGCTTGAATTGATCAAAGACTATGATCTCGAGATACATTATCATCCGGGTAAAGCTAATGTAGTTGCTGTTGCTCTCGATCGCAAGTCTCGGTGTAATCGCCTATCTATCCCACCCGCAAGTCTTAATCTCTGTCAAGAGTTAGGAAGGTTGGAAATTGAAATGATCGCACAAGGAGATTTGAATAATATCACAGTGAAATCATCTATTCAAGACCAGATTATAGAAGCTCAACGCACAAGTAAGGGGATATCTCATATCAAAGATAAAGTTTGAGCAGGCCGAGCATCTTGTTTCCATATTGATGATAATGGGGTACTGTGGTTCAAGCACCGACTAGTTGTTCCAAAGGTTCCTGAACTCCGTCAACTGATTCTTGATGAAGCCCATATGACTAGTTTTTCAATCCATCCAGGCAGTAATAAAATGTATCATGATCTCGAAGGCGAGAGGTTCCAGTGGACTAAGATGAAGATTGAAATAGCCCGCTATGTAGCACAGTGTGATGTTTGTCAGAAAGTGAAGGTTGTACATTTGAAGCCAGCCAGGGAATTACAACCTCTACCAATTCCAGCCTGGAAATGGGAAGATATCAGCATGGATTTTATAATGGGTCTTCCAAAAACAGCTCGAGGTTATGATTCCATCTGGGTTATCGTGGATCGTTTGACCAAGTCAGCTCATTTTATACCTGTCAAGAACATATACAGAGCTCCTCGATATGCTCAACTATATATTGATCGAATCATGAGTTTGCATGGGGTACCAAAGAGCATAGTCACTGATAGAGGTGCTCAGTTTGTTGCTCAATTCTAGAAAAAGTTTCAAGAATCTATGGGTACTCAGTTATTGTATAGTACAGCTTACCATCCTTAAACTGATGGACAAACAGAGAGAGTTAATCAAGTCCTTGAAGACACGTTGAGATCGTGTGTCTTGACTTATTCAGTGGCTTGGGATGAATGTCTGCCCTTAGTGGAATTTGCATACAACAATAACTATCAAGAAAGTATCAAAATGGCACCATTTAAAGCATTGTATGGCCGTAGATGTCAGGTTCCACTCAACTGGTCGGAAACTGGAGAAAGATGGTTCTTTGGGGTTGACCTAGTGAAACGAACTGAAGAAAAGTGAAACAAATTCAAGCCAATTTAAGAATAGCTCAGTCCAGACAAAAGAGTTATGCAGATAAAAGACGCCGACCATTGACATTCCAAGTGGGGGATTTTGTTTATTTGAAGGTATCACCCACCAAAGGAGTCACTCGCTTTGGGGTTAAAGGCAAGTTAGCACCATGCTATATTGGTCCATTCCAAATCACTGAAAGGTGTGGACAGGTGGCATATCGTCTTGATCTACCTGAACAACTATCCATGATACACAATGTTATCCATGTGTCCCAATTGAAGAAATGCCTCAGGGTACCCGAACAAATTATGGATGTTGAAGGTGTTGAAATCAAGCCGGATCTATCCTATGCTGAACATCCTATTCAAGTTCTAGATCAAAAGGACTGTGTGACTCGTCGCCGCACCATCAGGTTCTATAAAGTGCAGTGGAATCAACATTCTGAGGAAGAAGCTACCTAGGAGTCTGAAGATTTCCTAGCCGAGCACTTTCCGACTTCTTCGCCTCTATCTAAGTCATGACTTGCCTCTATAAGTTGTGACTTTCCTTGCAAAAATAAAACTTGTAATATAAACATTTCTACCTCTCTTATGAAACCATGTAAGATGTGTAAGTATGACACATTTCCTTTTCCATTACTTAACTCAACTCTTAAATCTTGGGATGAGATTTTCTTTAAGGGGGATGTGATGTAACACCCCTGGTGTTACTACAACTAAAACCTGCGATGTCATCATATGCATTGCAAGGCATTCATAAAGTAGAGAACCATGAAATGAAACAACTTAATTAGTTTACTATTCTAGGTTGTTTGAGTATAGTTAAGTATGTGTTATCACCTTTCTTTTAGAACCTAGATGCCAAAAATAGGGTTATAAAATTTCCAAGTAAAACCAATCTTGGTGTGATCAAGTGTTTGGCTAACTCAATCTCTAAATGCAAATCATGTTTCACAATCCCTTGGAGGTGAATCAAGAATCAAAGTTTGAATTTGGAGTCTTTGTCCTTCACATAACCCTAGTGGTTAAGTGTGGGTGAAGATTATCACTTTCAACTTTGAGGAGCTAACCATAATTAATTTTCTAAGTAATTTTTGCCAAACAATGGTGCCAATTGAAAGTATGAGTTTCATACTTGCATGATGTACTATTGGTTGGGTTTTAACTTCACAACCTTAGCCCTAAGTAGTTGCACAAAGTTTGAATCAACAATTCAATTTCAAACCCTAATTTCAAAAGCCCTTTTCTACCCCTTTTTTGTGTAGTTTCACAATTATTCAAAATTTGGGGTTGGCCCCAAAAAGCAAAGTTGTAGATCTTGATGAGAGGTACAACTTTGGTATTCAAAGTTTTTTAAGCTTCCATTCAAAATTTGGAGTAATTTTGAAAACCAGTTTCTAGGGTTTTTGTCCCCTTTTCAAAATTCCAAAGCAATTCAAAATTTGTTTAGTTTCAGAGAAAACTCCTTAAATGAAAGTTGTAGAGCTTGAAAAGTTGAGCAACTTTTTATTTTTGGAGATTTTCAACTTTTATACAAATTTTCAAAGTAATTTGCAAAAGCAAAGAAGGGGGTGTTTAACTCAATTGGAGTTTCGATTAATCTGAAACCGGGTTTCAAAGTGACATTTTGCCTATATTCATCGATCTATATCTTCCAAACCAGCTTGTCTCAGTTTTCGATCATGTTGGCAAACTTGTAGAGCACTTGTAGCTCTACAATATCTTCCACCGGGCCATCTTGAGCTACCACTAAGAATTGGGAGAACATCACCGTCCAAAAACCGGCTTCAGTCGGGTCCGGCGATGGTACGATGCCCGCGGTGGCGTAGCGCCGCCATGCAGCTGCTTGCCGCCGTTGCCGTCGGCCGCCCGCGCTGCTTCACCATTGCCACGCAGCTGCTCGACGTGTTGGACGCGCCGCCTTGCGTTGTCACCTACTCGTTAATCGTCGTTCCCTTTAAATAGCTATTGCCGCCGCCGTCGACGCGTTCTTCCTTTTGCTCGCCATTGACCACCGCTGCTTTGCCGTCAAAATTCGCGCACACACACCCATAATCCTCTCCTCCGCCTCGCTCACAACTCCGCAACCTCCCTGCGCACTCACCGAAGCCCCAAGCATGACTTGAAGCCGTTGGAATCCGTCGTGCGTCGTCATCTCCTTCCACTCCGGTCGCCACCGCCGCCGTGAGCCTCTCCACCCTGGCGAGAGCTCACCTGAGCATATCCCGCTCAACCAACATCACCACCAGCTTCCTCTTGATTCACTGGTACTCATCAGCCCCTTGTTTTCCACAGAGCACAGCCATCCTCGCCGGAACGTCGACGCGCCACCGAGTTCATGCCGCCGCACCCGCTGCCGCCATGGCCAACCTGTCTCCATCCACCTGCCAAGCCGCCGCTACCGTATTTTGAAGTCACGATGAGCTTCTAGTACTTGTCAAGGTGTTTGTTGTGCTTGAGTCATCGCCATTTAGTTAGACCATCGTCTCCCCGATGAGCTCCGCCGCGCCATCGATGCCGTGCACGCCGCTGTACCTACCCCGAGTCGTTATGCGTCGTATTTAGTTCGTGTCGTGTTCGCGTTGAGCTGTTGATCATGTAGGAGTGCTCAACGTCGTTGGAGAATCTCTGACGAGCTCGTTCACCCCTCGCCGTGCGCCGCTGTCCGCTATTACCGTCACCGTGTCCTCTCTGTGTCCCATCCTGATCGCCTAGCTCCCCGATGGGGTTCACTAGTTCGTGGGGGTCACGTTGGTGACCTTCCCGATGCCAGCGACCTCGCCCGGGCGGCGAAGCCGCCGACTTCATGCCGGAGACATGCGCGCGGGCCGGAATGGTCCAAAAGGCCGATCGGGCCGCATCAGAGCCTGATGAAGAAAAAGTTGTTTTTCTTTGTGCTCACAATAATATGCTCTATTTAATAAAATTATTGGGTGCAAATGTTTAGTATAGTTTTGAGAAACTAAAAATACCATATTAAATGCTAATCTTAATCTTTCATGATTTTTGTAGTTTTCTGTGTGTTTCCAAAAATCATGAAAAATTAGAGTTAAGCTTAATTAGGTAAAACCTACTTACCCTAAAATTTGTAGCTCATTTGGATAAAGTTTCATCAAGGTTTATTTTCTAGCTTAATTAATAAAGGCTTAATTAATTCTTTAAATAAGTCTTTATCAATTAAACTTGCTTAATGACTGTAAAAATGGTTAATAATGTAATTAGTGGTATTAATCATTTTAGGGTTGTGTGACTTTGAAATTCATGAAGATCTTTGTTAAGACCCTCCTGATAGTAGTCCATCGGGGTGACTTGATGAAGATCTTTGTTAAGACCCTGTTACCACCATTAAGGGAGAGAAGTTGTTTTATGTCATGTAACTCGATGCATCTCCGTCGCATTATCATGTTACTTTAACTGCACATCATGATCATATGTTATCTTTGTGTAGTTGAGGGGTCCGAGGAAGTTGTTGCTGATCCGACCCCCGTCGTTGTCGAAGCTGAGCAGTTTGGAGGAGTGAGCTCCGACCCTGTTGGTTCTTCATCAGGGCCTGAGTTCTTTGTCAGCCAAGGCAAGCCTCGGATGCATTTAAACCCTTCCTTATATTTTATAAAGCTTTAATAAGTTCTATGCTTATGAAATGATGCATTAGGTGAATAGGAGTTGAGTGCTATCCTATATTGATGCATTTACTTTCCTTGATGTTGATATATCATCCTTGATACCTATTTTATTTACAAATGCTTAGTGATGCTTAGCCCTGCTTACTTAAAGATAGGCTTTCAAAGTAAATGTTTTACTTATGATAATGATCGATGGCTCTGATGCTATGGGAAAAGAGGAATCAAATTGAGACCAACGGGACATGGTTTTGGGTGGGATGGTGGAAGTCGATTGGGATGCCCAGTCGTGCTTGTCCCGTTGGAGTCGGTTAAGGACCGTCTGATGTTGGCCCTTGGATCAATTTGTTAGTACTAATCACATGCTCTAGAAGTAAGCTCCGCTGGGCGATCTATGATGAGAACGGACAACCGCGTACTGGGAGTGGAGAGATGGCGGGAGTAGCTTGTACCCACCCTGCGGGTTAACCGTCACGGGAGGCGTAGGGCGGTGGTGTACTGTGCTCTCGGGTGACACGGACCCGGTCTGGACATAGATACTCCGAGTGTTGGGTTGATATATGGGGGTTAGAGTTCCGTATATGTCGTGTGGTTAGGAATCCCCAGCTGGGTATAAAAGCGGTTCGAATCGTCGTTGCTTCACGGTAAAGGAAGCTTGATCCTTGCACTAGCATTCGTAGCAATAATGGAAGTGGAATGGAATGATGGTTCATAAATGGTTAAATGTTTGAGAAGTGCTTGATTTTGTAACACCCCTGGTGTTACTACAACTAAAACTTGCCATGTCATCATATGCATTGAAGAGCATTCATGAAATAGAGAACTATGACATGAAACAACTCAAAAAGTTTACTTTTCTAGGTTGCTTGAGTATAGCTAAGTGTTGGTATTTTTAACATCACTTCACGTTAAGTTGTCATCCCTAACATGATACCAAAAACCAAGGATAAAAATAATCTACACGCATTGACTCTAAATAGAATATATCTGTAAGCGCACAGATAATTCTCCCGTTGTAGCATTTCACCCAGGAAGTATTCCGAGTATCGTTGTTTTATTTTATGCCAAAAGGATAAAGGAGCATTCTATCTATTAGGAGTGGGCAACTTATAAGGATTAAGAATAATAAATGAATAAACCCTATCATAACCTATTACACCAATGCTTTAGCAATAACTAGTCAACAGTAACGATAAATGATAAATGAGTAATTAAGATAAATGGTATTCCAGAGATAGAGTATAGAGACTCACTAATGTAGTAAAACAATCTTGAGATTCGGTTAGAGTAAAGGAAACCTATGTAATTACTAATATAAAGTCTACAAACCTACGCCATGCTACACATTTTCATCTATAGTGTAATAAACTCGAAGACATCATAAGGAGCATCAACTAATGAGGATATTAAGACACAAGGGTCACCTCCTTCGCGACCGTGCTCTCGGCTAGTCCTACGTGCGGGGGGGGTGGACTACGAGGAAACCAACGCAGGCTGTCACCCACGCGGACTACCACACCACCCGGCACATCAAGGTGCCTCCGTAGGTACACAATATATCTAGACACCACATCTACATAATGCGCACCACCTGACTCACTCAAGTACTAAATCAGGTGCTTTACGATCATATAACAATAATCATCATAAATCACATCTATATCGAATATGCAACTAGAATAAACTAAGAACTGAATAAGTAGCAATATATTAAAGTAGAGCAAAGTCATAATGAAATACAAGATAATATTACCAATTTCTAGAAGAACAGATCTGGAATCCCGAGCGAAGCGTCCGATCTCTACTTGAATCTTGCTAGACGCCTATACTAAGAACTTGAAGAACTAGAGCTCTACTTCTAATCTCTAGAAACCCTAACTTCTGACTACTCTTGACAAATGAAGTAGGAGGAATGAATTGGTGCCCTTGGAGGGAGGGTCTACCCCTCTATTTATAGCCCGGTGGAGTGCACGCGCGCCGCAGGATCAAACCGACGTAACCAAGGGCCAGGATGCATCGTGGGAGGTGGTGGAGGAACATTCTAGAAGACGGCGGCCAAACCCTAACCCTAGGGGCCGGGCGGCGCCATGGTGGGGCCGGCCCCCCCCCACGGTGGCGGCTGCGGGCCCCGCCGCCTCGGTGTCTTCGGAACCTTCCCGACCCGTTGGCGGTGTTGTTGCGTTGCGGATAAGTTTCGTGGTAGATTTGCACTCCAATCCTTCTTTTTGGCCTTTTCTCGATAATTCCTCGAAAATCGGACAATTCACCAAAACTCGTGGAATTTGTCGAAATAACCCCCTGTGATTCTATTGTTGCTTCTTTTTAAGTGATAGTTGACGGTATAGAATTTGCACTTAGTGACCGTCAACAATACCCCCAAGCTAAGTCTTTGCTAGTCCCTTAGCAAAGTTGACTTGAAATAATACTTCCAAAGTGTATCTTATGTTTTCAACAAATAATTGAGCATTGAATTTAAAATTCTTCTCCAGATTATAATTCATTAATCTATCTTTCAAATCTATCCTTATTCCTTTCAACTGTGGGGCTTATCGGACTTTAATTAAATCTTGGGTGATTGAAAGATAGAATAATCAAGCAAGCACTTGTATATATTTGATTCTTCGTTCATGCACTACTCCAGAGGTTTTCTTTTTATTTTGAATATGTATGGATTATTACTTTGAAAACCATGAGAGTCTAATAAGATTGCAGTGGACTACTAAGCTATACATCATGACTGAATGTGCTAGTGATTAAAACTTTATTTTTAAACTCTTATGCAATATTCTCTCTTTTCTGCCTTTGAGAAGTGTGGGCTATCTCCCCAGCGGATACTTTTTGTACCCATTTTTTCCTCTCAGGCGGGTGTCTTTGCACCCCTTGTTTTACTCTCTTTCTTTTAATTTTGGCACATACCCTTTTGATATGGCATCTTTTGGGCTCATACTTCTTTGGTATGGCATCTTTTAATTTTATAGCCCACACTCTCCTTTAGACTTCTAAGAGAGAATCTGTTACATAGAGAAAAATCCTTTTTGTGCATGTGGATTCAATCATGAATGCATAACAGAATAGTCTACTCAAATTATATTAGCAAGATAAATTATCAGATTGCTTGATTAATTCTTGCAAAAATATCTGAGCTTAGCCATCACTCGGAATAAAACATACACTAGCTCAAACCTTTTTATATCATATCTACCAATTACTTAGACTGAATCATAAGTTTTTATGCTACCCACGATATCAGGTTTTAGAATAAATTATCGGGGTAGATAAACTTCATATAATTCAAAGGAGGATCTTAAATTCAGATACTAAGTAATTGCAGATTTTAATTGCTTTATCCAAGTTTTTTTTGAATAAGTACTTCAGAATTTAAAGGCAAATTCTAACTACTCTAATTTAATGATAGAATTTAAATACTTAAAATAAATACTGAATTAAATACTAAAATAAACAATAGAATATATACAGAGGTGAAAAGGTGCTCACCTCGCGGGGGCTCTCCCCCAAGCTGCATGTTGCCATGCTCAATAATGTGGTGGAGGTGTTGGTGGGTACCCCATCTGGTCTATCAGGTACTCCAACCCGGTCTGCATGTGCTGCTGTCCATGGTGTAACTGCTCAAGCTGTTGGTCTCGCTTTCGGTCTTTGCCCATTCCTCTTTGGTGAAACCTGTTATCAACCTGATGCTGCCACTGCTCGTGTCGGTGCAAGGTGTCATTCGTCGCCTGTTGTCCCTGCTGAAGGTTAGTGAAATACGTAGACATAGCAGGGAAATCATTAATGGGAGCTGAAAAGTGCTGTTCAGGAGGCGGCATGTAATCATTTGCGGGTGGTGCATGGTACGGATACTGTCCACCAGTGGTGTACTCCGTATTTCCGCACACAGAAAATGATGCACGGCCTCTCTGAAAATCTTGCCCATAATTATCAGGCTCCTGTGTGGGGAATGTTCCCCACCCTGTGGATGTAGACGACTCTCCTTGCTGATATGTGGCTTGGTCCTCCCATCCTGAGTGGGTGGACCACGGCTGATGTGGCTCATGTGAGGTACCTGGGTCATCAAAGTTAGTGTAATGAAAATAGGCTGGACCCGATGGTGCTAAGTTAGTCCAAGTGTACACAGTCCTAGGCACTCTGCTGATGCATGCGGATGGACACCTGCCAATGTCAGTGCTCTCTGGAAAAGCAAAACTATCAACAGAATAAATTCCCAGTCTCCGGTTAGGCAGCTCGTACTCATTGCAGTAATTCTTATAAATCATGATTATTTTATTATCCCGGCGTTTCAGCATATGAGCACGAAAGAAAAAGTCATATCCAATGATTCTTCGGGCATCAGGAATAAATGTGAGTGTAGCTTTAGACAATAAATCTAATCCCGAAGCTAAGCGTGTAATCCAGGACATGAATGAAATGCTGCACTTTCTCATGGGAGGTACGGTTTTCCAGTAACTCAACATTAATATCACAGGAGATGCTTTTCTCTTTTAATCATGATGTATAATAAATGCAACTCATCCTGTCTGATGGTGTTTAATTCCTCCCTAGGAAAGAAAGTTAAAGCTAACCATTTAAGCATGAACCTCAGTGTAGGATGGTGGACTTCCTCAGTGGTATATTTTTGTTTACGTTCGGGTTTCTTAGCAGTGATGCTCTCCCAAAAATCATCTTTATTAAAATCTCTAAGAACATCAGCTATATTCACTACACACTGCTCAGAAAATCCTAGTGCTATACTGAAATTTTTCCATGTGAGAGTGAAAGGTTTATTGAACATCCTAAAACGAACATGATCATCATCAAAGTCTAGGGAGCTAATAAATTCTATGGTGAGTAACTTGCTACCCTGCTCAGTGATTTCCCATGCATCTTCCCATCCAGTCATTCTAAAAATAAGCTCAAACTCGGAATCCATTCCGGTTTCAAGGAGTAAAGCATTATCAAATGTTGGGGTATGAGTAAACTCTTTTGTCTTTACCACATTAAATATTTCTATTTGAGGCCTAAGTGGTAATGAAATTTGGTTCAAGTTTGTTAGCTCATACCTCTCTTCCTATTCGGAAGAGGATGACGGGGTGTGGTACTCAGGAGGTGATGGAGGATCGACGTCCATTCCGGAGCCGGCAAACGAAGGTACTTGAGATGATGAACAGCTTCGGGTGCTCCGGAAGGAGAGTGTTCTCCCGATGCTCCTGAGTGCTCCTCCGACTTTTCGATTCATCTTGCCTGTAGAATGAAGAACACGAAGAACACGGCAAGAACAACAAGAACACAAGAACTTGAAAAGTGATTAGGATTAGCAAATCAAAGAGAAAGAGAGAAGAGGGAATCCTTGTGATGAACTTGCAAATCGCTTCCTCTCTCTTTTCTTTTCTCTTTTTCTTACTAATTAATGGGGGAATTGGAGGAATGAAGTGTCGTAGTTGAAAACAGAGGAAAAGATATGCTCTCTGGACTTGGAGTGAATGAGTGAGGGGGGTGTGAGAAGTGAGAGGCAGGGGAGGAGTAGTAGGGCACCGGCCGGCACAGTGGTGGGGGGGCAAATGGCCCCACTGGCCTCTGTGGCCCTCTCCTTTCTCTGGTGTCAGCACTGGTATGTGAATGATCCAATTGCTAGTACCTAGGGGATGCTTTCGGTGGCAGGAGTGAGTGGATGAGGTACAAGCATGTGAGTGTTATAATTGGAATTTTGGATGATGGTGAATAATTGGTGGGTGAGATGTGATGTGAGGTGATGTGTGTGGGTCCCACATGTCTCCCGTATTTATACCGTATAATGACACAAGAATGAAAAACTAAATTACTTTTATGAATCTATGAAAAATTAGAATTCTAATGATAGTATTTTTATAATTTTCTGCCACCACAGTAAATTTCACTGACGGGGATTTTACGCTCCGTTAGTTATAATTCATGGGGCTTAGGTTTTGTATATGATATGCTTATTTTTATTTCTTTTTAATAATGCAATTGGTAGGAAAAATAAATATGCTATTTAATGCTAGAATTTAAATTACTGATAAATACCGAGTTACCTCCCGGTGTAGGTTCGGGGTTTTTAAAGTCCACCGACCTGGACTTTTCTAATTGAATTATTCTTCATGAGTAGTCTCCGAGGTTGGAGATGTTGATGCATCTTGCTCTTCTTGATCCTTTAAAGCTTTGCAATGTTCGGGTCTTGGCCTGAATGCGAATCGCTCTTCTTGCCCATTGATGGTGAATATAATTTCTCCAGCTCCGACATTGATGGTTGCATTTGCAGTGTTTAGGAATGGTCGCCCGAGGATAAGAGGTATCTTCCTCTCTTCCTGCATGTCAAGTACTACAAAATTTACGGGAACGAAAAAGTTGTGGATTTTTACCGGAATATTTTCTGCTATCCCTGCAGGGTAGCGGACCGATTGGTCAGCTAATTGCAAGCACATTGTTGTTGGAGTGAGTGTGGAATGGTCGAGCTTGTCAAAGACCGTCTTAGACATGACACTGACGCTTGCTCCAAGATCACATAAGGCGTTCTCGAACATCTGGTTGCCTATAGAGCAATCAATAGTGAGACATCCCAGATCTTTCTTCTTGATAGGAGAAAAATGTAGGATTGCCTCACTACATGCTTCTGTTAGCTTGATGACTTCGGTAGAGGGTAGTGGTCCCTTGTTGTTGAGGATGGCTCGAAGGTACCTTGCGTATGTTGGTACCTGCATGGCATCTAACAACGGAATATTGACATATAATTTCTGTATAATCTGTACAAACTTACTGAACTGATCGTCGGTGGTGATACTTCTCCTCCTTCGTGGGAACGGTAGGAGAGTAGTATCATGGAAGTCTTGCGTTAATTCGGGCTCTTGTGGATCAATTATGGGTGAAGGTGCTTCAACTTCTTTTTCTCTAGTATTCTTTTCAGCTTCTTTGTCTACCTGTACTGAATGTGAAGGTCTACATGCCCCTTCTGGGTAGGGTGGATCACGTGTAACCTTACCTCCTCTAGTCGATATTCCTTTAATCTGTTCATGGTTAGTGGCAGGCAGAGTAGAAGCTAGATGTGTAATTTGTGATTCTATCTTCTTATTGAACATTATTTGATCCTTAACTGCTAGAGAGAAATTATCCAGTTTTGAATTTATTCCTTCTAACATTTTATCATTAAAAGCAAGCTTCTTATAAATACTCTCATTAATTCTAGCTTGTTCTAATATTAATTCTCTCAAGGGTGGTTGTCTTTGATTTGAAGAATTATAATTACCTTGGTACTTACCTTGGCTTGTTGCCTGAAGTTGACTCCATTCTTGTTTCTTGATGATCACACTAATATTTTCATCATATTATTCTTGAGAGTTGAATGCATCTTGAATAGCTTGACGATCTCTTTTATAATTATCCCTCTACTCTAGCCAGTTCAATAATACATCCATCTTGGTTGATAGTGCACACAACTCCTCTGGAACTTCTTCACTCTCATGGCATGTCTGGGTGTTGAATGTTCAATTCTGATTTTCTGCCATCTTTACCATAATTGCTTCAGCTCTTCCAGGGGTGAGTGACATAAATGATCCTTCAGCAGTGGCATCTAATTGCTCACATGACCTTTGGGTTAGTCCATGATAGAATGTTTGCATGAGCAACCACTTTTCCATTCCATGATACGGGGCAGTCTCGATATGTATCCTTGAAAATGTTCCCAAGCTTCTAGAATAGGTTCACCTTTCTGCTGACGAAATTCTGAAATCTTCCCTCGTAAGATATTTGTTCGGCATATTAGAAAAAACTTCTCTAGGAAAGCTTTCGAACATTCTCCCCATGTCTTGACTTGATCTTTACTCTGATAAAACCACTGCTTCGCTCTTCCTTCTAATGAGAAAGGAAACAAACGAAGTAGCACGACATCTTGAGGAATGCCTTGAATGTCAATGGTGTTGCCAACCTCCAGAAAATTCTGCAGATGGGCAATAGCATCTTCATCCTTCTTTCCACTAAATATGATAGCTTGCACCATTTTGATGAGGCTTGGCTTGATCTCAATATCATGTTCTCCAAGGTTGAAAGTTGGACCAACGCGAATATTCTCGGTGCTTGGAGCGAGAGAATTCACGCAGAGTCTTCTCAGCCATCGCTTCTCAAAATGATGTAAGACCCTTCTTCCTATGGTTGTTCCCCGATAAGAGTTAAAATACTACAACCAATCCTGCACTTACCCTATAAAAATTGCTAGATAAAACATGGGTAAGTCTGCTAAAAAAAAAAGGTTATGATCTAGGTATAATTTTAATATTTTGTTTTCTATAAAGGGTTCTACAAAAGATTTACTCATATGAAATTCTAAAGAAATGTATATATCCTGGCGAATCAATAAATCCTTATAAATCATTCCTAATAGATAAAATTGCCATTCCCGGGCAACGGCGCCAAAAATGCTTGTTGGTATTTTTAACATCACTTCACGTTAAGTTGTCATCCCTAACATGATGCCAAAAACCAATGATAAAAATAATCTACACGCACTTGACTCTAAATAGAATATATCCGCAAGCACCGCGAGATAATTCTCCCGTTGTAGCATTTCACCCGAGAAAGTATTCCGAGTATCGTTGATTTATTTTATGTCAAAAGGATAAAGGAGCATTCTATCTATTAGGAGTGGGCAACTTATAAGGATTAAGAATAATAAATGAATAAACCCTATAATAACCTATTACACCAATGCTTTACCAATAACTAGTCAACAATAATGATAAATGATAAATGAGTAATTAAGATAAATGGTATTCTAGAGATAGAATATAGAGACTCACTAATGTAGTAAAACAATCTCGAGATTCGGTTAGAGTAAAGGAAACCTATGTAATTACTAATATAAAGTCTATAGCCTACGCCATGCTACACATTTTCATCTATAGTGTAATAAACTCGAGAATCATCATAAGGAGCATCAACTAATGAGGATATTAAGACACAAGGGTCACCTCCTTCGCAACCGCGCTCGGCTAGTCCTACGTACAGGGTGTGGACTACAGGAGGAGGAACGCAGCAATTTGTCACCTACGCGGACTACCACACGACTGGCACATCGGGGGTGCCTCCGTAGGTACACAATATATCTAGACACCACATCTACATAATGCGCACCACCTGACTCACTCGAGTACTGAATCAGGCGCTTTACAATCATATAACAATAATCATTATAAATCACATCTATATCGAATATGTAACTAGAATAAACTAAGAACTGAATAAGTAGCAATATATTAAAGTAGAGCAAAGTCATAATGAAATACAAGATAATATTACCAATTTCTAGAAGAACAGATCTGGAATCCCGAGTGGAGCGCCCGATCTCTACTTGAATCTTGCTAGACGCCTATACTAAGAACTTGAAGAACTAGAGCTCTACTTGTAATCTTTGGAAACCCTAACTTCTGACTACTCTTTATTTATAGCCCGGTGGAGTGCACGCGCGCCGCAGGATCAAACCGACGTAACCAAGGGCCAGGATGCATCGTGGGAGGCGGTGGAGGAACATTCCGAAGACGGCGGCCAAACCCTAACCCTAGGGGCCGGGGCGGCGCCATGGTGGGGCCGGCCGGCCCCACCTGGTGGCAGCTGCGGGCCCCGCCGCTTCGGTGTCTTCGGAACCTTCCCCGACCTGTTTGGCGGTGTTGTTGCGTTGCGGATAAGTTTCATGGTAGATTTGCACTCCAATCCTTCTTTTTGGTCTTTTACGGATAATTCCACGAAAATCGGACAATTCACCAAAACTTCGTGGAATTTGTCGAAATAACCCCTATGGTTCTATTGTTGCTTCTTTTTTAAGTGATAGTTGACGGTATAGAATTTGCACTCAGTGACCGTCAACACTAAGCATGTGTTATCACTTTCCTTTTTAAACCTAGATGCTAAACTAAGGGTATAAAATTTCCAAGTAAAACCCATCTTGGTGTGATCAAGTGTTTGGCTAACTCAACCTCTAAATGCTAATCTTGTTTTATAATCCCTTGGAGGTGAATCAAGAATCAAAGTTTGAATTTGGAGTCTTTGTCCATCACATAACCCTAGTGGTTAAGTGTGGGTGAAGATTACCACTTTCAACTTTGAGGAGCTAACCATAATTAATTTTCTAAGTAAATTTTGCCAAACAATGGTACCAATTGAAAGTATGAGTTTCACACTTGCAAGCTGTGCCATTGGTTGGGCCTCAACTTCACAAACTCAGCCCTAAATAGTTGCACAAAGTTTGAATCAGCAATTCAATTTCAAACCCTGATTTCAAAGCCCTTTTCTACCCCCTTTTTTGTGTAGTTTCAAAATTATTCAAAATTTGGGGTTGGTCCAAAAGCAAAGTTGTAGATCTTGATGAGAGGTACAACTTTGGTATTCAAAGTTTTTCAAGCTTCCATTCAAAATTCGGAGTAATTTAAAAAAAAGCAGTTTCTAGGTTTTTGTCCCCTTTTCAAAATTTCAGTACAATTAAAAATCTATTCAGTTTCTGAGAAAACTTCTTAAATAAAAGTTGTAGAGCATGAAAAGTTGTACAACTTCTATTCAAATTTCAAAAGCAATTTTAAAAGTTTGAAAGGTGGTTTGAAAATTAGAAAAGGAGAAAGGGGAACGGTGCAAGCGAGGCAGGCCGGCTCGCCGCCGACGGCCGCCGCCACGCCAGCGTTCCTTTGCCGTTGCCACCTCCTGCTTGACGTGTCAAACGTGCCGTCTCGCGCTGTCACTCTAGGAGCAATCGCCGCCGCTTATAAAGCCCGAGCTCGCCGCGCCACCGTCCTTTTTCCTTCCGGCTCGCCGTCGACCACCGCCATCTCGACGAGCAATTCGCGCACCACCGCACACCGCCGTCTCCAATAGCTTGCACATAGCTTCGCCCTTTCCTTGCGTACTTTCTGAGCTGCTAGGCATGGCCTAGACCAGTGCCTCCGTACGCCGCCGTCGTCTTCTCCTCCGGTCGCCACTGCCGCCGTGAGCCTCTCCACCGTAGCCAGGGCTCGTCTGAGCCGTTCCAGTTCAACCAACACCACCACTAGCTTTCTCATGGTTCACTGATCACCATCAGCCCTTTGTTTTCCACAGGCCCGCGGTGACACCGCCGGAAACCCGCCGCGCCGCCGTGTTCACGCCGCCGTAGCCGCTGCCACCGCGAGCCAACCACCTCCGACCACCGTCAAGTCCACCGCAACCTTGTTTTGAAGTCTACGTGAGCTCCTCCGGTGCTTGTAGTGGAGTTGTATTCGCTTGGTTTGCCGTCGTTTAGTCGGAACATCGCTGGGCCGACGAGCTCGCCATGACGTCGTTGTCGTGCCGCCGCCCGTGCGTGTCTAGCGTCGCGCTAAGTCGCATTCGAAGTCAAAAGCGTGCCCGCTTTGTGTCGATGAGGGTGTAGGTGTGCTCGGTTTTGCGAGGAGGAGCTCCGACGAGCTCCACCGCCGTTCACCATGCGTCGCCGTCGCCATGGCATGGCTGCTTTGTAGCCGCTACGGTGTGAGTTAGGGGTCGTGTAGCACCTCGTTGGGCTCGTCTCAACGTGAGGAAGCCGTAGGTGCTATCGGTTTCGCCGGCCCGCTTCGCCGTCGACAAGGTACGCCACCGGCAGTGCATTTCGCCGCCGTCGCGCGTGGTGTGGGCCGAGCCGGGCCGATGGGCCGCTCGGGCCGCATCTGTGCTCTTGAAGAGAAAAAGTTTTTCTTTTTCTTTTTAAATTTCTAAAAGGCTGATTTCATATTTCTGTAACTAATTTTTTTGAGGGCTGATAAAAATAAAACAAAAATTGTTCTGTGCTCACAACAATATACTCTATTTAATAAAAATATTGAATGCATGTGTTTAGTATGGTTTTCTGAAACTAAAAATACCTCATTAAATGCTAATCTTAATATTTCATGATTTTTGTAGTTTTTTGTGTGTTTCCAAAAATCATGAAAAATTAGGGTTAAGCTTAATTAGGTAAAACCTACTCACCATAAAATTTGTAGCTCATTTGAATAAAGTTTCATTAAGGTTTATTTTTCTGGTTAATTAATAAAGGCTTATTTATTTCTAAATAAGTCCTTATTAATTAATCTTGTTTAATGACTGTAAAAATGGTTAATAAAATGCTAAGGATAGTTTTACCATTAGTACTGATTGACTTTGGGATTGAATGATGACCTTGGGTCATTAATCCTAATGACCCTCGGCACTGTGTCACTGTTTGCGTTAGTAAACCCAACGTCATTGCAGCTTGTCAGGAGAACTATGGTGGCTCTCACTGGCAAGACCATCACCCTTGCAGTGGTGGCATGCAGATCTTACTAGAGAACTCCGTCGTCGTTAGTTCGAGGGGTGGTATGTAGATCTTCGCCACTCTCCCGATAGCTTGATCCATCGGGGGTGGCTTGATGCGATCTTTGTTAAGACCCCATTACCACCATTAAGGAAAAGAAGTTGTTTTACGTCGTATAAATCGATGTATCTCCGTTGCATTATCATGTTACTTTAACGCACATCATGATCATATGTTATCTCCGTGTAGCCGAGGGGTCCGAGGAAGTTGCTGTTGATCCGACCCCCCGTCGTTGTTGAAGCTGAGCAGTGGAGTGAGTTTCGACCCTCTTGGTTCGTTGTCAGGGCCCGAGTTCTTTGTCAACCCAGGCAAGCCCCGGATGTATCTAAACCCTTCCTTGTGTTTTATAAAGCTTTAATAACTTTTATGCCTATGAAATGATGCATTAGGTGGATAGGAGTTGAGTGATATCCTATATTGATGCATTTACCTTCCTTGATGTTGATATATCATCCTTGATACCTGTTTTATTTATAAATGCTTAGTGATGCTTAGCCCTGCTTATTTAAAGATAGGCTTTCAAAGTAAATGTTTTACTTGTGATAACGATTGATGACTCTGATGAGCATGGCTCTGGTGAGTATGGCTTCGAGGAGCATGTCTCTGATGAGTATGGGAAAGAGGAATGAAATTGAGACCGGCGGGACACAGTTTTGGGTGGGATGGTGGAAGCCGATTGGGATGCCCAGTCGTGCTTGTCCCGTTGGAGTCGGTTAAGGACCGTCCGTTGTTGGTCCTTGGATCAATCTGTTAGTACTGATCACATGCTCTGGAAGTAAGCTCCGCTGGGCCGATCTATGCCGAGAACGGACAACCGCGTACTGGGAGTGTAGAGATGGCGGGAGTAGCTTGTACCCACCCTGCGGGTTAACCGTCACGGACGGTGTAGGGCGGTGGTGTACTGTGCTCTCGAGTGACGCGGACCCAGTCTAGACATAGAGACTCCGAGTGTTGGGTTGATATATGGGGGTTAGAGTCCCGCATATGTCGTGTGGTTAGGAATCCCCAGCTGGGTATAAAAGCGGTTTGAATCGTCGTTGCTTCGCAATAAAGGAAGCTTGATCCTTGCCCATCATCATAGTAACAATGGAAGTGGAATGGAATGATGGCTCATAAATGGATATATGTTTGAGAAGTGTTTGATTTAGACTAGGATCACCTATAAGGTAGGAATAATAATTAATGATGATTAAAAGGTTCCAACTAAGGCTTTTATGCAAAAGAGTCCTTGATCTTGTTAAGCTTTACCTTGATACCTATTAGCTAGCATTCCTGAGTCTTCACCCCTCTTTTTGGTTGGGTAAGTCTTGTAGAGTAATTTTTGTACTCAGGGTTTGTTCTACCCCTGTTGCAGGTGAACCGCATGAGCAAGCGTGCTATGGCCCTTGCTGCATGACGGTCGTTGAAGTGTCCGACGAGGAATAGGTTGTTTGGCCTTTGAGCAAGGCACTTTCGTTGTTTGGCTTGTAATATGTTACTTAATGATACTCCACTAGGTCTGTATTAACTTAAGCACTGGTTTGTATAAGTTTGAGAAACAAATGATGTAAATTATGGTTATGTAAGACTTCCGCTACTCTATTTATTTTTGTATAAAACTGTTGTAATACTGCAATGTATCTGCGAGAATGCGATCTTGGTTGTTCGTGGTTTCATCGGGGTTTCACCCGACGAAACGTTTTAAGTTATGTGGTACATAAGCATAGCTGTCGGAGGTCTTTGGGACAATGACAGGTGTTTGTGGGCCATATAATTTAGAAGGTTCTACCACAAAATGGTATCAGAGCCATTCTTGCAGGAATACTTGTAGTATTGCCTTATGAAAACTTCTAAATGATTTGGATCTTAAAAGTTAACATGCTGTTTTGGTCCAAATTGCTTCCTCTACCTTAATTCTTTCTAGAAGCTCTCTAGATTCTTTTTGGAAAGTTAGGGTGGAGTATCATGTTTGATTTTCTTTTGCCCTAACTTATAACTTATGTATGTGTTCCTTTCAAAGTTTGCCTGCTTCGTAGGTTCGATCATGCATCATGCTTAATTAACCTATTGTTAATTAATAATCATATCCCTGTTAAAGTGGTTTGGGTTAAGTAGAACCAATCCTATTCTTGCTAACTTTAGATCCTCTCACTCTATTCTTACTACTCTACCTTTCCCTTCTACAGGATGGCACGTACTAAGCTCACACCCCACAAGATGATTGGTCCGAAGGGTGTGCCTCGCCACCAGCTTGCCCCTCGCAACAATGTTAGTGAGGCTGGTCCTAGTGAGCCGAAGCCTAAATCCAAGCGCCAGATAGCGTTTGAGGAGATGGAGAATGCCCTCTTAGTGGCTTCTCGAGACAGGGTGGCTGATGTCATTGAGATTGGGAAGTGGAAGGCTGAGTGGGAGAAGGCCCTCGAGCAGCGCAATGAAGCATGGCGCCGTGAGGACGTGGCTAGGGCGCGTACTCGTGAGTTGGAGTTCTATGTGGAGGAGTTGGAGAGGGACAATCAGGAACTCCACGAGAACATCCACCGCATGCACTATGGGCAGCCCCTAGTTGGAGAAGAGGAGAATGAGGAGGAGGAGCCGGAGGTTGAGTCTCCTACACACCCACAGAGTGAGAATCACCCTAGTAAAGAGGTTGATCGTGAGTCGGTGGCTGGTAATGGAGACGTTTGAGCAGTGAGTCGGTGTCTGGGGTTTGTAATATATGTAATATAGTAAGTCAAGTAGTGTGAACTGGGGAAGGTCCTACCTAAGTGCGGACGTGCATGATAAATAAGCAACCATGTAAAAATGTGCTTGTACTACCTTTCAAGTTCAATAAAATGCTTGTGAATAAAGTTGGACTTGTTTGCAACAGATGCCTCGTACTCGTGCCTCAGATATGGCTGGTTCTGCTCAAAATGGGGGTGATGCTCCCAATCCACCACCCGCTCCACCATCCTTGGCCGAAGCGATTGCTGCTTTGGTCAATGCTACCACTGAGAATACCCGTCTGTTGAGGGAGATGGGCCGCAATAACCAAAATGCGCCGCAGGGCGACCGTGGGCACAATAATGACCGTGAAGTAACCTATGCTGACTTCTCTGAGTCTCGCCCACCAGTGTTCTCCTGTGCTGATGAGCCACTAGAAGCTGATGAATGGCTTCGCGTCATAGAGCAGAAGTTTGATCTTATTGACTGCCCTGAACGCCTGAAAGTGAGGTTTGCAGTACAACAGCTTAGGGGTTCTGCATCAACCTGGTGGTCAAACTTTATAGTACGACTGCCAGCAGGTCAGCAGATTACCTGGGGTGGTTTTGTGGAGGCATTCCGCAAGCACTTCATCCCAGCAGGAGTAATGAAAGCCAAGCTAGAGGAATTTCTTAACTTGAAGCAGGGAGGGCAGCCTGTGTTGCAATATATTAACAAGTTTAACCATCTATCGCAATACGCACCTGAGCATGTGGATACTGATTCCAAGAAGAAGGCTTGTTTCCTTAGGGGTTAAATGGGAAGATCGAGGCTCATCTGACTGCTAGTCCTGGAGCCACTTTTTATAAAGCTGTGGACATTGCCTTGAGCTATGAGAAGTCCAAGCTAAAGCACAAGGCTGAAAAGCGACAGAGTGTTCCTGAACGCTCTGGTGGCATCAAAAAGCGCTAGAAAATCATTTTCCATCCCATCCACCATAATCGCCAACCTTACCGTCCACCATACCAGCAATATCTGAGTAGGCAGCAGACTTATGTCTGCCCTGCCGCAGCCACCAACTATCCACAACAGCCGAGTAACCAAGTTGCTCGAAACCCAACTCCCCAAGCTCCACCAAATCCCCAAAATCCACCAAATAACAAATCTCCCTGTTACAACTGTGGCAAGCTTGGGCATTATTCTCGAGAATGTCCCTACCCAAAGGCTAATAACTCCAACTTCCAGAAGGGTTTTGGCAATCAGCAGCACCAGAATTGGAACCGAGGAAGCTCCCAGAATGTTCCTAAGGGGGATGTTACCAAGAAGACTGGGCGCATATATCACATGGAGACTGATGAGATACCTGTTAGGGAACCGGTACTGATGGGTACGTTCCTTGTTGCTGATCACCCTGCACTTATGTTATTTGATTCTGGTGCATCGCATACATTTATCAACCGAACCTTTGTGATGAATCATGGCATTCCCCTAAAAGAGATAAAAGAGAATTTTGCCGTACAATCGCCTGGAGGGCGTATACATACAAAAGAGCTAGTGCATGATGTACCCATCAAGTTAGGTGGGCATTTATTTCCTACTACTATGGTAGTCTTGAAGGATCAAACAATAGATGTGATCCTTGGCATGAATTGGCTTTATCAGCATGGTGCTATGATAGATACTTTAAACCGCTGCATAAAGTTAAGCCTACCCAATAGCTGAACCCAGCTCTTGCTTCAATTCCCTACTCCTAGGAGAACAGTTGGAAAAGTCTATGCTACCTCTATTTATGAAATCCAAGATATACCTATAGTCTGTGAGTTCCCAGATGTGTTTCCTGAAAATTTACCGGGTCTACCACCTGAGCATGAAGTAGAGTTCTCAATTGAGTTAAAGCCTGGAGCTGTGCCAGTCTCAAGGCGTGCTTATCGAATGCCACCAAAGGAATTGGCTGAGATGAAGGCTCAACTAGAGGAATTGCTTATCAAGAAGTTTATTCGACCTAGCTCATCACCATGGGGGTGTCCGGTAATATTTGTGAAAAAGAAAGACCAATCTTTGAGGATGTGTGTGGACTACCGTCCTCTGAATGAGGTGACCATTAAAAACAAATATCCTCTTCCCCGTATTGATCTTCTCTTTGATCAACTAGTAGGAGCCAAAGTGTTCTCCAAAATTGATCTCCGATCTGGATACCACCAAATAAGGATCAAACCCAAAGAAATCCACAAAACAGCCTTTATCACTAGATATGGCCTTTATGAATATCTGGTCATGTCTTTTGGCCTTACCAATGTTCCAGCCTACTTCATGTACCTAATGAATTCTGTGTTTATGCCTAAACTTGATAAGTTTGTCGTTGTCTTCATAGACGACATTCTTATTTACTCCAAAACCAAAGAAGAACATGCGGAGTATCTCCATATTGTGCTGACCCGTCTTTGAGAACACCAGCTCTATGCCAAATTTAGCAAATGTAAGTTTTGACTAAATAAAATTTCTTTTCTTGGTCATGTCCTATCTGCTGAGGGTGTGGCTGTTGATCCTAACAAAGTCCAAGATGTCTTAAACTGGAATCCACCCACCACTGTCCACCAAGTCCGAAGTTTCCTAGGAATGGTGGGATATTACCGTCGTTTCATCCCAAGTTTCTCCAAAGTCTCCAAACCTATCACCGAACTTCTAAAGAACCAAACCAAGTTCCAATGGTCATCTGAGTGTGAGAAAGCTTTCCAAACTTTGAAAAAGCTTTTGACTACTGCCCAATCCTCGCACAACCAAATGTTGAGAAGCCGTTTGATGTGTATTGTGATGCTTCTGGAATTGGTATCAGGTGTGTACTGATGCAAGAAGGCCGGGTGATAGCCTATGCTTCTCGTCATCTCAAACGTCACGAAGAACATTATCCTACCCATGACTTAGAGCTAGCAGCCGTTGTTCATGCTCTCAAGATCTGGAGACACTATTTGCTGGGAAACTTATGTCACATATACACTGACCACAAGAGTCTAAAGTATATCTTTACCCAGTCAGAGTTAAATATGAGGCAGCGAAGATGGCTTGAATTGATCAAAGACTATGATCTCGAGATACATTATCATCCGGGCAAAGCTAATGTAGTTGCTGATGCTCTCAGTCGCAAGTCTCAGTGCAACTGCTTATCTATCCCACCCGCAAGTCTTAATCTCTGCCAAGAGTTAGGAAGGTTGGGCATTGAAATGATCGCACAAGAAAATTTGAATAATATCACAGTGAAATCATCTATTCAAGACCAGGTTGTAGAAGCTCAACGCACAAGTAAGGGGATAGCTCATATCAAAGATAAAGTACGGGCAGGTCGAGCATCTTGTTTCCATATTGATGATAATGGGGTACTGTGGTTCAAGCACCGACTAGTTCTAAAGGTTCCTGAACTTCATCAACTAATTCTTGATGAGGCCCATATGACTAGTTTTTCAATCCATCTAGGCAGTAACAAAATGTATCATGATCTACGGCAGAGGTTCTGGTGGACTAAAATGAAGATTGAAATAGCTCATTATATGGCACGGTGTGATGTCTGTCAGAAAGTCAAGGCTGTACATTTGAAGCCAGCCGGGGACTTACAACCTCTACCAATCCCAGCCTGGAAATGGGAAGATGTCAGCGTGGATTTTATAGTGGGTCTTCCAAAAACAGCTCGTGGCTACGATTCCATCTGGGTAATTGTTGATTGTTTGACTAAGTCCGCTCATTTTATACCAGTGAAGAATAAGTACCGAGCTCCTCATTATACTAAACTTTACCTCGACCGAATCATGAGTTTGCATGGGATGCCAAAGAGCATAGTCACTGATAGAGGTGCTCAGTTTGTTGCTTAATTCTGGAAGAAGTTTCAAGAATCTATGGGTACTCAGCTATTGTATAGTATAGCTTACCATCCTCAAACTGATGGACAAATAGAGAGAGTTAATCAAGTCCTTGAAGACATGTTGAGATCGTGTGTCTTGACTTATTCAGCGGCTTGGGATGAATGTTTGCCCCTAGTGGAATTTGCATACAACAATAGCTATCAAGAAAGTATCAAGATGGCACCATTTGAAGCATTGTATGGCCGTAGATGCCGAGTTCCTCTCAACTGGTCAGAAACTGGAGAAAGATGGTTCTTTGGGGTTGACCTAGTGAAGCAAACTGAAGAAAAGGTGAAACAGATTCAGGCTAATTTAAGAATAGCTCAGTCCAGACAAAAGAGTTATGCAGACAAAAGGCGCCGACCCTTGACATTCCAAGTAGGGGATTTTGTTTATTTGAAGGTATCACCCACCAAAGGAGTTACTCGCTTTGGGGTTAAAGGCAAGTTAGCACCACGCTATATTGGTCCATTCCAAATCGCTGAAAGGTGTGGGCAGGTGGCATATCGTCTCGATCTACCTGAACAACTATCCATGATACATAATGTTTTCCTTGTGTCCCAATTGAAGAAATGCCTCAGGGTACCCGAGCAAGTCATGGATGTTGAAGGTGTTGAAATCAAACCTGATCTGTCTTATGTCGAGCATCCGATCCAAGTCCTAGATCGAAAGGATCGTGTGACCCGTCGCCATACCATCAGATTTTAGAAAGTGCAGTGGAACCAACACTCTGAGGAAGAAGCTACTTGGGAGTCTGAAGATTTTCTAGCCAAACACTTTCCTGACTTCTTTGCTTCTATCTAAGTCATAACTTGCCTCTATAAGTCATGGCTTTTCCTGCAAAATGAAACTTGTAAGATAAACCTTCTACCTCCCTTATGAAACCATGTAAGATGTGCAAGTATAACACATTTCCTTTTCCGTTACTTAACTCAACTCTTAAATCTCGGGATGAGATTTTCTTTAAGGGGGATGTGATGTAACACCCCTGGTGTTACTACAACAAAAACTTGCCATGTCATCATATGCATTGAAGAGCATTCATGAAATAGAGAACTATGACATGAAACAACTCAAAAAGTTTACTTTTCTAGGTTGCTTCAGTATAGCTAAGCATGTGTTATCACTTTCCTTTTTAAACCTAGATGCTAAACTAGGGTATAAAATTTCCAAGTAAAACCCTCTTGGTGTGATCAAGTGTTTGGCTAACTCAACCTCTAAATGCTAATCTTGTTTTATAATCCCTTGGAGGTGAATCATGAATCAAAGTTTGAATTTGGAGTATTTGTCCTTCACATAACCCTAGTGGTTAAGTGTGGGTGAAGATTACCACTTTCAGCTTTGAGGAGCTAACCATAATTAATTTTCTAAGTAAATTTTGCCAAACAATGGTACCAATTGAAAGTATGAGTTTCATACTTGCAAGGTGTGCCATTGGTTGGGCTTTAACTTCACAAACTCAGCCCTAAATAATTGCACAAAGTTTGAATCAAGCAATTCAATTTCAAACCCCGATTTCAAAGCCCTTTTCTACCCCCTTTTGTGTAGTTTCAAAATTATTCAAAATTTGGGGTTGGTCCAAAAAGGAAAGTTGTAGATCGTGATGAGAGGTACAACTTTGGTATTCAAAGTTTTTCAAGCTTCCATTCAAAATTTGGAGTAATTTTAAAAATTAGTTTCTAGGGTTTTTGTCCCCTTTTCAAAATTTCAGTACAATTAAAAATATATTCAGTTTCTAAGTAATTTTAAAAGTTTGAAAGTTGGTTTGAAAATCAGAAAAGGAGAAGGGGAACAATGCAAAGCAGGCAGGCCGGCACCTCGCCGACGGCCGCCGCCAGCAGCCAGCGCCCGCGATCCTTCGCCGTTGCCACCTCCTCGCTTGACGTGTCAAACGCGCCGCCTCGCCTATTTGTCACTCCAGGAGCAATCGCCGCCGCCTATAAAAGCCCGAGCTCGCCGCACCGCCATCCCTTTTTCCTTCCGGCTCGCCGTCGACCACCGCCATCTCGACGAGCAATTCGCGCACCACCGCACACCGCTGCCTCCAATAGCTTGCACACAGCTTCGCCCTTTCGTTGCGCACTTTCCGAGCCGCTAGCCACGGCCTCAGGATGACCAGCGCCTCCGTACGCCGCCGTCGTCTTCTCCTCCGGTCGCCACCGCCGCCGTGAGCCTCTCCACCGTAGCCAGGGCTCGTCTGAGCCGTTCCAGTGCAACCAACACCACCACTAGCTTTCTCTTGGTTCACTGATCACCATCGGCCCTTTGTTTTCCACAGGCCACCGCTGACACCGCCGGAACCCCGCCGCGCCGCCGTGTTCACGCCGCCGTAGCCACTGCCACCGTGAGCCAACCACCTCCGACCACCATCAAGTCCACCGCAACCTTGTTTTGATGTCTAGGTGAGCTCCTGGTGCTTGTAGTGGAGTTGTATTCGCTTGGTTCACCGTCGTTTAGTCGGAACACCGCTCGGCCGACGAGCTCCGCCATGACGTCGCCGTCGTGCCGCCACCGTGCGTGTCTAGCGTCGCGCTAAGTCGCGTTCGAAGTCAAGCGTGCCCGCTTTGCGTCAGTGAGGGTGTAGGTGTGCTCGGTTTCGCCGGAGGAGCTCCGACGAGCTCCACCGCCGTTCACCGTGCGCCGCCGTCCGCCATAGCCACTGCTGTAGCCGCTCCGGTGTGAGTTAGGGGTCGTGTAGCACCTCGTTGGGCTCGTCTCAACGTGAGGAAGCCGTAGGTGCTATCGGTTTCGCCGGCCGACTCGCCGTCGGTGAGGTACGCCGCCGGCAATGCGTTTCGCCGCCGCCGCGCGTGGTGTGGGCTGAGTCGGGCCGATGGGCCGCTCGGGCCGCATTGTGCTCTTGAAGAGAAAAAAGTTTTTCTTTTTCTTTTTAAATTTCTAAAAGGCTGATTTCATATTTTTGTAACTAATTTTTTGAGGGCTGATAAAAATAAAACAAAAATTGTTCTATGCTCACAACAATATACTCTATTTAAAAAATATTGAGTGCATGTGTTTAGTATAGTTTTCTAAAACTAAAAATACCTCATTAAATGCTAATCTTAATATTTCATGATTTTTGTATTTTTTGTGTGTTTCCAAAAATCATGAAAAATTAGGGTTAAGCTTAATTAGGTAAAACCTACTCACCATAAAATTTGTAGCTCATTTGAATAAAGTTTCATTAAGGTTTATTTTCTGTTTAATTAATAAAGGCTTATTTATTTCTAAATAAGTCCTTATTAATTAATCTTGTTGAATGACTATAAAAATGGTTAATAAAATGCTAAGGATAGTTTTACCATTAGTACTGATTGACTTTGGGATTGAATGATGACCTTGGGTCATTAATCCTAATGACCCTCGGCACTTGTGTCCTTTGTTTGCGTTAGTAAACCCGACATCATTGCAGCTTGTCAGGAGAACTATGGTGGCTCTCACTGGCAAGACCATCACCCTTACAGTGGTGGCATGCAGATCTTACTAGAGAACTCCGTCGTTGTTAGTTCGAGGGGTGGTATGCAGATCTTCGCCACTCTCCCGATAGCAGTCCATCGGGGTGGCTTGATGCAGATCTTTGTTAAGACCCTGTTACCACCATTAAGGAAAAGAAGTTGTTTTATGTCGTATAAATCGATGCATCTCCGTTGCATTATCATGTTACTTTAACTGCACATCATGATCATATGTTATCTCCGTGTAGCTGAGGGGTCCGAGGAAGTTACTGTTGATCCGACCCCTGTCGTTGTTGAAGCTGAGTAGTCTGGAGGAGTGAGTTTCGACCCTGTTGGTTCATTGTCAGGGCCCGAGTTCTTTGTCAACCCAGGCAAGCCCCGGATGCATCTAAACCCTTCCTTGTGTTTTATAAAGCTTTAATAACTTTTATGCTTATGAAATGATGCATTAGGTGGATAGGAGTTGAGTGATATCCTATATTGATGCATTTACCTTCCTTGATGTTGATATATCATCCTTGATACCTGTTTTATTTACAAATGCTTAGTGATGCTTAGCCCTGCTTATTTAAAGATAGGCTTTCAAAGTAAATGTTTTACTTGTGATAGTGATTGATGACTCTGATGAGCATGGCTCTAGTGAGTATGGCTCCGAGGAGCATGTCTCTGATGAGTATGGGAAAGAGGAATGAAATTGAGACCGGCGGGACACAGTTTTGGGTGGGATGGTGGAAGCCGATTGGGATGCCAGTCGTGCTTGTCCCGTTGGAGTCGGTTAAGGACCGTCTGTTGTTGGCCCTTGGATCAATCTGTTAGTACTGATCACATGCTCTGGAAGTAAGCTCCGCTGGGCTGATCTATGCCGAGAACGGACAACCACGTACTGGGAGTGGAGAGATGGCGGGAGTAGCTTGTACCCACCCTGCGGGTTAATCGTCACGGACAGCGTAGGGCGGTGGTGTACTGTGCTCTCGGGTGACGCGGGCCCGGTCTGGACATAGAGACTCCGAGTGTTGGGTTGATATATGGGGGTTAGAGTCCCGCATATGTCGTGTGGTTAGGAATCCCTAGCTGGGTATAAAAGCTGTTCGAATCATCATTGCTTCACGGTAAAGGAAGCTTGATCCTCGCCCCATCATCGTAGTAACAATGGAAGTGGAATGGAATGATGGCTCATAAATGGATATATGTTTGAGAAGTGTTTGATTTAGACTAGGATCTCCTAGAAGGTAGGAATAATAATTAATGATGATTAAAAGGTTCCAACTAAGGCTTTTATGCAAAAGAGTCCTTGATCTTGTTAAGCTTTACCTTGATACCTATCAGCTAGCATTCCTGAGTCTTCACCCCTCTTTTTGGTCGGGTAAGTCTTGCGGAGTACTTTTTGTACTCAGGGTTTGTTCTACCCCTGTTGCAGGTGAACCGCATGAGCAAGTGTGCTATGGCCCTTGCTGCATGACAGTCGTTGAAGTGTCCAATGAGGAATAGGTTGTTTGGCCTTTGGCCAAGGCACTTTCGTTGTTTGGCTTGTAATATGTTACTTAATGATACTCCACTAGGTTTGTATTAACTTAAGCACTGGTTTGTATAAGTTTGAGAAACAAATTATGTAAATTATGGTTATGTAAGACTTCCACTACTCTGTTTATTTTTGTATAAAACTGTTGTAATACTGCAATGTATCTGTGAGAATGCGATCTTGGTTGTTCGTGGTTTCATCGGGGTTTCACCCGACGGAACGTTTTAAGTTATGTGGTACATAGGCATAGCCACGGAGGTCTTTGGGACAATGACAGGTGCTTGTGGGCCATATAATTTAGAAGGTTCTGCCATAGATTTAGACTATGAACACCTAGAAGATAGGAATGATAATTCATGATGATTAAAATATTCCAATTAAGCATTTATGCAAAAGAGTCCTTGATCTTGTTAAGCTTTACCTTGATACCCATTAGCTAGCATTCCTGAGTTTTCACCCCTCTTTTGGGTCGGGTAAGTCTTGTGGAGTACTTTTCGTAATCAGGGTTTGTTCTACCCCTATTGCAGGTGAGCCGCATGAGCAAGTGTGCTACGACCTTTGCTGCATGACGGTCGTTGAAGTGTCTGATGAGGAGTAGGTTGTTTGGCCTTTGGGCAGGGCACTTTCGTTTTTTGGCTTGTAATATAATACTTAATGGTACTCCACTAGGTATGTATTAACTTAAGCACTGGTTTGTATAAGTTTGAGAACAAATGACGTAAATTATGGTTATGTAAGTCTTCCGCTACTCTGTTTACTTTTGTATAAAACTGTTGTAATACTGCAATGTATTTGCGAGAATGCGATCTTGGTTGTTCGTGGTTTCATCGGGGTTTCACCCGACGGAAGGTTCTAAGTTCAATGATAGGTGCTTGTGGGCCATATAATTTAGAAGGTTCTACCACAGGTTAGTGCAATACACTTAGTAGTCATAGCTAAGGTTAGCATTATATCTATTCATAGTGGACATACTAGGGAAGTTTGAGCACATAGCACACCCTTCCTTCGCACAAAAGCCCTACTGTGCCTATAAACGGGGTTTGGACTACATAGGACTCAACAGGATTGTCACACCATGATCTACCAAGCCCGACGTATAGGGTGCATTCGCAGATAAACAACGTATAAGCACCATGCTTACACAATGTTTACCACTCACCCAACGATCAATTAGATAAGCGCTATACGAACCTATAGATAAGTATAATGTCAATCTAGCTATACAAAGTATATAACCACAATAGACAAAGAATAATATAACTATGAATGTAAGTAGATAAGTATTCATCAATTCAATTGTAGCAATCATATGACTATACAATGAAAGAGAACAAAGGCGAGAGGAGGTAAGAACTATACCAAATCCAAACTCTTGATGGCTCCAGAATCCAAGCCTGCGCTTGCCTTCCTCTAGTTCTAACTAGCTATATAGGCCCTAGCTAAGGAGCTCTGATTAGGGTTTCTGGCTTATGATCAGACTTCGAATGAGGAATGAATGAATGTGCTCTCCCCCTGGGGGGGTCCTGCCCTCCTTTTATAGCCCTGGGCGATGATCGTGAGCCATCGGATGAAACCGACATTGACGGGCGGCTAGGATTGATCCTCAAAGGTGGTGGAGCGAACTAGGCGAACCGGGCCGCGACCGGGCCCCGGGCCAGACCGGCCGGTCTGGGGTGGGACCAGCCGGTCCCACCTAGTGACCACTGGCCCCACGGTTCGGCGTGGTGCCTTCTCGACTCTTCTAGATTCTTCCTATGTTGCCGCGGAGTCCGTTTTCTCGTTCTTTGTTCTGATAAGCTCTTGCGGTTGCGTCTTTTCCGGTTTGCGCCTACAGAAATAGTAAAACACCAAAACTCATGGAATTCTGTCAGTGTAAACCCTATATCTACTTTGGTGATCACAATTGCATCCTTTTCATGTCTAGTTGACGGTTGGTTTCGTACTGTAACGACCGTCAACAGCAGGCTCGGCCTCGAGGAGGCGGGACATTACAGAATGGTATTAGAGCCAACTCTCACGGTTTCATGGGCGTGTGTGTTGCAGTTGTGCAGGCATAGTATGGATCCATCATGGTCACACAGCATGGCACATGCGCTGACACTAAATACATAGACATGGCCAACAAAGGAGGTTCCTGGCCTAAGGTTGATTGATGAGGACATTGTTGACGATCATTAATGTATGAATTTGACCATCAACTAGCCATGGAAAAGGATGTAATTGTGATCACCAAAGTAGATATAGCATTTACACTAATAAAATTCCATGAGTTTTGGTGTTTCACTATTTTTACAGGTGTAAACTAGAAAAGACACAATCCCAGAAGTTTATCGAAACATAGAACGGGAAATTAGGTGCCATGGCAACGTAAGAAGATTCTAGAAGAGACCAGAAGATACCACGCCGAAGCGGAGGGCCAACGGACCCTAGTTGGGACTAGCTGGTCCCACCCTAGACCAGCTGGTCTGGCCTAGGGCCGCTGGCGGCCCGCTTCGCCTCGGTTGCTCCACCGCCTTTGAGGATTGATCTCAGCGGCACGTTGAAGTTGGTTTGATCCAATGGCTCATGATCATCGCCCAGGGCTATAAAAGAAGGGCAGGAGACCCCTGAGAGGAGGCACATTCATTCATCTCTCATTCGAAGTCCGATCATTAGTCAGAAACCCTAACTAGAGCTCCATAGCTAGGCCTAGATAGCTAGTTAGAACTACAGAGAGGTAAGTGAAGGCTTTGATTTTGGAGCCATCAAGAGCTTGGATTTGTTATAGTTCTTACCTTCTCTCATCTTTGTTCTCTTTCATTGTATAGATATTATGATTGCTACAATTGAATTGATGAATACTTATCTGCTTATATTCATAGTTATTATATTCTTTGTCTATTGTGGTTATATGCTTCGTATAGCTAGATTAACATTATACTTATTCATAGGTTTATATAGCGCTCATCTAATTGATCGTTGGGTGAGTGGTCAATATTGTGTAAGCGGGGTATCACCTATGAATGCACCCGTGAGTATTCCATGCTTATATTCATAGTTATTATATTCTTGTGTAAGCGGATTTCTTAGCGTCATCACCAGGTTTGCATCCCTGGCAATGGCACTAGAAAGCCTATTGGTATAAGTTACGCAAACAGAGAAATCCACAAACGCACGGATACCGTTGTAGCTTTCACCCAGGAGTATTCCGGGGTATCGTATTTATCCTCAGGGAAGCAATGGTTAAAGAAACTGATAATTAACTATCATGTATCTACTACTAGTGTACCGACTAGCCTTGTGTGGGGGTAAGTAACAAAGATATGAGTTTTGGATATGTGACACACAGGAGAACTCTATGATAAGATAGCAGAGTAGATCGACTAAGCTGGGAGGACAACGGGAGAGTTCAAGGTTCCTAGTGACTTCTCTATTACCGTGGTTCTATTCTAGCTTATACTATAGAAGATAACTAAGCAAAGGTTAAACATAGCGATTACACCATGACACTTTAGAGCAGCAGTACCTTTTCGACTCTCGAGAAGACTGGGGAGCGGTAGTCGGGGGAAGGCTACCAAAAGCTCTATGAAAACACCAACCCGAACGTGGTGGAATACAAAGGCCTGGTCGGAGCTGTCACCCCGGGGCTACCACAACTATCCATGGGGTTGGGCGCAAACTCAGGTAACTCGCTAGCCCAGACACCATGTCTACACTAACGGGTACTACTTTAGCTCGATATCTTAATTAGACTAAAGCACTCGGTCGAGTAGAGATCCCATGCCAAGGTGTAAACACTATACTAACCATACTTAGCTAACTACTAAGGCATGATCAAGATAACCATGAAAGATAATTCAGTAACTAGAGAAGATGAATATATGAAAGAATTGAGTCTTACAGAGAAGCGATACAAGATCATACCAGACCTCCAAGGATGGAACGGTACAAGATTGTACCAAAGCTCCGAGGACTCCTCTGGAACTTGAGCACCTCTCCCTAACTCCCAACTAGGCTAGTACTACTTCTACATCTTGGAATATGGTAGAGTGTTGCTCCTTGGTGGTGTGTGAAATGAGGAGGGGGAGGCCTCCTTTTATAAGTGAGGTGGAGGGGGCTCAATGGAAAATTACACCCAAACCGACCTTTCTGGATACATTGAACCTGGATGACCTACACAACCGTCATTGGGGAGCCACCAGAGAGCGCCACGTGGAAGGGGAAGGCGGTTGGAGCAGCTGGAGGTGTGGCCGCACCAGGGTGCGCCCGCACCCTGGGTGGCACCTCCCCCACCGCCTTTGCGTGGCAGGCTTCTGGATGGGCCTAGACTTCTTCCATGTCGGTCATTTGCGAAGTTGAGGTGGTTTGCTTCAGTATTAGGCTAATTCTCCACTTGTTTGGGCCCTGAATTTCCTGGTTGTGAGCCTTCTCCTCCTTGGGCTTATGCCGGGTCTTCATTTTCTTGTGTTTCATGTATGCTTTTTACACACATTATCTATGTAATTACGACATGTTCTCCTACAGAAAGAAAATCACCAAAACTTGTGGAAATTGTTAGTTATAAAGCCTATTTCTATGTTTGGTGATTATTTGAGTGGATATTATGTGAATGTTGGCGGTTCAAATTAGGCAGTAAGAGCCGTCAACAGACACATTGAGTGCTATGTATTCTAACCTCCGTTTATAAGCACAGTAGGATTTATATACAAAGGAAGGACGTGCTTTGTTCTTAAACTTCCCTAGTATGTCCACTATAAATAGATATAATGCTAACCTTAGCGATGACTAATAGGTGTAATTGCACTAACCATAGTATGCATTGGCATGTAGCTAGAAATAACTTAGAAATATCTCTTGATGTTCTACTAGTAACCCTAATGATATAGCTAGGAGTCCCTATCTATTTACGCTGATAATTTATACTCATCTATCTTATGACTTAATCCTGCATTGAGTAGCTAGGACATGATTATGCCTATCCATTACACTATAGGTTATTCAGCTATCCTACACATATACCCCATAGATCTTCCCATGGGAAAAATATAAATGACAACCAGGTAATACTCTAGGTAAAATGCTACCATGATATTTGATCTATGCGCTTGCAGGTACTATTTCTATATTCTAAATGGTGGCATCATTTAATACCACACCTCTTGATGTCACTACAGGGGATGATAATCTGGTGTTTTACATGGTGACATTAAGAGGTCAACAAACGTTGATGTCTTAAGGGGGGTGCGGATGTAACACCCTATTGGCATTTCTTAGCATCAACACCAGGTTTGTATCCCCGACAACAGCGCCAGAAATGCTTATTGACGTTTCTTAACGTCACTGCTCATTTTACATTCTCAGTAACAGTCACTACTACATAAAATATTTTGCAAGGCACTTCAAAATTGACCTTGGAGGCGGTTTTGCCGAAAAACCGCCTCGGTTAATCGGTTCCAACATAGACTATGCAACCGGCCCAGCAACCGCCTCGGTTAATAGGTTAACCGAGGTAGTTTTGTTATGAAAACCGCCTCGGTTAATATGTATTAACCGAGACGGTGGTTGTAAGATAACCATCTTGGTTAATATATTAATCGAGGCGGTTCTTGTAAAGTAACCACCTCAGTTAATATATTTTAACCGAGGCAGTTTTCATAACAAAACCACCTCGATAAATTATTAACCAAGCCCAAAAGGCCCATTTTCGATTACACATATACATATATCGGACTAGGGTTTTCAGCATCAGCTCCTAACTTCCTCCTCAGCCGCACTGCTCTTTCCCCATCCCTCCCATCGCGCAGTCATGCCCGATGATGGCGCGGATCAGAGCACTCCTCTCCCAAGCACTTCTCTCTCCTCCACTCGACGGCGCGGATCGAGCTCCTCCCGCATCAACGACGGTGGCTCTCACGGCAGCTCGGCCTCTCACGGCGGCTTGGAGCAGCAACAACAAGTGGTAGCGTGGATCCGGCGAAGAGCTGGCATGGCACCTGTGAGGAACCACGGCGTGGGCGCGACGGTAGCTGGCTTCAGGCGGCGGCCTCCATAGCCTCGTGTGGGGGTGGGCACCACAGCCTCACGCGAGCGGCGCCACCAGGCATGGCGGTGGCCTGCTCCCTCTCTCCCATGTGCGGCAGCAACCTGTTCCTCCTAGATTTGGCGTGGGGAGCTCGGATTCATGCGGGGGTGACGCGGCCGCCTCTTTTCTTCCTACTTAAGCATGGTGGCGCGGGTGTGGAGAGGCCGGATCCGGCCGACAACACTTGACCACTTCCAGATCTGGGGGCAGCTACAGCGGCGTGCAGGGGCGTCCGAGTTGGGGACTGCTCTCCGTCAACCCCCACGGTGGTGAGCATGACCCCAATAGCGGCGCCGGTGTGTAGTGGCCACCCTGGCTACGGATCTGGTGAGGAGCGGCCTCCACAGCGGCTCCGGCACCCTATGGCGACAGCTCCAGCGAGGAGGGATGCACGGCGACGGCGGCCCAGATCCAGGCCCATTTGCGCTAGGGTTTGGGGTTTTGTCTTTTTTGTTTTTTCGTTCGATTAACCGAGGCATTTTTTATAAAGTAACCACCTCGGTTAATATATTAACTGAGGTAGTTGACCAACCGTCTTGGTTAAGGCCACGATTAACCGTGATCTTGTGTCTGAGGCGGTTGGAAAAACCGCCTCGATTAACCTAGAAAAACCACCCTAGTTAAGTTTTGTGTAGTAGTGAGTGCCAAAAATGCTTGTGGGCATTTTTAGCATTATTACTGTGATTGCATCCCTAGCAATAAAACCAAGAAATGTCTTAATGGTAGTTTTTTAACAACTACAGAACAAGTCTGCAAGTGCACGGAATTACCATTGTAGCATTTCATCCTGAAGTATTCAAGGTATCTTATTTTCCTAAGAGAAGGCATAGATATAAAAGATTAGGAGGTGCATGAGCAAGATAACATGTTGTATAGCACACCAAAGTTTATAGCAGGGGTAAACCATGATAGGGATTTGGGTAGTGTGACACACACAGAAACCTATCTCAAGAATAAAGAATAAAGAAAGAATAAAACCTAAACTAGAGCTGGCATCCTAAAGGACACAAGGGTAGAGTGATGAAGAGGAGATGGACTCCTATGGCTTCATGGTCTAAAGATGGACAAACAGTACTTCTACTTGGTTACTTCGGGCACCGGATAACACTTAGTCTACCAAGCATTGCCGGCCTACAGCTCTATGCCACACCCGAACGTGGGAGAGTACAAGGGACGCACAGGGCTGTCACCACCTGCTGCCTACCCCTCATCCATGGAGTTTGAGGCAAACAAAGGTAGTCTCTAGCTTAGACACCATGTCTACGCTATCGTCTACTACTCTAGCGTTGATCAGGGCGATCCGTCTTTATTAGAGACCCTATATTAGAGCATCTGTTACTCATCCAAGCAACAAACAATGAACCCGCAAAATAAGCTTAGGTAAAGCTCATCTAATTAAAAGACATAGAAAACCATAATAACCATAAACACCTACTTGATCAAGATCCCATTAAGATACCAAGAATATGCTCACTGAGAGACAAGTGGGGAAGACTGAAAAAGATGGTTCTGTCCCAACTCTCTCTCACATCCCTCTCTACGATAGAAGGAGAGAGCTCAAAAAGCTAGGGTTTCAAAAATCTAGTAATCTATCGAAAATAGCCGGAGCAGAGAAGCGAACAAACAAAATGCGGAAGGACAATATAAGGCTTAGAAAAGGCCCATTAAGCCCGTTAAGCAATGGTTACAAGGACAGTTTCCAATTCCGATCCACTAGAAACGCGAGGAATGAAAGCCCACTACAATAAAGGGACACAAATAAACCCAAAGCAACAACCCAGCGGATAGCCAAACAACCTAGAAGAGTGCAAAACAACTCGGAGATAAGCGTAAAACAACCCTTGACATAAAATTCTATATATAGTCACACACAACATCAGTATGACATAAGAAAATATAGTAATATTACAATATAAGCAGAGACACAATTCCGACGATGCAGAAATATCAGATTTCCTTCTCAAGTAGCTTTACAAAGGATACAATCATATAAAGAGATCCACTATAAAGCAAGTATCCTCAGATTACATCAAATTTTACAAAGAAAATGACGGAACAAGGGCTTATACTCAGACATCAGTCTAAACATAAGCATGCAATAGATATTGGACAAAGAACCCTGTGGAATTCGAGGTTAGGCAAGAACCTCCACCAAGATTCAACGCCACTAACAGCAGGAGTAGGCATCTTAGATCAACGTATTCACTGAAGAGCGAGCCTCAAGAAATGCCTCACATGTCAGGAACTGGCACTGGATGTCCGAACCCTTGAGGTAGATAACCAAAAAGCGTCCTCAACAGATGCTGGCCTGAATTCCACCATGCAAGAAGGGCGAGAAGGAAGTCAGAACAATGGCTCGATTCGGGTAATCCACCGAAGAAGAGACGACAACACGTATTGGTCCAAGCCAAAGACATCGTCGAAAGCAAGAAGGAAATGAGCTGGAAAATAAGGCAGCACAACAAAGGCCGGTGTTGGTATTCCTAACATCATTACAAATTAACGAGATTAGAAACACATGGTATTAAATTAACTTGTCATTAGCAACTAGCCACTTATTTATCACTAGCATTCCTAAGCATGAATTAAGTTGTCATCCCTAATTATAATGCTAAGGAATAAATATAGGTTTATATATATATTATTCAATATGACTAGGCAGAAATATGAATATAAACTAAAATCAGTTCTGCAAGCGGACAGATAATTATACCATTGTAGCATTTTATCTAGGGAGTTCTACCAGGTTATCGATTTCTATTTATACCACTGGGAAAGCTTGTAATAAACTCTAATCTATTATATTGATAATGAATTATATAAAATGAATAAGTGATATTACCAATATCATCTACTCTACTCATAACGAGGCAGAGGTCACAAGATAAATATAGATAAATATGGGTGATAAGCATAATCAAGCATCATAATTATATTGATAAACATCAAAGCACTTCCTAGTCATAATCATAGTCAGCCAATGGATAAACTAAGGAGATAACTGTCTAAGGTAATTCTATAACTACATCAATGAATAACTTTAATTAGTGTAATTACACCTAGTAATCATCGCTAAGTTAATCCCACATCATGATCACATATAAAAGGGCATCATCTAGGAAGGATGTGAATCAGAGTCATCATCCAACTTTGCGACCGTGCCCTGCTGTCCTACATACGGGGGTGGACTACAGAGGAACAACGTAGCTGTCACCTACGCGGACTACCACATGTCCCAGCACATCAAGGTGCACTCGCATACAAACAAGATATCTAGACACCATGTCTACATATTGTTCATCATCTATCCATTGTACACTTGGATAAACGCTATACGAGCAATTACACAGTAAGATCAGACTAACTATACTAGACATATAATCAAGGTAGACAATGATTATTGCAATTAAGAATATATGAACTATTAAGAATAATGTCTCCCTAATCAGAATAAAGAATACAATAAGAAAGAAAGAACTAGAACTATACCAAACTCCTACGCTCCAGACAGACGTTGGGCGCTCTAGATCTTGATGAAGAACTAGATCTCCTCTACTTCTAATCTAACTAACTAGAACTATGAACTAGAAGACTCTTGATGAACTAGAAGGCTTCTTGATGCTTGAGGGCTTGAGGCCTTGATGAATAATGATCGTCTCTCCAGGGAGGGGGTCTACCCCTTTATTTATAGCCCGGTGCGGTGGAAGAAGACTCCAGAAGGCGGCGGCCAACCCTAACCCTAGGGGGCTGCCCGGCGTGGCAGTGGGGCCGGTCGGCCCCACATATGGGCCCTTCGGGGTCCCGTTGCATCGGGTGTCTTCTAGATGCTTCCCCGAGCCCAATGACGGTGTTTTGCCTTTGCGGTTACGCTTCGTGATAATTATACACTCTAATCCCTCTTTTATGCTTTTTTGGAATAATCCCTAGAAAATACTGAATATACAAAACTCGTGAAAATTGTCAGTTAAAACCCTAGACTAGTGTGTATTCATATATCCTTTCATGTCTAAAGTTCTAATAAAAGTTGACGTTATCCACCGTCAAAAACTCCCCCAAGCTTACCTTTTGCCAGTCTCTTCGCAAACAAACTAGGCCTAATTTCTATTATATTTGGATCAGGAGTTGCTACAATGTTGTTATACTCTTTAGGTACACATGCTTCCAACTAAAGATTTTCCCCCGGATTAAACAGTGTATGTTCCAACGTTCAAACTTACCCATTTTACCCTTAACTATAGGGCTTTACAGCTCTTGCATAAGTCTTGAGTAATCAAAAGACAGAACAATCAGGTTAAGCAATATGTCCCAAATTCTTCGTAGTGCCAATATTCCAGAGTTTTCATACGTTTTCACAATAAAACTCAGAGCTTAATTGTATGACACCCTCAAATCCCTCAGTGTATGTGGTATTTATGGTTCTTTCTTAAGGCATTAATGATGTTATGCCTCCTACAGCTAAGGGTATATATAGTAGAGCTTATAGAAGTGGCAATAACAAGGGTAGGCATACTTACATCAATGCCTTAAGAGAGAGCTATGAATATCACATACACTAAGAGACTTGAAGGTGTCATACAATTAAGCTCTGAGTTTTATTTTGGAAACCTATGAAAACTCTAGAATATTGGTACTGCAAAGATTTTGAGACATAGTGCTTGACTTGATAGTTCTATCTTTTGATTGCTAAAGACTTATGCAAGGAGCTGTAAAGCTCTATAGGTAAAGGAAAAATGGGTAAGTTTGAAGGATAGAACAGTTACTGTCTAATCCGAAGGAGGATCTCTATTTGAAAGCATGTGAACTTGAAAGTTATGACAGCATTGTAGCAACTCCTGATCCAAATATACTAGTAATTAGGCTTAGTTTGTTTACCAAGGGATTAGTAAAAGGTAAGCTTGAGGGAGTTGTTGACGGTGGATAATGTCAACTTTTATTAGAACTTTAGACATGAAAGGATATATGAATACACACTAGTCTAGGGTTTTAACTGACAATTTCTATGAGTTTTGCATATTCTATATTTTCTAGGGATTATTCTAGAAAAGCATAAGAGAGGGATTAAAGTGCATAATTATCATGAAACTTATCCATGAAGGCAAAGATCGCTATCGGGATGTGGGAAGGATCTTGAAGACACCCGAAGTAACGGGACCAGCAGGGCCACCAAGTGGGGCCGGCCGGCCCCACCATGGCACCGGGCGGCACCCCCCTATTAGGGTTTGCCTCCATCTTCTGGAAGCTTCCTCCACCGCCTCCCATGATGCATCCTAGCCCTTGGTTAAGTCAGTTTGATCCTACGACGCATATTCATCCCACCAGGCTATAAATAAAGAGACAGACCCCCTTGGAGACACACCATCATTATTCATCAAGGCCTCAAGTCTTTGAGCATCAAGAAGCCCTCTAGTTCATCAAGAGCCTTCTAGTTCATAGTTCTAGTTTAGTTAGATTAGAAGTAGAGGAGTTCTACTTCTTCATCGGGATCTAGAGCCCCTGGCGTCTGTCTGTAGCGTGGAATTCAATATAGTTCTAGTTCTTTTTCTCTTATTGTATTCCTCATTATGATTAGAGAGACATTATTCTTAATAGTTCATATGTTCTTAATTGCAATAGCCATTGTCTATATTGATTATATATCTAGTATAGTTGGTTTGATCTTATTGAAATCATATAATTGCTCCTATAGTGTTTATCCAAACGATCTTTGGGTACATGATGGACAATATATAGACGTGGTGTCTAGATATCCTATTTATCTGTGAGTGCACCTTGATGTGCCGGGTCGTGTGGTAGTTTGCACAGGTGACAGCTACGTTGATTCCTCTGTAGTCCACCCCTATATGTAGGCAAGCAGGCACGGTCATGAAGTTGGATGATGACTTTATTTCACATCCTTCCTAGATGATGCCCTTTACATGTAATCATGATGTAGGACTAATCTATCAATGATTGCTAGATGTAATTGCACTAATTAGAGTTATTCATTGATGTAGTTATAGAATTACTTTAGATATTAATTCCTTAGTTTATCTATTGGCTAGTTATGATTATGACTAGAAAGTGCTATGATATTTATCTATTATTTATGATGCTTGATTATACTTATCACCTATATTTATCTATAATTATCTTGTGACCTCTGCCTATTATCGGTAGAGTAAATGACATTGGTAATATCACTTATTCATTGTATACAGTTGTTATGAATATAATAGATTAGAGTTTATCCAGTCCTTCCTAGTCGTATAAATATAAATCGACAACCCGGTATGTACTCTAGGTAAAATGCTACAATGGTATAATTATTTGTCCGCTTATAGAATTATTCTTAGTTTATATCTATATTTCTGCCTAGTTAAATAGAATGATATATATATAATAAACCTATATTTATCCTTAGCATATATAATTAGGGATGACAACCTAATTCATGCTTAGGAATATTGGTGGTAGATAAGTGGCTAGTTGCTAATGACAAGTTAATTCAGTACCATGTGTTTCTAATCTTATTAAGAAGTAATAACGTTAGAAATACCAACAGGATGACAACCCGGTGGTTTACATGGTGATGTTAAGAGGTGTCAACAAGCATTTTTGGCACTGTTGCTAGGGAAAGGCTGGGCTATAAAAGAGATACTGATCAAATGCAAACTTATAGATGAAATCATGACTAGGTACCTCTAGTTAAGTAGGCTTACCCTTGTTTGTCTTTGTCTATATCATATACAGGATATTGCAGGATTGGTCTTAATTCATCATCATCTTTCATCAATTACAATCAAACCAATCAAGATACAGCTTCCCACCAGTTTCTGAGCCATGGCTGACAAGACTGCGAGAGTTTTCTGCTCTAAGCACGAAGGATATTCGCACCGGACCAATACTTCCAACTCACAATCTCGAGTTTAAGCTCAAGGCAAGTCTCATCAACATGGTGCAAGCTACTCTATTTAGTGGAAAGACAAGTGAAGAAGCTAGTGCTCATCTTCAGAATTTTCTAGAGATTGGTAGCACACTCATCATCAAGAATGTTGCTCAAGACATCATACTTCTTCATCTATTCCCATTCTCATTAACTGGGAAAGCAAAGCAGTGGTTCTATGCAAACCAAGAAAACATCAAGACATGGGCAGATTGTTCGAAGGTCTTTCTAGAAAGATTTTTCCCTACAGGCAAGACCAGTGCCTTAAAAGAGAAGCTTACCAATTTCCAATAGCAGAGAGATGAACCTGTTTCAGAAGCATGGGAATGCTTTCAAGATTACATCTCAGATTGTCCCCATCATGGAATAGAGGATTGGTTGCTTATACAAGGATTCTATCATGGATTATCTAAAGGAGCACAAGAGCAACTAGATGCTACTACTGGAGGAACATTTTGGCACTCACTATCAAGAAAGCAAAATTGCTCATGGAGACGATAGCCTCTAATCAAGGCTGGTCATTAGATAATGCTCAGCATTGCAAGATCAATGAAAAAGCTGAAGTGGAAGAGTTGAGTGTGTTGGTTTAGCGTACCAACCCTTGAGCTAGCCGAAGAGTCGGCTAGCCGAGTCCTGCGTGCTTTGGCTCTTTGGGCCGTATTTATAGGCAGCGGGAGCCTTAGCCTCCCTGTCAATTTCCGTCCGTACCCTTCAGAGAGCTTCTCTGTACCGACCTCACATGACCCCACCCCTTATTAGGGGCACACACGTCATTGTGGCGATAGCGCTCACCTAACCCTGCTGATGGGGCGGTCCCCACCTCTGGGCCCCGGCGCCCCCGCTACATCGAGCGACGGTCTCTTCGCATTAACGAAAAGGCCCTCGGCACCACCAGGCTTTTGGCCCAATGCTCCTCGCCGAGAGGAGCGATGATCCCTTCCTGATCTGAAAAGACATTCACGAACACGATAGCACGTTCGCTGTGAAGCATGTCCTGCCCCGGCCGCGGTGCCATTTCGCAGTGTCATTCTGTCATGCTCCTTCCCAACACTAGCCCCTCGGGGGAACAGGGCAGGCTGGCTCGTTCCCATCCCCGTTCGCTCGGTTTGTGTCTGGACTTAAATGGGGGAGGTGCATGCACTCAAGCGATGATCTTATCGTAAAAGGCCCCCTAAGAGTGATTCTTTGCGAAGGGGTGGTAAGTTCAATTTCTCTCGCATAGGTTTCACACTTCACGTCTTCCCCCCTCTCTCTTTTTTCTTTTTTTTTGGCACGCCTTTTCATGGTGATCGACGTGTCGCCTCCAGCGGCGACGCCGTTTCGGCTTCCCGCCAATTCCGCTGGGGGCGGCCTTTGCCATCGCATATAAGGCCGCTCCCCCGCCAGCCAGAAGTTACTCAGTGAAAGGTCCTAAATGGCTAGAGGGGGTGAATAGCCTAATTAAAATTTTTACAAAACACTAGATGAACCGGTTAGTGACAAAAGATGGCGCTCAAGTGAATTTTGCACTAGCCTACAAGAGAGGGGGTTTGCAAGCCACCTAAACAACACACTAGCAACCTAATATACTAGAGCACACTAAGAGTAATGTCCTTAGCAATCAAATTACTCTACACAATCTAATATGCTACTTGCACAATGTAAAGAAGTGATCAAGAAGTGCAAACCGAGCCTTGTGGATGAAGCCAATCACCGTCTTGTTGATATGATCAATAGCAATGTGACAAGCCAATCAACAAGAAAGCCAATATGATCTCGAAGGATCAATCCACACACAAGAGGGAGACTCCAATTTATCCCCGAGGTTCATGTGCTTGCCAACACGCTACGTCCTCGTTGTGTCCCTCTTGACCACGTGGTTCAGTGGCTAATCGGTATCACACACCGAGCCTCACAAGGCGCCACAAGAATATACCAATGGCTAGGAGTTGAATGACACTCGCATTCCACTAGAGTACCTTTTGCAATCTCCGTGGAGAAAGGTCAAGAACCCCTCACAATCTACCGAGGTGAGGCCAAGAACAATCACCGGCTTGCTTACACCTCTTCTCCGCTGCTCCAACCGTCTAGGTGGTGGCAACCACCAAGAGAATAAGCAATCCCACAGCGAGAACGATCACTAGTGCCACTAGATGCAAGAACTCACAAGCAATGCACTAGAATCTCTCCCAATCTCTCTTTGGATGCAAGCAATCAAGCAAGATGAGAGGGAGGAGGTTGGCTCAGCTCTACGGTGCTCAAGGATGATCAAAATGTGCAAGAGTTGCTCCCCAAGCCGGCCAACATGCTATATACCCACCACTCAAACAAACCAACCGTTATGCACTTGGTGGGGCTGACTCAGGACCATCGGACGCTCAGATGCCTAGCATCAGACACGTCTGATGCCTATCCTCGAGCCACGGATCGTCGCCACGTGTCCTCGTTTGAATTTAACCGTTACCCGCGCACTGAGAAGGCATTGGACGCTCCGGTGACCTACACCGGACGCGTCCGACGCACGCAAGATCGCCCTGAAACAACGCGAGTCAGACGGACCACATCGGATGCCTACGCTGAGCCACCTGACACTATGTAGAGAGGTCCAGAAACGTGCACACACCCATCAGACGCGTCCGACGGGGTGCCATCGGACGCATCAGCGTCCGGTGCCCACAAGGCGGCAGCTTTGACACAAATTTGCTTTGGATCGGACGCGCAGAAGAAAACTCGTCGGACGCGCAGATGCACGCGCGGTGTAACTCCAAACTTCACAGGGTCATCGGACGCGTCCGACGCCATGGGGCCGAGCGTCCGATGCCCCTGGAAGGGCTCCTTTCACTCTGAAAATCGCCAAGTCCCGCCTCGCAAGCTTGGCGAGAGGGGTTTTCACCCAAACCCCATCTACCTTGCTTTCATGCGCCAACACCAAAGTGTCTCACCACTTGTGCACGTGTGTTAGCAGTTTCCAAATAAATTTAGCAAGAATTATGTTAGCACACTAGGTTCTAATGCAATGCATGAAGTCAAACACCTAGTGGCACTTGGATAACCGCTTTCGACACATGATCACTCCTCTTAATAGTACGGTTATGAATCCTAAACCCGGCCGTCAACTACTCTACACGCCTACGACCGGCGAAATGGAAATGCCCTATCATATACCTTTGCCTCTCGCTTTCCATTCCGCTCCTCATCTTCTTTCATCTCCAAGGGTGGCACCTGATCATCTTTGGTCTCCACCATCACCTTGATCTCCACTCCACCACTTGGCTTGGACTTTCTCTTTTCTCCAATGCTACACACTTAGCAATAGGGTTAGTGTTGACGGTCACTAAGTGCAAATTATATACCGTCAACTATCACTTAAAAGAAGCCACAATAGAAACATAGAGGTTATTTCTGACAAATTCCACGAGTTTTGGTGAATTGTCTGATTTTCAGGGAATTATCCAGAAAAGACCGCAAAGAAGGATTAGAGTGCAAATCTACCACGAAACTTATCCGCGATGAAAGGATATCGCCAATGGGGTCAGGAAGGTTCCAGAAGACACCAGAAGTAGCGGGGCCCGTAGCCACCACCAGGTGGGGCCGGCCGGCCCCACCATGGCGCCGCCCGGCCCCCTAGGGTTAGGGTTGGCTGCCATCTTCTGGAATGTTCCTCCACCGCCTCCCACGATGCATCCTGGCCCTTGGTTACGTCGGTTTGATCCTACGGCGCGTGTGCACTCCACCGGGCTATAAATAAAGAGGTAGACCCCCCTCCAGAAGGGCACCAATTCATTCCTCCTGCTTCATTTGTCAAGAGTAGTCAGAAGTTAGGGTTTCCAAAGATTAGAAGTAGAGCTCTAGTTCTTCAAGTTCTTAGTATAGGTCTAGCAAGATTCAAGTAGAGATCGAGCGCTCCGCTCGGGATTCCAGATCTGTTCGTCTAGAAATGGTAATATTATCTTGTATTTCATTATGACTTTGCTCTACTTAAATATATTGCTACTTATTCAGTTCTTAGTTGATTCTAGTTGCATATTCGATATAGTTGTGGTTTATGATGATTATTGTTATATGATCGTAAAGCGCCTGATTCAGTACTCGAGTGAGTCAGGTGGTGCGCATTATGTAGACGTGGTGTCTAGATATATTGTGTACCTACGGAGGCACCCCGATGTGCTAGGTCGTGTGGTAGTCCACGCAGTGACAAATTGCGTTGGTTCCTCTGTAGTCCACCCCCCGTACGTAGGACTAGCCGAGCACGGTCGCGAAGGAGGTGACCCTTGTGTCTTAATATCCTCATTAGTTGATGCTCCTTATGATGTCTTCTGAGTTTATTACACTATAGATGAAAATGTGTAGCATGGCATAGGCTGTAGGCTTTATATTAGTAATTACATAGGTTTCCTTTACTCTAACCGAATCTCGAGATTGTTTTACTACATTAGTGAGTCTCTATATTCTATCTCTAGAATACCATTTATCTCAATTACTCATTTATCATTTATCGTTACTGTTGACTTGTTATCTTGTCTCCTCTGTTGCACTCATTCTTTTGCCATCTTTTGTTTCTTTAATCTTTTGACTCTTTTCACTCCACTCATTATTATGTCTGCAACAGATTAGTGGACAACACATACCCGAAGGAGTATATAAATTTTGAACACAGGTTGCTTGTCCAAGTATTTTATTTTATTCTATCTATGCTAATGAAAAGATAATATTAACATTGTTTTAGCATAGATCATGTTTTATACATACATGGCTTGAGGCAAAGTAACTTGCATTAGAAGATAAAGTGAATGAACCATTAATACTCATAGTTATATCATTTATGATGGATGAACTGTGTCTTCTTCTATAAAGTTATTAAAGTTCAGCATGTGCCTTGTCTCATCTCTAATTCGAATTCATCTCATGACTTACCCAAATTAATTTTGAAATTTTTCTCTACTGGGGTTAGCCCAACAAAAATTTCCAATGTCTACTACAACAATTTCTAGTTCAATAACCAAGCTAAACTTCATGTCTAATTTTTGGCTAAGGAAGGTTATTTAACCTAAGCACTACACTTAATTCAAAAAGCCTTTGAAAGTATGTACACTACTTCCAAACCAAATCTTACTATAGCGCACAAAGGTAATATGAAAGCATTGTAGAGATTTATTTAAAAAGAGCTAAAGGAGCATGATTAACAAATTGAATAAAGGTAGAGACAACCAATATTAGCAACATAAGATTTTCTAAATAAGGCCATTTCCCCAAGCTGGATTTTGCAAAGCAAAATTAAGTTTGGATGGATTAATGTTGCATTATGATAGATTAGTCATACCGACGACGCTGCCATTATTCATTTTCTCACTTCAAACCTGAAATGGTTAGTGACAAAAATACCAAAGAAATATTTTAACAATTATATTTCTATGCTAAAGGCACAAGCTCAATTCATTTTTTTTTTTTAGTGGTTATTTTTGGGACACAAAGTTATTCTTGGGAAACCTTCTAATTATTGTACTTCGAGTTGGTGAGGTGGGTTCCTTTAGAACACTAGCCTTTGTGCACCTATATCAAGATTACTACGAGATCTATAAAATTTATGATAAACATATGCATCTACAACCACCCTCTTAATGATTTTATGAATAGGTAGAATGAGGGGGTTGAACATCTCGTGTGTGGCAATATTAGAGAGACCAAAAGATTCAGAAGATTTCTCATATGAGCGTGGATTTGATAGGGTGTTAATGAAATAACTGCCATGCTCGTCGATATGATCTCTCTTTTCAAACTCCAAGGGTGTCTCTTCATGGTTGTCTATGGGCAACAAGTTTGTCTCTATTATTTTATGCCTATGACATTTATTGGATGTTTTATTTTCTAGAATTTTCCATAAATCGATGTCCCTAAGGTTGGTCTCTTCTAAAGCTTTTTCTAAACTTGGGTGAGTTCTGTTTATTAAAGAAATTGATTTAAGCTCACCATTTGAATTTAAACCAAGCTTAGATGCCAGTGCTAAAGCTTCGTCCTCTTCCATCCATTCTTTTACAATAGCATATGTATTTCTAGTATGTTCTACGCATTCCTGTCATTATCGTTGCTCTTCTTGGGTGTTCTTATAATCTTCATGACTCTTATTCTTGAGATGTCTTGATGGATTTCTAGGGTCATTATAAAGTTTAGTAGAAAGAGCATAAAAAGATTCATTGGGGTCAAGGATGGGTTTAGAGACATTTACTGTGGGCATAGAAGGGGAGAAGATAGAATTTATTTCTAAGTGGCTTGGCTCTCCTTCTATGGCATCACTGGACATGCCATCCTTGATCTCTTTCCAATGTCTTTCAAGAGAGAAAGGAAGTTGATGATACTTTTCCCAAGATGCTCTTCTGAGAAGATCTGTTTATTTACGAGCATCTTAGCTAATTGGAAGTCTAAATCGTCAAAGTGAAATTTTAAAGGTTTAGGATCGATAGCTAAATCTTGAGAATGTAGTGATTGTATTTTAGCTACCAAGACTTTCGTGTTTAGTTCAGGTGATAAGCCCTTCTCTTCATCAAGGAAAATAGAATCGTTACCTTCTCCCGAGTAGGGTTTATCCTGAATCATATTAATTAAACATGGGCGCAGCTCATAGCCAGGTGTTATGATACATTCTATAGGTTTTGGTGGCCTGAAGCTTTCACGCATGCTATAAAGATAGATAGGAATAGAATTAAAAGCATCCATAAGGATGAACACAAAAATAATGAAGAGAATGGGATAAAATATGAAAAGATAAAAGTATAATACAAGATTAAGCTAAACTAAGTCAAAATCAGCAAACCGTTCCCCGACAACAAATAAAAAATACTTGTTGGTATAAATTAACTGCACTCCATTAAATAAGATTTAAGTAGGATTATCCGCAAGCGCCGCATATATCATACCACATTTTACCTAGAGGTTTTAAATATCGTATCCACAGGGAACAGCTGTGATGATGATAAAGTCTATAGACTTAACCCTACAATTAGGCTAGATAATATCAAGAAAGAGGAAATAGCTATTGCACTCTAGTTCTGATAACTGGTAAGCTTTGTATAATACCGTCTAACTGGGCAAGTAACCCGAATAGGAGAAGAAACAGAGTAATCTCCTACCAAGCACCTATTAGCCTATCAGTCCTATCAACGGGACGTGGACTACAGAGGATTCAACGAAGCTATAAAGTCACCTTCACGAGCTACCACTATTCGGCTAATCAGGGGACATCCACAAGTAAACCTAGCCTAGGCACCACGCCTACACTACGAATTACTACTTCAACCAAGTAATGACCAAGATCAAAGCACTCAATATGAGCTGTGAACTTAAGAACAAATAAGAACAACTGCTTACTTGAATCGGAATGGCGAATAGTATCAGAACGTAGTTTCGGGTGAGGGAGCACCGCCGGAAACCCTAGGGCGCCGCCCGGCCCTAGGGTGGGGCTGGCCGGCCCCACCAGGTGGCTCTAGCGGGTCCCGCTGCTTCGGATGTCTTCTAGACCCCTCCTGATCCTTTTGGCGATGTTTTCCGTCGCGCTTAAGTTTCGTGATAATTATGCACTCTAATCCCTCTTTTTATGCTTTTCTGGAATAATCTCTGGAAAATATAGAATATGTAAAATTCATGGAAATTGTCAGTTAAAATCCTAAACTAGTATGTATTTATGTATCCTTTCATGTCTAAAGTTCTAATAAATATTGACGTTATCCACCGTCAACACGAGTGCACCCTGATGTGCCAGGACATGTGGTAGTCCGTGTAGGTGACAGCTATGTTGGTTCCTCTGTAGTCCACCCCCCGTATGTAGGACAGCAGGGCACGGTCGCGAAGTTGGATGATGACTCTGTTTCACATCCTCCCTAGATGATGCCCCTTTACATGTGATCATGATGTGGGATTTAACTTAACTATGATTACTAGATGTAGTTGCACTAATTAGAGTTATTCATTGACGTAGTTATGGAATTACCGTAGACAGTTATCTCTTTAGTTTATCCATTGGCTAACTATGACTATGACTAGAAGTGCTCTGTTGATTATCAATATAATTATGATACTTGATTATGCTTATCACCCGTATTTATCTATATTTATCTTGTGACCTCTGCCTATTATGAGTAGAGTAGATGATATTGGTAATATCACTTATTCATTGTATATATTTCCTTATCAATATAATAGATTAGAGTTTATAACAAGTTTTTCCAGTGGTACAAATATAAATCGACAATCTAGTAGAACTCCCTAGGTAAAATGCTATAATGGTATAATTATCATTCCGCTTGCATAATCGATTTTAGTTTATATTCATATTTACGTCTAGTCATATTGAATAATATATACACATAAATTTATATTTATTCCTTAGCATTATAATTAAGGATAACAACGTAATTCATGCTTGGGAATACTAGTGATAAATAAGTGGCTAGTTGCTAATGACAAGTTAATTTAATATCATGTGTTTCTAATCTCGTTAATTAGTAATGATGTTAGAAATACCAACAAACATTTTTGGCGCCATTCTTTGGGGATAGGGTTTATCTCTATTTCTAGTAGCGGCGTTAAAAGTGTCAACAAGCCTTTTTAGCGCCGTTGTTGGGAAGGCACAATAAACTCGGGAAATATTGATAACATATATATACAAAATGGATAAAATCAATTTACCAATCGATCTCTAACTCAAACAGGTACACCCTTCTTTTTTATCATTTGCTTATCTTATGTAGGGTGATGAATGAATGGTTTTTCTTTTCCAAAGAACTTCACCGACGATCCGGAGAAACTCCTTAGAAAGAAGTTTGTAGAAGCAAGGGACAAATTCGAGTCACCATCAAGAACACCCATTGTTGTTCAAGCTAGCTCTTCGGAGGAACCAGCTCCAACACTGGAAGAAGAATTTGAAAAACAAGTAGAAGAACAAACAGAAGAGCAATTTGGAGAAAACCTAGCTCCTCAGTATTTGAAGACATGGCTGAGAAGACATGCGTGAGTTCTCTCTTTAACAACAAAGAAATATCTAGACTGGACTAGCAGTCACACTGGGGAGAATGGATTTGTAACACCCTAAAATTTGCATGTTTTTAAATTAGCTAAATTAATTTAATTATGCCATTGTGTGTGCATTGCAATTTAGGAAAAAAATAATAAAGTTTATTAAATTAAAATTTACTTTAAGGCCGGAAGCATCTCTGTGCATTCATGTCGCTGCATTATTCTGTTGTGATGTTTGGTTTTGACCAAATCTGCAAAAGATTTCAACATCCTTTTGAAAATTCATTTGAAATTGTTGAACAAAAGAAAAAGGAATTTATTTCTCTCTCACGTGATGCAGCCTACTGTTTTCCCTTCCTTGCTGTGTCGATGTTTCTTTTTTTTTCTTTTTTCCAACTGAACGAGCAGCCCAGCAAGCCGCACGGCCCACTCCGGTCTCAACCGTGGACAACGCTGCGCTGCTCTCTTCCCTCTCTTGGCTGGCTGACACCATGGACCCACTGTCGTCTTCCACCCTGAGTCGAGCACGGACGGGACTCTTTCCAAATCGAATTCTACACGGCGTGTTCCGATTTCTTCGGTGTTCTAGCGTCCGGACTCCTTCCCAGCCCTAAATAAATAGCGGCGCCTGCCCCGTTCCGCCTCCCCACCTTGCCCAGAAGCAAAGCCGCCGCCTTGCCTCGCGCTCAGCAACTCGTCGAGCCCTAGCAGCAAGTCGCCGAAGTTGCCACCGCCGTTCCGCCGCGTCGCAGTCACAGTAAGCTGTGGGACGAGCTTCACATTGATCTCGTGAACCCGCCGAGCTTTTCTTTCTTCGATTTCTTGCCTCGGGTTGAGTTCTAATCGACAACGAACCTTTGCAGAGGAGCTGTTGCCGCCGCCGTTCGTCGTCCGTCGCTCGCAGCCGCTTCCAGTCGCCGAGAACAGCCCCGGTGAGTCCGCGGTCGTCTCCTCTTTCGTTTGGAACTGATCCCACGTCAATCCAAGGTCTCTAGGGTCATCCCTGAGCTCCGCTGGCGAGCTCCAGTGCTCAGCCATGGCGTGCGTCGCCTCTGTTCTGGTTCTTGGCCAGCCAGCTCTTCTTCTTCCTCCCCTCCTCTATCCTTGGCCGTCCGATCTTCGATCAACGGCTCAGATTAGAAGATACTCCTTCCCGGTTATTTTTTCTAAAGAGACCCCCTGTTTTCTATAAATCCAACCCGCAGTCCCTCTCAGCATTGAAAATCTGATTTTTTTTGTTTTATTTCAAAATCCCGAAATCCGGTATTTACCAAATTGCCACTACATTGTTTTGCTTGTAAAATCTTCGTTTTAACTCCGATTTGATCCGTTCAAGTTGCGTTAGATTCATAATTTGATGCTCTACAAGATTAGGAATCTTCTAATCATGTTTTCCAACTTTTTAACTTTGAGCTTATATTTAATCTATTATTTTACAAAAAGGAAATCTTGTTTAAAACACAACCTTCTCGTTTTAGATCCGATTTTCATGATCCAAGCGTTTGTGTGACCCTAGCAATGCGTAGATTCATTTTACAAACTTTTTATCTTAAATTTTATGATATTGTTGTACTGTTCTAATTAGATTTATTTATTTGCTTTGTGTATGACTGTTCGGATGCTTGTGTGTTGCTATGTGTTGATCGAGTATAGACGGTGAGCCGTTCGTTGGAGATCAAGAGTACTTCGATAACCAGGATCCTCAAGAGCTCTTTGAACAAGGCAAGTATAGTTGGGATCTTTCTTGATGACCTATTCACGATTACACTAAATATCTTATGCATGTATCTCTTTGTTACCTATTCAGGATTTCCTAGCAATTGATTACCGATTACCTTGTCACCATGGGATATTGCATGTGGGTAGCTATGCTAGTGCTTTATAACTATGATCTTGTAACTTGATTAATGATGTATGCAATAATGATAAAAGATGACTTTTTAGCAATATGGAACTTCACGGGGTTAGAGTATGTTCTCTTTATGAGATGCTCTAAATTCCACTCCATAAGGAATTATCTATACGTGATCATCTAGGACTTAACGTACAGCTATGAGGGCTACATGGCTCTGGCTCTAGTTTACCCAAGAGACCTTTTCTAGCTTGTGAGAGGAAGTGCTGAATTGGGTATAGGGCAACTGCTGTCCTTATGAGTATAGCCGTGATGGAATTATGCCATGTTGGAAGAGGGGTCCTATATCCGATGACTTAGCGTCCCTTGCTTGTTAGACGAACTTTTGGGATGGCTTTATATGAATTTTGGTGTCTTGGGAGTAATTAACCCAATGCATTAAAAATCATGACTCACAGTGAAAGTGTACACCTCTGCGCAGAGTTAAACCGATATATCATTCGTGCCCACGGTTAGGGCGGCCAAGGGATTCTTACGGAATAGATGATCACTTTTTATTCTTGCTAAATGTTAATGATGATGTTTATATGTTATTCTTTAATCTTGTGATGAGGACATCACTCCTTCGGATACACTCAATGATCCTCCATTGAACATTCAAGGTCCAATCACAAGAGCTCGCGCGCGACAATTAAATTTATAGGTGAGCTCGTTCCTAAGCAACTCTTTACATGATTTGGAGAATAGATTACTACCTAATGATTATATTTTGATTAGGAATCATGGAGAGGACCGGGAGATACATAGAGGAGAGCTTGGAGGTGTGGAGGGCCAACAAGGGCACTCAAGTCAAGGTGGAGGCCCAGACCAAGTCGACTTCGAATCCATCTCGGAGTCCAGGAGCAGTGTGTACTAAATCGGACGCCCAGGATGCGTTCGGACTCAGAATTGGACGTTCTTAGACTCTAAAGAAAGATAACGAGAAGATCTTTCCAATGAGTCTTGTTGGAGGCCCAAATTCATCCGGAGTCATCGGGAATCGTCTGAACAAGTTGACGTCCAGAATCTGTCCCGACGCTGCGACGTCGTATTTTGGTCTTTGGGCCTTGTATCGTGTTGGAACCCATTAGGGGTGCGTCTAGGGGGTCTTGCACGACCTTAAACTCTTTATAATCAGTAGCCGTCGCCCAAGTTAGGGTTTGAGTTTTGCTTAAGATTAATCTGTCCATTGACAGTCACCGTTCGTCGGTTTGTGGAACCCCAACTTGAGAACTTAATCATTCATCTGCAGTTTGTCCCAACTTTTTGAGCTGCGTTCTTTCGAGTTCTTGCTTGTGTTCTTCGTTTCGTAGGCATGGATTAGCCTTTTTGGTGAGGTCAACCGGTTGGTGACACGGTTGATAACCAGAGGATTCGTGGTGCTAAGGTTGCAGGGTTCGGATCTTTTGATCTGAAGCCGGATCGGTGTGTCGGGTTCCACTCAAAACGAGAGTTATCCAGGACCTAACGGAAGATTGAGAATCACGTCCCCATCAAGTGGTATTTAGAGCTTAAGGTATACCATCAGGTTCGAGGTTATCCCTTAGTTCGTGTTTCGTTTTCATCCCATAGTCCACGGCCATAATTGTTTCCTGTCCTATAACCTCTCCGCGCCATAGCCTTTGCATATTTTGGTTTTAGAGTTCGTCGTGTTGACTTTGTGTCTAGGTCGAGGTCTTATTGCTGGTTAGGTCGTGTTAGAGTCCATTGTGTGTGTTTTACCTTAATTGATCTTAATCGTATCTGTCCCATCCACTGTCCCCAAACAACAAGTCGAAGCCACCATATTACTCGACTTGCCCCCGCTAGCCGCCTTTGTGATCTCTCTTGCCGCGCTAGCCCTAGATAGGTTGCTAGCCAGCCGCTTTTTTTTCCTTTGCATCGCAGCCCTCCTTACATCATCTAGCGAAAACCTGAGATCGGTGTTGGAGTTTAGGGACGTTTTGCCCTAACTGCCGCCGCCGTGTTGTGCCTTCCAGAAAACATAACTTGAGATACCTTCGGTAAAACAGGCATAACTTTTCGCTCGGATATTATAAAAATCTAAAAAAAAATCAGCAGCTTCTTGACATCATTTGGAGGGGACCCAAACTCACCTTCGGCCTGTTTGGTTTCGTTAAAATTCCCAAAAAAATTCAGGAAAATAAAGAAAAAAATTGTCAAGGTTTCTGCACGCTTTTCAAAAAATGTGCTGAATTTCTCAGAGACCACGTACCACCTCCATTGTAGGTGTCAATTTTTGTGGTTACATCTTTTGTGATCCTTGTTCAGAGAAAAATATAAAAAAATAGTGAAAAAATAAAAAAGTTTGATTTCTACTAGTGCCTGTTGCAAAAATCCGAGGAAAATTCAGGAAAAAGGAAAAGTCCGAGCTCTTCATGGCAAAGTGAGCGTGTGCTGTCTTGTGTCTTTAGCTCCTATTTCACGTGCTCTGGTCATCCATCATATTTACTTCTCCACTTTGTTTCTCACACAACTGGGACTTGCAGCACTTAAAACCAGCAACGAGAAGGAGTACTTAGGACTATAATTCAGCATTACTATCTGTTACTGACTTGTGTGCCATATATACATATTATTCTTCTTGTGTGCCTTCCAAGCTCCACATATTCTTCAGATCAGTACAGAAAAAGGACCCTTGCAATCGTGGTGCCATATCTCCACAGGTATCACAACCATCCACCGCGTGTTGCCATCCACTGTTTGCATTTGTAAGAACGTCGGTAAGAACTTGGTAAGATATCTAGTGAGGGTGTAATTCCACCAAGTGACTAATAAATAGTTGTTAGGGATTTTCTTTGACAACTAACCATGCCGCGACGACGTTCTGTTTTTGTCTAGTCAGTTGCGGGAATTTAAGAATATGATGATTCAGCAGATGGAAAAGCTAGTGAAGGAAGTTAAAGAACTCAACTATTCTGTTGAGGGTGTGGACAAGCGACTGTCCACACTATTAGGGAAGGTTCAAGAGCTTGAGAACCATGCCAGCGAGGATTTTGATTTTAGCCAAGTGCTTGAAGAAGATAAAGTCTACAACGCTGATGGTAGCCTTGATGAAAGATCCACAAATGAGAATAAACTGTGTCGACGGCTAGAATATAACAGAACAGGTATGGGACGAGGACATCGAGGGCGACGCAATGAAGGTAAAGATGATCCTTTTGCTAAGGTAAAATTTACCATACCTCCTTTTCATGGCAAATATGACGCTGAGGAATATCTTGATTGGGAGATGATAGTATAACAAAAATTTGAGTCCCATGGAGTGCCTGGTTGCTATAAGGTTAGACATGCCACTAGTGAATTTAAAGATTTTGCTATAATCTGGTGGCAAACTTTAGATCCAAAACCTTTATTATGAGACGGGCTAAAAACAGCAATGCGTGATAGGTTTGTACCTCCTTCTTTCAAACGTGATTTACGAAAAAAATTACAACGTTTAGAGCAGGGAGACATGTCTGTTCAAGAATATTTTGATGAGCTTCAAAAGGGTATGCTGCATTGCGGTATAGAGGAGGATTCCGAGGATAAAATTTGTCATTTTTATGGTGGATTGAGACGTGAAATTCAGGATATCGTTGATTATAAAGATTTTAACACTACCAACCAGTTGTTCCAGCTTGCTATGCTTGCAGAGAAGGAATTGCAGGGGCGACAACAGCTTCAGAAGGGGAGAAACTACAGCAGCTCCTTCACGCCCAGGACGACAACGTTTCAGTGCCCTAAGTCCTCGGGGGCATCTCCATCAACTCCAGCAGCGAGCATGCGAACAGCTCCATCCGCGTCTACTCCTTCAGCCGCTGGTAAACCTCGTTTGCAGGAACCGCCCAAGAGTGCTTCTTCGATAGCTTCCACCGGCCACTCTTCATCCATTCAGTGCCATCGCTGCCATGGGATTGGTCATGTCGTCAAGGACTACCCCAGCAAGCGGGCATATATTGCTACAGACGATGGAGGCTATGTGAGCACTTCTGATGTGGAGGATGATACTGAAGAACAGCCCACCTCACAAGATGAAGGTCTGTCTTTGAGCATTGACGATGCAGGTCACCAGCGCACAATCATCGTGCAACGGGTTCTTAGTACACAGATGGAGAAGGCAAAACAGTTGCAACGCCACAACTTGTTTCAGATTTTATTCGTCATTAAGGATCGGCGTGCATGAGTCATTATTGATGGAGGAAGCTGCAACAATCTGGTGAGTTCTGATTTAGTTCAAAAGCTTGACTTGCCAACTCATCCACATCGACATCCGTACCATATTCAGTGGCTAAACGACTCAGGTAAGGCCGAGGTAACACAAACAAAGACGTGTATACTTCTCCCTTGGTACATACTCGATTTTTGTAGATTGTGATGTGGTTCCTATGCAAGGTTGTTCTCTTTTATTGGGTAGACCTTGGGAATTTGATAACGATGCGACCCACCATGGAAAAAGTAATAAATACACATTTATGCACAAGGGCAAAAATATTACTTTGGTACCTATGACCCCTGCTTAAATTGTTCAAGCTGATAGAGAGCGAGTTGCTGAGAATGAAAATAAACAACCAGTAGCTCAATTGAAACATTCTGTTATGCTTGCACATAAATCTGATCTTGCTAAAATCGATGATACATGTTATGTTTTGGTATGCAAAGATGCTTTATTTTCTATTGATGATATAGCTAGCGCTTTGCCACCCTCTGTCACTAACCTTTTGCAGGAGTACGATGACATTTTTCCTGCTGAGGTACCTCCTGGACTTCCACCTATTCAAGGGATCGAGCACCAGATCGACTTAATTCCTGGAGCAAGCCTACCAAACCGAGCTGCCTATCGTGCCAACCCTGAGGAGACTAAGGAGATTCAGCGCCAAGTCCAAGATCTATTGGACCGCGGGTATGTACATGAGAGCCTTAGTCCTTGTGCTGTCCCAGTGATTTTGGTTCCTAAGAAAGATGGTTCTTAGCGTATGTGTGTTGATTGTAGAGCCATTAATAATATTACTATTAGATATCGTCACCCTATTCCTAGGCTTGATGACATGCTTGATGAGTTATGTGGCTCTGTAATTTTTATAAAGATTGACTTGCGTAGTGGCTACCACCAAATTAGAATGAAACTTGGAGATGAATGAAAAACAGCTTTCAAAACCAAATTCGGGTTGTATGAGTGGTTAGTAATGCCTTTTGGTTTGACTAATGCACCTAGTACTTTCATGCGCTTAATGAATGAGGTTTTAAGAGCTTTCATCGGTCGATTTGTGGTAGTTTACTTTGATGATATACTGATTTTCAGCAAGTCTTTGGATGAACATATGGAACACTTACGTGCTGTTTTTTAATGCTTTGCGCGATGCACGTTTATTTGGTAACCTTGAGAAGTGCATCTTCTACACGGATCGAGTCTCTTTTCTTGGCTATGTTGTTACTCCACAGGGAATTCAAGTGGATGAGACGAAAATTGAAGCCATAAGGAGTTGGCCAGTGCCTACAAGCATCACACAGGTGAGAAGTTTTCTTGGTCTTGCAGGTTTCTATCGGCGCTTTGTCAAGGATTTCAGCGCCATTGCTGCCCCATTGCATGAGTTGACAAAGAAAGGTGTGGTGTTTCATTGGGGTAAGGCACAAGAGGCGTCCTTTGACACTTTGAAGGACAAACTTACACACGCGCCATTGCTGCAACTTCCTAACTTTGGTAAGACTTTTGAGCTAGAATGTGATGCTAGTGGAGTTGGCATTGGAGGTGTTTTGATGCAAGAAGGTAAGCCGGTTGCCTACTTTAGCGAAAAATTGCATGGTCCTGTTCTTATTTACTCTGTGTATGATAAAGAATTCTATGCACTTGTATGTTCTTTAGAGACATGGCGTCATTATTTGTGGCCTAAAGAATTTATTATACATTCAGATCATGAATCGCTTAAGTATCTTCGCTCTCAAAATAATCTGAATCGTAGACATGCTAAGTGGGTTGAATTTATTGAATCTTTTCCTTATATTATTAAACATAAAAAGGGAAGGATAATGTGATTGCCGATGCCTTGTCTCGACGCTATGCTTTCTTGTCCCAACTTGATTGTAGGATTTTTGGACTTGAATCAATAAAAGAACAATATGTGCTTGATCCTGCTTTTAAAGATGTGCTGCTCAATTGTAAAGAGGGACGTACTTAGAACATGTTTGTGATCAATGATGGTTTTGTGTTTAGAGCTAACCGTCTATGTATTCCAGTTGGTTCTATTCGTCTAATGTTGTTGCAGGAAGCACATGGAGGAGGTTTAATTGGGCATTTTGGTGCTAAGAAGATGGAGGATATGCTGGCCACACACTTCTTTTGGCCAAGGATGAGGAGAGATGTTGAGCGGTTCGTGGCACGCTGCACCACATGTCAAAAAGCTAAGTCTCACTTGAATCCACATGGTTTGTACATGCCTCTTCCTGTTCCTTCTATTCCTGGGGCGGATATTTCGATGGACTTTGTTTTGGGATTGCCTAGGACTAAGAGGGGGAGGGATAGCATTTTTGTTGTTGTGGATTGATTTTCTAAGATGGCTCATTTTATACCTTGTCATAAAAGTGATGATGCTGTTCTTATTGCTGACCTCTTTTTCAAAGAGATTGTTCGCTTGCATGGTATGCCTTGTACTATAGTTTCAGATCGTGATGCAAAATTCTTGAGTCATTTTTGGCGCACTCTATGGAATAAGTTGGGTACGAAATTGTTATTTTCTACAACTTGTCACCCACAAACTGATGGACAAACAGAGGTAGTAAACCGCACTTTGGGCACCATGTTGAGAGCTATTTTGAAGAAAAAAAATTAAAGATGTGGGAGGAATGTTTGCCTCATGTAGAGTTTGCTTATAATCGGGCGATACATTCTACCACTAAGGTAAGTCCTTTTCAGGTAGTGTATGGTTTCAACCCTCGTGCTCCCATTGATCTTTTGCCTTTACCTGCCACTGAAAGAACATATAGTAATGCCAGTGCACGTGCTGAATTTATTCATAAGTTGCATGAGACAACTAAAGAAAATATCGAAAAGATGAATGAAAAGTATAGAACTGCTGGAAGTGAAGGTAGGAAAGAAATTAAACTTGAACCAGGAGATTTAGTATGGTTACATTTGAGAAAGGATAGGTTTTTAGAGCTGCGTAAGTCTAAATTAATACCAAGAGCTACTGGTCCTTATAAAGTTATTGAGAAAATAAATGATAATGCATACAAACTTGAGTTGCCACCCGAGTTCGGGGTTAGTCCTTCTTTTAACATTGCAGATTTGACACCATACTTGGAAGAAGAAGATGAGCTTGAGTCGAGGATGACTCTGATTCAAGAGGGGAGGATGATGAGGACATCACTTCTTCGGATACACTCAATAATCCTCCATTGAACATTCAAGGTCCAATCACATGAGCTCACGCGCGACAATTAAATTTACAGGTGAGCTCGTTCCTAAGCAACTCTTTACATGATTTGGAGAATAGATTACTACCTAATGATTATATTTTGATTAGGAATCATGGAGAGGACCGGGAGATACATAGAGGAGAGCTTGGAGGTGTGGAGGGCCAACAAGGGCACTCAAGTCAAGGTGGAGGCCCAGACCAAGTCGACTTCGAATCCATCTCGGAGTCTAGGAGAAGTCTGTACTAAATCGAACGCCCAGGATGCGTTTGGACTCAGAATTGGACGTTCTTAGACTCTAAAGAAAGATAACGAGAAGACCTTTCCAATGAGTCTTATTGGAGGCCCAGATTCATCCGGAGTCATTGGGAATCGTCCAAACAAGTTGATGTCTAGAATCTGTCCCGACGCTGCGACATCGTATTTTGGTCTTTGGGCCTTGTATCGTGTTGGAACCCATTAGGGGTGCGTCCAGGGGGTCTTGCACGATCTTAGACTCTTTATAATCAGTAGCCGTCGCCCAAGTTAGGGTTTGGGTTTTGCTTAAGATTAATCTGTCCATTGATAGTCACCGTTCGTCGGTTTGTGGAACCCCAACTTGAGAACTTAATCATTCATCTGCAGTTTGTCCCAACTTTCTGAGCTGCGTTCTTTCGAGTTCTTGCTTGTGTTCTTCGTTTCACAGGCACAGATTAGCCTTCTTGGTGAGGTCAACCGGTTGGTGACACGGTTGATAACTAGAGGATTCATGGTGCTAAGGTTGCAGGGTTCGGGTCTTTTGATCTGAAGCCGGATTGGTGTGTCGCGTTCCACTCAAAACGAGAGTTATCCAGGACCTTACGGAAGATTGGGAATCACGTCCCCATCATCTTGTTTGCCTGATCATGAGGTATGGGATTTGCTAGTACCTTGATGCTAATAATTGCTAAAAGTTGATATACACTAAAAAGCTAAATGCAGTCTAACTGTGTCAGCCTTTTGAGCCTCATGAACCCCTGCTATAATTGTTGAGTACGACATGTACTTATGCATGCTTTACTTTTCAATACTTTGACAAAATCCTAGATGGGTACTGGATTGTTAGAGTCTAGAGGTGCATTTCTGCTGTCTGCTATCTAAGGTTATATTCCTTACTAATACGCTATTTTAATTAAGCATTATCTTTTGATATTACCTCTATTTGTGGCTATATGTGAGATTTGACTTCCTGGGCTCACATTTAGCGTGTATCTGGTTTTATTCTTAAAACCAGGTGCTACAGGATTCGAGCTCAAGCCTGCTCTCATCACCATGGTTCAAGCCAGCCAATTCTGTGGAAAAGCTCATGAAGATGCAAGTGCACACTTACAACACTTTCTAGAAATCTGCAGCACCTTCACGACCAGAGGAGCACCAAGAGATGCTATTTTACTCCGTCTTTTCCCATTCTCATTATTCGGGAAAGCTAAGCAATGGTTCTACATCAACAAAGACACGAATACTACATGGGACCTATGCTCTATAGCTTTCCTGGCACAGCCAAAACGAACGCGCTGCGTGGGAAGATTGTAAATTTTCAACAACAACATGACGAATCATTCACTGAAGCATGGGAAAGATTCTAGAACTATATATAAGACTGTCCTTATCATGAAATAGAGGAGTGGCTATTAATGCAAACTTTCTATCATGGGCTTGTCTCTAGCACCGTGAGTCTATTGATACTGCAGCTGGAGGAGCTTTCATGTCACTTAAGCTCTCAGATGCTAAAGCACTTGTTGAGAAGATGGCCTCAAATTCAAGCTGTAATGAAGAACGTACTCAACCCCGCAAGAAAAGAGGAGGAATCCATCATCTCAAGGAAACTGACATGGTCACTGCCAAGCTAGACCTCATTATGAAGAAGCTCGATATAGAGAAGAAGAAAGTCATGCATATAAATGATTCCCATATGACATGTAAAGAATATGGAGACTATGGGCATTCGGCTATCAGCTGTCCTACACTGCAAGAGGATGTGAACTTCATCAACAACAACACCTACTATCGTCCTCAACAAAACCAAGGATGGAATCAGCAACCTCGACAAGGTAATTACCAAGGTAACAACCAAGGTAATAATAATTTTAATAATTACAATCTTCCACCTTTAAGATATTTAGTTGCTAGTCAATCTAAATTGTTAGACCAAATGTCTAGAAAGATAGCTTCAAATGACAAAATATTAGAAAACATAAATACTAGAATGGACACCTTTGCTTCTGCTATAAAGAATCAACATAGCTTTAATAAAATGTTAGAATCAGAATTAGCTCAGTTAGCTACTACTGTTCCTCCATTTGAGAAAGGTAAGATTCTAGGCCAACTAAAAGATTTAGAAACTGCTAACCTTGTTGATATTCACAATGCAACCCAATATCATATTGAGCCTGCAGATGTACAGTGGATTGACCATTCTCTACCTAAGAAGATGGGAGACCCTGGAAGGCCTATCATTCCTATCGCTATAGGATGTCACAACTTTCTAGATGCTATCTGTGATTTTGGCGCTAGTGTCAACATTATGCCCAAGGTAATCTATGAGAAAATATTAAGTGATCCCTTGTTGTACATAAATATGTATTTGCAGCTTGCAGATCAATCCATTTGCTACCCAAAAGGAGTACTAGAAGAAGTTGTCATCAGAGTGTGACAATCATACGTCCCAGTTGACTTCATGGTCATGGAGACATGAGTAGATGAGAAGGCACCCATAATTTTAGGCAGACCATTCTTGTGCACAGCAAAAGCTATCATCTATGCAGAATACACCAAGATCATCCTATCCATAAAGGACAAGAAAGAAAGATTCGCGTTCAAGAACCGCGTCCTGAAAGCTCCTGCAGCCCCGAAGCAATTCCATCAACAAGAAGAGCAACTATAGCAATCAGTGCCAAAGAAAAGAAACAATAGAAGCAATAGAAGATGGAGGGAGACCAAGCATGCACCCCGAAGAAACTACTCAACTAATTACTGCTCTCAATACAGAGAATGAGCATATGCTACCTAAACCATTTCCAACAAAGAGAGGTGATCCAGGTATACCAATCATTGAATACACAATCAAAGACACCACTTTTGCCAACACCATCTGCGACACTGGATCAGGCTGCAACGTAATGTCCAAATAGGTGTATCATGATCTATTTGATAATTTACCTTTATACCCAACATATATTTAGTTGCAGATGATGGATCAATCAACAAGATTCCCTGAAGGAATGGTCAAGGATGTCATGGTAAGAATTCAAGAACAATATATTCCTGTAGATTTTCTAGTTCTTGATATGCAGGGAGACGATGAATCCTCGATACTTCTTGGAAGACCATCTACGTCGGGTCCGAGCAGATCCATTTTAACTTGCCCACTGGTAAGGTACGCTGTCAATTTAGAACACTTGTTAACCAGGAGCAGATCAGGAAGCAACACGACAGGAGAAGACGCCAAGGCCACCGTTAGGCTGTCCAGCCTCACTGTGGATAGGAAGAATTTCCTAGCAAGATTGTGAAGTATGAAGACTACTACAAGGAACAAAAAGAGAACATACAAGCACCACGCTGGAGTGAGTGGGAAGCTGAAAGAATGGACCAGATCGCCAAGACAGAAAAAGAAGAGATCCTAGCACAACAAGAAAAGTGGGAGAAGGAAAACAAAGCTGAAGAGCTGAAGCTAGAGAAGAAAGAAGTAGAAGAAACAGAAATGAGATGGAAGGAGAAAGAAGAAGCACGTGTTGCACCACCACGAGATGGAGAATTGACTGAGGTAACCTTAGACGATGAACCCACTAAGTAAGTATTCTCCTTTATTTAAGTCCTATTGGTAGAGTTTAAATTCTGTACCCTAGCCATAAGGTTAGAATGGTAGTTATCTACTTAAGTTCACTAGTAAGTTTAATTTAATATCTAGTAGCATAATTATGTATCCACATTAAAATATAAAAATAACAAAAATATTTACTGCATTATCTATTGCATCACAAATACATAAGCCCCATATGAATAAATTTATGGTACCTCCCGTAGGAATGTTTACTGTGGTGGCATAAAAAAATAAATAATAATAATAAAATAAGAAAAATAGCATTCATATTTATTTCCTGCATCATAAATAGAAAATTCAAAAAAGAGAGAAATATGAAATCCTGCTTTAAATCTGGCAACGCAAAAAAATTTGATCATAAAGATAATCAATTGCACTTTGGCTGATCACTAACCCGTTATTAAATTCGAGCCTCGAGTTTTGGTTTCTCTTTTTTTTTTTTGAGTGTATTTATGCAGGAACAACATTATGATAAGGAGAAAGAATCTATCGCTGGCAACCACCAGTCCCCGCGGGGCCGGGCTAGCTCGCCTCAAGGACATCTACACCAAGTATTACACACATCTAGCTTGGGGAGGAGCATCCCCTAGTTATCAGGTGACTACACCTATGCGATTATTAAGTTTACTTTATATAGTCATAAAATACCAAAAATACGTGGGCACATGAAGGTCCACAAAGTCAGAGTCTTTCATTGGGTCATTAATTCAAGCAATAAAAAGATGTATAATTATTTAAAACCAAATAAATATTTAGTTATACATTAGAGTATATTTAAAAACAATCCGTGCTAGAGCTAATTAAAAACTTGATGAACATTAAAATTTGTCTTGGAGATGATGAATAGTTGCTCTGTTGTCATTCTTGTCAAGTACCTAGTTGCCAAACTTAAATCTTTCTGAGTTTTAAATATTGTTGTTTTAATTTAAGAATTTACTCTGAACCTAAATTATGGAGGCATAAGCTTGCGCTGAGTCTAGGTAGTTGATCGATATGATTCATAAAGGTTGAGCTACTATTTATCTTATTCTTAGCATTACTAAGTTCTAGAGGTTTACATTGAAAAATTAAAATCTACATGATGAGCTCTTGTATGACAAAGTATGAATTCCTACCAAAGCTAGAAATAATATCTTTAGAAGATAGGAAACCTTTTCATATTTAAGCTACCTATTTTGCATTGAGTTCATCAACCTTGTGTTGTATGCCTTATGAGAGACTTGTCATACTTTTAAAAACCACGAGCACTTGCACACTCCAGTCTACATATGCATTATTCCTACCCTAGGAGTAATCACAATCATTCACCTATTTTTCATCCATGTTCATCACAAAAATATTTTTCTCCTACACTGGGGAGTAAACACCAAAAAAATATATACATATATACCCCATAGGATAACCCCTGTTATTAATGCTCTAAGTCCTCACTGTATCTCTCTAATTGGTTATTGTATTCAAGGAATGCATGTGGCTATGCAATGAAAAAAAGAAGAGAGAGAGAAAAGAGAAGTAAAAGATGGACAAATGTCCCAGCAATTAAAGCAATGGGTACCAGATGTCCGCCTCCCTGATTAAAATAATAAAGATAGCCCATGTTTTTCCCCGAAAAAATTTTTAGAGAGTTATTTTCAAAGAGCAAAAGTAGAATTAGATTTAGCCACAAATACCATACATACGCCTATCTACCATATTCCATACACATGCACATCTTGGTTTGATTGTATGCCTCGATTCTCTGTGGATCCAATAGTTGACTCTACAATATATGCGTTGCAAGTATGCCTACCCATGTTATTGCCGCTCCTAGAAGCTCTACCATATATACCCTTAGCTACAAGAGGCATAACATCATTAATGCCTTAAGAGAGAACCATAAATACCACATATACTGAGGGACTTGAGGGTGTCATACAATTAAGCTCTGAGTTTTATTTTGAAAACTTATGAAAACTCTAGAATCTTAGTATTGCAAAGAATTTGAGATATATCGCTTAACCTGGTTGTTCTGTCTTTTGATTACTCAAGACTCATGCAAGAGCTATAAAACCCTATAGTTAAAGGTAAAATGGGTAAGTTTGAAGGTTGGAACATACACTGTTTAATCCAGAGGAAGATTTTTGTTTGAAAGCATGTGTACCTGGAGAGTATAACAACATTGTAGCAACTCCTGATTCAAATATAATAAAAAATTAGGCTTAGTTTGTTTGCCAAGGGACTGGCAAAAGGTAAGCTTGGGGGAGTTGTTGATGGTGGATAACATCAATATTTATTAGAACTTTAGACATAAGAGGATACATGAATACACACTAGTCTAGGGTTTTAACTGACAATTTCCACGAGTTTTGCATATTCTATATTTTCAGGGACTTTTCTAGAAAAGCTTAAAAGAGGGATTAGAGTGCATATTAATCACAAAACTTATCCATCACAAGAAAGATCAACATCGGGACGTGGGAAGGATCTAGAAGACACCCGAAGCAACCGGGGGCCAGGAGGCCGCCAGACCGGCCCCACCATGGCGCCGGGCAGCGCCCCCCCATTAGGGTTTGGTGTCCCCCTTCTGGAAGCTTCCTCCACCGCCTCTTCTGATGCATCTCGGCCCTTGGTTAAGTCGGTTTGATCCTGCGGCGCACGCTCATCCCATCGGACTATAAATATAGGGGCAGACCCCCTAGAGGTGACAATCCATTATTCATCAAGGCCTCAAGCCATCAAGCATCAAGAAGCCTTCTAGTTCATCAAGAGCCCTCTAGTTCATAGTTCTAGTTAGTTAGATTAGAAGTAGAGATCTAGTTCTTCATCGGGATCTGGAGCCCCCGGCGTTTGTCTGGAGCGCAGGAGTTCAGTATAGTTCTAGTTCTTGCTTTCTTATTGTATTCATTATTCTAATTAGGGAGACATTATTCTTAATAGTTCATATGTTCTTAATTGCAATAGTCATTGTCTACTTTAACTATATGTCTAGAATAGTTGGTTTGATCTTATTGAATTCATGTAATTGCTCGTATAACGTTATCCAAGTGTACAATGGGTAGATGATGGACAATATGTAGATGTAGTGTCTAGATATCTTGTTTGTCTACGAGTGCACCCTGATGTGCCGGGACGTGTGGTAGTCCGCGTAGGTGACAGTTATGTTGGTTCCTCTATAGTCTACCCCCCCGTATGTAGGACAGCAGGGCACGGTCGTGAAGTTGGATGATGACTATGTTTCACATCCTTCCTAGATGATGCCCCTTTACATGTGATCATGATGTGGGATTTAACTTAACGATGATTACTAGATGTAGTTACACTAATTAGAGTTATTCATTGGCGTAGTAATGGAATTACCGTAGACAGTTATCTCCTTAGTTTATCCATTTGCTAACTATGACTATGACTAGGAAGTGCTCTGATGATTATCAATATAATTATGATACTTGATTATGCTTATCACCCGTATTTATCTATATTTATCTTGTGACCTCTGCCTGTTATGAGTAGAGTAGATGACATTGGTAATATCACTTATTCATTGTATATATTTCCTTATCAATATAATAGATTAGAATTTATAACAAGCTTTTCTAATGGTATAAATATAAATCGGCAACCTGGTAGAACTCCCTAGGTAAAATATAATTATGATACTTGATTATGCTTATCACCCGTATTTATCTATATTTATCTTGTGACCTCTGCTAGTTATGAGTAGAGTAGATGACATTGGTAATATCACTTATTCATTGTATATACTTCCTTATCAATATAATAGATTAGAGTTTATAACAAGCTTTTCCAATGGTATAAATATAAATCGATAACCTGGTAGAACTCCCTAGATAAAATGTTATAATGGTATAATTATCTGTCCGCCTGCAGAACCGATTTTAGTTTATATTTATATTTCTGTCTAGTCATATTGAATAATATATACACATAAACTTATATTTATTCCTTAGCATTATAATTAAGGATGACAACTTAATTCATGCTTAGGAATGCCAGTGATAAATAAGTGGCTAGTTGCTAATGACAACTTAATTTAATACCATGTGTTTCTAATCTCGTTAATTAGCAATGATGTTAGAAATACCAACAAGCATTTTTGGCGCCGTTGTTTGTGATAGGGTTTATCTCTATTTCTAGTAGCGACGTTAAAAGTGTCAACATCATCCTCATTTTTATTTTTTTCCTTAAAAAATAGTGCATCTAAAAATGAAAACAAAAAATCATCATGCATTCTTGTATTTAAATCTTGTAATACATTCTTACTAAAAAGGAAAACAACAATATTGTTTTTTCTTCTTTTGTGCATTTGAAAAGAAAAGAGTTTTGAACAAAATCTAATACATGAAAAAAGGGTTCACCAACATCCTTTACTTATGTTTATCACCACGTGCATACATGAATTCATGTTTATCTTATTTTTGAAAGTTTGCTCTAATTTGGGTGTGTTTACATAGGCCTATATAGTATACCCATAAGCTTTTCAAATTAAGCATGGAGCTTAGGTTGAAATAGCTTTCTTTAATCAAAATTTAACATGTTGTTAGATTTTGGTTAATGAATTTTGAGTACAACTCTCATAAACAAAAGAAATAATCTATTTTGGTGAGTGAGTAAGGAAGAGTTGAGAGGAGGTACGGGCGTGTCTGCCACCTCGTCTTGGATTCGATGTCTCTGGGTTGAGGAGCCGGAGTGTCGGGCGTGTCAACTCCCTCTCGGCATGTACCTCCACGCCTTGCTTAAGTAAAGTTTTATATAATAAAGTTGGATGAACAAATGAAAAAAATTTAAAAAATGACATAATATGCATTAAAAAATAAAAAAAATACACTTCTCAAATGTGAGTCATGGTTGAGTTTGATCAAATGGTGAGAAAATTTTTCTTAATTATCTTTCAATTATTGCATTCCACAGCATGTTTACTTTAAATAAGTCATGCATCCACTTCATTTGGTTTGAGTTTTTAATCCATAGCATGTTTAAATTTCATGCATATATACATGTCATTCGCATCTAAAAAATGAGTAATAAAATTCTCAAAGCATAACCATGATCACTCTTTTGTATCTCTATTTAAAAAAAATCTCTAATGCTTTCATGTTACCTTGGTCTACCTAGTATGATTAAGGTTTGGAGTATCTTCATACACCTTTTTAAGTTAAGCATGGAGCTTACTTTAAAAAAGTCTTTCTGAAACCAAATTAGATATGGTGTCTAGTTTGCTTTTTGAAATGAGAGGTGTGATAATCTTACTTCTAAAAGCTTTTTAAATTAAGCATCGTGCTTAGCTTAAAATGTTTTCCTAGATCAAGTTAGACATGGTGTCTAATTTGATTTTTGAATTAAAAAATGTTTTGGTAGACTTTGGTTATTTTGTTGGACTCACCCTTGCTGAAAGCTTTCAAATTTTAGTATGGGTAAGTCAAGAGATTCTTTCATAATAGAAATAACAAGGCATATTTTGAGCTTTAAAGAACTTTGCACAAAAGATACAATTCTTTCATTATAGGCATAATAAATGAACAGCTTTTATCAACACTGTCTTTTCTTGCAAGTTGCTTTTGCCTTGAACCATGATAGAGTGCAGCTAAAAAATAAAAAAGGGTTGAGGACATGAGAGCTGCATAAAAGAAAAAACATCTTGATGTTTGTCGGTGGTGAGAACATATTCGAATTCAAACTCTACACACTTGACTTTTACACCAAAGTCCAAGTGTGAGGGAAGACAATGGCGAATCTCAAAGCATAAGGTCATCATGGCAAAAAAGAGAGATATTGAAAAAAAGGTAAACATGGATGGAAAGAGTGGTCAAAAAATAAATAAAAGAATTGAGAAAGAATAGGCCAATCCCATATGGAGAAGAAATAAATTAGTGGGCTGGTGAACTTGAGTAGAGCCATCATAAAAACTGCAGCAACAACTCGACATCTCATCCTTAAAAGCTGCCAGCATTTTCACTTAGGTATGCAAAGGTAATGTTCACCAACTGTTTTACTCATATTTATTTCCATAAAAATGTAAAAATGCATGCTTTCCATGCTTATATAAGTATATACTCTAGTTTAGGTGTACTCGTATACTGATCATATACAGTGCATCTATAGGCCTTTGTAAATTAAGCATAATGCTTAAATTAATATGGCCTTCTTTAATCAAAGATTTGACATGGTGTTAAAATTTTGGTTAATGAACATGAGTAGCTACTTATATAAATAAGGAAGGTGATCTATCTCGACTCATGTATTTGTATGACTAACCACTTTCTAGACATTAGTCTGTATTAGGACCATTGATCCCGTAGGATATTTATTTATTCTTTATTTTTTTATTCTTTATGCTTCATTCATTTTCCCCACTTGAGAGGCATTTTACTGTGTGTGTCCACTATCATGAAAAATGTACTGTTTATCCTTGTTATAAACATTGGTTTACCTTTCATACAAAGTATAGTATTCATGATTATGGTTTCATACTAAAATCTACACTAGCCTTCCTTTGGGAAAATATAAATACAACACCTAGGATTTCTCCAGGTTGAAATACTACAACGGTAATTCTATGCGCTTGCGGATTAATATCCAAAACTACAAAGATTTACCGGATCACCGTTACCTCTTTACTGTAGTTGGGAATATAGTTTTAGTACTAGTGTTAAGGAATGCTGAAAGTGCACCGTATAGCATCTCCAAGGCACTAGCCGCTAAGGCTATAGTCCTAATGTTATTAGGGATATAACTCTCTTGACAGAGGTAAGAATAGTCTTGGTATGCCACGGTGCCCGTGCTAGGCTATTCTGAAACTATCATCAGAGGTGTATCACTAGTAGCGATAAAGGGAATAACCGGTGAGGTGTGTGCCCCATGCCATGGCTGATCTTGTGATATAGTAGCTGAGGTACACCACCTCAAGCATTTCTTACTCATTACCGGGAATAGACTTACCTCTATTCTCAGTAATAATGTTAAAAAATATCAACAGCATTTCTAGCGTTATCACTAGGGGTCAAACCTAGTGATGCGCTAAGAAATGCCAACAACAACATCGAGAATCTGGCGGCATTCTAGAGGACGAATTGGTGATCTACCGTTTCTTCTTACGCCACTCCACCTACAGATGTACACCACCGGTCTGACCCAATGGATAATAAATGATGGGTTCTTTGCGAAGGTAAATCGGTAGTTATCTCATATTCAATTTCGTAATGCACTTCATTTTTATTTTTTCCTTAAAAATAGTGCATCTAAAAATGAAAACAAAAAATCATCATGCATTCTCGTATTTAAATCTTGTAATACATTCTTACTAAAAGAAAAAAAATATTGTTTTTTCTTCTTTCGTGCATTTGAAAAGAAAAGAGTTTTGAACAAAATCTAATACATGAAAAAAAGGGTTCACCAACATCCTTTACTTAAGTTTATCTCCACGTGCATACATGAATTCATGTTTCTCTTATTTTTGAAAGTTTGCTCTAATTTGCAAGTGTTTACATAGGCCTATATAGTATACCCATAAGCTTTTCAAATTAAGCATGGAGCTTAGGTTGAAATAGCTTTCTTTAATCAAAATTTAACATGGTGTTAGATTTTGGTTAATGAATTTTGAGTACAACACTCATAAACAAAAGAAATAATCTATTTTGGTGAGTGAGTGAGGAAGAGTTGAGAGGAGGTACGGGCGTGTCTGCCACCTCTCGTCTTGGATTTGATGTCTCCGGGTTGAGGAGACGGAGTGTCGGGCGTGTCAGCTCCCTCTCGGCATGTACCACCACGCCTTGCTTAAGTAAAGTTTTATATAATAAAGTTGGATGAACAAATGAAAAAAATTTTAAAAAATGACATAATATGCATTTAAAAAAATAAAAAAACTACGCTTCTCAAATGTGAGTCATGGTTGAGTTTGATCAAATGGTGAGAAATTTTTTCTCAATTATCTTTCAATTATTGCATTCCACAGCACGTTTACTTTAAATAAGTCATGCATCCACTTCATTTGGTTTGAGTTTTTAATCCACAACATGTTTAAATTTCATGCATATATACATGTCGTTCGCATCTAAAAATGAGTAATAAAATTCTCAGCGTAGCCATATGAAACATCCTCGATTTTTCCACGAAGGGAAAATCCATAGAATGAGTTATAATGTGATAAAACCACAAAGTGATCCCATCACATTATCATATATCATAGATATCACAGTCATACATCGTAAGATTTCAAGTTTATAAGATATTACATCACATGAGAACATGCCTATTTACGTAGTAATTCTAGCGGAAGTATATCTAGTCGTCATCAGAGTTGGCGGAAACAGTCGTTGAGTGAAGGCTCCTCCTTCACGGGCATCATCAGAGTAGAGTGTCAGCGGCATAGATTCCATCTTCTTGAACCAAACTTGAGCGTAGGCACGAGACCTCCTAATCCTTCACTATTCGACATCTCTAAGAAGCAGTAAAACTGCACACCGCCAATGTGTGCAGGCCATGGTTAGCATCGATGAGCTTTAGTGGAAAGATAAAACAAGGGATCTGGCGATCCTAATATTTGGCTGTGGTTTGCAACCTTAGCGCATGCAAAATAGTAACAAGTAGTAATATAATAGTTCATCAAGTTTTAACACATTTCCAACCACACACACCCACACATCCATCCTTCACCCATCACTACTACAGGACAGGCCTTTGGTCACTTAGCAAAAATGAATATTAGCTCCCGCAAACATTGCGCCCGGGACTAAAAACACCTTTAGCCCCGGTTAGGAACACCAACCGGGACTAAAAGTCCCCTGCCCAACGGCTACATTGTCTGATATACGCAGTGGGGACTTTTAGTCCCGGTTGGTAACACCAACCGGGACTAAAGGCTAATCTTTAGTCCTGGTTGGTGTCCCCAACCGGGACTAAAGGTATTGTCCCGGTGGGTGACTCCAGCCGGGACTAAAGATTGGCCTTTAGTCCCGGTTAGTGTTAAAGACCGGGATTAAATCCTCCCCCCCCCATATTTGAATCCTTCTTCCTCCTCTGGCCGAGCCCGAGCTCACCATTATTCTTTGTTCTTCATGTGTTCTTGCTTGGTTCTTGCTCACATCTCCGGCCATTGATTCATTTCGTCACTTCTACGCCGTCATTTTCTTGTTTAGAGGTTACTAACTTCATCTTCTCAAGTTTTAGCAAAGAAATATCTCATTTTGTGGTGTTATGCATGTGTTTTTTTTTTTTTTTTGATTTCCATATTATTTTAAACTCCAATCACTTCATCGTTTGAATATGAGATGTAGATAACTACAATTAAGACTCTAAAAATTAGTATACACCATTTATTACTATTATGTCTACCATATTTTATGGTTTAGTTAGAAAATACTAAATTTATGGTTTTTTATTATAATTAGGTTTTTAAAAAATTAACATTTGATAATACTTTAGTTTATAATTTGTGATCTAGTTAATTAGTTAATTATAACTAAGTATAAATAATACATTTGAAGGATTATTTAATTATAACTAAGTATGAATATAAAATTTGTTTAGGAAAAATAAGAATGGAGAATTTTAGGTTATGTGTTAGTTAGTTACTTATAATACTTTATTTTGCAATTTGTGATCGGGTTTATTAGTTAATTTAAACTAGTATGCATGCCACATTTCATGATTAGTTAGAAAAATAAATAACTTTGGTGTTTTTTTTAGTTTTGCTTGTTTAGAAAAAATAGAAATAGAGAATTTTAGGTTATTTGTTACTTTCATTTCTTTATAAAAAATTAGAAACTTATCATACATTAATTTGTAATTTGTGACCGGGTTAATTAGTTAATTATAACTAGTATGCCTACCAAATTTCTTGATTATTTAGAGAAATAGAGAACTTTGGTGTTTTTTAATTTTGCTTGTTTAGAAAAATTAGAAATAGAGAATTTTAGGTTATTTATTACTTTCATTTCTTTATAAAAAATTAGAAACTTATCATACATTAATTTGTAATTTGTGACCGGGTTAATTAGTTAATTATAACTAGTATGCCTACCATATTTTATGATTAGTTAGAGAAATAGAGAACTTTGGTGTTTTTTTAATTTTGCTTGTTGACAAAAATTAGAAATAGAGAATTTTAGGTTATTTGTTACTTTCATTTCTGTAGTAAAAATTAGGAACTTATAATACTTTATGTTGCAATGCAGACAATGACACGTCATTGGATGTACAATACCGATTGCCGCTCCAAAGAATTCATTGATGGTATGCATTATTTCTTAAGAGTGGCCGAGGAAAACAAGCGGGATGGATTCATACGTTGCCCATGTGCCTTGTGTCAGAATTTGAAGGAATATTCTAGCTCTAGAAATATTCACTCACATTTGTTGAAGTCGGGTTTCATGCCAAACTATATTTGTTGGACCAAGCATGGAGAAACCGGGATAATGATGGAAGAATGTGAAGAAGAACAAGAACAACTGGAGCCTAACGACATTATTGCTTAATTCGGTGGCTTCGATGATACAGCAATGGGAGAAGCTGAAGAAGAGGGAGGTGCAGAAGGCACACCTGCTGAAGATGATGCTCTTGGTGATGCCATTCGTGATGCACAGAAAGAATGCGAAAGTGAAAAAGAGAAGGCAAAGTTTGACCGCATGCTAGAAGATCACAAGAAATTACTATACCCATCCGCCCAAGATGGGCAAAAAAAATTGGGTACAACACTGGAGTTGTTGAAATGGAAGGCACAGAATGGTGTATCCGATAAGGCATTTGGACAATTACTGAAGATCCAAAAAAAGATGCTTCCGAACCCTAATGAATTGCCCACCACTACGTACGAAGCAAAACAGGTCGTCTGTCCTTTGGGATTAGAAATCCAGAAGATACATGCATGTCCTAACGACTGCATCCTGTACCGTGGCAAGGACTACGAGAATTTAGATGAATGCCCCATATGTAAAGCATCACGGTATAAGATCAGGCGAGATGACCCTGGCGATGTTGAGGGGGAAGAACGTCCCAGGAAGAAAATCCCTGCAAAGGTTATGTGGTATGCTCCTATAATACCACGTCTGAAACGTCTTTTCAGAAACAAGGACCATGCAAAGTTGTTGCGGTGGCACAAAGAAGACCGTAAGGTAGACAACATGTTGAGACACCCTGCTGATGGGTCCCAGTGGAGAGCAATAGACAGGGAATTTCCAGAGTTTGCAAAAGACGCAAGAAACTTGAGGTTCGCTTTAAGTACGGACGGTATGAATCCTTTTGGTGAGCAGAAGCAAAGAGTCATAGCACTTGGCTTGTTACACTATGTATCTACAACCTTCCTCCATAGTTATGCATGAAGCGAAAGTTCATTATGATGCCGGTGCTCATCCAAGGCCCGAAGCAACCGGGCAATGACATTGATGTCTATCTAAGGCCATTAATTGAAGAACTCCTACTTTTATGGAGCGAAACAGTGTTCATGTGTGGGATGAGTACAAACAGAACACTTCGACCTGCGAGCACCGTTGTTTGTGACAATCAATGATTGGCCTGCTCTAAGTAATCTTTCAGGGGCAGTCAAACAAGGGATATAATGCATGCACACACTGTTTTGATGACCTTGATAGTATATATTTGAAAAAAATACGTAAAAGGTCGTGTACCTTGGGTATCGTCGATTTCTTTCTATGAATCACTTTCGGTTAGAAAGAAAGGCAAGCATTTTAAAGGTAAGGCAGACCATCGATGCAAGCCTCGCAACAGAACTGGAGAAGATGTATTTGAGATGGTTAAGGATATGAAAGTAGTTTTTGGTAAGGGACAGGGCAGCCAACCAGTTCCAAAAGATGCAAATGGGTCATGCACCCATGTGGAAGAAGAAGTCAATATTTTGGGAGCTACCCTATTGGCAAGTCCTAGAGGTCCGTAAATCGATCGACGTCATGCACCGACAAAGAATCTTTTTGTGTGAACCTCCTAGGATTCATGGGTGTGTATGGGAAACCTAAGGATTTACTTGAAGCACGACAAGACTTGCAAATAAGCATGGAAGAGCGAGACAACCCGCATCCGGAGAAGACAGATGATGGACGCCAATATTTAAGACCTGCTAGCTACACTCTTAGCAATGAAGAGAAAGAAATCATGTTTGAATGCTTAAGTAGTATCAAGGTCCCATCTGGATTCTCCTCTAATATAAAAGGTATAATAAATGTGCCCGAGAAGAAATTTCTGAACTTAAAGTTGCATGACTGCCATGTGCTTATGACGTAATTGCTTCCAGTTGCATTAAGAGGAATTCTACCTCCACATGTACGTCCCGGCCACCGTTAAGCTATGTGCATTCCTCAATGCAATTTCTCGAAAGGCAATCAATCCACTTTGGAACTTGCTTTGCTCTACGAATGATGTGGTTCAATGTCTTGTCGCCTTTGAGTTAGTGTTCCCTCCATCCTTCTTTGATATCATGACACACCTCCTAGTTCATCCGGTTAAGGAGATCAATATTCTTGGTCCCGTGTTCCTACATAATATGTTTCCCTTCGAGAGGTTTATGGGAGTCCTGAAGAAATATGTTCACCAGGCGTGCTCGGCCGAGAAGGAAGCATCGCAGAGGCCTATGGGACAGAGGAGGTCATTAAGTTCTGTGTTGAATTCATTCCCCGAACTTGACCCAATTGGTGTTCCCCGAATCACGACACGAGGGGAGACCGACGAAAAGGGAACAATAGGAAAGAAAACATACATCGGGCACGGGGGCGATTATTTCAATAAAGCACACTACACTTGTTATTCAAAACTCATCCGTGGTGGAGCCGTATGTCACGAAACACAAGGACTTTCTACGATCCCAGTTCCCAGAGAAGAATGAAGCTTGGCTTATGCGTCAGCACATGGACACTTTCAGTGATTGGTTACGAAAAGAATGTCAGGGTAATGACCAGATTGATGAGCAATTATATTTGTTGGCTAGGCAACCATCATGGCACATCCTCACGTACAAAGGGTACGAGATAAATGGAAATACATTTTACACCCTAGGCCAAGATAAAAAAAGCACGAACCAAAACAGTGGGGTTCGCGTAGACGCCACTGACCCGAATGGAAACAGACAAACATATTATGGCTGCATAAAGGAGATTTGGGAACTAGACTACGCACCTAATTTTAAAGTCCCTTTGTTCCGGTGCCAATGGGTCAAGAATACCGGAGGCGGGGTAATAGTTGACAAAGACTATGGAATGACAACAGTGGACCTCAATAATATTGGTTACAAAGGTGAACCATTCGTCCTTGCTGCTGATGTGAATCAGGTGTTCTATGTGAAAGACATGTCTACAAAACAGAAGAGAGGGAAAAATGACAACAAATCAACGAATGAACCAAAACGCCATATAGTTCTCTCAGGGAAAAGAAACATTGTGGGAATTGAGGACAAGTCAGATATTTCAGAAGATTATGAAAGGGATGACCGAATCACGCCTTTTAATGTGACCAAAGATCCGAGCATCATGATAAATGCTGAGGACACTCCATGGTTACGTCAAGATCATGACCAAGGAACATACGTCAAAAAGAAGATCACTACTGTGCCCACCTAATAAATAGAGTGTATTAGAGTATGTGTATGTGACACTTGTAACTTCAGATGTTTGTATTAGTTTTTTTATTTTATATCATTTCAAATAATGAAATGACTTGAAGTATTTGTTGCTAAGCATGTGCACAGTAAGAACTTATGAGAGACCAATTTGGCATTGGAAAAAGTAATGCAAAAACAAATTTTCTATTGAAAAGATTTTATGTTCCCAATTTTCCAAATAAGTAACTACACAAAATAAAATAGAACTGTTATTTTTTAAGATATTAATACCCATTCTTTTATGTACTATGCAATTAACAAAAATAATCTATTTAGAAATAGCATAGATAAACCAAAATAATATAATGTAAACAGCCGGGTTGAAAAAATAATTCAATTTAATGGTGAATATCACGTATACCACGATTTTGGAGATAAATAGTGATACATGAACAAAATTTACGTTAAAATAATGCAAAAACAAATTTTCTATTGAATACAACTATTTTAAAGTATTTTAAATAAGTCAAACATTTTTGCATTAACAAAATACTAATTATTTTTAATATTTATGTTTGCTATTATAAGGGATGAAAAAGATTTTATGTTCCCAATTTTCCAAATAAGTAACTAAACAAAATAAAATAGAACTCTTATTTTTTTAAGAAATTAATAACCATTCTTTTATTTACTATGCAATTAACAAAAAATAATCTATTTAGAAATAACATAGATAAATAAAAATAATACATGTAAACTGCCGGGGGGACCCTTTAGTCCCGGTTGGTAATACCAACCGGGACTAAAAAACAACTAGTCCCGGGCTGTGGTACGCACCGGGACTAAAGGGTTTACCTTTAGTCCCGGTGCGTACCACCGCCGGGACTAAAGGACTTTTAGTCCCGATGCTCACCACCAATCGGGACTAAAAGTCCCCCCCAGGTATTAAAGGGGGGGGTCGTCTTCCTCCTCCGATCCACACCCCCCGCACGCACGTAGCCCTAGCCGCCGCCCGTCTCCCCCCGCCGCCGTGTCTCGGGCCGCCGTCTCTGCGCCGCCGTCTCCTTCAACTCCGGCCCGAGGCCTGCCGTCCCTCTCCTCCCCGAGCCGCCGCCGCCAGAGGGTCCTCCTCCTCCTCCCCCAGCACCCCGAGCCACTAGCGCCCGGCCCGCCGCGCGCCCGCCTCCTCGTCCTTCTCGGCCGTCCTCGCCCGGCCCTCCCCCGCAGCCGCCGCCGCCTCCTTGATTTCCGGCCAGATCGAGGCCCGCCGCCTCCTCCCGAGCCACCCCAGCGCCGCCCCGGCCTCCCAGCGCGCGCCGCTGCCTTCTTCTCCGGCCCCGCTGCGGGGAGCCGCGCGCGAGGAGTACACAAGCGCGCCTTCTTCTCCGGCCACCGCGTGCCAGCAGGGGTGCCGCGCGCTTCTTCTTCTCCGGCCGGGAGCACGCCCGGCCTTCTTCTTCGGCCACTGCAGCGGGGAACACGCCGGCCGCCGTTCTTTCTCTCCGGCGAGCGCGGCGGGGAGCACATGCCAGCGGGGAGCGGCAGCGAGGGAGCACACACGCCGTCAAAAGGGTGGCGCCGCGCGCGCAACTGCTGTATGCATGTGTTGTGTGTTGCGTCTCTGTTCGATGGCCATCGAGCCACGGAATGCGTGTATGTGTGTTGTGGTGGCCGGCCATCGAGCCGCGGAATGCTCAGTGTATGTGTGTTGTGGTGGCCGGCCATCGAGCCCGAGCCGAGAGCATCTCCATGCAGGACTTGGCGGAATGCAACCACGCGATGAACGTTAAACGTGGGCAAATCAAAACTATTCGTTTTATTTGAAACCCTAACGACGTCCTAGTAACGACCTAGCGACGACTTAGCGACGACCGGACGAACAAGACACGGCGACCTAGCGGCGACTAAGCGACTTAGCGACTTATCGACTTAGCGACTTAGCGGCGACCTAGCGACGACCGGACGAATAAGACACGATGACCTAGCGACGACTTAGCGACGACCTAGTGACGACCGGACGAACAAGACACGATGACCTAGCGGCGACTTAGCGACTTAGCGAGTTAGCGGCGCCCGGACGAACAAGACACAACGACCAAACTCCTACTTAGCGACTTAGCGGCGACCTAGCAATGACCGGACGAACAAGACACGACGACCTGGCGACTTTATTAATAGAATGGCTTTATTATGTAACTTTATGTCAAGTAACTTTATTAATGGTACTTTTAATTAACTTTATTAACCTCCTCATGTAATATGTAAGGTTTTGTAACATTGTAATATTTTAATAGAATGGCAAGTAACTTCATTAATAATAGTAATATCATGTGACTTTATTATGTAACTTTATGTCATGTAACTTTATTAATGGTACTTTTAATTAATTTTACTAACCTCCTCATGTAATATCTAAGGTTTTGTAACATTGTAATATTTTAATAGAATGGCAAGTAACTTCATTAATAATAGTAATGTCATGTGACTTTATTATGTAACTTTATGTCATGTAACTTTATTAATGGTACTTTTAATTAACTTTACTAACCTCCTCATGTAATATCTAAGGTTTTGTAACATTGTAATATTTTAATAGAATGGCAAGTAACTTTATTAATAATAGTAATATCATGTGACTTTATTATGTAACTTTATGTCAAGTAACTTTATTAATGGTACTTTTAATTAACTTTATTAACCTCCTCCCATATATTTTCCTTTTTCTTGTGGCGCTACATGACAAATTGAATTCTAACATCTTTAAATTAACAACTTTTGCAGAAATGGCTGATCCGAATGATAACATGGATGAGGCAATGATGGACCTAATCAACAAATGCGGCAATCAAAATCCCCAAGTCCAAGGTGATGACAATGAACAAATAGATGATGGGAGTCGATTACTTCGCCGATTATGAAGAACTTGTGGGAGACAATCCTGATGAGGTCTATCTATAATCTAGTATATATGTATATACATAAAATTAAAAAAGAATGGCTTTTGTATTAATATATTTATACTTGTTTGTGTAGCCCTCTGGATCGGCGACGACTTCCGGAGTAGTAGAAAAGTGCGAGGCCCGAAGAAGCCATTGGAGGGTCGGTACATTCTGTCGGAATTCGACGAGGGTACAGGCCAAGTACTTGGGGAACATTCAAAGACATTTGTTGCGCACTATGGATACCTTGTAAGGGACAGGCTCCTGATCAGTGCTCGAGAATGGAGGCAACGGAAAGATGACTCTACTATTAGTTATGTCTCGGATCGTGACAAGGAATTGCTATGGCTAGATATCCTTCAACATTTCACGCTCGATACACAGGATGAAGCTTTGAAGGAGAAGGTTCAAATCTAGGCTATGCAGAAGATGGCCAAATAATTTTAGGCTTGGAAGAAGAAACTCCACAAGACTTTTGTTGCACATAACCGGACACCGGATTTCACCAACAAGGCCTACGTCAAGTTGAGGCCTTTTTGGGATGAGTTCATACAGTTTAAGAACTCAGATGAGGGTCAGGCACGGATGCTCCGTAATCAGGAAAATGCTAGACACAAGCAATACCACCATCACTTGGGTTCAGGTGGCTACCGGACTGCTATTCCTAAGTGGTAGAAGCTGGAACAGGAGATTATTGACAAGGGGATGGAACCAGAATCACTGCACTGGCCTGAGCGCGCCAAGTATTGGTTCTTCGGTCATGGGGGAACCCTGGACCTAGAGACCGGAAAGGTAGTGTACGGCGAGAAGCTGCAGAGAGTGGGACAGAGAATGGCCTATGCCAAGGATTAGTTGAAAGTGGCGCCTGGCAGCCAAATAGAGAGAAGGATGAGCTGACATACGCCCTGGAGACTGCTGAACACGGTGGGCGAACAAGAGGCTATGGGGAGATATCGTGGGAGCATGGATTCCCTAAAGATAGACCCACTTATAGAAGCCGCCAAAGAAAGAAGGAAGAGGAGGCAGAGCGGTTGCGTAGGTTGGAGGCAATAGTGATAGAGTCACGCGAAGCGGCTCGTGAAGCGATAGCGCGAGAGAAAGCGCTAGAAGATAGAATGAACGAGGAAATCAAAAGGCAAGTGCAGGAAGTAGTAAGTTCTATACAAAGGCAAACTGCATCAGAGCCAGGAGTCAACATTAGCCCCCCCGGTCAGTTGAAAAGCAGTTGCGCTTCCACGGAGGTGCCAACTATTCAAGACGACGAGGGGCTGCGCTTTCCGGTGGATGACGTCACTGAAGCTAAGACAACATGTGAGCTACATATTCCACAGGGTGCTGCCACAGTCATGGTTGCTATCAGTGTTGTAACTCCTATCGACCCTACGAAGACACCAAGAATCCATAGGGCGATAGTTCCAGCTGGCTATGCTAGTGTCTCGGTGGATAGAGTTGTCAAAGGCTTCAAAAATGTGCAGCTTGAGATAGAAGGAGGTGATGGAGAGAAGACTCTAGGACAAGCAGAGAAGGCTTTCATTTGTTGGCGCAAGCGCTACATCATTATTCCTGGGGCATCACCTAGTAGTCTACCACCACCTCCTCGTCATGAACCTAACCCTAGGTGCGGATGAAACTTGACGATACATTTATTCACTAACTTTATTTTGCATTCCCTTAGTTAGCGGTTTACTCATATACCTCTTTGGTTTCACAGGTGGTCACCAACATGTCATAGTGCTGCGGGTGATGACGAGGTAGTGCAAGACACGGCTACATCGCCTCGGGCTCAAACGCCGCCTCCTCGGGCTCCAACGCCGCCACCTCGGGCGCCAACGCCGCCACCTCGGGCTCCAACGCCGCCACCTCGGGCTCCAACTCCGCCACCTCGGGCTCCAACGCCGCCTCCTCGGGCTCAAACGCCGCCTCCTCGGGCTCCAATACCGACACCGGCTGCCCCTTCGCCTTCACGTCGGGCTCCAACCCCCCACCGCCGCCCCCCATCGCCTCCACACGTGGCTCCGGCTGTAACAGAACCGACCAATTTATAAAAGCATAAGTGAAAAATCACTCACTAAACAAGCAATTTTCACACTTAAGCCGTTATAAACCCGGTAGTCCGGAAATCTCGAAGGATTTCAAACCAAACATCATCAACCAAGATCGTACAAGTTTAGCGTCACCATTCGCACATTACAACATTTCACAAGTAGTTCGTTAATCATCAGAGTGCGGAAATAAAGTTATTACAAAACAAGTTCTTCAAATCCGAGTAGCGAAAGCAAGTAGTTTCGAAAGCTCAACCCAACTCACATATTTTTAGAGATTAATACAGTTCCAGTCCAGAGTCTATCCATCAAAAGCAGTTGGGGAGAATATTAAAGATTAACCTTGCCCAAGGTCTTCTAGTCCACTGGGAAAAGACAGGTAGCACAGTACCCGTGGAAGGTATATCCGTCTGCACAAACAACAAGCGGGAAAAACCTTGAGTACGAGAAGGTACTCAGCTAGACTTACCCGACGGACTTAAAATAAAAGACTCCAAGGAGTATGACAGGCTTTATCAGGAGAAATAGCTTGACTCTTTTGCATAAAAGCGGTAGTAACATTTAAAGTGATAGCTCAGCTTAACCATTCCTATTTATGCTAAGTGAGGACCTATACTATGCATCATTATAGTATATTAGTCATGATTAAGCAAGCAAGTAGTAACCATAATCATAAACATTAGCTTAACCCATCATCATCATTAACCACATTCCATAATCATTACTATGATGGTGCAGCTCAAGTTAAGTGTTCACTGTCCAGGAACGATGGCGATTCGAATCGATTACTACAGAGCTCAAGGGGTATTCCTCACACAAACCACGCTCACGAGCCAAGTGAGCTACAGGTCACCGTGGCACATATCCGGGATGAAAACGCGGTTTCGAGCGGAACCACCGTACCCAGGGGCTGCCCGACTGCATTAGCCAGCCTAGCTGGACCTGAGACTTACTCTTCGTGCCCCCGTGGTCCCCCATCCATCTCCAATACGGTGCGAACGGATCGAGAGCCGGTCTGGATAGTGTTAGGCTTCACGGTCGGAACGACTTATCCGGCCCGCCTAAGTGTGAGGCATGCGTTCAACATGACTGCGGTACATCAACAAGATGCGGTCCTTAATCGACACGCACGGAATCACTATGGTCCAACGACCCCACAAGACTCCGTCCGGTCTCCAATTATCTCTACCATAACCATCAACCAGATGATATCAACATAAGCTTTTCCATCAATCAAGTAACCACCTATACTTGCGGATGACAGGAAATCACCCGACTTCTACCGTCTAAGCAAGCTAAGTAGTTTACTCGCCCTAGACCAGCAGGGTGTATCAAGGTAGGATAATTCAATGGTAAAGCGAGGATATAATGCATCAACAGTTTCACACAACTCCTATAATTAATGCAACAATCATAAAGCATAATTAGACTGTTAGAAAGCATAGGTAAGTAGATGCTCCGGTGCTTGCCTTGTTCAAAGTCAGCTGCGCGGTGATCTAGGCACTCGGGCAGGTCTTCCTCGTCTCCTCCTGCTGGGACCTCCTGTTGGAACTCCTCCTGAGGGTTCTCCTCGAACTCCAAAGTCTGGGGGTCCTCCTGCGAACCCGTATGATGCGATGCACGGTATAAACATAAAGAATGCATAGGTGCGATGCTTATGAATGAAGATGACTAACAAGTTATTTGACGAGTAGGTGCATATCTCCTCTCTAGTATACACTACTTCACTTTTTACTGAGTATGTGCATATCTCTTCTCTAATCACTTAGAGAAGTGTATAAAAAAGAGAGGTGTGTATAAGCACACACACACTCACAACACATGAATAAAAGAGAAGTAACACTATTTATAGCTAAATATCACATTTTAGTTATGGTGCTGCATAACATGACCAGCAAGCAAAACATAATTAAAAGTGCTCAAAAAGCAATATATAACTTATTAAAACAATTAATCCAAAGCCTTATCATTTCATGTGAAACAATAGGCTTGAACTGTGACCTCTGTCTAAACAGTCCAGAAAATTCTACAAAAATTATAGGAGCTACATTCTGCTAACACAGAGCCATGATAAAATTTTCATCACATTTTATCAAGTACAACAGCCTACACAAAAAAGATAAAGCAGCAGGACAGAAAAGCACTTTTAACTACCTTGCACTGAAAAAAGGGTTAAACAACATATTTCATATTTTTATCTAGAACTTCTTAGCACAAGAGCAGTCATCAAAAATTATCAGGTCATAACTCCCTATAATTTATTTATTAAAAATCATTCAAGAATCAGCCCAAATTGAATTTAAATCATATTCCAATATTTTTATACAGGAACTCCATGATACCTATTTTTTCCAAAAACTACATCACACAACAAGTCTAACAAAATAAGAATCATATTTTTCAGAGCAATCTACAAATTACTATGCATTTAACCAGATTTCAGCCTTTTAAGCAAATAAATAAAACTATACAGGAAAGTGTCACAAAAATTGCATCTCATATTTTTCTTAGATAGATCTATCTACCAGGAACCTAACAAAACAAACCTCACTCAATTTGGATCACATTTGCACCAGCTATGAAATTAAAACCATTAAAAACGAAATCTAGAAATTCTTTTTAAAGAAAAACCGAAACCCTAGCCGGTCCATGGACTCGGTCCAGTGGACCAGAGCCACAAACGGCCGGGCCCATGCGGTCCATGGCCCCACTGGCCAGTCGGCCGGCCGAGGGTGCACCGGGCGGCGAGAGCTCGCCCACCGGTGAGCTCCCCGCCAACCGAGTGGCGCCGCCGTCTTTATCGTGACGGCGCGCCGCGGTGGCGATGGTCGACGCGAGCGGCGCGGCACTATAGCAACGGCGGCGAGGGTGGCGGCGGTACGGCGGCTCGGCACGGCCACCTGGCGGCCGTCTCCGGCGCCTTCGGTGGCCCCGGTGAGGAGCGCACCACGCGCCAAGCAAGTGCAAGGCCGAGCCGAGCCCTAGGGTTGGGGTGGCGGATTAGGCGGTGGAAGCGGTCTGGCCAGCGTGCATGGCGCACGGTGGCGAGGAAGCTCCGGTGAGCTACGCCGTGGTGGCTGCTGGCGCTCGCATTGGCTCGTTGAGCTTGCGGGCAGGCGGCGCAAGTCTGGGGTTTCCTCTGCGCGCGAATGGCGAGCATGACGGCGATGGAGGGTGGCGGGACGGCGTGGCGCGCTCGGTGAGCTCGGCCCCGGTCGGCCGCGAGGAAGATGACCGGCATTGGTCCTTACCAGTGCAATGTGGCGACGGTTGGTGGTGCTAAAGGGTGGAGCAAGGCGAGGCGGGCGGTTTGCGGCTTCCGGCGCGGTCGGAGGTGGCTCGGGGGTGGCGGAACACGCCGGTGACGGCGAGCGGCGCGGCGGCTCGGTGGCGGCGCGTGCGTGCGCGGCGAGCGAGGGAGCGATGAGTGAGCGAAGTGGAGGCGCGAGGGGCGTTCCACCGGGCAAGCCGGCGTGTAGCGGCCGGGTGTGGGGCCCCGGCGGGCATCGACGGCCACGCGCGGCGGCGGCGCGGCGGCGGCACGTGGCGACCGGCGCCGACGCCGGTCGGCCACGACGCCGCGGCAGCGGACGTGGGCGCGAACGCGGGCCGTGGCCGTGGGCCGAAAGCGGCCCGGCCGTTCGCTGGCCGAGTTTTTCTTTCTTTTTTTTTTTGAAATTTGAATCAACCAAAAAGCACTTGTTTGGTAAATTTAAAAGCGTTTTCAAGGAAAGTGCCCAAAATAAAAGTTATAGAGAATTTAAAACTGAGCAACTTTTATTTTGGGGTCAACTCAAAATTCCCAATATAATTTGAATTACAAATTCATTTTGAATTTAAGGCATAAAAGGAAATTTTCTAATTTATTTTCTTTTTTGCTCCAAAATTCACCAAATCTTTTGCAATAAATTTTGTCAAATCATTTCAAATTGCTGGACAAGTGGATCCAAACTTGACAAAGTTATTTGAAGGGCAATTAATTAACCAAATTAAACAAGCATAATTTAAATGCAAAACACATAAAATGACAATGCAAACTAGGGTTTATGCTTGATGATGCTTATGCCATGATTAATGATGATCAAGTTAATTAATTTGGTGCCTAATGCATGCTTAACACTTGAGGTGTTACACCAGCGCCAAAACCGGTGGACCCACCATTGAAGAAGAGGCCGGCCACACAATCAAAAGTGTCGGCCACCCCGCCGCCAAAGAAGAAAGCCTCCGAAAAGAAACAACCTATCATTCCTAAGAAGCTGTCCTATGAGAAGACTGCTGCAGAAGTAGAGGCTTCGGTAAAGTCAGATGTGGACAGTTTCTTCAAGAAACTTAAGGATGAAAGAGAATCCAAGCGAAACCCTAAGAAGCCATACCTCTTACTACGGCCAGAAAATCTACGGCAAAGGGTTTAGGCTCAACACAAAAAGAGGCGTCAAGCTCAGAAAGAATCATCATCTTTATCGGACTATGATCGCACTCTAAGCAAATCCATAGAAGAAGGGAATAAGAAAGAGAAAAGAGCACACAAGGGTGTAGCACAGCTCGGGGAACAATCAAAGCAATCGGTGCCCCCGCTAGTCATTGGGAATGAATATGGTTCAAACATCGACGTGCTAGACCAACGATATACCTCCGATTTGAACTATGAGGATCTTGATAATTTTTTTTGCGGACACTGATCTTAGCTTAGCCCAAATGATAGCTGGGGCAGCAATTGAAAGTGCTCCAGAAACTGATCATTGGCAGAAGACATATGAATATGGCAAGAGTCTATTCAACCCTGCGGCCCTCAGCAAACTTGGCACGCAAATGTACTTGCTAAACCAGTGGTACCTCGCGCGTGTGGCGAGAAGAGCGAGATGACTATATTTGCGTTCGAATTAGAAACCATCATTACGTCTGTGGTGATGATGTTATTTATGTTCAATTTAATGAGCTACACCAGATATGCCACATGGACGCTCTGGACAAAGCTCTAATCAGCTGCTTCGTCTGTAAGTGATTCTTTCTTTTAATAATGTCACTTGTAACTTATCATGTATATGTATAATTAATTGCGAAACCGGCTATACATATGCGAGAAACATGATGAGGGACCTCGAGTTAGAAATGACAAGGAGATTGGATTTGTAGATCCTTATGTTGTATTCAAAAGACCCCAAGACTCCGTATGTCTTATGGAGAGTTCAAACGGAGAGAAATCTACGGAGGTACTTGATCAATCAAAAGGATAAAAGATATATACTCTTTCCCTATAACTTTAAGTAAGTATCGTTATCGTGTGTACATTCTATTAAACCAATTAATCAGATTAGTATGAAGATATATAATTATTTTGCCTACACACAAATGCAGCTATCATTGGATACTAATTGTGATTGATCTCTGGCAATGTCATTTGGTAATCTATGACTCGTTGAGAAAACCACAGGAAGATTACCAAGAAATGATAGATATTATCCAAGGGTAACTTCGATCTCTAAATATTAATTTCAGCTCTTTAACTCGGTAATAGATAATTAATAATGATCGTTTTATTGCTAGGGTTTGGGCTGGGTTCGTGCAGAAACACCGTCCAGATTTGAAAGCGCCACTTTCAAAGCCTATCCTACTTCGATGGATTCTACGGCAGCCCACCGGGCAAAAATTTGTGTGGCTACTATGTCTGCGAGTTTCTGATGGTCTATAAAAAAAGAACAAATCTTGAGCACGCAAAAGTATGTAACATGTATATATAATAAGTTCATTTCATTTATTTGTTGCTATTTAATAAATCTTATTCATACCTCTAACTTTTTTCTTTAATGTCTACTAAAGGAGACGTGGTTGAGGCGAAGGTGTTGGATGAAGTCTGCCTAAAAGGAATTCAGGGAGACAATCGCGGGATTTCTTAACGACCAAGTCCCGAATCCCGGCGGTAGTACTACTTCAACCCCGACGAGCCAATGAAACCAAACCAAAATGATCATTTATACGACGCTTGAGTGGCGGAGAACAATTAAGTTGTAAATACTTTATCCATGATGGATATGTGTAAATATTATTTTATGGACCTATAGACATGTATAATATATAAATAGCGTTATATAGTATATTTATATGTAATGCTCTAAATTATATAAATTATAGGTGCTTGGCGTCTACATAAACAAATAGCGAACAATACGCATTCGAAATTAATAATAATATAATTGTAAACCAGAAATAGAAAACCAAAAGAAAAGAAAAGGAAAAGAAAAAAAACTCCTTAGTCGGTTGGTAACACCAACCGGGACTAAAAGGGCGGCCAGTGGCGCACCACACACACCCTTTAGTCCCGTTGGTGTTACCAACCGGGACTAAAAGGGACCTTTAGTCCCGGGCCACGGGCCGGGACTAAAGGTGGGACATTTAGTCCTCGAAACCTTAGTCCCGGCTCCGCGGCCGGGACTAAAGACCGTTTAGGCCCAGGACTACAGCCCTTCTCTGTAGTAGTGCATCCATCCTAATCCGTCACCACCTCACCACCACCACACCTCATCTCACACTCAGGTCGGCAGGCCAACTCCCTCTCGGCCTGTCTCAATGGCCCGCAGCCCCCAAGACTCACGACAGGCATACCACATACCCAAGAGGGAGAAAAGAAGACTCATCTCTCTATTCCAGCCAGCACGGTCACTAGGAAAGGTGCATAGCCGACGAGTCGGCATATGTATCGATCGATCAACCATAACACTCTGCAGAGGTTTCACATTACCCACAAGATAGCCATCATCGACAGTGCCCCGTCTAGGCAGATCCCGGCTGCTTGCTAGCCTAGAACGATGCCACCCTACCTCTCAGCCCTGGTACACCCCAAGTATAGTCTGGAATGGCTGATACTGTGAGACACAGTGTGACATCCCGAATGTCGCAGCAACTGTGTTGTCTCGAAAGGGTGTGAGTCCCTCATGCCCATACCTCCCTACACACTTTCACCCAATAGTAGTGGCACCGCTCTACCAAGTAGTCCAGCCGTCTCGTACCATATAGAGCAAGTGGGATGTGAGTTCCCGGTGGGTCCGAGTACTAGTAAGTCCTTAGGATTAACCAAGCTAGAGTGTCTTCATCCGATTTACCATTTTACGTGCCACCACATCACCTCGATCCCAGGTTCCACCCCTCAAAGGCTCACACCCGGGATCCCCCGACTCCATTACCCGCCACAGGTATCGCTTATTTGGATGCCCAGGTACAATCGTATGGCAAGACTTGCACTCGGCTCGTCATATACTCCAGCTTGGTCGACACAACCCTCACCCTCCACACACCCAAGACACATGCAGCACGCTCCCAATCCACCAAGTCCGGCATCCCAAGCCAAACCATTCCCAGGGGTTCACCACCAGCATCACATCACAGATACAATGCGAGTGGAATTAAAGTAAGTATGGTGATATAAATGCAAGCAAGCAGACAAGTATATAACAGTAAGTGAGCGTGAGCGCAAAGCTGGGTGACATGGAAGTGGGGTTGCAATCAAGTAATAAAGGCTCAGGCAATAGCATGCATTCATTTTCTAGGAAAGGAATAAATATAAAGCGCTAGTAGTTCTAAATATTTGCAATGTCTAATAGGATTCTCTAAAAGAGGATGCTTCCATGACACCTACGATGTCATGGAAGTTGTAACATAACCGCCCAATTTATAAAAACATAAGTGCAAAAACCACTCGCTAAGCCAGCGATTATCACACTTAAGTCCTTATAAACCTGGTAGTCCAGAAATCTCAAAGGATTTTAAACCAAACGCCATCAACCAAGATCGTATAAGTTTAGCGTCACCATCCACATGTTACAACATTTCGTTCGATAACATCAGAGTGCGGAAATAAAAGTTATTACAAACCCAGTCTTCAAATACGAGTAGCGAAAACAAAGTAGTTTTGAAAGCTCAACCCAACACACACTTAAGTTTAATACAGTGCCAGCGGACAGTCAATCCACCAAAAGCAGTTGGGGAGAATATTAAGAAATGACCTTGCCGTTGGTCTCTTAATCCACTAGATAAAGACAGGTCTCGCAGTACCCATGGAAGGTATGCCCGTCTGCACAAACAACAAGCGGGAAAAACCCTGAGTACGAGAAGGTACTCAGCTAGACTTACCCGTCTGACTTAAAATAAAAGACTCCAAGGAGTATGACAGGCTTTATCAGAGGATAGCTTGACTCATTTGTGGAAAAGCAGTGGTAACCAATTTATAGTGACTGCTCAGCTTAATCATCCCTATTTATGCTAGGTGAGCACCTACATTATACATCATTATAGTATATTAATCATGATTAAGCAATCAAGTAGTAACCATAATCATTTAGCTTAACTCATCATCATCATTATCAACATTCCATAATCATTACTATGATGGCGTAGCTCAAGTCAAGTGTTCACTGTCCAGGAACGATGGCGATTCGAATCGATTACTACTGAGCTCAGGGGGTATTCCTCACACAAACCACACTCACTAGCTAAGTGAGCTACAGGTCACCGTGGCAGCTATTCGGGAAGAAACGCGGTTTCGACCGGTACCATCGTACCCGGGGGCCGCTCGACTGCCTTAGCCAGCCACGCTGGACCTCGGACTTACTCTTCGCGCCCCCGTGGTCCCCCATCCATCTCCAATACGGTGCGCACGGATCGAGAGCCGGCCTGAATAGTGTTAGGCCTCGCGGTCGGAATGACTTATCCGGCCAGCTAAGTGTGAGGCATGCGTTCAACATGACTCGAGGGACGCACAACGGCACGATCCTTAATCGACACAGACGGAATCACTATGGTCCAACCACCCCATAAGACTCCGCCCGGTCTCCAATTATCATAACCATAACCAATAACAGATGATATCGACATAAGCTTTCCATCAATCATAAGTAACCACCTATGCTCGCGGATGACAGGAAATCACCCGACTTTTACCGTCTAAGCAGGATAAGCAATAAACTCGCCCTAGACTAACAGGGTAAATCAAGGTAGGATAATTCAAAGGTAATTCAAGGATATAATGCATCAACGGTTTTAATCAACTTCTACTTAATGCATCAATCATAAAGCATAATTAGACTGTTAGAAAGCATAGGTAGGTGATGCTCCGGGGCTTGCCTTTCTCGAAGTCACTCGCGAAGTGATTCAGGCACTCAGGTAGATCGTCCTCTTCGGTCACCGGCTCCTCTTCGAGTCCTTCCCGCTGCTAGTCCTCCTGCTGGTTCTCCTCGAACTCCAAAGACTGGGGGTCCTCCTGCGAACCTGTATGATGCGATGCACATGCATAAGTATAGTGAATGCACACACACGTATGATGCTCATGGATGTGAATGAATAACAATTTATTTGACAGAGTAGGTGCATATCTCCTCTCTACTAACAACTTATTTCCTTTACTGAGTATGTGCATATCTCTTCTCTAAACACTTAGAGAAGTGTATAAAGAAGGTGGCTATGCACACACACATACACACAACATGTGCATAAAAGAGAAGTAACACTACTCATAAGTCAAACATCACATTTCTGATATGGTACTGCATAACATGACCAGCAAGCAAAACATAATTAAAAGTGCCCAAAAAGCAATATAGAACTTATTAAAACCATTAATTCAAAGCTTCATCATTTCATGTGAATTTAAAGGCTTGAACTGTGACCTCTGACTAAATAGTCCAGAAAAATCTACAAAAATTACAGGAGCTACATCATGCTAAAAGATATCCAGGGCCAAAATATCATCACATTTCATGGAGTATAATAGCCTACACAAAAATAACAAGCAGCAGGACAGAAATGCACATTTAATTACTTTGTACTGTGAAAAGTGCTAAACAACAGATTTCATATTTTTTTTAGAACTACTTAGCACAAGAGCAGTCATCAAAAATTACCAGGTCATTCCTCCCTATAATTTATTTATTAAAAATCATTCAAGAATCAGCCCAGAATTGAATTTAAATCATATTCCAATATTTTTACACAGGAACTGCATGATACATATTTTTCCCAGATAGTACATCACATAACAAGTCTAACAAAACAAGATCCACATTTTTCTGAGCAATATTCAATTAACTATGCATTTACTCAGTTTTTCAGCATTTATAGCAATTAAATAAATCTATACAGAAAAAGTATCACCAAACATGCATTTAATATTTTTCACAGTTAGATCACATCACTAGAAACCTAGCAAAATAAGTTTCATCAATTTTGGATTCCATTTGCCTCGAGATACAAATTTAAAAACGATTTAAAATCAAAATCTAGAAATCATTTAAATCAAAAACCGGGCCCGGCCAGTCCCATGGACTCGGTCCACTGGACCAGAGTCACAGGCGCCAGGACCCTTTGGTCCATGGCCCCACCTGTCGGCCCGGCCGAGCGGGAGGTACGCCGGCCGGCGTTTCGCCGACGGCGAGACCTCCGGCGGCACGGCCGGGCACCGACATGCTCAACGCAGAGCGGCGCACCCAGTGACGCTCGGTTGGACCGGCAACAAGCCCTAGCGGTGGTGGCTACGCGAGGCGGAGGACGGCGGTGCTGTACGGCGGCGCTCTCATCGTCTCCGGCCACGACAAGGCACGGCGAGGCGAGAGCAAGCTCCGGCGAGCCAAGGCGAACCCTAGCGAAGCAACTACTCGCGAAAAACATCTCAGAATCGAGCAAGAACGGCGGCGGCTCCGTGCATGTCACGGCGGCGACGAGCACGGCGCGGATCCGTCGTTGTTCCAGCGAACGGAAGCCCCAAACGGCTCAACCGATTCGACTACCACGACAAGTGACCTCTACGGCACAGGAAACGCACGACGGCGTGAAGGGAGAAAGGGAAGAGGGCCGGCGGCCGCGCGAGCTTCAACTCCGGCAAGCTCGGTCGCGACGACGGGAAGAAGGCGGCCCAATGGCCCTTACCGTGCTGTTTTGTCGGTGGATAGCGAGGCTAGGAGGTGGAGCAAGGCGGGGCGGTTCGATTCTTTGCAGAGAGGCGCGGCGGTGGTGGCTCGGCCCGGCGGAAGGACAGCGCCGGCGACGGCAACGGCGTCGCGGGGGGGCTGCTGCGGCGCTGGCGTGCGAGGCGTGCAGAGCGAGACAGGGAGGCGGGGGCAAGTGCGGCGAAAGTGGAGCGGTGCGTTTCAAAACAGGGTGTGGCCGGGTTTATGCTGCCGGCATGGGCCTACCGGCCAAAAGCACGCCGGCCACGCGGCGTGCACGGCGGCAGCGGCGGCGACGCGCCCCGGCCTGAAGCCCGGCCCCGCGACGCCGGCCGGGCCGGTGTGATGCGGGCGCTGCGCGGCGTGGGCGTGGGTCGTGGGCCAAAAACGGCTGCCCGTTGCCGTGATGTTTTTCTCTTTTTTTTAATTTAAATCTGAACAAAATGCACCTTTTTAGAAAATTTAAGAGCATTTTCATAAAATGTGCCCAAAATAAAAGTTGTAGAGAATTAAAAACTGAACAACTTTCATTTAAGGCCCAAGTCAAAATTCCAAACAGATTTTGAATTACAAATTCATTTTGAATTAAGGGCAATAAAAAGGGATTTTCCAATTATTTTCTTTTTGCTCCAAAATGCACCAAATCTTTGGCAACAAAATTTGACAAATCATTTCAAATTGCTAGGCAAGTGGATCCAAACTTGATCAAGTGATTTGCAAGGTAATTTATTAACTAATTAAACAAGCAAGCAAGCAATTAAGAATTTAAATGCAAAGCACATGAAATGATAATGCATTTAGGGTTAGATGCTTGATGATGCTTATGTCATGATAAATGATGATTAAGTTAATTAATTAGGTGCCTAATGCAAGCTTAACACTTGAGGTGTTACAGCCCTCCCCCCTAAAAGGAATCTCGTCCCGAGATTTAGGGTTACTAACCGTGTTTTATGGAATTCGGGATAAACTTCTTTTTAGGTAATCCTCCGTTTCCCATGATGCATCTCTATCATCATGGTAGCTCCACACGACCTTGTAAGTGCGCACCAAGCGATTCTCGAGTAACTCTCTCCTTTCTATCCACGATTCTCACAGGTTCTTCCATATAAACCAGGTCAGATTCTAGCCTCAACTCTTGCTCATCGACTCTTTCTTCGGGTACACGTAAACATTTCTTCAACTGAGAGACATGAAAGACCGGAAAGATAGTACTCATTGACTCCGGTAACTGTAGCTTGTATGCGACTTCACCTTTCTTCTCGAGAATTTGATACGGTCCTACATATCTTGGTGCAAGCTTTCTTTTGGCTCCAAACCGTTGTGTACCTTTTGTTGGAGAAACTCTTAGGTAAACATAATCACCTACTTCAAAAGAAAGGGGTCTTCTTCTATCGTCGGCATAACTCTTTTGTCGGGACTGTGTAGCTTTCATGTGTTCTTGAATAATTCAAACTTTCTCTTCAGCTTCGGGAACAAAGTCAATACCGTAGTATCTTCTTTCTCCCGCTTCGACCCAATTCAACGGAGTTCTACACTTTCTGCCATACAAAGCTTCAAACGGTGCCATCTTGATACTCTCTTGATAACTGTTGTTATAGGAGAACTCGGCCAAAGGTAGCCAAGATTCCCACGAACCCTTAGCAGATAGCACACATGCCCTCAACATATCTTCAAGAACTTGATTAAGTCTTTCAGTCTGACCAGAAGTCTGAGGATGATAAGCTAACTCGGTTCCCATGCCTTCATGCAAGCGAGTCCAAAAGTGAGCAGTAAACTGTGGTCCTCTGTCGGACATGATGGTCTTGGGTACACCATGCAAACGAACAATCTCAGCAATGTAGAGGTCAGCATACTGAGGTGGCCTGTAGGTAGTCTTGACAGGTAGGAAGTGAGCTGATTTGGTTAGTCGATCGACGATCACCCAGATCGAATCATTTCCCTTCTGTGAAGTTGGTAAACCCGTGATGAAGTCCATGCTGATGTCATCCCATTTCCATGCAGGAACTGGTAGAGGATTTAGTAAACCTGCCGGCTTCATGTGAATGGCCTTAACACGACAACAAGTATCGCATCGAGCCACATAAGCTGCTATCTCTTTCTTCATCTTGGTCCAACAGTATCGAGGTCTCAGATCATGATACATCTTGTTGCTTTCAGGATGAATGGATAGCTTGAAAAGGTGGGCTTAATCTATCATCTTGTTCTTGAGTTCACGGTCCTTCGGTACGACAAGACGGTTGTTGAACCAAAGTACACCATTATCGTCGAGTCTGAAATGTGGAATTGGTTTCTTCTTCATTCTTTCTTTGAGGTAATAGATACCAGGATCAGTCTTTTGGCCTTCAATAATCTGTTGATCTAGGGAACACTGAACTTGGATATTATGCATGACTACAGGATGCAACAGATTGAACCCATCTTTAAATAGCGGCTCTACAGCATGATGATGTGACTTGCGGCTCAACGCATCTGCCACTACGTTTGCCTTGCCAGGGTGATAGTGTACTTGCAAGTTGTAGTCTTTGATCAACTCTAACCATCTTCGCTGTCTCATGTTGAGTTCAGGCTGAGTAAAGATGTATTTGAGACTCTTGTGATTGATGTAAATATTGCACACATTTCCCAGTAGATAATGCCTCCAAATCTTCAAAGCATGGACAACGGCTGCTAATTCCAAGTCGTGAGTTGGATAGTTGACTTTATGTTTTCTTAGCTGACGTGAAGCATAAGCAATGACTCGGCCATCTTGCATTAACACACAACCCAAACCAATCTTTGATGCGTCGCAATATACATCAAAAGGCTTCTCGATATCTGGCTGTGTAAAAGGTCCTAAATGGCTAGAGGGGGGGTGAATAGCCTATAAAAATTCTTGCAAAGCACTAAACAAACCGGTTAGTATAACAAAAGGCGAAGCAAGTGTTGCGCTAGCCTAGTGGGGGTTGCAAGCCAACCTAGACAATTCTAGCAAACCTAATACACTAGGCACACTAAGAATAGGGTCCTTAGCAACACAACTAGGCTACACAACCTAATACACTACTTTGCACAAATGTAATCGCAAGGAAGGAAACCGAGCGTGCAAACTGTGCCTTCGGGAAGATGACCAATCACCGTCTTGTCTATACAATGAAACCCGAAGAGATGATCCAATAGAGAAATCCAAGTTGATCTCGAAGGATCAAGCCACACAAGAATACCGAGGGACACAAGATTTTTATCCCGAGGTTCACGTGCTTGCCGGCACGCTACTCCCCGTTGTGTCGACCACACACTCGGTAGTTCGGTGGCTAATTGGCATTACAAGCCAAGCCCTCACCGGCCACCACAAGAACTCACACAAAGTGAGGGTAACTCAATGACACGAGATTCCACTAAGGATTCCTTTCGCGATCTCCCGCGGGGTGGGATCAACACCCCTCACAAATCACCTCCGGAGTGGCCAAGAACAATCTTCAACCTTGCTCAACTCCGGCTTGTCGCTCCCAACCGTCTAGGTGACGGCAATCACCAAGAGTAATAAGCTCAATCGCAGCAAGAACGCTCACTAGTGCCACTAGATGCTCAATCACAAGGCAAATGCACTAGAAGCTCTCCCAATCACTCTCTAGATCAATCAAGATGAGTGCAAAGTGAGGGGAGGAGGTTTGCTTAGCTCTAGGGGATGTCAAGTATGTCAAAGTGCCAAAGGGAGACTCCCTAGAGCCGGCCAATTCACTTATATAGGCGCCCACCAAAGCACCCAACCGTTACACTCAAGCTGGTTCTGCATGCACAAGACCGACCGGGACCCGAGACGGCCTGACGGACGCGTCGGTCAGCGTCGATCGCACATAAAACGCCCGTGTACTAGCCGTTTGAATTTTACCGTTCGCGCCCTACGTCACTGATCAACTCGCGCGCAGTCGGCATCGGCCGGACGCGTCACGTGCCAGCACCGGACGCCCGGCCACGGTGGAGTCCGGTCGTTACCGAAAACTCCAAAGCGTGAAAATCTTGGCCGGACCCGTCCGGTCCATGGTGGCAGACGCGTCGACCGTCCGTTCGCCTGAACCCCTTCTCCGAAGGCGACGTCGGCGTGCGTCGCGGACCGAACTTCGGCACCGGGCGTCGGTCGCGCGGCGTCGGTCACACCTGAAAAACAGCGGGCTTGCGGCAAGCGGCCGGACGGCGTCCGGTCCCTACTGGACAGCATCCGGTCACCTCGGTGGCGCGCCGTCCGAAAACCTCCGAGTCCGCCTCGCGGCTTCGGCGGGAGGATTCCACACCCAAACACCATCACGTCTTGCCCTCATGTGCCAACACAAAAGTGTCTCTCCACTTGTGCACGTGTGTTAGCATTTTCAAATAGATTTTGCAAGAGTTAGCAAGCACACTATGTCCCTAATGCATATGCAAAGTCATTGCTCACCTAGTGGCACTTAGATAACCGATATTGCGCGACATCGCCCCTCTTAATAGTACGGTTATCAATCCTAAACCCGGCCATCAACTTCTCTACGCCCTATGGCCGGCAAAATGAAAGTGCCCTCACATATACCTTTGCCTCTAGCATTCCATCTTGTTTATCATCTTCCTTCATCTTCAAGTGTGGTACTTGATCACTTGTGGTCTTCATCGACACCTTGATCACCACTCCACCACTTGGCTTGGACCTTCCCTTTCTCTAATGCTACACACTTAGCAATAGGGTTAGTCCTAGGTTTCATCAATTAGCCAAAACCAAACTAGGGCTTTCACTGTGCCAGAACAGGGGCAGTGGTTAGCAATTCTCACAAGGTACGAAAAGCTGCTTCACACTCCTCTGTCCAGACAAACTTGTGATCTTTTTGTAGCAAACTAGTCATCGGCTTGGCGATCTTAGAGAAATCTGGAATGAAACGGCGATAATACCCTTCCATTCCAAGAAAACTCCGAATCTCGTGAATGACGTTGGTGCCTGCCAATCCATGACCTCATGTACCTTGTGCAGGTTAACGAAATACCATTCTCGAGATATGATGTGACCAAGGAAAGCAACTTCCTTTAGCCAAAACTTCGCACTTTTTAATCTTGGCATACGACTTATGCTCTCTAAGCCTGGTTAACACAACCCTCAAATGCTGAGCATGTTTTTCTTCATTTGCAGAGTAAACCAGAATATCATCCAAGAATACAATCACAAACTTATCCAATTCCAAATAAAAAGACTGAATTCATTAGATACATGAAGTATGCAGGAGCATTCATCAAGCCAAAAGACATGACGAGGTACTCGTACAACCCGTATCTAGTAACGAACGCAGGTTTTATGCACATCGGACGGTCGAATCTTAATCGATGATACCCCCCGACCTCAAGTCAATTTTGGAAAACACCTTAGCTTTGGACAACCGATCAAACAAATGTCAATCCTTGGAAGAGGGTATTTGTTCTTGACTGTTACGGCATTGAGCGGCCGATAATCTACACATAGCCTCAAGGAATGATCTTTCTTCTTCACAAACAGAGTAGGACAACCCCACTCAGATGTACTTGGCCTGATAAAACCCAACTTGTTAAGCTCAAACAACTGCTTCTTCAACTCTGCTAACTCATTGGGTGGCATACGGTATGGTCTCTTGGATATCGGAGCTGTACCAGGTAGAAGGTCAATTGCAAACTCAATCTCCCTATCAGGCAGTAACCCAGGCAAATCTTCAGGAAAAACATTAGGAAACTCACATGCCACTGGGATCTCAGAAAGGGAAGAAGCTTGAATAGCGTAAGTTAACTTGGACATGTCCGCTACTCGAGGCAATAACACTTGGATGGTGCCATCACCCTTAGGGTCCTTCAGGGTAATTGTTCTATTTGCTGTATCAATCACTACTTGCTTATCCTTCATCCAATTCATTCCCAAGATAACATCCAATGTTAAACCGGACATGACTACCAAATTAACTCTATAGCACTTGTCGCCCATCATAAGGACTGCTCTCTCAAGCAACTGATTAGATACGACTTCCGCACCGACGGAACTTATACGGTATCCAAACCTAATTGCTTAAGTTCTAACTCATGTGACCGTGCATATGCTTGACTCATAAAAGAATGCGATGATCCAGAATCAAACAAAACAACTGCAGGGTGTTGGTTGATAAGAAACGTACCCGCGGTAACTGGTTCTCCTTCGGGGATCTCATCCACGGTGGTGTGGTGCACATGAGCTGGGTAGGTTGCCTGCTTCTTGGGGGTAAGGGCAGTACTTGGCAAAATGCCCATCTGATTACAGTTGAAGCATGGGCCCCTCACGGCTGGTGCCGCGGCCGTTGAACCACCGGTCTTGGCTCGAGCTTGTGGGGCAGGAGGCCGATACGCCCTTTGGGTCTTCGGGGGTGGTGGAGCTGTGGGATTCCTTCTTGGGGCTGGTGCTTGGAACCTCGAACCTTGAGCAGGGGGATGGTACTGCGGATGATTTGCCATTGGAGCTCTAAACTGAGAAGATCCCGCTTCAAAGTTCCTCTTGCAGTTCTTGGAGGCAGCATGGAGGTTGTTGTTGTTTTCTTGGGTCAAGCAATCACTGATAAACTCGTTGAAGGTGGTTCTAGAACTGATACCCATAGTCTTGGCCATCTTGGTGTTGAGGCCCCTCTTGAAACTGGCTATCTTCTTTTCCTCAGTATCCACATAACTAGGGGCATAACGGGACAAGTTGTTGAACTCGTGAAGATACTCATTCATGGTCTTATTGCCTTGTGAAAGCTTCATGAACTCAGATACTTTCATGGCCATCAGCCCAGGAGGAACGTAGGTGCTGCGAAACACCCGCGTGAATTGGTCCCAAGTGATGGGAGTATGAGGTGGAAAAGTGGTACATTGATGGGACCACCAAATCCCAGCTGGGCCTTGCAGTTGATGGGCTCCATACTCGACCTTCAAAGACTCCGTCATACGAAGAAGACGGAACTTGTCCTCCATCGTGTTGATCCACTCTAGAGCTTCAAGAGGTTCTTTGGCTTGTAGGAACTTGGGTGGATCTGTATCAAGGAAATCCTTGAATGTACTATACTGGTTGACATGTTGATCGCGATGGCCTCCACGGCTAGTGTTGGCCGCAATATCGCGCAGTGTAGCTTCCATGTTGCGTTGACTGCCAAGGAACTGTTGGAACAACTGCTCCGCGGTCAACGGTGGGGGTGGTTGTGGTGGTAGATCAGTCCTGGGATTTCCACCGTTGCCTCCGTTTCCTCCGTTGTCACCATTCCCACCGTTTCCTCCACTACCGGCAGTGCTCTCATCGATCACATTGCCGCTAGCAGTGCGGCGTGTTCCCACCATCTGCATATTTCAGCAACAAGCAATTATTAGGTGATGTTACAACATTGTAAGCGAATGTAATAATTATGCCAATGAATTATTGGAAGAAATAAAATCCATTCAACAACACAAAGGCACAAAGATTCATTTCCACAATTCATAACATCACTAATTAGATTACTGAATAACATCATCCGAGGCATACAACATCCAAAATTGCCAGCATACATACACTGGACTTTAGGCGTTCGGGTAGCACCACATACATGAAGATCCAACACATGAGTCACACATCTCATAAAGGTTACATGCCAACAACAAAAGAAACAAAAGCGCAGCTAAGACTAGTGATGAAGCTACTAGCCTACTCATGCTCGCTCTCTACGTCAGACTCCACGGCAAGAACCACGTCTCCAGCAGGTGCAGGTGCAGGGGCAGGTGGTAGGTTAGCGTCCTCCTCTCCTCCGTCAGCGTCGATGACTCCAGGCTCCATCTCTGCAGCCCCAGGCTGGAGGTGAGGGTGAACCTGGTTGTACAATTGGTGGTACTCCTCGTGCATCTACTCAATGTAGTACTCCCTGTCAAAGAGCAAGTGCTCCAGCTGATGGGCATCGTTTCGGGCTTCATTCCTCTCTACTACAAGGCGTGCCATCATGCGATCGTTGTTCCTTTCACCCTCCTCCAAGCGTGCAACTCGTGCGCGCAGACGGGCGATCTCTCTGTCTGTATCTCTCTCTCTGGCCAAGGCGTCATCCCTGTTAGCTGTGACAAGGTCCAACTGCAGCCTCAAATCTCGGACATGATCCGAGTGTCTTTTCTTCATCTTCAACTCCCTCTTCCTCATCACCTTGTTCCAATCCCCAACCTTGTACAAAGCTGCCTGAGTAGCATCATAGGTCTTCATCATGGCGTACATTGCACTCATCGCGGCGTTGTCACTGCCCTCAATCTCATCAATCCCAGGCCAGCGAGACATGCTGGGGGACTGCTCCCAAGCTGTGTCTGAAGGGTCACCTCTGGAAAAGACTCCTGCTAACGCCTCTGCTAGGCTCAGTGGAAAGCGGTCCATGATAGTGCGTAGGACAAAGAAGGCGGCTCTGCTAGCCCCTTCCTGAGGAGTGACTCCATAGGCCCGGAGACGCCATCCCTCCCACTCGGAGTCCTCGTGTAGTGGAGGGACGGTCACCTTCACGTAGACCATGTTGTCCCCACTGTTGGGTTCCTCTGTCACCCAAGAGTACACCGGTCGCTGCTCCTCAGTGTAGCCCACGTGACCAAGCACTCTCCAGAGAAGTGTGGGCATACCAAACTCCTCTAAAAAGTGAGCCTCCCTGACAACCGTACGGGGAGCAAGCTGCCTGCGATGTACCCTGCCTCCTGTGGACTTATGTGCGGTCTGCTTCGTGCGGGCCATCTGTTAGAAATTTATCCCGAGTGAGACAAGTGATTAATTAACAAGTTTTATTCAATAGAAATGATCAATTTATAAGGGAAGGTAAATACTATGACATGAGATGAACAAACATGATGTATGCACGTTTCTTACGTTCTCACAAACTTAGCAAAAATAATTCTAGCGGTATAAACGGTGGCATACAACGTTCTCTCATAACGTATAACTAGACGTTCTACACGAATCGCTGTTATGTACCTGCAGAAAATCCACTTCAGCCCATCCCAACAGTATGAATAAATGCATTGCGGAAATGTAAAGATTAAAAACTCACACATACGTGCATTCCCAAATACACGCATATGTAGTACAACTACCCGATCCTCGTCCTCATGACGGCATCGTCTCAACACACGGCACAACCCACAATTAAACACCTTGGTAAATATATGGTTTTGACATGTAAGTACTTCTGGCATCACACTAGCACTCCCCTAGATTGCTGATTGGACAACCATGCTCTCACAACTCACACTTACCAAGGCGTAGAGGCATTTTGAACCATACATTACCATTCAAGCCAATGGCACCCATACAATTACCTTGCTGCATGGGCAACAGTGAAAAGAAAATATGATGCAAGCCCCCAAGTTAGTACTTAAATAGCCACCTAGTGTCCTTAATTGGGCATAAAGGATATGACCACTTGGCACACTCTTAATTTTGCAATAAGATTTTCTCAAAAGACTTATAGATCTATAAGTTAAAAATTCAGTTTTGAAACCAAATACTTTTGTTTAAAATACACATGTGAACAAGAACCGCTAAACCTTGCTCGATGCCCGCCCGTAAATGAACCGCCCAATTTATAAAAACATAAGTGCAAAAACCACTCGCTAAGCCAGCGATTATCACACTTAAGTCCTTATAAACCCGGTAGTCTGGAAATCTCGAAGGATTTCAAACCAAACATCATCAACCAAGATCGTATAAGTTTAGCGTCACCATCCACATGTTACAACATTTCACAAATAGTTCGATAACATCAGAGTGCGGAAATAAAAGTTATTACAAACCCAGTCTTCAAATACAAGTAGCGAAAACAAAGTAGTTTTGAAAGCTCAACCCAACACACACTTAAGTTTAATACGATTGCTAGGCGACAAATCAATCCACCAAAAGCGGTTAGGGAGAATATTAACAAATGACCTTGCCCTTGGTCTCTTAATCCACCGGATAAAGACAGTCTCGCAGCACCCCGTGGAAGGTATGCCCGTCAAGACAAATAACAAGCGGGAAAAACCCTTAGTACGAGAAGGTACTCGGCTAGACTTACCCGTCTGACTTAAAATAAAAGACTCCAAGGAGTATGACAGGCTTTATCAGAGGATAGCATGACTCATTTGCGGAAAAGTAGTGGTAACCAATTTATAGTGACTGCTCAGCTTAATCATCCCTATTTATGCTAGGTGAGCACCTACACTATACATCATTATAGTATATTAATCATGATTAAGCAATCAAGTAGTAACCATAATCATTTAGCTTAACTCATCATCATCATTATCAACATTCCATAATCATTACTATGATGGCGTAGCTCAAGTCAAGTGTTCACTGTCCAGGAACGATGGCGATTCGAATCGATTACTACTGAGCTCAGGGGGTATTCCTCACACAAACCACACTCACTAGCTAAGTGAGCTACAGGTCACCGTGGCAGCTATTCGGGAAGAAACGCGGTTTCGACCGGTACCACCGTACCCGAGGGCCGCTCGACTGCCTTACCCAGCCACGCTGGACCTCGGACTTACTCTTCGTGCCCCCATGGTCCCCCATCCATCTCTAATATGGTGCGCAGGGATTGAGAGACGGCCTGAATAGTCTTAGGCCTCGCGGTCGGAATGACTTATCCGGCCCGCCTAAGTGTGAGGCATGCGTTCAACATGACTCAAGGGGCCAAGAACGGCGGCACGGTCCTTAATCGACACGACGCACGGAATCACTATGGTCCAACCACCCCATAAGACTCCGCCCGGTCTCCAATCATCATAACCATAACCAATAACAGATGATATCGACATAAGCTTTCCATCAATCATAAGTAACCACCTATGCTCACGGATGACAGGAAATCACCCGACTTTTACTGTCTAAGCAGGATAAGCAATAAACTCGCCCTAGACTAACAGGGTAAATCAAGGTAGGATAATTCAAAGGTAATTCAAGGATATAATGCATCAACGGTTGCAATCAACTCCTATACTTAATGCATCAATCATAAAGCATAATTAGACTGTTAGAAAGCATAGGTAGGTGATGCTCCGGGGCTTGCCTTTCTCGAAGTCACTCGCGAAGTGATTCGGGCACTCAGGTAGATCGTCCTCTTCGGTCACCGGCTCCTCTTCGAGTCCTTTCCGCTGCTGGTCCTCCTGCTGGTTCTCCTCAAACTCCAAAGACTGGGGGTCCTCCTGCGAACCTGTTTGATGCGATGCACATGCATAAGTATAGTGAATGCACACACACGTATGATGCTCATGGATGCGAATGAATAACAATTTATTTGACAGAGTAGGTGCATATCTCCTCTCTACTAACAACTTATCTCCTTTACTGAGTATATGCATATCTCTTCTCTAAACACTTAGAGAAGTGTATAAAGAAGGTGGGTATGTACACACACATACACACAACATGTGCATAAAAGAGAAGTAACACTACTCATAAGTCAAACATCACATTTCTGATATGGTACTGCATAAAATGGCCAGCAAGCAAAACATAATTAAAAGTGCCCAAAAAGCAATATAGAACTTATTAAAACCATTAATTCAAAGCTTCATCATTTCATGTGAATTTAAAGGCTTGAACTGTGACCTCTGTCTAAACAGTCCAGAAAAATCTACAAAAATTACAGGAGCTACATCATGCTAAAAGATATCCAGGGTCAAAATATCATCACATTTCATGGAGTATAATAGCCTACACAAAAATAACAAGCAGCAGGACAGAAATGCACATTTAATTACTTTGTACTGTGAAAAGTGCTAAACAACAGATTTCATATTTTTCTTTACAACTTCTTAGCACAAGAGCAGTCATAAAAAATTACCAGGTCATAACTCCCTATAATTTATTTATTAAAAATCATTCAATAATTATCCTAGAATTGAATTTAAATCATATTTCAATATTTTTACATAGGAACTGCATGATACATATTTTTCCCAAACAGTACCTCACATAACAAGTCTAACAAAACAAGATCCACATTTTTCTCGAGCAATATTCAATTTACTATGCATTTACTCAGTTTTTAGCATTTATAGCAATTAAATAAATCTATACGTAAAAAGTATCACCAAGCATGCATTTAATATTTTTCACGCTACATCACATCACTAGGAACCTAGCAAAACAAGTTTCATCAATTTTGGATTCCATTTGCCTCGGATAAAAACGATTTAAAATCAAAATCTGAAATCATTTAAATCAAAAACCCGGCCCGCCCGTCCATGGACTTCGGTCCCATTGGACCGAGTCACAGCGGCCGGGACCCTTTGGTCCATGGCCCCACCTGTCGGCCGGCCGAAAGCGGGAGAGGTACGCCGGCCGAAGGCGTTTCGCCGATGGCGAACCTCCGATGCCGCCGTGCTCGGCCTTGACAGCGCCCGATGGCGCGCCCAGGACGAAGAACAAGCCTAAGCGCGGTGGTTCCGCCCCAGGCGGAGGACGCTGGTGCCGCCCGCGGCGGCGCTCTCATCGTCTCCGCCCACGACAAGGCGGCGAGGCGAGCAAGCTCGGCGAGCCAAAGGCGAACCCTAAAGTAACAACTGACTGCGAAAACGCCCCGGAATCGAAAGCAAAAACGGCGGGGCTCCGTGCTGTCACGACGAGCACCCAAGGATCCATCAAGTTGTTCCGGCAAACGGAAGCCCCAAACGCTCCACCCGGATTCGACTACCATGACAAGTGACCTGGGTACGTGAAAACGCGCGACGGCGTGAAGGGGAGAAAGGAAGAGGGCTCTGCGGCCGCTGAAGCTTCAACTCCGGCGAAGCTCGGCGCGACGACGGAAGAAGAAGGCTAAAAATTGGCCCTTACCGTGGTTTGTTTCGTCGGCGGATAGCGAGGCTAGGAGGTGGAGCAAGGCGGGGCGGTTCGATTGCTACCGCGGAGGCGCGGCGATGGTGGCTCGGCGGCAGCGGAACGGCGGCGGCGGCAACGAACGGCATCCAGCGGCGGCTTCTGCCAAGGCGCCGCGTCTGAGCAGGCAGAGGCGAGGGGGGCAAGGCAAGCGCGCGAAAGTGGAGTGGTGCGTTTCCAAAAACGGGGGTGTGGCCGGGTCGTGCATGCGGCATGGGCCCCACCGACGAGCTTCGCCCGGCCACGTGGCGCAGACGGCAAAGCTACAGCGAAGTGGCGCCCGGCCTGGCGGTCGGCCCACAACGCCCCGGCGCGGCGCGGGCGCGCGCGCAGGTGTGGCGTGGGCCGTTGGCCGTGGGCCAAAAACGCCCCTGCCGTTTGCCGTGATGTTTTTCTCTTTTTTTTTAATTTAAATCTAAACAAAATGCACCTTTTGGCAAATTTAAGAGCATTTTCATGAAATGTGCCTAAAATAAAAGTTGTAGAGAATTAAAAACTGAACAACTTTCATTTAAGGCCCAAGTCAAAATTCCAAACAGATTTTGAATTACAAATTCATTTTGAATTAAGGGCAATAAAAAGGGATTTTCCAATTATTTTCTTTTTGCTCCAAAATGCACCAAATCTTTTGCAACAAAATTTGACAATTCATTTCAAATTGTTGGGCAAGTGGATCCAAGCTTGATCAAGTGATTTGCAAGGAAACTACTTAACTAATTAAGTAAGCAAGCAAGCAATTAAGAATTTAAATGCAAAGCACATGAAATGACAATGCATTTAGGGTTAGATGCTTGATGATGCTTATGCCATGATAAATGATGATTAAGTTAATTAATTAGGTGCCTAATGCAAGCTTAACACTTGAGGTGTTACAGAAGTAGTGGTACAATTCTCCTTCCATAGGGGTAGTCATTCGATCTGCTCCGTCTTGCAGGTCCATTTGTCCACGTTCTCTTCCTCCCGCGAGTCTCGATTCGAGTGTTGTTGTACTCGAAGTAGCTACTCCACAAAGCGACAAGCAAGGCAAGACACACACGATACTTGAAAGGACTCTAGACGCAGGAAGATCCATTAACTCAAGTGAACTTAAGAGGTACGCGACTTAGCCCTCTCGGTGGATGTCCGAATCCTTGGGCCAAAATGACGAGTGGTGGTTTGCTAAGCATAAGCTAAATGGCCAAGCTAAGATGGCTTTAGATATAAATAGTCAAGCCCAGAACCTATCCTTAGCAAACACCACGGCTCACGTTCTCTCGATCCGAGTGCCACAGAGTTGACGGGAATCGAAGACGGGTCCAGCAAAAGAGAAAGGAAGAACAACAGGGTTCGGCTCTTGTAGCCTTTTCCCAACAAGTCACAATTGGACGTAAGGAGTAAATAGAATCTGACAATACTATTATGACTTGGCGCTATTGTACTTCAACTGGCCCACTATGGTATTCAGCGGTAGTAGAAGGGGTCGGCGTAAAATAAACAAGGCAACAACTTCGGTCTTCTCGATCCACACAACACAGTCACATCAGGAGCCGAGAAGTGAAAAGTTAGCTAGGCACATCTATGTCATGTTTTCGGTCACATCTTCAGTGAAGATGGTTTTACTCGGTCGATCGAGTTGACTCTCACAAATCAAGCATGACATCGACTATAGCTTAGCTAACTAAAAAGGGACAGTCCATGCTTTGATCCAATCACCATGGTCAAGATAGGATCAAATAGAGCGGGCTATCAGGGAGAGACGAGGCAAGATCAATCAAAAAGTGATGATCTACTTCCAATGCTTACGCCACGGTATTAGACGGAGCATCGGAAGGGAGCAACATTCCAAAGAATACGAGTGCGCAAACCACCCATAGGGTACCTAACCTAGGTGCACTGGCACTAAGGCATCTCTCGGATTCGTAGCGGTGTGGTTGTCACCGCAAGAATTGAAGAAACACGACGGTCATATAGGGTACAAGCATACAAGGGTTTGCGCACGCAGAGTGAATAAAAGGCAAACAAAGAAGTATAGCTCCATAGTCATGGCGAGGCGAGCTCGCGACTACAAGCTATACTAGCGAGAGCACGAGTTACACTCGATATTACGTCTATGGCAAGATGAATCCCGTGATCGTAATATCCAAATGAGATACGATTCCTCTACCGACTCGAAGGCACGGTCCACAGACACATCCAACCGTAAGATCCAATAACACGACAACAAGACAACTCAAAAAGACTGGAGTAGCACAATTCCATAGCATAAGATGAATGGGTCCTGTATTACAAAGATACATATACAACAAGGTCATCATGAGTGGGTACAATAGTATAGACGTGTAAAGTAAAAGGACTGAGGGGGTCCAGGGGGTCACGGCTTGCAATGGACAAGGTCACAGGACTCTCAACGGCCCATCATCGCATCTCGAGGTGGCCGGAGCGATGGCAACAAGCAAAGGTTTCCACAGATCCACTAAAGCAACTGAAGGGTCATCCTACAGTCCAAGATGAGACAAGCTATGGCATGGCGTCCAGAGTTTCGGGGCTCACGTCAGGGGCACGAGTTTGGTCAGGGGTGGTCGATATCCACGTCGGAGTTCCACAAACTCCGGTGGTTCAATTTGGCTAGGTCGGTCCTGTGCGTGCGTGCGTTTGTGTTCTAAGTGGCATTGGCATGAAGGCCGGTCACGTCGTTTTGGAGGCTCACCGGCAGGAATCGTTCGGTGCTCGACGAGGTGGAGGCGAGGAAGGCGACGTTGGCATGGCTTCAACGGAGCGTCGCCGGAGGTAGTAGGGGGTCGTGGCCAACCGGGCTTGGTCCTGGCCAGCCGTGGCTTGCTGTAGCCACCCCTGGCCAACTCTGGCCAGCTATGGCCACTCCTGGCTGTCTGCAGCTGGCTGTGGCTGGCTGCGGCTGGCTACTGGTGGCCATGGTTGGCCAGAGCAGGCTGTGCTTGGATGGTGTGAGCTGGACATGGCCAAGGGAGGGCTTGCTGGTGCCTTCCTGCAGGGTGTACAACACGGCACAAAAGCCGGAGTTAGACACGGGCGTCGGTAGGTCAATAGGGTGACGAGGAGGTGGCGGTTTAGGCCTAGAGCTCACCGGCGGCACTGTTGTCCGGCGAGGACAGCAAGGCGTGGTCATGGCAGGGGTGCTGGACTCCATCGGGGTTCGTGGCGAGGCCGTGGTGGTGCTGAACGCAGCGAGGCAGCGGCGTTCCGCAGCGGCGCGACGTCATGGCTTGTAGGCAAGCATCGCGGTCGCGTGGCGAAGAAGCAGCAGCCGAATGCCGCGCCGGCGAGAGATGGTGACCCGGCGCCGCGGGCGGTCGGCATGGTGCCGCACGGTCGTGAGGCGAGGTGCAGGCGGCGGGTGGCGTGTCCGGTTGGCGAAAGGGAGAGGAAGAGCACGGCATCGTCGCTGTTGTCCAGCCGTGGATCTCCGACCGGTGGCTTCATGTCGCGGTTGTAAGCGAGAGCGCGCCCAGCGACGTGGTCGCGCACGACGGCGATTGGCGAGGCAGCAGCGTGGGCGCCGGGCGTGGCAAAATGCGGCTACGCCACGTCGCCGCTAGGAGGAAGGTGGCGAGCGAAGGAAACGACAAATACGGTGGGGAAAGAAGAAGGGGCGGCGGCCGGCGGCGCCTACTTATATGCGTGTTGGCATTTCTAACGTCACTACTAAAAATAGAGATAAACCCTACCTCTAGCAATAGCGCCAAAAATGCTCGGTATTAACTTGTCATTAGCAACTAGCCACTTATTTATCACTATCATTCCTAAGCATGAATTAAGTTGTCATCCTTAATTATATTGCTTAAGAAATAACTATAGATTTACATGGATTCAATATGACTAGGCGAAAATAAGAGATATGAATATAAAGATAAGAATATAAACTAAGATCGGTTACGTTTTATTTTACATAATTATACCGTTGTAGCATTTTACCTAGGGAAGTCTACCAAAGTTGTCGATTTATATTTATACCACTTGGGAAGGTCTATATGTAGGACTTATAAACTATAACTTATACTATTGATGTGAAAGGCAAACCATAACTAGAATCCTACTCATAACAAAAGGATAAGTCACGTGATAAAAAGATATATATGATAAATAATAATAATGATCACCATCATAAATAGATAAACATCGAGCTCTTCTAGTCATAACAATAGCTAGCCAATGGATAAACTCGGGAATAAATACTAAGGTAATTCTATAACTACATCAATGAATAACTCTAATTAGTGCAACTACATCTAGCAATCATTGTTAAGTTAACCCTATATCATTATCACATGTAAAGAGGCATCAACTAATGAGGGTATTAAGACACAAAGGTCACCTCCTTCGGCCACCGTGCCTATGCTAGTCCTACGCACGGAGGGTGGACTACGGAGGAACCAACGCAAATCCACTGCGCGGACTACCACAGTCCCCGACGCCGGGGTGCACTCAAGATAAAACAAGATATCTAGACACCACGTCTACATATTGTCTACCATCTACCCAACGGCCGCTTGGGTAAACGCTATATACGAGCAATTACATGAATTCAATAAGATCAAACCAACTATCCTAGACATATAATCAAAGTAGACAATGACTATTGCAATTAAGAATATATAAGAGATTAAGAACAATGTTGCCTCGAATCATAATGAATACAATAAGAGAAAGGTACTAGATCTATACCGAACTCCGCGCTCAGACATTGACGCCGCCCGGGCTCCTGATCCCCGCCGAAGAACTAGAACTCTTCTACTTCTAATCTAACTAGGCTAAAGCTATGAACTAGAGAGGCTCGATGAACTAGAGAAGGCTCTTGATGGTCTGGATCTCCAAATGACTTGATGCCTTTAGGGAGGGGGTCTACCCCTTTATTTATAGCCCTAAGTGGGATCGACGTGCGCCGCAGATCAAACCGACGTAACCAAGGGCCAAGATGATTCCTCGTAGGCGGTGCGAGAAGCTTCCGTGGGGGCCAAAACCCTAGCAAAGAGGCGCCGGGCGGCCCCAAGGTGGGGCCGCCGGGCCCCACTTTTCCTCCTCCTCGGTCCCGTTGCTTGGTGTCTTCTAGATGGTTCCCGAGCCCAATCGTGATATTTCCGTGGCGGATAAGTTTTCGTGCTAAATATGCACTAGAATCCCTCTTTTTTAGCTTTTCTGAAAATCACCCTGGAAAATACAGAATATGCAAAACTCATGGAATTTGTCAGATAAAGCCCTAGACTAGTGTGTTTTCTTGTTTTCATTCGGATAAAAAGCCCTAGTAAAAGTTGACGCTAACGAGTGTCAACAATGCGCGCGAGGCTAGGGTTCAGGGTGACAGACGGCGTCGATCCTTGGCTTCCGCGCCAGGGCTACGTGGCGCTCATCCAGCGGCATCGCGAGGAGGAACGAGGGCACAACGTCAGCTTCCGAGCAGTGGCGGCGGCGGCTCCCTGGAGGAACAGGCGCCCCTCCCCTAGGGTTTCGCAGGGGTGCGCGCCTGGCGGGCCAAGCGGGCCATGTGGGCCATGTGGTGCTTGTGCATGCAGGCCTACTCGGCAGTGGGATGCGGCAAGAGGGTCTGCGGGCTGGGCTGCAGGAAAGAGGGCTGAGTGGACCGGTTTGGTAGGAGAAAAGGAAAAATGGTTTTCCTTTTGTAATTCCATTCCTTTTTCATTATTGCTAACGGAATTTCGATAGGAATTTAAGAAGTAGCTTAGGAATACTTTGCTATGGGTTTAAGGAAGGGGTAAACGGAGCTAACTATATATACATGCATGTATATTGCCGACGTAGTTACTCTTCGTGGGAATCCTCTAGGGGTCATTAGGTTCCGCGAATTCCATTTCGAGGGTTGGCAATTGTCGGCGGTGGGGTGAGAGGCTATTCGGCTTAGGGTTTTACGAGGAAAACATAGAGAGGCTTTGGGATAAATTCCCGGGTAGTGAAGGAAAGTTGCTATGCTTTTGTGCACTCCAACACGAAAATGCAAATCAAAGTGAAAGCTCCGATAAACTCCTACAAACAATACTATATGTGTGCAACAATTTATTTATAAATTGTTCTCGCTTGACTTAGGTTTGACCTATAGTCTACATGCTCACACATTCGAAAGAAAAATTTTAAAAAGATCGCATTTTTGGTTTACAGAAAAATCTAGGTTGTTACACCATGATCACTCTTTTGTATCTCTATTTAAAAAATCTCTATATGCTTTCATGTTACCTTGGTCTACCTAGTATGATTAAGGTTTATAGTATCTTCATACACCTTTTTAAGTTAATCATGGAGCTTACTTTAAAAAAGTCTTTCTAAAACCAAATTAGATATGGTGTCAAGTTTGCTTTTTGAAACCAGAGGTGTGATAATCTTGCTTCTAAAAGCTTTTTAAATTAAGCATGGCGCTTAGTTTAAAATGTTTTCCTAGATCAAGTTAGACATGGTGTCTAGTTTGATTTTTGAATCTAAGAAAATGCTTTGGTAGACTTTGGTTGTTTTGTTGGACTCACCCTTGCTGATAGTTTTCAAATTTCAGTATGGGTAACTCAAGAGATTCTTTCATAATAGAAATAACAAGGCATATTTTGAGTTTTAAAGAACTTTGCACAAAAGATACAATTCTTTCATTAAAGGCATAATAAATGAATATATCAGCTTTTATCAACACTGTCATTTGCTGCAAGTTGCTTTTGCCTTGAACCATGATAGAGTGCAGCTAAAAAAATAAAAAAAAGGGTTGAGGACATGAGAGATGCATAAAAAAACATCTTGATGTCCATCGGTGTGGTGAGAACATATTTGAATTTAGACTCTACACACTTGACTTTTACACCAAAGTCCAAGTGTGAGGGAAGACGGTGCGAATCTTAGCATAAGGTCATCATGGTAAAAAAAGAGAGATATTAAAAAAGGTAAAAAATGGATGGAAAGAGTGGTCAAAAAATAAATAAAAACATAGAGAAAGAACAGGCCAATCCCACATGGCGAAGAAATACATTAATGGGCTGGTGAACTTGAGTAGAGCCATCATGAAAACTGCAGCAAACAACTTGACATCTCATCCATAAAAGCTGCCAAAGATTTTAGCTCGGGTATGCAAAGGTAATGTTCACCAACTGTTTTACATATTTATTTCCATAAAAATGTAAAAATGCATGCTTTCCATGCTTATATAAGTATATACTCTAGTTTAGGTGTACTTTCGTTACATCGATCATATGCAAAGGCATCTATAGGCCTTTTTAAATTAAGCATCATGCTTAAATTAATATGGTCTTCTTTAATCAAAGATTTGACATGGTGTTAAAATTTTGGTTAATGAACATGAGTAGTTACTTATATAAATAAGGAAGGTGATCTATCTCGACTCATGTATTTATATGACTAACCACTTTCTAGACATTAGGCTGTATTAGGACCATTGCTCCCGTAGGATATTCATTTATTCTTTATTATTTTATTCTTTATGCTTCATTCATTTTCCTCACTTGAGAGGCATTTATCTGTGTGTGTGTCCACTATCATAAAAAATGTATTGTTTATCTCTATTATGAACATTGGTTTACCTTTCATATAAAGTATAGTATTCATGATTATAGTTTCATACTAAAATCTACACTAGCCTTCCTTTGAAAAAATATAAATACGACCCCTAGGATTTCTCCGGGTTGAAATGCTACAACGGTAATTCTATGCGCTTGCGGATTAACATCCAAAGCTGCAAAGGTTTACTGGATCACCGTTACCTCTTTACTTAGTTGGGAATATAGTTTTTGTACTAGTCTTAAGAAATGCTGAAAGTGCGCCGTATAGCATCTCTAAGGCACTAGCCGCTAAGGCTATAGTCCTAATGTTATTAGAGATATAACTCTCTTGACAGAGGTAAGAATAGTCTTGGTATGCCACGGTGCCCGTGCCAGGCTATTCTGAAACTATCATCAGAGGTGTATCACTAGAAGCAGTAAAGAGAATAATTAGTGAGGTGTGCCTCAGTGCCATGGCTGATCTAGTGATATGGTAGTTGAGGTACACCACCCCAAGCATTTCTTACTCATTACTGCGGATAGACTTACCTCTATTCTCAGTAATGATGTTAAAGAATATCAACAAGTATTTCTAGCGTTGTCACCAGCTGTCCAAACCTAGTGATGCGCTAAGAAATGCCAACAACAACATCGAGAATCTGGCGGCATTCTAGAGGAGGAATTGGTGATCTACCGTTTCTACTTCTGCCACTCCACCTACAGATGTACACCACCGGTCTGACCCAATGGACAATAAATGATGGGTCTTTTGCGAAAGGTAAATCGGTAGTTATCTCATTCAATTTCGTAATGCACTTCATTTTTATTTTTTCCTTAAAAAATAGTGCATCTAAAAATGAAAATAAAAAATTATCATGCATTCTCGTATTTAAATCTTGTAATACATTCTTACTAAAAGAAAAACAACAATATTGTTTTTTTCTTCTTTTGGGCATTTGAAAAGAAAAGAGTTTCGAACAAAATCTAATACATGAAAAAAAGGGTTCACCAACATCCTTTACTTATGTTTATCACCACGTGCATACATGAATTCATGTTTCTCTTATTTTTTTGAAAAGTTTACTCTAATTTGGGTGTGTTTACATAGGCCTATATAGTATACCCATAAGCTTTTCAAATTAAGCATGGAGCTTAGGTTGAAATAGCTTTCTTTAATCAAAATTTAACATGGTGTTAGATTTTGGTTAATGAATTTTAAGTACAACTCTCATAAACAAAAGAAATAATCTATTTTGGTGAGTGAGTGAGTGAGTGAGGAAGAGTTGAGAGGAGGTACGCGGGCGTGTCCGCCACCTCTCGTCTTGGATTCGATGTCTTCGGGTTGAGGAGACGGAGTGTCGGGCGTGTCGACTCCCTCTCGGCATGTACCACCACGCCTTGCTTAAGTAAAGTTTTATATAATAAAGTTGGATGAACAAATGAAAAAAAATAAAAATGACATAATATGCATTTAAAAAAATAAAAAAACCTACACTTCTCAAATGTGAGTCATGGTTGAGTTTGATCAAATGGCGAGAAGTTTTTTCTTAATTATCTTTCAATTATTGCATTCCACAACATGTTTACTTTAAATAAGTCATGCATCCACTTCATTTGGTTTGAGTTTTTAATCCACAAAGATGTTTAAATTTCATGCATATATATATGTCATTCGCATCTAAAAAAATGAGTAATAAAATTCATTGTTACACCATAATCACTCTTTTGTATTTCTATTTAAAAAATCTCTATATGCTTTCATGTTACCTTGGTCTACCTAGTATGATTAAGGTTTGAAGTATCTTCATACACCTTTTTAAGTTAAGCATGGAGCTTACTTTAAAAAGTCATTCTGAAACCAAATTAGATATGGTGTCTAGTTTGCTTTTTGAAACAAGAGGTGTGATAATCTTCCTTCTAAAAGCTTTTTAAATTAAGCATGGTGCTTAGTTTAAAATGTTTTTCTAGATCAAGTTAGACATGGTGTCTAGTTTGATTTTTGAATATAAAAAAAATACTTTGGTAGACTTTGGTTGTTATGTTGGACTCACCCTTGCTGAAAGTTTTCAAATTTCAGTATGGGTAAGTCAAGAGATTCTTTCATAATAGAAATAACAAGGCATATTTTGAGCTTTAAAGAACTTTGCACAAAAGATACAATTCTTTCATTATAGGCATAATAAATGAAAAATATCAGCTTTTGTCAACACTGTCTTTAGCTGCAAGTTGCTTTTGCCCTGAACCATGATAGAGTGTAGCTAAAAAAAATAAAAAAAAAGGGTTGAGGACATGAAAGCTGCATAAAAGAAAAAAAAACATCTTGATGTCTGTCGGTGGTGAGAACATATTCGAATTTAGACTCTACACACTTGACTTTTACACCAAAGTCCAAGTGTGAGGGAAGACGGTGCGAATCTCAAAGATAAGGTCATCATGGTAAAAAAAGAGATATTAAAAAAGGTAAAAAAAACGGATGGAAAGAGTGGTCAAAAAATAAATAAAAAAATAGAGAAAGAACGGGCCAACCCCACATGGCGAAGAAATACATTAATGGGCTGGTGAACTTGAGTAGAACCATCATGAAAACTGCATCAACAACTCAACATCTCATCCATAAAAGCTGCCAAAGATTTTCACTTTCGGTATGCAAAGGTAATGTTCACCAACTGTTTTTACTCATATTTATTTCCATAAAAATGTAAAAATGCATGCTTTCCATGCTTATATAAGTATATACTCTAGTTTAGGTGTACTCTTATACTGATCATATACAAGGTGCATCTATAGGCCTTTTCAAATTAAGCATCGTGCTTACATTAATATGGCCTTCTTTAATCAAAGATTTGATATGGTATTAAAATTTTGGTTAATAAACATGAGTAGTTACTTATATAAATAAGGAAGGTGATCTATAATGGAGATAAATCAAGGCTATGCTTTCATTGCATCTTTATCTTAGCCTTGTTAGAGTAATGCTTTAATAAAAAGTTGGGTGAACAAATAAAATAAACTAAACTAAAAATAAAATATTCAAATAAAAATAAAAAAATTATAGAAATAATAATTATAATAAAATGAGTTAAGGCTCCCCAATGTCCCTAGCAGTAGAGCCTTTGTTTGTTGCTTTTGTTTTTGTTTTAGTTTTTAATAAAAATAGGTACAAAAATAAGTGTGGAGAGGTCTCTCAAGCGAGAACAAAATACACATTCGAGATCTCCCACCAATAAGTTGCACAAATATCGAATAACCCAACATGAAGGAGAACAAGAAAAATGAATCAACCTAATGTTTCTCCTTCCTCTTCAACGATGGTTTGTGCAACACTCCTCATCACTCTACAATCTTGAGTTTAAATAAACATGAATCTTGATACCACAAAAACTAAACTCAAAATGAACCACCATGATTTCATGCATATTTAAAAACCACACTTTGTTTAAAAATTTTGTAGAGTGTCATGTCCATAACTTTCTGAGATAGAAAGCTTGCATGAAGATTGTTCCACATACATATTCTTATACTTATGGGAAAATATTTTGATAGGAAATCATGTTGACTAAGTTGTTGAGGGGTGTGATAGGGTTCGACTTAGAAATCCTACTAGTTCTATTCAAAGTACTTAAAGAATTTTTTTTTGATAAAAATGTAAAACCATAGTATCACATACTCCTCATTTGGTGAGCAATTCCTACCAAGGCCAAATTTAATATGTATCGTGCAAGTTTTAAGCCTGCTACATATCTTTGCTTATTATTGCATTGAGTATGGTCAAGTCTTGTGACCCATGTGAGAGATTTATCATGCTCCCAAGATCGAGATCACACACACGCCATATATTCTGCTGCTCCTACACTAGGAGTACGCAAAAACATGCCTTCCATGTAGGTTCCATCAGAAATGTTCTACTCTTGCACTATGAGTAGACACAAAAAAATAATATTTATTAGATAAATACTCCACGTTATAGAAAGTAATGATCTCTCTCTATAATTATGTTTTAGTAGAAGAGACATGACTATGCAAAAAGATGTAAAAAATAGGGACACATGAAGGTCCCAAAGAAAAAAATGGACACATGAAGGTCCAAAGTATTAAAAAAATTGAGCACATGAAGGCTCATTGTTGGTATCTGTTAATGTCTGCTGAATAATTCCACAAGCGCACAGATACGTTGTAGCACTTCACCGGATAAGTATACCCAGTTTTAATATCGAACCCAAAGGAAGATGTGTGAGGGTCTTCTAAACTATACTTAACCACCTGAGTAGCAAATAAGGCTGTAGAAGGTAGGGATATAGAGGGGACAAGTAAGGCTTCTAATTCAGGCTCAAGTAGGATATGATTAGGATGCTTTACTAGGGAATTGGATAGAGGAGCACAGGCAAAACTGTAACCTGACTACTAATTATTCTCCTGCTCAGCCTACCGACGGGATAGTGGAATATATAAGATTCAACGGAGCTATAAAGTCACCTCCGCGAGCTACCACCAAATCCGGACGATAGGGTACATCTACGAGTAATGAAGTCTAAGCACCACGCTTACACTATGAATACTACTCTAACCCATGAGCTATAAGGATTAAAGTACTCAAAAGAGTCGTAAACCAGTAAAACAAGATAAACAATGTTACTTACTTGAACTCAGAAGTCGATTCCGAAGTAATCTCAGATACAAGCCGTAGAGGTAGCACCGACAGGCCGATACTCCTCCAAAACTCTCTCTTTAACTCTATTTCTCTATCTCTGAAGAACTAGCTTCTAGAGGTATCTTGGAATGCTAACTTGAGAGGTCATCCATTCAAGGGACACCTCCTGGGATCCTAATTAGGGTTTTTCGCTAAAGCTCTTCTCTTCTGAATGGATCCTCCTCCTGGGGGGTTGCCTCTCCTTTTATAGCCTTGACAAATCAACGTGAGCCCTTAGATCAAACCGATATTGGTGGATGGTGGAGATCAATCCTCAAAGGCGGTGGAGTAAACCGAGCGAACCGGGCCACGAGAGGGGCAGAGCCCAGACCAGCCGGTCTGGCCTGGCTTTCGCTGGTCCTCCACTTCAGTCTCGTGTCTTCTCGTTCCTTCTGGAATGTTCCTGTGTCGCTGTGGCGTCCAATCTTGCATTCTATGTTGCGGTGTAGCTCAAAAGTGTGTCATTTCCAGTATTTACCTACAAAACCATTGATTCACCAAAACTCATGGAATTCGTTAGTCAAAGCCCTACTTCTAGGTAGATAAATTGCTTTTATGTCACTTTGGAAGATTAGTTGATGGTTGGATTTGAACGTTAAGGACCGTCAATACTCATGTATTCAAAAAAAGAAGAAAGAGATAGCTATGTCTCAAAAGTAATAAATATAGTAGAGAGATCATATCTACAAAAGGAGTATAGTTTTAGTATACCATCTTCCACACACATGCACATCTTGATCTAAGAGTATGGCACTTCTCTCCTTAGATCCTTGATTTGACTTTACAACATATGTAATGCAAGTATGCCATCTTGTTTATCTCTACCCAAAGCCCCACATAAACCCTTTTAGAGGTAGGAAAGACAAAAGAAGGCAAAACTTTGCTATGCCTTGGTGAGGATTCATACACATTGAGTGATTTGAGAGTACCAATTAAGGAGTATCGTGTGAGCTATGCTTTTTCATTATGAAAATTTTCAAAACTCCAAGTTGCTAAGATATGAATTTGGGAAGATAACTTTGTTTCGAGAACTATTCAACTTTTCAACAACCTAAGGAAACATGTTAGCTAATGCCACAAACCTCACTTGTATAAGAAATGTGATGGAATGATCTCTATGAAAGCCATAAATCTTAGAACTTTATGACCATGATTACTTTTGTCTCTAAGCCTTGCTCGAGGACAAGCAAGAGGTAAGTGTGGGGGAGTTTGTTGGTAGTCCTTAACTTATAAATATAACCACCAACTTTTGTATAAAATCAAAGCATATGATCACCAAAGCTTAGTGATAGGGTTTATAACTAATGAATTCCACAAGTTTTGGTGATTTACTATTTATAGGAGGACATGTCAGAGTGACACAAGAAATGTGCACCAAAGCGTATGCAAACATAGCAAAACGGCACCCAACATAAGCCTAAGGAGGACAGCCCACGTACCTAGCAAATCAAGGGGATAATAAGGCCCAAACACAAATCAAATAGACTCTAAATGGGTTTTACCTTATGGGGATGGATCCTAGGCATCACTAGAAGCCTAACAGACGAAGAAACGGGTCAAACAAAGCCGAAAAGGGTGCGGCCGCACCAGGGTGCACCTCCGTTCGAGCCTAGTTTCCGCGTGGAGATCAACACCGATGTACCCAATGGTTCTAGTGGTTATTGCTTCAATCAATGCGCCGTCAGGTTGGTTTGCGCTATTCAAGAAGGGAAAATCTTCCATTCAACCCCCTTCTCTCCACCTATAAAGAGGAGGCCTCACCAGTCCTCATGAAATCATCATACACTCATACAAATCCCATAGAGCTACTAGAGCTTCTTCCTTCTCTTTTCTTTCTTTTTCTTTTATTCTTTATCTAGTAGTAGTGGAGTAAGGCTCATCTTATAAGAGGGGGAGAACATCTTGGTTTCTTGGTATGAATACTATTCTTTCCATTATGTTCTTTCTCTCTTTATCAATATAGCAATGTTCTAGAATTAGAGTACAATTCTAGTGATATGATCTTGTTAGATGAACTAGGTGCTAGTTGTGTGATTTGATCATAGAACATAGGGCTTCTAGTTCATATGCCTTGTTCATGATATGCTTGCTAGTTCATAGTGTTTATATCATTTTCTTAGCATATAGAACTCTGTTCTTAATCGTTCATATATTTAGATAATTTGGAATAGAGTTGTATGTGGGATGGTGGTTCATCGCACAACATCCAAGTTCTTTACTCGTTCATCCGTAGGGTGAGAGACCTAGGGGGACTTGGGTAGATGTTCTATATGTGGGGTGATGCTCGGGTATAGGGAAGCCGATGATTGCACTTCATAGTCTACGGTTGAGGTGGTAGGCGATAGGTGGTGATAGCCCCTGTCCATCCTTTGTAACCCCCCATGTTCGGTTATGGTGTAGGAGTCCAAAATGCCACCCATGTTTCACTAGCAGACTAGTGCCCGGTGGCCTTCGATCCATCGCAAACACAACTTTATCTCGACTCATGTATTTGTATGACTAACTATATTCTAGATATTAGCTATATTAGGATTATTGCTCCCATAGGATATTCTTTTATTCTTTATTCTTTAATTTTTTCTTCTCTTTTCTCTATTCTTTCTTTTCCTCTCTCTTTCTAGAGCTCGTGGTTATGTATGTATGATCACTATCCAAATCATAAACCATTCATCTTTGCTATGAACCTTAGCTTATTCACACATGTCATCCTAGTCAATGTCTAAGTTAAACTCTTTTGCTATGCTTTCCTTTGGGAAAATATAAATACGACACCTAGGAATACTCCGAGTTGAAATGCTACAACGGTATTTCTATGCGCTTGCAGATTCATATCCATAACTGCAAAGAATTACTGTATCACCATTATCTCTCTGTTGTAGTTAGGAATATATTTTTAGTACTAGTGTTAAGGAATACTGAAAGTGCGCTGTATAGCATCTCCAAGGTACTAGCTGCTAAGGCTATAGTCCTAACATTATTAGGAATATAACTCTCTTGATAGAGGTAAGAATAGTCTTGGTATGCCACGATGCCCATGCCAGGCTATCATGAAACTATCATTGGAGGTGTATCACTAGTAGCAGTAGAGGGAATAACTGGTGAGGTGTGCCTTAATGCCATGACTGGACCTCAATCTGGTGGTATGGTACTGAGGTATGCCACTCCAAGCATTTCTTACTCATTACCGGGTATAGATTCTACTTTTATTCTCTGTGATGATGTTAAGAAATGTTAACAACACCCTTTTTTAATTTTCCCGTTTCAGTAGATAGCCCTAAATAGCGTTCAATGAGTACTCTCTCTATCCCATAAAGTTTATCACTTAAAACCGCATTTATATGGAGGGCATAGTTTCTCCATGGGATTGAGAGAGTACCTGTCAATGAAATATCGGTGATAGTTCTACCACGGGTATACCAATGGCAGTGATTTATGTGGAGGCACGCTATTAGACTACAAGCGAGATGGAACAGAAAGAACAACACACACGGTTTACCCAAGTTCGGGCTGCCTGATGCGTAATACCCTACGTCCTGCTCTTCTGTTATTGATGAAAAGAATTGAGATGTCTAGGAGGGGGGTCCATGCCCGCCTTATATAGTCCGGAGGGCAGGGTTACAGATCCTAAGATCCCGAGGTGGTCGGTTACAAACAATCGTATCCTAGGCAAAGTACAATTGGTTTCTTAACCGACTAGTTTCCTTGCATGGCAAGCAACTCTAATTATCCGCTTGGGACTCTGACCAGACCAGAAAGGCTGATCGGGCTTGGTCCTGTGGGCTGGGCTGCCCTATGTGATGAGACTAAGGACCAGCCATGAGGGTATAGGGGTCTAAACCCCCACAGCTAGTCCCTGAGCACCATGAATCTTGAGGAACAGCATCGTCTTCACTCGTCGACCAATCCAGACTTGCAATCTCTTCAGGTAAGAAATGTAGTCGACTGGTCGACCAGTTTGATGAAGAACCGACCAGTCAAAAGGAAGCAGTCGACCTCAGGAACAATCCAACATCGTCTTCATCGAAAGATGCAAGTTTCTCCAAAAGAAAAAAGAAAAAAGCAGCTCATGTCCAGAGACGTGGGCCCACAGTAGCACATGATAACAGATATCATTGGTTAGATTAGAAGACTAGCTTTCTAGAAAAAGCTTTATGTACTTGATATTGGTCAGAACTCAATCCAGGAATAGGCCCAGTCACTGCTAAGTGACATGGGCCCACTTAGTCCCTAAGGTTGGTAGAAGATGAGAGTCATGTTGTGGCAAGCTTCTTGAAAAAATCCTGAAAACTTCTCAAAAAACCATCTTTCCAGAAAAAGATGTAATCTACAAGAAAGCTTTAAGAATGCTGAGTTCAGTAAACCAACTAAATGGGCCAGACACCCAACCGGAAGCCCAGTGGCAAAACGGGGGATTCTCGGTTATCCGGAGGACAGAAAAGAACGACCCGACACGGTTGCCAAGAAAACGTTACGGGATAACACGCCACGCCTGTTCGCCTTCAGTCATGGGCATAATGATGGCACTTTCCCATCGTGGGGAAAGTGGTCCGTCGTGTAGCGGTGCGCCGATTCGCCTTCCTTGGCACATCTCCAAGACGCCCGCCTATAAATAGGGAAGCACGGCGGAAAGGGACGGCAGCCTTCTCCAAAGAAAACCCTAGCCATTTGCTGAGTTCATCTCCCACCAATCCTCCTCCCTAAATCCTCAGAATAACAGATGGAGTCTTAGAAGCGGCCGGCTGAGGGCTCACCGAGCACTCAACCCCGCCGGCGACGCCGCGGCGACGGGTAAGTGGTACATTGCGTCGTACTGTACATATTGGGGAAAAATGGCCAAGGTTGATGCCGACTTTGATTTGTGCAGGATTCCGCTTCTTGGTGCGCCCACGCCACGCCTCCTCCTTGCCACCGAGGAGACCGGCGAGGGGAGCAACAGCGGGTGACACGCCATGGTGACCCGGACGGTCGCCATGGCTGAACTTCAAGAATGACTGAGCCCGTTATGATGGCGCCGAGGTCGCGGGAGGCGGAGGCGCAAGCCACCCGCACCAACCAGAGGCCGCCGACCTGTGGGTGGCCCAACTGGAGGAGGAGCTCCAGATGGTTCTCCCAGTGGCGGAAGCCGTCGTCGACTTCGTCGGGGCCACTGGAAATTCGCTCCAGGAGCAACTGGAAAATGCGCCCGAGCGCATTCAGGAAGTGGTGTCCCGCGGCGTGCATCGCAGAGCGTCTTCGGCACTAGCCGTGGCCCAGCATCGTTCTGGAGCAGAGCTCCGGGGCCTCGCTGGCCTCCTAGAGGGCGAACGCATCGCCGACCTGGAGCATCTCGTCCCAGGACTTCGCCGACCCCCGCCGCCGCCATAGCGTAGGAGGTGACAGCGGAGAGCGTCATCGACGACGCCCCGTAGAATCCCGGTGGCGATGTCCACCGGAGGACGCTTGGTAGAAGACTGCTTTTGCGTCCTCTACATTTACTGGTCCTTGAGCAGAAGCTTCACCGGGATGAAACCTAGTCCAAGCTTCGTGGCCTTGCCAGCAAGCGTCTTGGATTTTGTAGAAAAATATTATGAATGCGTAGTTTGTAACTAGGCATGTTATGACTCAAGCTGTGTAAAAAGATGCTTCTGCTTTTGATCTTCATCTGGTATGGTAATCTTTCAGAAGCAGTTTCAAACTTGGCTGTGTTGTTATGAATGACTTCATGTGTAATGTGAATCTTCTTTACTATATCCACGAACTGGTCGATCCAGAACAAAACTAGGTAGAGAAACACTTGCAGGGATTGCCTTCGAACTCTCCTAATCGACCAGGGACCAGCAAACATCCTAGGCGTAATATCCAGTCCCCAAACTGATCTGGTCGACTAGGTTTCATAGCGTAACGATGTGTTCAGTCCCCAGACTGATCTGGTCGACCAGTGTTTAGCATCGTGGTGATAGGAAACCACCAAGTCCCCAGACTGGCTGGTGGTCCCGTATTTGCTATGAAATCATCCTAGGCCCATCCCGTAATATTTTACACTGTACCGCAGTAAAGACATACCCGTATAACGTGGCTCAGGAAAGCCCAGTTAAAAATTAGGGTAAAAGAATGTTAACGGTGACCTTTGGGAAGTCAATGGGCCACCCGTGTGGTATAAATAGCCCGTCGGCGGCCGTGCCTACTTCGACTCGCACCAGTCATTGCCATTTCCGCCGCTTCAATCCTCCGCAATCTCCGGTGCGCAGGCTAGGTTTTCAGTTCCTAGAACCACCACTTCTCGCCGTGACCCTATCCAGAGCAATGGGGAAGAAGATAACGAAGGTGGAGGCCGAGCACAAGAAGCTGATGGAAGCGCAATGGGAGAAATCCCTATCAACGCCAGAGTCGCTGACAGCAATGGCGAAAGGCGGTCTGCTACCAGCCCCGGAACTGGAAGTGTGGAGGGCATCGGCGAAAGGTGACCGCTATCCCAACCCCCATCCTGATGAAATTGTGGTTTTCGAAGATTACTTCTTGCGGGGATTAGGGATTCCAGTGCACAACTTTCTGAGGGATTTGTGCATCTTTTGGGGAATAGCAGTTTGCAATCTGCCTCCAAACTCGATTCTGACCTTGGCGATCTTTGTGACATACTGTGAGTGCTATCTTGGAATAGCACCACATTTCAATTTGTTTTGGTACTTGTATGTCCTGAAGAAGAAAGGTGTGGGATCGAGGGCTCCCAGATAGCCGGTGGATGCTATATTGCCTTGAGGGAGGGGGTGAAATCAAACTGGATGGTCATCGACCACACCTCTAGCACGAAGAACTAGATGAGGCGCTGGTTCTATATCAACCAAAACCTAGAGGGTCGACCAGTTCCCTGTGACATCACCCAAATCCCACGAGTAAATCCCAACTGGTCAGAAGTGCCAGATGCCAATGGTATGCCTCAAGTTGAAGAGTTGTTGTCCCTGATGGATTTCAGCAAAATTGATGGCATTGTGGTAGCCAGCCAATTTGTATGTCATCAGAACCAACCCTTGAAGGAGAGGGTTAACTTCATGTTTGAGTACCAGGGGCACAGAGACCCTTCTCGAGAAAGTGAGAAAAACCTAGAACCAGAGGAGATAGTATCCCGGTTGTCAAAGATGTTCCAGAGCTACGCCAAGTATCAGTACCCAAAAGATGGGATCAAGCCCTTTACGCTGAAAAATCCACCTCCTCAGGTATGTAAGAAGTAGCTTCTAGTTATCAGTTCAATATTCACTTGTATTTGAATGATGCTGCAACTAATACTCTGTTATAGCAATATCATGGACAGGACCGGAATGCTTATGTATCCCTCTTGCCTGTGGGGGAATGGCCTACTGGCGATGCACTCAGGGGCCAGCAGAAGAAGACGAAGCCGGTAGCAGAGGCCGAGCATGATGAAGAATAGCCTGACTCCCCTGAGAAGTATCGGAAACAAAAGGCAACTGGGAAGAACCCAATGCCGCCTCCTCCAGAAAAGAAGGCAAAGCCCACCAGGAGTAAGCTCGGTGCCAAACTGAAGATTGGAGAGGAAGTGGAGCAACGACGCCGAGCAGTTTTTGAAAGCTCAGGCTCGGACTCAGAGGATACAATTCCTCTGAGTGAAAAATTTAAAACCAAGCGCCCAGAGGAGTAGCCGCGTAGGACGAGTACCACCACCGGCTCTCCTCCGCCACGTCCCCACACTCGATCAGAGGCGACGCCGCCAAGGACAACGCAAAGTCCTCCCCAGGGAATGGCGACGGGGAGGGCGGAGGTGACCTAGGAGCCGACCTCTCATCAGACACCAGCAGAGGATCAAGGAACCCCTGACCCGGGGAGAAAACCACCACACTCAAAGTCTAGTGAGGGAGGTAAACCCACTGGTGGTCAGCGTGAATCATCAAGCCGCCGAAGGGGTAGGCCATTTGGCTTCTTCGTCCAGCGTTCCTCTAGGTAAGTGCTTGTTAATAGAGTGTTGCTGAGGTCGGGACGCAAACAAGATGAATCGTACATTAATCTTAACAGCCTGGTTTAACCTTCAGGCAACCCAATGCCGATGAAGAATACACGGAGGGCCATCACCCTGACGACCACACAAAGCCTGGGGAAAGCCAAGATAAGGGGAGGCCAGAGGTTGACCACCCCGTGTTTGAAAGTAGTGCCACATCCCCTCCTCGCCAAAGTGGTGAAGATGCTCTAGAAAAGGAGGTCGGGCATGTTCTCCGGACGGGGGCTCAAGCGACCAGAGCCGACCGGGCAAGCACAAGGAAGGCTCCTGCTACCCAAGACCCGCCAGAACCCATGGAAGAAATTAAGGGGCATCCAGAGAAACCCAAGCAGGTTTATGGCAAGACAAGCTACATAGCTCGTTAGGATAGCAGTGGAGAATGGCAGGTGTTTGAGTCCAAAGTCGACGCCCCGATCCAGGAGAACATTGAAGATGCCTTCAAATTCTTGCGGGAACATGTCCAGGTACGTAAGTGACTTGTGTAAATGGATCGTAGTGGAGCTGTTAGCTAGAACTAACAATCATGCTTCTACAGGGCTTGCAGAATCTTGTTGACCAGCGAGGTGAGATGATAGACCAGTTTTGACCCATCATGGCCAAAAACCAGCGTTTGCAAGAGGATAATGCAACCCTGACATACAAGGTCAACGTCCTGGAGGGACAGAAAAAAGGTACAATTGTCTCCTCGTCCTGTCTTTTTGGCCTCCCGACTGTGATATTGATTCTTGTCATGAGATGTATCTTGTAGAACTTGAAGGAGAAAAGGTGAAGGCCCAGCAACAGGTGGAGGACTTGAGGAGTGAACTAGCAGGTTGGTGATCGACGCCTGCCTTCTTTTACTCCTTTGCTTCATCTCTGACTTGCGTTTGGTGTATCGGCCAGAGCTCCAGAAGAAGCACATGGCTCAATTCAAAGTGCTAGCTGAGGAAAATGAGCGGATCAAGGAATGTTGGCAGGTGGTCAAGACTGGGCTAAGGCCTCTGATGAAAGCCCCGTCCCCAGAAGAAGCAGCTATAACCGATACGGTGCACAGCCCTGAAGCAGTGCTGGGTATTTGTGGGAGGGCCTGGATATTATTAAGGACTTCACCCAGGATGCCGGTCAGTTTGTAGTTGCATCCGTTCTGGCTCTGGTGCAATCACACTATCCTCGGATCAAACTGAAGAGGATCAAGGAGGGGGCTGTTGACACTTCTTAAGTCACCATGAATAACACCGGGTTGTCATCCCCAGCAGTGCCATAAGAGGTGTGGTATTAAATCATGCAACTATCTTAAATATAATCGAGTATCCGCAAGTTTACGATGAAACACCATTGTAGCATTTTATTAGAGTTAACCCAATTATCGAATTTATTTAATCCCATGGGAAAGGACAATTAGAGAATATTGATGTGTATACATACTTAGATAGAATCCTCATGACAAGGACATACTTATGCAGGGGTAAGCCAAATAGATATATATATATGATAAGTGTAGGGCAATGATAAATCACTCAGAGATAGAAGTAGAGACTCTAATGTAGCAAGGCAAAAATAGGAGATTAGTTAAGAGATTGAATTCCTATGTAGTGTTAGAATTACTAAGTCTTTGCATCTACTCTAGCATGTTACTTTCATCTATAGTATTGATGACTCTAAAGTACTCACAAGGAACATCACTAGGGAGGTTTGTGAACAAAACACGCTCCTCCTTCGCAATCACGTTCTGCTAGTCTTATAAACGGGGAGTGAAATACATAGGACTCAACAGAAATATCACACCCGTGATCTACCACCAAACCCGGCCGACAAGATGCATTCTTAGGTAGATCATATCTAAGCACCATGCTTACATAATTTCTACCACTTAACCCACTCGAGTAATGAGCTAAGCGCTTTACGATCATATGAAATAGTTCATCATCAATCAATACTATATCAAGCAAAACACTAGAATAAACTAGGAGCTTAATAAACTGGAACATAGTAATTAAGAACAAAGTCATAAATAAAGAGGGATACAAAGCTATACCAGCCTCCTAGATGACGACTCGAGAATCCTGAGCGTAGCTCAACTCTACTGAAACCTTGCTAGCTAATGCCTAACTAGAACTTGAAGTATTAGAGTTCTAATCTAATTCTCTGAGGATGGAACCCTTCGCTCTCTCTGAGAGAGAAAATAATGAATTAGGGTTTCTTGGCTCTCCCCCCAGGGGGGTCCTGCCCTCCTTTTATAGCCCTGGGCGATGATCGTGAACCATCGGATCAAACCGACATTGGCGGACGGCTGAGATCTCTCCTCAAAGGCGGTGAAGCAACCTGGGCGAAGTGGGCCACCAGTGGGCCCCAGGGTAGATCGACCAGTCTGGGGTGGGACCAGTCGGTCCCACCCAGGGCCCACTCGGCCCCTCCTTCGGAGTGGTGCCTTCTGGTGTCTTCTAGAATGTTCCTGCGTAGCCGTGCCATCTGTTTATGCATCCCTTGCTCCGATATGCTTCTGGGTTTGCGTCTTTTCTGGTATTCTCCTGCAAAAAATGATAAAACACCAAAATTCGTGGAATTTGGTTAGTGTAACCGCTATTCCTACGATGGTGATCTCAAATGTACCCTCTCTGGTGGTTGGTTGACCTATAGAATTGGTAATTAACAGCCGTCAACAACTCCCCCAAGCTTACCCTTTGCTAATCCCTTAGCAAACCACTCTCTTAAATGGATCAGGAGTTGCTACAATATTAAACTTCTCAAGAGCACACATGCTTTCAGATAAAAATTCTCCTTCAGGCTTAGAGTGAACCATTCTGACTTTCACACTTACCCATATTACCTTTAACCATGGAGCTTAACATCCTTCAGCTTTGGTCATGAGCAGTTGAAAGATAGAAAGATCAAGTCGAGCACTATGTCTCAAGCTCTTTTGTTCAACCAAGTTCCTGGAGTTTTTATGGATTTTTAAAATAAAGCTCAGAGTTTCATTGTATGACACTCTCAAGTCTCTCAGGTATGGTATTTTTGGATTCCTCACCAAGGCAATGAAGCTTGTGCTCATATCTCAACCTACATCTAAAGCTTATGTGGAACTCATAGGTGTGGACATAGCATAGATAGGCATACTTATACTGCATGTATTGTGAAGTCAAACAAGGGATCCAAGGAGAAACAAGTCATATAATCAAATCAAGATGTGCATATGTGTGGAATATGATGGATATATGGTGGTGGTGTGGTGATGAACCTAGTTCTATCATGCTCAAATGGATCTCTCTTTTGGAATATTGAAACCTTGCCAGGGATGTGAGCTATCTTTTTCTATTTTGTCTTTTTAGATATCTATTTTTCTTTCTTGGACACTTGTCCATTCTTTCTCAACTCTCATTTTTCCTTCTTTTTTTTCTTTTTTTCTTTTGCATAGCTCACATCTCTTCTTTGGCACAAAATAATTTGGAGAGATGACAAGAAACTCTGGAGCATGTCTCTTCTAGTGGATGGATATTTTTGGTGTCTACCCCCAGTGTAGGAGTAGAACATTTTTGGATGGATGGAATGGCATGTTTTTGCGCCTACTCTAGGATAGAGTAGTGCATATGAAGTGGAGTGTGTGGATCTTGATTCTAAAAGCATGACAGGTTTCTCACAAGGGTCACCAGGGTTGACAACACTCAATGCAATGACAAGCAAAGAATTATGTGGAAGCTTCCTAGTCTAGATATGTAAAATGGCTCTGGTGGGAATTAAGCTTGTCATACAAGAAACTCATCATGTATCTTTTTAGGTTTTCAAAATTAAATCTCTAGAATTTCAGCATCACATTGGAACAAGATAAATAGCAGCTCTAACCATCTCAAATCATGTCCGTCAACTACCTAGACTTAAGATCAGGAATATGCTACCCACAGGTCTCAGATTCAGAGTAAGTATTCATGTCAAATCAGTTGTGTCCAAAACCTTAGGAGAATTCTTGACTATAAGCTAGGTACTCAAAAGAATTTTAATAGAGCAACTATTCATCATTTCCATGTCAACAGATTTTTCTCCAAGTTCTTTTTATTCAAACTAAAATTTAAACAGGCCTATAAACACTCTTTTTATTTGGTTTTTATTGTTTTTATCTTAGCAAACTAACGAGCAAACTAATAATCAAACTAATCAAAAAACAAAGGTAAAGGTAAAGACAAAGACAACTTACCTTGAGATAACGGGGGTGCTCTCCCCCAAGCTATAGATGTTGCAGTAGTCGATCAATGTCACGGCGGCGGTCTTGCGCCCATGTGCTGGAAGAGGTAGTCCCAGTTCTGCATCTGCTGCTGGTGGTACTTGTCGTGTAGGTGTAGCTGTCCAAGGATGGAGGTGTTTTGCGCGACGAGGGTGGCACTTTGCTCCTCAATGTTGCGGAGCCTCCGGTCATTCCTTTGATGTAGCATTTGTTGGTCGTGGTAGCCCATCCCTACGTCCGATGCGCGGCCGCGCTGGTACCCTCTAGAGGACACTTCCTGTAAATCAACAGACATTCTTCCTTGATAGTCATTAAAATTACCTAATGGCCATTCCGCCGTCTCTCCCTAGAGGACTTCAGCCTGTGGTGATGGTTGAGCATACTGGCCCCAACTGTCTTGTGAAGGTTGTCCTCTGTGGGAAGACTCTGCTTCTCCAAAGTTGATGTAGCTGGTGTATGCTGGTCCTTGTGGCGTTGGGTCAGCACCATAGTAGTGAGTGGGCTGCACGTTGGTGAAACGTGCTGAGGCGCTTCTTATGGGTGCCGCTGCTGTTACCTGCACATTGACAAGAAGAGAACTAGTGGTGTACAAGTTGAGCTTCGGGTTAGGTAACCGGACCTGCCTGTTATTGATCTTCATTACCACAACATTTCCTCTCTTCACCAAGGTCTGACCTTGGCAAAAGTAGTAGTATGATATACGACCTCATCCTCCTCCGATGTACGGAACAAGCGAATTTTGCCACAACTCGAGATAGCTAGCAATTCGAGTCACACAAGAGGTGCATTTGATATCATAGCTAAATCGACAAACTTCTAACCATTGTCTCATCATCATCATAATGGGGGAAACTTTCCTACTCTTCACTATGGCGTAAAGCAACTTGAGCTCATCTATCCTCACTGTGCTAGTGTCATTTTGTGGAAAGAGAGTAAATGCCAACTACCTATGCATGAACCTTAATGTGGGTAATTGAATGCTACTGGTCTTGGCATGAGTGGGTGAGTTTTGGCCGGTTATGTCTTTCTAGAACTGCTCTCTCACAAAATCGGGAATGGCAGCATCAACATCTACGATGCACTCAGCATGGAAACCTAGAGCTAAGCTTAGCTTAGCTCCTTCCAGGTTAATGTTTTCTCCTTCCCAAAGAGTCAGAACTTTACCCCACTTTCAACAAAGTTTAATGTGCATAAAAATTCAGCAGTAAGTAGTTTGCACCCTAGCTCAGAAATATCCGCAAATCCTGTCCAACCCATGACTGAAAAGATGGTTTGGAATTCAGCGTCCATACCTGTGTCTCGAAGAAGCTCAGGATCGTACACTGTTGTCAGGATGAACCTGCGGTTCTTAATGAGTTCATACTTCTCTTTCTCTTCATCGTTCTTCCACTTGAGGTCATGTTTCTCCATCAGACGGTGTATAACCGTCGAGGAAGAAGATGGCCTGTTGCTAGCGGGTGGCATCTCATCAACCTGCATGTCAGAGCTCGCTCAGGAAGAAGAGCTCCGAGCCGATCGTGTGGACCGGGACCTAAGTCCACTCTTGATCCCTCTCCATATGCCACTCATCCTGCAAGCACGTGGAAAACCAAGAGAAAAGCAAAAGAGACTCTAGGAGCGGGGTTAGAAAATATGATAATGAAAATAACCACTCCAAGAGTGGATTACTCTTGTGGGAATGAACTCCTCCACAAGAGGGTTAGTACACAATAGATACAGAAAACAATGTGGGATATTGCTACCTCCAAATGAACAAGAAAAACATAAGGAAATAAATACAGAAAATAAATACACACGGAAATAAATAAATCGAGTTAGTAACAGAAAGAAAAGTTAGAGGGAGTTAGTAGTCCTTGCGGGGAAGGTTTCCACCACAATGATTAGAGGGTCAGTCGTCCAAGGTTAGCGATCCTTATGGGTTTACCACCACAACCAGATTTTAACAGAGTTTGCCCTAGATATATGATTATCTTCTCTAAGTTTGGGCAGTACCTCCTCTCTTCTTGCTTATTCTTTCTCTAAACTTTAGTAACACCTCCCTCCACTAGTCACTAAGCAACCTCCTAGCACATCTACTCTCCTTCTCTCTTACTCCTTCCTTCTCTCTCTCTCTAAGATTTGATTTTAGCAAGAACAGGGAGAAGAACTTCGGAATCCAGAGATGAAGGTAGTGAAAATGGGTTCTGGGGTGTGAGTAGAGCTTACTGGGCACTTGCCCTTTTATAGGAGAGGAGGGGGGAGACCGGCCGGTCTGGTGTGGGACCGACCGGTCCCACACTAGGCCCACTTGGCCACTCCTTCCTCCTGGTGTTCCATCATCTCTTCAACTGTGTATGTTTGCAACTTTCGGTGGAAAAGAGAGAGTGGAGGACAGCAGGAGGTGAGTGGAGATAAGAATCCAATGTAAACATGATGTGAAGTGATATGACAAGTGGTCCTAGTGTCTGTGGGTCCCGCTGGTTAGTTATTTTTGTATTTTTAGATTTATAAAAACACCTAATGGTAAAAGAAAATATTTTTGGCTTTTTAGAATATAAAGAGTTAATGGGTAAATACCGATTACCTTTTGGTAAGGGTCTGATATTTATAGTCCTCCAGACTGGACTTCTCCTGATGATTATGTCTTTATAGCGTCTGTCCGTCCCGGAGTTGGAGACCTTAAATCTTCTTGCTCTTCACACCTTTCTGATTGAGAGTATTGTTCTGGTCGTGGCTTGAATGCAAACCTTTCTTCCTTACCATTGATATGGAATTGGATTTCTCCAACCCCAACATCAATGTGAGCATTCGCAGTGCTCAAGAAAGGTCTTCCCAATATAAGTGGTGTATTTACTGCTTTCTGCATGTCAAGCACAACAAAATCGACAGGAATAAAGAATTCTCTTATTTTTATCGAAATATTCTCGACGATTCCTTTAGGGTGGCGAAGTGACTGGTCCATAAGTTAAAGGCACATCGTCGTGGGTGTGAGTTTGGAGTAGCTGAATTTGTCGAAGACCGTCTTGGGCATGACACTTACGCTGGCGCCAAGATCAGATAGTGCATGTTCAAACACTTGATCTTCAATTGAGCACTAAATAATAGGGCATCCTGGGTCTTGTTTCTTGATTAGTGATGTGTTCAGGATAGCCGCACTACACTCCTCTGTGAGCTTGATAACTTCGGTGGTGGGCAGTGGCCTCTTATTGTTTAAAATGTCTCTGAGGTATCTTGCATATGCAGGCACTTGTAGGGCATCTAGCAGAGGCACATTGATATATAAGTGACGTATAACCTCCACAAATTTCCCAAACTGCTCATCCATCCTTTCCTTTCTCTGCCGACGAAATGGTAAGAAGTTGGTGTCATTATAATTGCGCTGAGGCTCTTGTTCTAATGGTGGCGTAACCTCTTCTACTTCGTCGTTGTTCTTCTCCTCAGGTGTCGCTGGCGATCCTTCTTACTGCCCTTCTAGGGTGTGTACCTTCAAGATATGGGGGATCTTGAGTACTCTTGCCTCCTCTTGTAGTGATTGCATTGATTTGCTCGGAGTTAGTGGCAATGGGCAAAGCCGTGGCCAACTTTGCTACTTGTGACTCAATCTTTCTGCTATAGCTCAGTTGATCCTTTATGGTAGAAGAAAAACTCTCCATCTTAAGATTCATACTCTCTATGATCTTTTCATTAGAAGCAAGCCTTTGTGATAGTTCTTCATTGATCTTTGGCTGCTGTCCGATCACATTCCACAAGGACGGTTGTTTGACTTGATCCATTCCTTGGGTGTTGCTGTTGGTATTTTTAACTGCACTCCATTAAATAAGTTTTAAGTAGGATTATCCGCAAGCGCACAGATATCATACCAGTGTCACATTTTACCCGGAGGTTTTAAATATCGTATCCACAGGGAACAGTTGTGATAATGACAACGTCTATAAACTTAACCCTACAATTAGGCTAGATCATATCAAGAAAAAGGAAATAGCTAATGTACTCTAGTTCTGACTCTGGTAAACTTTGTATAATATCGTCTTATCGGACAAGTGACCTGAATAGGAGAAGAAACAGAGTAATCTTCCTACCAGACACCTATAAGCCTATCAGTCCTATCAACGGGAAGTGGACTACAGAGGATTCAACATAGCTATAAAGTCACCTACGCGAGCTACCACTATCCGGCTGATCAGGGGACATTCACAAGTAAACCTAGCCTAGGCACCACGCCTACACTACGAAATACTACTTCAACCAAGTAATGACCAAGATCAAAGCACTCAATATGAGATGTGAACCAAAGAACGAATAAGAACAAGTTGCTTACTTAAATCGAATGGTAAATACAAAAGTACCTCGAACGCAGCTCCCGAGGGAGCTCAATCCGTAAGAATACAAATACCACAAGAAGCGCCGACATGCCGGAACTCCTCCGCAATCTCTACTCCTCTATTCAATCTCTCTAATCTCTAAACAAGACTAGATCTAGAAGAACTAGTCTCTCCTAATTGCTACATCTAGATAAACTAGATCTAGATGAACTAGAACTAGATCAACTAGAGGGACTCTAACCCTAATTTTGTAGAGAATATGAAGCACCGGGGTGTAGAATGCCTCTAGGAGGGGCCTTGGGGCGTCATTATATAGGCCGAGGTGGAGTAGGGGGCAAGGAACCGCCACGTCACGATCCGATCCGCGTCTCCATCTTGTGTGCACCGGCCGGATCAAACCGACCTAAAATCAACGTAGGGATGCTTTGATTGGCTTCCAAGGAACCGTGGGAGGAAGACTCCGCAGGCGGCGGCCATCGGTGGAATTAGGGCGCCGACCGGCCCTGGTGGGGCCGGCCGGCCCCCACTGGCTCACTTGTGGGTCCCGCCGCCGGTGTCTTCTAGACCCTTCCCCGAACCTGTTGGCGGTGTAGTTGCGTCGCGGATAAGTTTCGTGGGTAAATTTGCACTTAAATCCCTCTTTTGTCTTTTTCTGAAAATTCCCTCGAAATTTCACAAATCACCAAAACTCGTGGAAATTGTCGGTTAAAACCCTAGACTAGTGTGTTTTCATGTTCTCCTTTGGGTTTAAAGTGCTAGTAAAAGTTGACGTTAACGACCATCAACAATAACCCCCAAGCTTACCTTTTGCTAGTCCCTTGGCAAACAACCTAGATCTAATTAATAATAATCTTGGATCAGGGAGTTGCTGCAATACTTTTATTTCTTTTAAGCACACTTGCTTTTAAACATAATTTTTTCGGTTTAGACAAAACTGCTCTAACTTTTAAACTTACCCATTTTACCTTTAACTATAGAACTTTACAGCTTTTTGCATAAGTCTTGAGCATTCGAAAGAGAGAACAATCAAGTCAAGCACTATGTCTCAAATTCTTTACAGTACCAATATTCCGGAGTTTTGTAAATTTTCGCAATAAAACTCAGAGCTTAATTGTATGACACCCTCAAGTCTCTTATTATATGTGGTATTTATGGATCTCACTGAGACATTAATAGTGTCATGCCTTCCTACAACTAAGTATTTATAATGGAGCTCATAGGAGTGGCAATAACAAGGATGAACATACTTGCAATTCATATATTGTAAAGTCAAACAATAGATCCATAGAGAATCGAGGCATTCAATCAAATCAAGATGTGTATGTGTATGGAATATGGTGGATAGGTGTATATATGGTATTTAGTGGCTAATCCTAATTCTACTTTTTGCTCTTTGAAAATAACTCACTCCTTGGAACTTTTTTCACGGGAAAAACATGGGCTATCTTTATTCTCTCTTCTTTTTTTCTCTTTTTTTCTTTTTTATTTAATTTGGGAGGCGGGCATCTATGTACCCATTGTTTTAATGCTGGGACACTTGTCCATCTTTTACTCCTATTTTTTTTCTATACTTTTGCATAGCCACATGCATCCTTTGAATATAAATAATTAGAGAGATAATAATAAGAACTTAGAGCAATTAAACGGGGGTTGTCCCATAGGGTATATTTTTGGATGTTTACTCCTAGTGTAGGAGAAAAAAACATTTTTAAGGTGGATCTGGATGAAAATAGAAAATAATTGCGCTTACTCCCGCAGTAGGAGCAATGCATATGTAGGTGAAGTGCGTAAGTGATCTTGATTTTAAAAAGCATGACAAGACTCTCATAAGGTATACAACAAAGGTTGACTAAACTCAATGCAAAGCAAGCAGCATGAATGTGCAAAGGTTTTTCTAACTCTAAATGTATCATATATGGCTTTAGTAGGAAATTAAACTTTATCATACAAGAGCTCGTCATGTAAGATTTTGGGTTTTCAAAATAAATCTCCGTAACTTAGTAATGATAGGAATAAGATAAATAACAGCTTAGACCTTCATGTATCATATCAATCAGTTACCTAGACTTAGCTCAAGCATATGCCTCCACAAATTTTAGGTTCAGAGTAAATTCTTATATCAAAGTAGTCATATCCAAAACTTAGAAAAATCCATGGTTAAAAACTAGGCACTTGAAAGGAATTATAGTAGAGCAACTATTTATTATTTCCACTTTAAAAAGATTAGAGAGAGAGAGTTCTTCAAACATACTTTAATTATTAAATCTAACACGGACTATAGCTTACTAAAATAAAACTAATAGTAAAGACATACCTTAATCATGATGATAACGGGGGTGCGTCTCCCCCAAGCTAATCCCTTCGATCGCGTCGAGCCTTCATGTGCCCGAATATTTTTGTGTTTTTCTTAATTAAGGGTGAGCCTTCATGTGCTCACATATTTTTAGCATTTTTAAATTTTCCTATGATACTATTGTGAACCTTCATGTGCTCACATATTTTTGGTATTTTATGACTATATAAAGTAGACTCGATAATCGCCTAGGTATAGTTACCCCGATAACTAGGGGATGCTCCTCCCCCAAGCTAGAATACTTGGTGTTGATGATCTTCGAGTGAGCTAACCAAGAGCTTGATCCCGGTGGATGTCACTAATAGACTCTCTCCTTGTCATAATGTTGTTCCCGCATAAGTATACTCCAACAAGAAAACCAAAACTCGAGGCTCAAATTTAATAATAGGTTAGCGGTCACCAATAAGTAATTGATTATTCCTTGAGTTGATTTGAATTGACGAATCTAGCGGTGATTCTTTTTTTTAGGATTTTCTAGTTTAATTGTGCAGAAATTAAATATGAGTGCATGATATATAGTTATATTATTTTTTATGCCTCCACAGAGAATATTTATTCTTATGGGGCTTAGGTTTTTTCATAATGCAAGAAAGTAAATACAGAGCTATTATTATTATTTTTATACCACTACAGTATATTTCTATAGGGTAACAATAAGTTTATTCACGTGGGGTTTTCGGTATTTTATGATATAGTAAATGAAGCAATAAATATTTTATTTTTATTTTATTTTAATTTTTATGAAGATGAATGCGCTAAAGTAAAATTATTAATGTAGATAGAAATACTAATTAATTAGATAACTACCATATTACCTTATGGCAAAGGTACAAAATTTAAAGTTTACCGTTATGTCTTCCTCTTTCACTCTTGTGTATCTCTCCATCTTGAGAGATAGAGGTCTTAATAGTTGCATACCTCTAGTGATGATGATGTCACCTTTGTTCTTTGATTTGGCCAACAGGTTGAAGTAGAGCTTTAATAGTAGCCGGCGAAGATCTTGCTTAATGTACATGTTCACGAACTCTCACTTGTAGAATTAATAAATTTTGCTTGATGTGTTATCCCTCGTTGTAAAACCAAGGAAGAGATCAAGTGCATGGGTTCTGCTGGTGGTAAAACACCAACAGAACCAAATCTATTTCTTTATTTATTTTTCTCTATCCTTAGGCACATTGAACAAGATAAAGTTGATGTTACATGATTTGTTTATTTACAAGTGGTAAGATCAAAAGATTAAGCATTTAATGTTATATTTAAGTTTACATGGCGTAGAAGAACGAAATTGCTTAACCAATGGAAGGAATGTCTATCTATAAATTTTTCATATGAGTATGACTGTCGTCTTCCCAAGATTGAATATAATGTTTTAACTTGTTTGGTTAAGACTGAGATTAAGAGAACGGTGCCATGAACAATCTTAAAAGACAGATCATGTTGAGTTAATCAGGTTGATCAATTTAAGTTGTAACTCTAACATGTTTGTGTTTTGATTTAAGTGCACAAAGAAGTTCAAGAGAAGAGCAAGTGACCACTTACCTTAGAATATTACCTTCGTTATTAGAGCGTGATAGCACTAAGTGATGAAGGGTAAATGACCGGTGGTCCTTCCTCTTGAATCTTGAGTTGCTCATGGACATCTTATCTCCTCTCATTGCATCTGTTCTTTTGCCATCTTTTGCTTCTTTGATCTTTTGACTCTTTTCACTCTAGTTATTATTATGCCTACAATAGATTAATGGACAGCACATACCCAAGTAGTATACAAATTTTAAACACAGGTTGCTTGTCCAATATTTTGTTTTGTTTTGTCTATGCTAATGAAAAGATAATATTAATATTATTTAGCATAAATCATATTTTATACAGACATAGCATGAGGCAAAGTAACTTGTAGCAGAAGATAAAGTGAATGAATCATTAATGCTCACAGTTCTTTTATTCATGATGAATGCACTTTGTGTCTTCCTCTACAAAGTTATTAAAGTTCAGAATGTACTGCCTCATCTCTAATTCGAATTTATCTCATGACTTACCCAAATTAATTTTTAAAAATTTCCAACAGGGGTTAGTCCGACAAAATATCTAATGTCTACACAAGCTAATTTTAGATCAATAGCCAAACCAAACTCCATGTCTAATCTGACTAAGGTAGACTAATTAACCTAAACACCACGCTTAATTTAAAAAAGCCTATGAAAATACCCAATTGTCGTACTTTCAAACCAAAACATACTAGCATAGACAAAGATAACATGGAAGCATTGTAGAGATTTATTCAAAAAGAGATAAAAGAGCATGATTAACAAATTGAATAAAGGTAGAGACAACCAATATTAGCAACATAGAATTTTCTAAATAAGACCATCCCCCAAGCTAGAATTTTGCAAAGCAAAAATTAAACTTGGATGGATATAATGTTGCATTATGATAGGTTAGTCATACCTGGTGCTACCATTAGTTATTTTCTTACTTCAAACCTAGAACGGTTAGTGACAAAAATATCCAAAGGAATATTTTGATCATCATAACTTTATGCTCAATTCATAAGGGTATTACAGCAAAAGGTGCAAACTCAATTCATTTTTTTAAGAGTGGTTATTTTGGGACACAAGGTTGTTCTTGGGAAACCTTCTGTTTATCATACTTTAAATTGGTGAGGTGGTTTTCTCTAGAACATTTGCCCTTGTGCACCTATATCCATATTACAATGAGATCTATAATATTTATGATAAACGTATGCATCTACAACCACCCTCTTAATGATTTTAAGAATAGGTAGAATAAGGGGGCTGAAGATCTCGTGTGTGGTAATATTAGAGAGACCAAAAGATTCAGGAGATTTCTCATATGAGCATGATTTGATAAAGTGTTAATGAGATAATTCTCATGCTCATCGATGTAATCTCCCTTTTTAAACTCCAAGGGTGTCTCTTCATGGTTGTCTATAGGTAACAAGTTTGCCGCTATTATTTCATGCCTATGACATTTATTAGATGTTTTATTTTTTAGGATTTCCCATGAATTGATGTCTCCAAGGTTGGTCTCGTCTAAAGCTTTCTCTAAACTTGGGTGAGTTATGTTTATTTAAATAAATTGATTTAAGCTCACCATTTGAATTTAAACCAAGTTTAGATGATAGTTCTAAAGCTTTGTCTTCTTCCATCCGTTCTTTTACAATGGCATATGTATTTCTAGTATGTTTTACGCATTTCTGCCATTGTCGTTGCTCTTCTTGAGTACTCCTATAATCTTCATGACTCCTATTCTTAGGATGTCTTGATAGATTTCTAGGGTTATTATGAAGTTTAGTAGAAAGAGCATAAAAAGATTCATTAGGGTCAAGGATGGATTTAGAGATGGGTTCAAAGACATTTATTGTGGGCATAGAAGGGGAGAAGATAGAATTTATTCCTAAGTGGCTTGGCTCTCCTTCTATGACATCACTTATCATGCCATCCTTGGACTCTTCCCAATGTCTCTCAGAAGGGAAAGAAAGTTGATGCTTTTCCTAAGATGCTCTTTTGAGAAGATTTGATGTGTATTGGTTTATGAGCATCTTAGCTAACTGGAAGTCTAAATCATGAAGTGGAATTTAAAAGATTTAGGATTGATAGCTAAATCTTAGAAATGAAATGATTGTGTTTTAGCTACCAAGACTTCCGCATCTAGATCGGGTGATAAGTTATCCCGAATCATATTAATTAGACATGGGCGCACTCATAGCCGATGTTATGATAGGTTCTATAAATTTTGGTGGCCCAAAGCTTTTGCGCATGTCATAAAAGACACAGATAGAAATAAAATTAAAGACATCCATAAGGACGAACACAAAAATAATGAAGAGAATGGGATAAAACAGATTGAAGGCATCCATAAGGACGAACACAAAAATAATGAAGAGACTGGGATAAAATAAGAAAAGATAAAAGTATAATATAAGATTAAGCTAGACTAAGTCAAAATCAGCAAACCGTTCCCGAAGAACGGCGCCAAAAAAATGCTTGTTGGTATTTTTAACTGCACTCCATTAAATAAGTTTTAAGTAGGATTATCCGCAAAGCGCATTTTATATCATACCGGTGTCACATTTTAGCCGGAGGTTTTAAATATCGTATCCACAGGGGAACAGTTGTGATGATGACAACGTCTATAAACTTAACCCTACAATTAGGCTAGATCATATCAAGAAAAAGGAAATAGCTAATGTACTCTAGTTCGACTCTAAAAACTTTGTATAATATCGTCTTATCGGACAAGTGACCTGAATAGGAGAAGAAACAGAGTAATCTTCCTACCGACACCTATAAGTCTATCACCCCTATCAACGGAAGTGGACTACGGAGGATTCAACGTAGCTATAAAGTCACCTACGCGAGCTACCACTATCCGGGCCGATCGGGGGACATTCACAAGTAAACCTAGCCTAGGCACCACGCCTACACTATGAAATACTACTTCAACCAAGTAATGACCAAGATCAAAGCACTCAATATGAGATGTGAACCAAAGAACGAATAAGAACAAGTTGCTTACTTAAATCAGAATGGTAAATACAAAAGTACCTCGAACGCAGCCTCCGGGCGGGGAGTCAATCCGTAAGAATACACCACGAAGAAGCGCCGACATGCCGGAACTCCTCCGAATCTCTACTCCTCTACTCAATCTCTCTAATCTCTAAACAAGACTATATCTAGAAGAACTAGTCTCTCCTAATTGCTACATCTAGATGAACTAGAACTAGATCAACTAGAGGGACTCTAACCCTAATTTTGTAGAGAATATGAAGCACCGGGGTGTAGAATGCCTCTAGGAGGGACCTTGGGGGCGTCATTATATAGGCCGAGGTGGAGTAGGGGGCAAGGAACCGCCACGTCAGCGATCCGCGTCTCTATCTTGTGTGCACCGTCGGATCAAACCGACCTAAAATCAACGTAGGGATGCTTTGATTGGCTTCCAAGGAACCGTGGGAGGAAGACTCCAGAAGGCGGCGGCCATCGGTGGAATTAGGGCGCCGACCGGCCCCAGGGTGGGGCCGGCCGGCCCCACCTGGGCTCCGCTGTGGGTCCCGCTGCTTCGGGTGTCTTCTAGACCCTTCCCCGAACTTGTTGGCGGTGTAGTTGCGTCGCGGTTAAGTTTCGTGGGTAAATTTGCACTTAAATCCCTCTTTTTGTCTTTTAAAAATTCCCCGGAAATTTCACAAATCATCAAAACTTCGTGAAAATTGTCGGTTAAAACCCTAGACTACTGTGTGTTTTCATGTTCTCCTTTGGGTTTAAAGTGCTAGTAAAAGTTGACGTTAACGACCGTCAACAGTTGCCAATAATGCTCAGATCTTCCGGCAGATCAGGGGAATATGTGATTCCTAAATATCTCTCAGTTCTCGCTTGAGAATCCATAACATCCTGAATAGCCTGACGATCCTTCTTATAGTTGTCTCATTGTTCGAGCCAGTCTAATAACACATTCATCTTGGCTGAAACTGCAATCAACTCTTCGATGTCAGCTTCTTCACTCATCTTGCAGTGCGGAGCATCGTCTAACGACCAGCCTTGATTAGAGGCTATTGTCTCCATGAGTGACTTGGCCTCCTTGATAGTGAGTGACAAGAATGTTCCTCCAGCAGTAGCATCTAGTTTCCCTTGTGCTCCCTTAGATAATCCATGATAAAATCCTTGCATGAGCAACCAATCCTCTATTCCATGATGGGGACAATCTGATATATAGTCCTGAAAGCATTCCCATGCCTCTGGAATAGGTTCATCTTTCTGCTGTTGGAAACCAGTAATCTTCTGTATTAAAGCACTGGTCTTGCCTGAAGGAAAAAATCTGTCCAAAAAGACCTTTGAACAATCTTCCCATGTCTTGATGTTTTCTTGATTTGCATAGAACCACTTGCCGCTTTCCTAGTTAACGAGAACGGAAACAAGCGAAGAAGTATGATGTCTTGAGCGACGTTCTTGATGATGAGTGTGCTACCAATCTCCAGAAAATTCTGAAGATGAGCACTAGCATCTTCACTGATCTTTCCACTGAACAGAGTAGCTTGCACCATGTTAATGAGACTTGGCTTGAGCTCAAACTCAAGATTGTTGATTGGAAGTGTTGGTCCGGTGCGAATGTCCTTCGTGCTTGGAGCAGAGAACTCTCGCAGAGTCTTGTCAGCCATGGCTCAGAAACTGGTGTGAAATGAACTCTTGATTGGTTTGATTAAGATTGATGGAAGATGATGATGAATCAAGACCAGTCCTGCAATACCCTATATATGATGTAGACAAAGACAAACAAGGGTAAGCCTGCTTAAGCAGAGGTACCTAGTCATGGTTCCATCTATAAGTATGCATTTGATCAATATCTCTTTATAGCTTAGCCTTTCCCCGGCAACAGCGCCAAAAATGCTTGTTGACACTTCTTAAGTCACCACGAATAACATCGGGTTGTCATCCCCAGCAGTGCTATAAGAGGTGTGGTATTAAATAATGCAACTATCTTAAATATAACTGAGTATCCACAAGCGCACAGATGAAATACCATTGTAGCATTTTATTGGGAGTTAACCCAATTGTCAAATTTATTTAATCCCATGGGAAAGGACAGCTAGAGAATATTGATGTGTATACATACTTAGATAGAATCCTCATGACAAGGACATACTTTTGCAGGGGTAAGCCAAATAGATATATATGATAAGTGTAGGGCAATGATAAATCACTCAGAGATAGAAGTAGAGACTCTCTAATATAGCAAGGCAGAAACAGGAGATTAGTTAAGAGATTGAATTCCTATGTAGTGTCAGAATTATTAAGTCTTTGCATCTACTCTAGCATGTTACTTTCATCTATAGTATTGATGACTCTAAAGTACTCACAAGGAACATCACTAGGGAGGTTTGAGAACAAAACACGCTCCTCCTTCGCAATCACGTTCTGCTAGTCTTATAAACGGGGAGTGGAATACATAGGACTCAACAGGAATGTCACACCCACGATCTACCACCAAACCCGGCCTACAAGATGCATTCGTAGGTAGATCATATCTAAGCACCATGCTTACATAATTTCTACCACTTAACCCACTCGAGTAATGAGCTAAGAGCTTTACGATCATATGAAATAGTTCAGCATCAATCAATACTATATCAAGTAAAACACTAGAATAAACTTGGAGCTTAATAAACTGGAACATAGTAATTAAGAACAAAGTCATAAATAAAGAGGGATACAAAGCTATACCAGCCTCCTGGATGAGGACTCCAGAATCCTGAGCGTAGCTCAACTCTACTGAAACCTTGCTAGCTAATGCCTAACTACAACTTGAAGTATTGGAGTTCTAATCTAATTCTCTAAGAATAGAACCCTTCGCTCTCTCTAAGAGAGGAAATAATGAATTAGGATTTCTTGGCTCTCCCCCCAGGGGGGTCCTGCCCTCCTTTTATAGCCCTGGGCGATAATCGTGAACCATCGGATCAAACTGACATTGGCGGACGACTGAGATCTTTCCTCAAAGGAGGTGGAGCAACCTGGGAGAAGTGGGCCGCCAGTGGGCCCCAGGGCAGACCGACCGGTCTGGGGTGGGACCGGCCGGTCCCACCCTGAGCCCACTCGGCCCCTCCTTCGGTGTGGTGCTTCTGGTGTCTTCTGGAATGTTCCTGCGTAGCCGTGCCATCTGTTTATTTATCCCTTGCTCCGATATGCTTCTGGGTTTGCGTCTTTTCTGGTATTCTCCTGCAGAAATGATAAAACACCAAAACTCGTGGAATTTGGTTAGTGTAACCGCTATTCCTACGATGGTGATCTCAAATGTACCCTCTCTAATGGTTGGTTGACCTATAGAATTGGTAATTAACAGCCGTCTACAGGGGCAGCGGCTACTTTTACCCCAGAACAAGTCAAGGACCTGCAAGCCGACTTCTCAGACACTGCCACTCTTGTCATGCGGAACATTACACTGATCGACGAAGGATCCTCCTGCCAATCTTCATAGAGCCCATGGTTCTTAGCTGTGAAGAACTTTTGTGTTGTATATAAATACTCCTTTTGCCCGGCCTGTACCGGGTGTACATTGCTAACTGTATTGTGTAAATGCATCTAACATGTCTTGTGATGGGTTATACTCCGAATGCCGTAGCGAATCTAAGAAAATAACATAGCATGCCGGTTATGAACACTAAAACAGAACCGCAGGATACAAAACTTTTGAGAAGTTCATGATTTGTTTGTAGTGTTAAAAAAAGGTTTATATGCCCAAAGTCGTGTAGCTCCCCATGAACAGATCAGCTCATTAGGATACTAGGTGGCCTCTGTGGAACAAAGACTAATGCCGAACGCTTTAGGACCCTAGTACCCATAGAGGGCGTCGGCTAGTTCTCCCGTGCTCGTGGGCTCGGAGCCGTAACACGTGGTCGAATGAACTAGAGACGGTGCCTTTTCTGAGGGTTCCTGGGCATTTAGACTTTTCAGCACACAAACAATTATATTTTAACAAACATATTTGTACCGATGTGAACCAAACTTTATTGATCTGGAAAAAGTACATAAAAGGGGAAGGGTACATATCTTTATTCTATGCTGGCTATTAGGGATAGAATCTTATAAGCTGTTCTATGTGCCAAGAGCTGGGCACGTCGATGCCATCTAAAGTGCAGAGCCTATAAGAGGTAGGCCTGGTGACTGCCTTTATCATGAATGGCCCCTCCCAGTGAGAGGACAGCTTGTGCAATCCCTCCGTCTTCTGCTTGTGCCGGAGGACCAAATCACCGACCACGAAAAAATGATCTTTGATGTTGCGGTTACAGTAGTGACGCAAGGTGGCAAGGTACCGAGCGTTCTGAACGCATGTATCGAGGCGCCGCTCTTCCAGGGCGTTGATGTCGAGCTCCCGTGCTTCGTCTGAGGTGTCTTCGTTGAAGTACTCGATCCTGGGGGACCGATGTGCTACCTCTGCAGGTAATACAGCTTCAGAGCCGAATATCATGAAGTATGGGGAGACACCCGTGCTACGACATGGCTGAGTGCGTAGTCCCCAGACTACTGCCGGTAGCTCTTTCATCCAGCGTCCGGGTTATAAACCGTCTTCACGAAATAGTCGCTTTCGTAGGGCGTCGATGATCATACCGTTGGCACGCTCAACCTGTCCGTTGGCTCTTGGGTGAGCTACAGACACATATTTGACTTGAATAGACAAGTCATCATAGAAGTCCCAGAAGTGACTTCCTGTGAATGTGCTGCCGAGGTCAGTAATGATGTTGTTGGGTATGCCAAACCGGTGAATGACATCGTTAAGCATTTCTGAAGCCTTTTTGGCTGTTGCTTTCACCAAAGGTTTATATTCAATCCATTTGGAGAACTTATCTATGAGGACATAGACGTACTTAAACCCGCCTGGCGCTGTTTTGAACGGTCCGATCATGTCACGTCCCCAGCATGAAAAGAGCCAGGAGACTGGAATTGTCTGGAGTTCACGCGTGGGGACATGGATTTGCTTTGCAAAGAACTGGCAATTCTTGCAGTGTTGAACGAGGTGTTCGGCATCTGCAACAGCACTGGGCCAGTAAAATCTAGCTCGGAAAGCCTTGCCGACCAGTGTTCTTGATGCCGTGTGATTGCCGCATGAGCCGGAGTGGATCTTATTTAGGAGCGCGACGCCGTCATCTGGTGTGATGCATTTCTGGAGCACTTCAGCTCTGGCGTTTTTGCGCATAAGCTGCCCGTCGACCAATATATAACTACGACTCCGGCGAACCAGTCGGTCTGCTTCGTCCTTTTCGGTTGGTAGCCCTTTGCTGGTGAGGTATTGAACGAACGGCATTCGCCAGTCCAGCAAATAGGTCGTAGGTTCCTCAGGCGACTGGTCGGTTGTGTCAGAGCTGTGTCCCGACTGGTGATCGGGCTCCAGCGCACTGTGGGGTCCTGAAGACTGGTCGGCTAGCTTGCCGACCGGGACGACTTGGTTAACTACTGACTCCGGTCCCTGCTGTGCATTGGAGGTTGGTGGTGCCGGCTGCTTGGGGACTTCTGCTTGTGCCGCCTGCTTTTCCTCCTGGATGGAAGGGGTGACCAAATCTTGAACGAAGACTCCATGTGGAACTTCTGCTCGGGACGACCCGTATTTGGACAGCTCATCGGCCGCTTGATTTTCGCCTCGTGGGATGTGTATGAATTCAAGGCCGTAGAATTTATCTTCGAGCTTACGGATCGCCACTACGTAGGCATCCATCTTCTCATTGGTGCAATCCCAGTCTGTGTTGACTTGGTTAATAACCAACGCTGAGTTGCCATACACGAGGAGTCTTTTTACCTAGAGCTCGATGGCGATGCAGAGTCTATGTAGTGCGGCTTCGTATTCGGCAGCATTGTTTGAGGCTTTAAAGTGGATACGAAGAACATATCTTAACTGGCCCCCTGAAGGAGCGATGAAGAAGACTCCCGCGCCAGCACCTCCTATATTTAGGGAACCATCGAAGTACATCTTCCACTATTCTTGCATCGTATCAGATACGGGTAGTGTCATATCTGTCCACTCGACCAAGAAATCAGCCAGTGCCTGAGATTTTATGGTGGTGCGACTGCGAAATCGTAGCTCAAAGGGGCTAAGCTCGATTACCCATTTGACGATTCGACCAGTAGCGTCTTTATTGCGCAGGATATCGCCCAATGCATACTCGGTGACCACAGTGATGCTGTACTGTTGGAAGTAATGAGAGACCTTCCTTTTTGTGACCAGGATCGCATAAAGGAGCTTTTGGATATGTGGATACCTCTGCTTGGTCTCGTTAAGTACCTCACTGATGTAGTAAATTGGTCGTTGGACAGGATAGACTGATTATGGTTCGTTGCGCTCGACCACTAGGACGGTGCTGATCACCCTGTCGGTGGCGGCGATATAGAGCAGTAGGCGCTCGTCACCTGTAGGTGCCGTGAGGACGGGTGGCGAAGACATGTACGTCTTAAGCTCGCTGAAAGCAGCGTTAGCCTCTTCAGACCATATGAACTTTTCTTTTGCTCTGAGCAAACGAAAGAAGGGAAGGCCCTTGTCGCCGAGTTGGGATATGTACCTACTCAAGGCTGCCATGCACCCTGTTAACTTCTGGATGTCTTTGACACACTTGGGAGGCTTCATATCTAACACGATCTTCACCTTCTCGAGGTTAGGGCGTATGCCGTCTTGGCTGACGACGCTGCCGAGCAGTACTCCGGAGGGGACACCAAACACACATTTGTTCGGGTTTAACTTCCACTGGAAAACATTCAGGGCTTTGAAAGTCCTGTTGAGGTCGTCGATCAGAGTCGAAGCCTCTTTGGTTTTCACCACCACATCATCTACGTAGGCTTCGCACAATCCATCGTGGATTTCTGCCTTGAGGCACTGTTGTATGGCGCGCTGATATGTTGCACCAGCGTTTTTTAAGCCAAACGACATGGTCGTGTAACAGTAGGCCCCGAAGGGAGTTATGAACGATGTTTTCTCCTGGTCGTCTAAGGCGAGGGCTATCTGGTGATAGCCTGAATAGCAATCTAAGAAAGAGAGCAGTTGGCAACCCACAGTTGAGTCGACCACCTCGTCGATGCGAGGGAGCAAGAAGGGGTCTTTTCGGCAGTGTTTGTTGAGATCGGTATAATCAACGCACATTCTCCATTCATTATTCTTTTTGCGTACAAAAACCGGATTTGCTAACCAATCCGGATGATATACCTCTCTAATAAAACCGGCATCTAAAAGCCTGGTAATCTCTGCCCTAATCGCCTCTTTCCTGTCCCAAGCGAATCGTCATAGCTTCTGCTTGGCTAGTTTGGCTGTCTCGGAGACATTAAGGAAGTGCTCGATCCGTTCCCTAGGGACACCGGGCATGTCCGCAGGTTTCCATGCAAAGACATTTATGTTTTCCTGCAGGAAACGGATGAGCGCGTCTTCCTATTTGGGGTCGAGGTCGGCCCCAATCATCGCCGTTTTGTTTGGTTCCCCGGGAACCAGAGCGACCTTCTTGTGTGCCTTGTTGATCTCTTCGGGACGGTTGTGCTGCTTGACTGGGGCCTCAAGCTCAGCAGGCTTGGATACTCGGAGCTGGTAGGTAGTTTCCTCCAAGCGTGCCTTGACTTCTTTGGCTTCAGCAACGGCGAAGGCACTTGTCTCACAGGCATGAGCCATGAGGACATTACTGCGGAGGGACAGGATACCCTGCTCGGTTGGCAGCTTGAGGACAAGGTAGCCATAGTGCGAAACGGCCATGAACATGGAAAGGGCCAGTCTTCTGAATATGGCGTGATAGACGCCGTTGAAGTCGGCCACGATAAAGTTGACGTAGTTGACGCGGAAGTGCTGCGGTGTGCCGAACTGAATAGGCAATGAGACCTGCCCGAGGGGCATGGAAGACTTGTCGGGCATGATGCCCCAAAATGGTGAGTCACAGGGCTCGAGCTGGTCCTGATAAGCCGAGCTCTAAGAAGGCGCTGTGGAACAGGATGTTCAGAGCACTGCCGCCATCTATCAACACCTTCTCGAAGCGGACGCTTCCAATGACTGGATCAAGGATCAAAGGAAAACGCCCCGCGTCTGGTAGCTTAGCCCACATGTCTGATCGACTGAATGATATGGGCTGCTCCGACCAGGCTGGAGCTCAAACGTCGGCGATGAGCGGATCCGATTCCGAGAGGGTAACGATGCGGCGTTTGAAGAGCTTCTTCTCCCGCGCGTTTTCTGTAGCGCCCTTGCCTTCGAAGATCATGGCAGTCACATGCTTCTCCGGGTCTTTGTAGGCGTGGCGAGGGTTTTTGCCATCGTCCTCGTCGTCGTCAGACTTGGAGCGTGTACTAGGCTTCTTGGGATAGCCTTTCTTATTGGTGCGCTGCCTCTTGTGGGCGAAGATGCTGGCGAAGCCATGGCATTCACCGAAGGTATGCCCTTTGTTGGGATGACAGGGACAGTTCCCGCTCAAGATCTTGTCGTACTCACCGTCGACATCGCGCTTCTGCCCCTTGTCGGTGTTGTTGATAAAGTTGCGCTGTCGATTGCCTCGGTTACGACGGTCACCATTGTCATCGTTCCGCCCGTCGGTACGGTCGGTCATCGTTGCGGCGGTTGCGGTCGTCGCGATGGTCGTTCCCTCGGTCATCGCGACGTTGATTACTACGATCGTCCCGTCTGAAGTTACGGCGATCGGGGCAAGGGCCCTGGTAGCCATCGTGGTCTGGATCTCTATCGTCGTCTTCGCGAGGCCTGATGCGCTTGTATATGTCGTGACAGCCATCTTCATAGAGGGCTTCGTCGACCCGTGCCCATTCTTGGGCGATGCTGAACATATCCTCCATTGTTGCTGGCTGCTTGCGGAGGAGTTCCTTCCAGAGGTCGAGATTGCGCGGCTGGCGGAGTCTGGCGATGAAGATACCAATTGCCTCCGGGACCGTGAGGTCGGGGACGGTTACCCAGACTACAGAGAATCGGCGAATGTAGTGCCGTAGAGACTCGTGAGCCGAATCGTGTATTAGGGCCAGCTCATACTTTGTGCCGGGCTACTCACAAGTTGGTCTGTAGTTGTCCACGAACATCTCCCGTAGCTGTGGCCAGCTATGGATGGAGCCGTCTCTCTGGCGCAACAGCCATCGGTTCGCAGATTCTCCCAGTACAACAGGGAGGTAGTTTGCCATAGCGCGTTCGTCGCCTCCCGCTGCCCGGACGGTCGTATCATAGATGACCATCCATTGTTCGGGGTCAGCCTTGCCGTCGTAGTGCCTTAGATCCCCGATCTTGAAGTTCCTGGGCCAATCAACCTAGTGTAGTCTCTCAGAGAAGCACTTGGGACCCAGGGCCCCGTACCGAGCTCGATATCTGTCATTGATGACATGGCGGAGGTCGGGCGGGTTAGGCTGATTAACTTCTTGTGGCGCGCGGGGTGGTCTGTTACCACGGTCCTGTCGATGGTTGTCACGTCCCTGGTCCTATTCCACGCGCTGGCTCTCCCGGTCCCGATCGTTGGCATCGCCACCTTCGAGCCGATCTCGGCGGTCACGACGAGAGCTACGGGAGCGGCGGCTTCAGGATGGTCCGGCAGACGGTTCACGCATGAAGTTCACCTGGGCTTCTGCTGCCTTGAGGTGATCTAGAACAACTTCGATTTCTGGCGTGGCCTGCATGTCGCCTAGCCGCTCGACTGCCACAGCAATGTTAGCGCTGGGCGTCTTATGGACTCGCCGGTCGCCGACTAGATCGAATTCATCGGCCAGGTTCCTGGGTGGCAGTCTTCCCCTCTGCCGGTGTGCTTGCAGGGCGGGTGGTGGATTTTGATCAGCAATTTGTGCGCCGTCCACAGCTCCGTCTGCATCGGCACCCGCGCCCTCCGGTTGAGGCGGTCCTTGAGCCAGACGGCGTCGTGCTCGATCTGCATTGCGAGCCAGCCTCGCTTCCCGGTCTTCAGGAGTTTTGACGACGGGCTGTTCTTCATCAAGGCTAATGTTGAAGATGGCTCTGCCAAACCTTGGAGGGCACTCCGGGAAGTTGGTGATGTTGACGAGCCGCGCCACCTTCTCGGGGAACTCCTCGTCGTTGGATTCGGTAGTGGAAGAGGAGCTCGGTGAAGCAATTGCTCCGACCCAGAGATAGAACTTGAGCCGCCTTCTTCTTCGATGGTGGAGAGGGAGCGGCTGGAGGCTTCCTCGCTGTGGACGCAGTGGACGATGTGCCTGGCCATCCCATCGAGGTGGAACTCAACCAGCTGAGCCGAAGGTGACTGCCGGTGCTGACCCTGGAATAGCCTTCCCATCTGTTGCTGATATGCTGTAGACGTGTTCGGCATACCGAAGGGGAACGGATCCCGGCTCGGTGCACCCTGAGCGCTGATCCACGGGCTCGACCGACCAGTCACCGGCCGTCGTTCTTGACGCCTGGGGCTCCCACCGCACCGATGTCATGCGGCGATGAGCGTGGCCCTTGGCCGTCTTGAGAGGTTGGATCGAGGCCCGCCCCCTGGATCGGGCGGCCATCTTTAGTTGACGCCTGGCCCGAACGCCACGCCGAGGTTGAGTCTCGACCAGATTGAGACCTGAGCCTTGGGCCCTTTGGGCGCGAGCTGTGCATCGTGCCGTTGGTTGAGCCGTAGCCAGATCGGAATCTGGGCGGCGAAGCTGGTTGGCGCGAACTTGGAAGTTGCGCCTCGTCGTAGCCCGGTCAGGACCTAGGCGACGGAAGGGATTGGCGCGGACCTGAGGGCCACGCCTAGCCGTCATCAGATTGGGATCTGGACGGCGCGAGGGACCGGCGTGGGTTGGAGCCCGGCACCGGCGTCATTGGACAAGGGTGAAGCCGTCATCGTTGGCCCGGTTCTGAACCGATTCCAACTGGTCGATCATCTCCTCCAGGCCTCTCCCGAGCTGATCAATAGATCCGAGGAGGTCGGAGTTATTGATCTGCCTCCCCTGGTAGCGAAGCAACGGTGGTCGAGTTGCCGACCGTGGCCCTCTCGGGTCTGATCCCGATGGGGGGCAGTGGCGGAGCTTGAAGCACCGGCGCTTGATTCGCCGGGATTACTGACGTGCCTCCCGTTGCGGAGACGGTCCAGTGAAGGAGCCGACGGTGAAGGTGGATCCGGCTTCGAACTCCATGGTTGTTGCGAAGGACACCATCTTGCTTGCTTTGAAATCTGTACGCGCACCCCCTACCTGGCGCGTCAACTGTCGATGAAATATCGGTGATACTTCTACCACGGGTATACCAATGGCAGTGATTTATGTGGAGGCACGCTATTAGACTACAAGCGAGATGGAACAGGAAGAACAACACACACGGTTTACCCAGGTTCGGGCCGCCTGATGCGTAATACCTTACGTCCTGCTCTTCTGTTATTGATGAAAAGAATTGAGATGTCTAGGAGGGGGCCCTAGCCGCCTTATATAGTCCGGAGGCAGGGTTACAGATCCTAAGATCCCGAGGTGGTCAGTTACAAACAATCGTATTCTAGGCAAAGTACAATTGGTTTCCTAACCGACTAGTTTCCTTACATTGCAAGCAACTCTAATTATCTGCTTGGGACTCCGACCAGACCAGAAAGGCTGATCAGGCTTGGTCCTGTGGGCTGAGCTGCTCTATGTGACGAGACTAAGGACCAGCCATGAGGGTATAGGGGTCTAAACCCCCACAGTACCTCATTAAACTAAGGTCCTGTTTGGTTGAGCTGTGGCTTTTGAAAAAAAGCTGCCGTGAGTGTGGGTCAGAGGGAAAAGCAAATTGAGAAAAGCAAAATTGGGGAAAAGCAGAAGTCCGTTTGGTTGGAGTAGCTGTAAAACTGCTTGCTGTGTAAGAAATACCTGTAATGCCCCTAAAGGCCCGAGGGTCTGTTTAAATGCAAATTGCTTGGAACAAAATAATGTATTTACTAATTTGCATGGAAATGACTAGTTTGGAAATGAAGAATTAGTTACAAATTTTTCATTCATTAAAGTGATTGGTCCACATAAATAGAACAATATCCATTAAAAGGATGATACAATGATGCTATCCCTCAACATAACTATCCTCCTCTTGCACTAATCAAAGCATCGACTATCCTAGCACGAATGGTATTCATAGCTTCCTCATTCTCCACATCCTCACTCTCATCTCCTTCTGTATGTGTCGTATCACTTGTATCTTGTACCAAATACTCCTCATTACCATTACATCTCTCAAACTCTTTATCATGCAATTTGCTATCACGGATAAAATTATACAATGCCATACAAGCCATAATGATATGTTTCTGAATACGAGGCGGGAAACTTGGCATGTCCTTCAAAATACGCCATTTTTGCTTCAAGACTCCAAAACACCGTTCAATGACATTACGAAGGGATGAATGCAAGTAATTGAACACCTCGTACTTGCCTTGAGGAGGCCCTGATCGATGACGAAACTCTGGTATATGGTACGTGCTTCCTTTGAAGGGTGCAAGATATCTAATTCGGTTTGGGTAACCCGAGTCGACAAGGTAATATTTTCCTATAGTAGCAAAATAAATTTTAGCCTAGAAGATAATAATTTTATTTGAGCTAACTTGCACAAAAGAACCATGTATACCTTTAGGAGGCACCGGAAATGAAGGAAAATTTGCCAATGCATGATTTAGGATACGTGTGTCATGTGCGGAACCTGGCCAACCGGCAACCACAAAGGTAAACCTCATGTCAAAGTCACAAATTGCTAGCACATTCTGAGAAGTATATCCATGACGATTTGTGTGGTTCACCACTTCATCAAGTGGCACTACCACTTTAACATGTGGACCATCTATTGCTCCAATTGCTCCTTTGAAGTGTGGCCAAAAACGGTCCTCTTTCACCCTTACATGCTCAGTAGAAAACGAGCAGATGATGCTTCAACACTCGTGGATATTCTCTCCGCTGCAGTTTCTATCTTCAAACAAGTGTTCTTGTACATACGCAAATATGGGGTGGTCTTCTCATCTTTATCTTCAGCAACATTAGAGGTCCCCTTGCGTTTCGCTTTTCCTGTCTTCGTAGTCTTCCCAACCTTCTCTGTAGGTTTTGGTACCTCTTCTACATCATCATCATCATCACTTGTGTCACTAGAGGATATATCTCCAGGACATGATGCTGAAGCCCCAATAACATGTACCTTGCTAAAAATGATATGTTGATCATCAAGATACTTTGGTCCTTGTTTTCGAAATTTCACATGAAGACATTTGATTCCTTTCTCACGACTATTGCACCTCTGAAATTAATTGAATAAAATTAGCAACATACACTACAACAAATAAAAAGAAAAAAAATACATATCTACAATTATAGATACTTACAGAAAGGTGTTCGTTCCACCATTCGTCCGAGCAGTCAATGGTTTGTTTTGCCTCATTCCATCCAAGCCCATTGGCACAATTCTTGAACTCCATAAATATTGAATATTCTTTTTTCAATACATCTAGCTTGTCCTTTAATTGTTTCTTTGTTCGTCAATCACCAAATTTTTCAGCAAACTTGAAAATAAGACTCTTCCAACCGGCAGAAATGAAAGTTCCCATCGGCCTATTCCCATCTTCTATCACTTCTTTGCAGGCATCAAACAAGTTCTTTAGAAAACCATCACTCCAATCTGCCTTATCTCCCATTCTTAAACCAAACAAATAATTTGCAATCATTTAACTAGATTTAATCATGCATTTATAATATACTGGGAACACTAGTTTAAGTCAACCACAAAACTATCTATCTTCCACAAAACTAGTACACGATTCTGTTAATTGGGATTCCTTCCAACACATCTCCATGTCCCAGCACCAGAGAACTAGGATAGCATCATACAATGGCCTGTTAATAGAATTTGCATTACACAACTCAAATACCTTGCAAGCTGGAGCCGTCGCCGGAGTTGGGGAGCAGCTGGGGCGGCAACGGCGGAGGAAGGACTAGGCGGGGCGGATCTGGTGGCGCGGAGACGCCACGAGGGTGGTGGAGCAGGGCGGCTGGACGGACCAGGCACGATCCCTGCAGGGCACGAGGGAACCTCGGAGGAACAAGGGGGGCAAAGAACCAGCAATGGACGCCTCAAAGAGGCTTCGAACGGCGTCGAGGAACAAATTGGCAAAGAACCGGCCGCGCGTGGAGATGGGGCAATGCCGGCGTCGGGTGAGGCTTCTGGAACGACGCCGGCCAAGTCAAGGGGGACACATGTGGCGGCGGCCGGCGTCGGTGAAGGCAAACCCTAGCCGGGCATCTCTGTCCTCTGAGCACGGGATTGGGAAGAAAGAAGAAGCGTCGGGCTCGGGCGAAGAGGTATGAGAGGAATAGAAAAAAAGGAGTCATGAACCGTTTTTCCATCATAACCGGTGGCAGTGGGTAATTTTCTCCAACTTTGTCCATCCAAAAGCCAGTAAAAGCAGAGTCTTAGGTGCTTTCGGAATTGTACTAAACTAAAAGCTACTTTTAGGAAAAAAACACTAGCTGCTTTTAACTTTTTTGGTTGGCTTTAAACTTTTCTAAAAACAAAAGCAGGTTGAAAAGCTCAACCAAACAGGGTCTAATACAGCTCTCCTTTCACTGCCTCCTTTATGCTCTCACTGCGCTTGTTGCTGAAGTCGCCGCCATCAAAACACACCGCCAACGCCCGTACTCCACGGTCCTGCGAGGCCCAGTACTCCCGCTGCTAGTGCGCTGTTGCTGCTGCTGTGTCCTGTGCGCAGCCGATGCGGCGCCGATCACCATAGTTGTGCGAAACCTAGGCCGCGGTGGTGGCGGCGGGCGCGGGCGAGGCCGCAAGGCGGCACCTGCCTGCTGAGTGGGGAGCGGGCTCCTCAGATCCACATCGCGCCGGCGGTTGGCGGCGTCGCGATGAACCCGTTATGCTGCATCGCGCCGGTCTCCCTCGAGCACGCTCGGGACCACCTCCACGAGCACCCGCCGCGCATCCTCGCCGGCGCCCCGCTGCCGACGCCGGCCCCTCAGGAGGATGCGGTTGTGGGAGTGATGCACAAGTGGGTCAACTACGGGAAGGGGTGGCGGTCGCGGTGGTTCGTGCTCGAGGATGGGGTGCTATCCTACTACAAGCTCCGAGGCGGCGGAGGGGCAGGCGGAGCTGGTGCCGGGGAGGTTACTGCGTCGCCCGCTGCTGCTGCTGCAGCCAGAGTGATCGGGGACGGGAGTGCCCTACAGCAGGCGCGGGAGGTGGCTTCGGGGGCAGGAAAGCTGTGGAAGCCATTCGGCGAGATACACCTCAAGGTACGGTGCTGCCATTCGATTCGGTTTCTTCAGGCTGAGAAGTGAAATTTTGAAGCCACATTCTTCGTGTAATGATGATTGAGCCATGAATATTATTTGGGTAAATGTGGTTAGAGTAAAAAAAAAAAAAAGAAAACAAGTGGGGGATTGGCGCTCATTTTACTTTTCATTTTTCTGTTTTCCAATTGATGACATGCTGTGGTAGGGAAACCTGGTCGCTGATATTTATATGTTAGCATCGATGCACCACAATTGATCAGCACTTTGGAATTATCTGAATGATTTGGCACAATGCTGGAGGAAGCAAGATAAATTTCTCAATTTTACATGAATTTCCTTATGTGGTATTTAGGTCTCATCTATTCGAGCAAGCAAGTCTGATGATAAGAGGCTGTACATATTCAGTGGAACAAAGACGCTACACTTGAAGTGTGAAACTGAGGAGGATAGGAATGCGTGGATAGATGCATTGCTGGGAGCAAAGGATCAGTTCCCACGGTCACTGACTAGCAATGATCTTGGTCCTATGGCAGACATTATGTTGTCCTCTGAGAAGCTTAGGGCACGGCTGCTGCAGGAGGGTCTGAGTGAAGCAGTGGTTAGGGAGTGTGAGTCTATTATGATGAGTGAGCTGCTGGAACTGCACAACCAGATAAAGTCACAGCAGCAACAGCATTCTATTTTGATAGACCGCCTTCGGCAATTGGAGGTCATATTTCTATCTCTGGTTTGGTTACTTAATAATATCTGATTTTATTTTTGTTATTATTATTGTCTTTTCTAGTATTGATTATCAGAAATAAAAAATACTAGCAGCAGGGAAAATATCTTCATGCTTTTCAGCAATGGAAAATATCATTATTTGCAAAGCACAAAAATATTAATAATGATTTAGCACTGAGCTTAATCTGAGCTAGGGCTTCACATTACATGCTATCTTGTAATCAGCAGGGTACCCGCATTAATGCCTTGCACAACTTGTCTGTCGTGTTGCTACTAGCATATCGACATTATTGCTTGGTTCACTCGTTATAATGTGGTGCTGACAACTAACAACAATAATGAGATCAGCCGGTATTACATGCTTTTTTTGCAGAAAAAAGCCAGTATTACATGCTGATATGCATGTAACTTGTGCTTTGCATGATTTGTGTTTAAAATTGCAAACATTTTGTAAATATGAGCTATATGTGATATAAGGATATAATAGTCCAGAAATGGAATCCATAGTCATTTCTTTTTCATTAATTGGAACAAGTTACTCATCTTAGACGGATACATTTATTTTAACTAAAATACTTGGTAAACAGCAAGTGAAATTTGTGTCTTTTATGACATAATTTCTTTAACAGTTGGATTGCTTATAGAGCACATTGCAACTGCATAAGTTCATCCTTGCAAACTTCGTTAAAGATTTTTTTCTTCGACACCTCAACTTATGCAAATGATTTTTTCTTTTTAAAGCGAAAGAATTTGACCATAATTTTAAGGGTTAGCATGGTCCATTTCTTGATGCAGACAGAGAAAGTTGAGTTAGAGAGAACAGTTGTCCATGAGACTAAGGAGAGGGAAACACTTGGCTATGCCAACAGCAGACAAAGTGGTTAGTAGTTTCGTTACTCATACATAAAACTATTTCTTTACTTACCCTTTGTGTTGCAATCTGTTGTACATCATCTTTCATTGATTGTCAAAATGTTTAGGGTTGACATAGATGTTACGCCATTTTGGGGTTGAGACTTGAAGCCTCCTTTTGCTTTTCTATTATTCATCTGTGGCAAAATAGAAGGATTGATTCTATGCATCTTATCTCCCTACAATTTTTACATAAGTCATAGTTTCAATCGTCAAATTATATAATTATTATCAGTGTCCAGCTGCGGAGTATGGTTAAATGTCATTCTCGCTTTATTATGTATTAGTCTGGTTGTAATGCGCAACCATTTTCCCTAGGCTTGCTCCCACCACTTCAGTTCTTGTTGTACAGCTCCTGCTAAATGCTCATTTTTCAATATTTTTTCAAGATGGTCTGTTACTGTTAGTATGTTCTCTTCACATGTTTCAGATTATATTGCGATGAATAAAGAATAAGAAATGGCTACACATCATAATAGTAATAATTTATTTAGAACTTGAAGAGTCTTGTATGTTGGTCCCATTATAAATGATTGATATTCCCTCCATTCCAAATTGTAAGTTGCTTTGGCTTTTTAAATTCATAGTTTTTATTAGGTATCTAGACATAGTGCATATCCAGACACATAGCCAAAGCTATGTACCTAGAAAAGCCAAATGATTTACAATTTTGAATGGAGAGAGTGTTGCAAACATGGATCAAGAGAGATATTTTTCCCCCTGCCCAGAGGGCAGCTTGGCAAGAATGCCGCTTGGATTGTATTGAAATTGCAAAAGGTTCACACACTGATACAAGATAGATGCCCTGCTTATATACGGCAGTGGCTCAACAACTCCCTAACTGCATAAAGCAGATTCCCCTTCTACTTGGTTGCCAAGGCACCATGATCAACTTGGTTGCCAAGGAACCTATGCTATGATTACAGCAAAGATAGAGTAAATACTTAGGTAGATAACTAGGTAACTAGGTAAAGCACTAGGCTAACCCATCAGTTCTCCCCCTTAGCCTTGTGCACCTCGGAGTTGATCAGCTTCAGCCCAATTCTGCTTCTCATTTCTTGGAACTTGGCCTTGCCTGTGGACTTGGTCGAATGTCTGGCGATCGGCCGGTTGAGATGTACTCGCCCCGATGCTTCCATCTTCAAGACAGCTGCGAATGAAATGGTACTTGATCCTGATGTGTTTACTTCTCTCATGGAAGACTGGATTCTTGGCCAAAGCAAGTGCTGACTTGCTGTCCACCTTCAGTCCACCACTTCAACCTGCCTTGCCGAGGAGCTCGGCCGAGCCTTGACGACCACAAAGCTTGAGTTGCAGCAAAGTGGAGGCGGTGATGTACTACGCTTCACACGCCTTGAGAGCGCCACCACCTTCGCTTGATAGATTGCCGGTGACCGGGCAATTGCCGAGGAAGAAGAGGGCTCCACTTGTGCTTTTGCTTATGTCAACGTCGCCGACGAGGTCGCTGTCGCAGTAGCCGATGAAGCGAGCGTTGCTTGGAGCTTTGGTGAAGTGGAGTCCGTAGTCAAGTGTGCCAGCAATGTAGCGAAGGATTCGCTTGACCGCAGCTTGATGCTCCAAATGGGCCGCTCCATGAATCGACCGACGAAGCCGACGGCGAAGGAGATGTCGGGGCGTGTGTGCACCGTAAGCGCAGACTTCCGACGAGGCGCCGGTAGTGGGTAGGATCGACCTCGCCAGCTAGCATGCGGTAGCTTACCGAGTCGAAGCCGCTCCTCTATTGGAGTGTGGGTTGGGTTCTGACCCTCCATTCCCCAGCTCGCAATCCTCTTGGCATAGTGAGATTGCCCGAGAGTGATTCCGATGGCGCTCGGTGCACTTCAACGCCGAGGTAGAAGCCGAGAAGGCCGAGGTCGCTCATGTCGAAGGTGCTCTTCATCTTGACCTTGAACGCCCCACTTCGCCTCGTCCGCGGCGGGTGATGATCGGATCGTCGACGTGAGACGCCGACAAGCGGGGGACAAGTCGCCCACCGCCCGCCTTTACATTGCGGCTTCATGGTCGCTCTGGGCGGAAGCCCATCTCCTTGAGTGTGGCGTCCGGTTTAGCATTCCATGCCCATGGCGCCTGCCGCAGCCGTAGAGAGCCTTGCGCTTCGGCGACGGCGTAGCCAGGCGGCTGTTGCACGTACACCTCCTCCTTGAGGTTGCCGTTGAGGAAGGCGGATTTCACATCCATGTGATGGACCCGCCACCCTTCCCCCCGACCAAGCCCCAGGGAGGAGACGAAAACCACAGCGCCACCCGGCCGTGCCTTGTGCTTGATCACTGCGCCCAGCTCGTTCTTCTTGAGCTTGAACACCCATTTCAGAGTGATGGGCCGGTGACCAGAAGGAAGTGTTACCAGCTCCCAGGTGCGATTGTGCTCCACCGCCTTGAGCTCCTTCTCCATCGCAGCCCGCCAGGCGGGATCATCCTTAGCCTCGGCGAAGCTGGCCGGTTCTCCGGCGTGGGTGAGGTGGAGCTCGGCGAAGAGGCGTGTCGCAAGCGGTGGAGTGGGCTGCTCGCCGAGGATGTTGGAGAGGGTGCGGTAGCGCAGCTGATCGCCGTCGTAGAAGGCGTCGAGCCGCTCCTCATCATCCTCGAGCGGGGTGGTGTATTCCACCAGATCACCGGGCTCCACAGCATCCGATGGTGAGGACGTCGCGGTTGGAGTCGATGGTGATGGGGAATTTGCGATTGGCACAATGGGTGGGCTTGACTGGGTGGCGGCGGCCGGTGAAGACGCGATCTCTGCGCCCGGCGGAGAGTTGTTCTGCGCCAGCTGCCCCGAGACGGCGAAGGGGTGCGAGGGGCATTGCCGCCGGGGGGCGGCGTTCCGCCTGTCGATGGTGATCCCTCGGGTGTGCCTCCAGCTCGGTGCGGAAGCCAGTACTCGATGGTGAAGTCGCTTCTTGCCGCCGCCGAACCAGTCCCAGCCGCATCCTTCGTTGAAGACGACGTCGCGGCTCACCTTGACCCGCTGCCTCATCGGATCGAGGATTCGGTACGCCTTGGCGCCTTCCAGCGTAACCCGATGAAGACGCCCGCCTTGCCGTGATCGTCCAGCTTCTTCAGCTGGCCCAAACCCTTGTGTAGGCGATGCAGCCGAAGGTCTTCAAGTGACTCACCGCCGGCGTGCGCCCGTGCCAAGCTTCGTAGGGGGTCTTTCCCTGCAAGTTCAGCGTCGGAGAAAGCGGTTGAGCGGATGCACGGCGGTCATCACCGCCCCCCCCGCAACTTGGCGGCATCCTTCTACGCCACGGGGCACGTGCGGTGGCCACCACGGTTTGGTTCGGTGTTCCACCACGCCCGTTCTGGCATTGGAGAGTAGGGCGCGAGTAGTGCCGATGCACGCTCTCCTTAGCGCAATAGTCGGTGAACTCCGCGACGGTGAATTCGCCGCCATTGTTGGTGCACAGCACCTTGAGTGGGCACCCACTCTCCTTCTCTGCCGCCGCCTTGATTTCCTTGACGGCAGTTGGTTGCGGCGTCCTTGGACGGCAGTTGGTTGCGGCGTCCTTGGACGGCAGCAGGACCGCCCACATGAAGCGTGTGGCGTCGTCGACCATGAGGAGGAAGAAACGCTGCCCGCCCGGAGTTGCTGGTGAGACTGGTCCGTAGAGGTCGCCGTGGACCCGCCTTCGATTGCTTGCCTTGTGATAGAAAGCGCCCGGCGCTGAAATCGGACGGCGCTTTGGTCGTGGACGCTGTGCCGCAGACTTGCTCGGGCGTGCTTGATTACAGGCGAGCCACACCATGGACCTCGCTCCGAGTTGGTACCAGAGCCTCAAAGTGGAGATGGTCGAAACGCTCATGCCGGCTTCGTTGGTTGGCGTTGGCCAAGCGAGCGGGTTGCGTGGCGTTGAGGTGGAGAACGAGGGCGGTTGGGTCCCCGGCGCACCTTGATCCTATCGACTATCCCGGATGCGTGCGCCATGATCGATCTCCACCTTGGATCTGCCTTCATCGAGCTGCCCCAGACTCATGATGGAGTTGCGCAGCTTCGGGATGAAGTAGACGCCTTGAAGCACGCGCTGCTCACCACTCTTGGCCTAGAAGACGATGGAGCCGATGCCCTGAATCTCTACCTTTGAGGCGTCGTCGAAGCGCACCGAGCCACGAACAGAGGTGTCGAGGTCGGTGAAGAGCTCGCGGCGACCGGTCATGTGGTGTGTGGCGTCGCTGTCGAGGTACCAGCCGTCCAGCGCCTCCTCGCCGGAGCCGGTGTCTAGGAACGCGCGGGCGCGAGACTCGTCGAGGTCGACGTTGACGTTGGAGCAGACCACGGCTTGCTCCTCGTCCAGCTCGATGAAGCCGTGGGCGAGGAAGAGCGCTGCTTCAGCGTCGTCGGCCTCCACCACATGTGCCGCTGCTGCACGGTGCTCGGCGTGGCTATGGGCAATCCTTTTGCCCGGGGCCGGCCTAGTGGCGATTGAGGCGTGTCGTCGCGATTCCTCCGTCGCCGCTACCGCTGCTGCCTTCGCGCCTTGGCCGCCCACGCCGCCGCCCGACATCAAGCTCAGCCTTTTGGCGCACACCTTTTACGCCCTGGACGCCGTTGTGGCTCCGCGTTTATTTATTGGACTCGCCGGCCTCCTTCTTCGGGCGCGCAAGCCACCAACCTCTGTGAGCATGAGCTTTCCGCCCATGGAGGCATCTCGAGCGACGGATCGGTGTCAAGATCGTCCACCGTCTTCAGCCGCCTGGTGATCTCGATGCTGAGCTCATCGAAGTCGAGGAGCGTCTTGATGGTGATCTTGATCTGCCCGTACTTCTTGGGGATGGCGCGTAGGTACTACACCGCACGCTCCTCGTCAATGTGCTGCTCGCCGAGGAGGGTCATCTGCTACCTTAGCGCCATCAGACGCAGAGCAAAGTCCTCAACTTGCTCCCCCGGGCGGAAGGCGAGGTCCTCCCACTCCTTGCACAGGCGCTGGAGCATGGCGCGACGGACGCGATTGACGCTGATGCGGGCGGTGGCGATGGAGTCCCAGGCCTCCTTGGCCGTCGCCTTGTCGGCGAGGGGGACGCCCATCTCCGGTGGCACCCCGGCGATGATGGCCTCCAGTGCGCGCCGATCTTCATGGTACGGGAGGTCGCCGTACTCCACCGCATCCTAGAGCCGACGAGCCTGCATCTTCAACTTCATCGGTGAACTCCACTCATGGTAGTTCATCTTCGTGAGCTTGGGCCATGGGGTCGCCGTGTCGGAGTCCTTTTTTTTGTAGACGGCGGGCGCGGAGATCCGCGACGCCTCCGCGCCCGCGACGCCGAATCGGGCGACGCCTTGGCTTTCGGGGCGGCGCTGCTCAAAAGCCTCGAGCCATCTGCGGCGCCGCTCCCCGCTCCAGCTCTTGGCGCAACCTTGCGGCGTCCGCTGCCACTGCCGGAGCCGCCTCGACCGCCAGTGGCTGCGGCCTCTCTGCGCGGCCAGGCGCTGGGCGCGATCATCCGGCCGGGTTGTCCACAGCGCCTCGCCCTGGTTGGCGTTCGCCCGGCGGCGGCTGCAGCTGCACGCCTGCGATGGCTGGAGGTGGACATGGCCCTCTTTGTTCTCTCCTAATCTGGCTCTAGATACCAATTGTTGTAAACATGGATCAAGAGAGATATTTTTTCCCTTGCCCAGAGGGCAGCTTGGCAAGTATGCCGCTTGGATTGTATTGAAATTGCAAAAGGTTCACACACTGATACAAGATAGATGCCCTGCTTATATACAGCAGTGGCTCAACTACTCCCTAACTGCATAAAGCAGATTCCCCTTCTACTTGGTTGCCAAGGCACCATGATCAACTTGGTTGCCAAGGAACCTATGGTATGATTACAGCAAGATAAAGTAAATACTTAGGTAGATAACTAGATAACTAGGTAAAGCACTAGGCTAGTACCCATTAGAGAGTATTTGCTTTCCTTTTCTAGTGGAAGGTATTAATCCCAAATGCCACTGTGGTAATGTATTAACAATAACATACAAGTGTATTCTTCTCTACATGTCCTAATACTGTGGATATGAACTTAGTTTTCTCTGCATAGTGAAACATACAAATGTATTCTTCTCTTTATGTCCTAATACTATGAGACATCAACATAGTTATCTCTGTTTAGTGATCTAGTCTTGTAGCCGGTGTGTGTATTATCTTTTGTAAATAGCTGCTCAGCAGCTTCAAAAAATGGACATCACTGAGTTATGCTGCTTTGAGTGTGTTTGTTGGCAGTCCGGCCTTTGGTCCCTTTGTCCATCCTGTGTTGTGATTCTCTCGTTAATGCAATGCCTCAGGGGAGGGGTCGAGTTTTTCTGAAGATGGAAGTTCAAGAACCAAAGTATCCATACTGACTAGCTTAACTTATCTGTGTGTCCTTTTATTAATCAGTTATACAGCTTGAGGTAATTAGCAAGCCTTTATGAAGATTGTATAAATAAATATAGTTACACTCATCTAGCTTTCTAACTAAATATTATTTTTTTGGACAGCTTCAATGTGGTTGTTATTAGCTGATTTGAAGTAGTTGAGCCCAATCGATGCTTTAATCTTCTGAAAAAATATGATTGACTAATTTTTTTATTCAAATTTTTTCAAACTTTATATTGTTAGCTTAATCTTGTACAAAGCTTATCTCAATTGTCAGATGTAGCTTGGCAAATGTCTCTTTCAAGGAAGTGGTTCAGTCCTATGTTTTCTTGCCTTACATTATGTAAGCATGTGGCCTGTTGTTTTGGTTCTTATTATATATGCATTATGGTATACCGTAACAAAAGTTATGTAGTTACGTGCACGGTGCTCTCATACTGTTTTCATCAGAAAAAAATGTTCAGACGCTCCATTTATTACTTTTATTTTTTATTTACTAATTTGTGAGGCAGCAGTGAGTAGATTGATAGTTTGGCTTAAATTTTTTATTTGCCTCATAACCTATGGCCATAAATATTTAAAATTAAAATACAGGAAAGAAAAATATGTCGTAAATTACTTGATTATTGTTGTTCTAACAATGCTAATGAATACTTCTTCCATCCCAAATTATAAGGCATTCCAATAATCTTGGAGAATCAAACCTTTTTAACCAAAATTATATAGAAAAAATACAAATATTAAATAGATATACGATGAAAATATAACTAATAAAGAATCTAATGATACTTAGTTTGTATCATAAATGTTATTATTTTATTAGTTACCCTATTGAGAGCTTTGGGCTTCCTATAGCAGAGAGAAAACCCCAGCCAGCCATTCCTATCCAGTCCAACCAGTTGCTGACACACGCAAGTGGATTCAGATGCTGATGCGTGCAGGTGGGTTACCTCTCTAGACTGAGCACCTAAAATCTCTGGACAGACTACATATAGACGTTTTTGTCGCGACAATGCATAAAAACCAGTGTTTGAGTGAATCGAAACCTGTTCGTTGCCGTATAAAAACTTCTCCGCAAGCTAGTTATTCCACCTAACAGGTTGACGCTGGGGTTGACACATGCTGGGGCTGACACATGCTGACACATACTTACATGCACGCATCCACTCTAATCCTCTTCCATTTTTTACGATAATTCCTTAATGAAGCATCAAATTTTAAAATAGTTTTCACCATTTAACTTCTGATATTTTTGTGCACGATTCAAAATCCATTGTGAATATATTTTTGAAAATTTTTGAAATTCATAAATTCACACAATAGGATATAGAGTTTTATGCTGGTGTCTGCGCATAAGATCTTATGAGCGAGTACATAGAAACAAGGTAGACGTTCTCGTCTCTTACAAAATTTGAAATTTGAATCACAACACTTGAATCATAGCACTTGGAGGCCGAATGGATGCATAGAATTACTTGTCAAGATGCGTAGAATAGTTTTTAAAAACGATATTGCGTAGAAATTTGTCATTGGTTGAATAAAAGTTGCATATTTTACTGTATTAAAACCTTCTCCACGAGATGAACATTCCACATGACAACCGTGATTGCCTCCAACACGTGAATCCATGCAAGCCACACATGGAGACAACCTTGCCTTCTCCAAAATTTGAAATTTAAAACACGTAATGGACGATTGAATGCATACAAACTAGTGCTTCTATGAGCAAATGATAAGTACGCAACTGCATAAAAACCCCTGAAGGCCATTGGCACTTAGAATGTCATATTACAATGTATACAAATTTATTGTCATAATGTATATAATGCAAATGAAGTTATAGTTAGCTATGCATAGAAACTTATGCACACATACACAAAACTCAACAAACAAAAAACAGGTATCGTTGCCAGAGATGCTGGGGAAGTGCTCGCCGCTCGTGCTTATGGAGGGAATGAAGCCACGGCGCTGCAAGAGTCAGAGAAGTTGTGCCCCACAACCCCGCAACGGGCACAGCTACGCAGTATGATTCAAGTGTTGTGATTCAAATTTTAAATTTTTACAAGAGGCGAGAGCACCTACCATGTTTCTACGTACTCGCTCATAAGATTTTATGCGCAGACAATAGCATAAAACTCTAACCCCTATTGTGCGAATTTATAAATTTAAAAAAATTCAAAAATATATTTACAATGGATCTTGAATCGTATACAAAAATGTTAGAAGTTCAATGGTGAAAACCGTTTTTGAATCGGATGTTTCGTTGAGGAATTATCGCGAAAAAATGGAAGAGATTAGAGTGGATGAGCGCATGCCAAATGTGTCAGCCCGCGTCAGGTTGTGTCAGGTGGAACAACTAACTTGTGGAGAGATTTTTATGCGGTAACGAACTGGTTTTGATCCACTTAAACACTAGTTTTTATGCATTGTCGCGACAAAAACGTTTCCATGTAGTCCGGCATGGGATTTTATGTGCCTGTTCTGCTGGGTCTGGAGGGGTCCCCACCTGCGCGCCTCAGTACCTGCAAGCAGCTGGTTGGGCTGGATAGGAGGGGCTGGCTGGGGCTTCCAATAGCTACTAGGAGCCCGGGGCTCCTAATAGCGGGACCCTTTATTATGTAGATTTGGTCACACTTCGAAAAAGTTTGACTCTCTAAAATTCTTGGAATGCCTTATAAGTTGGGATGGAGGGAGTACAAATTTTGCTGGGAGTGATACATATTTGTATGGCTTATTCCTTCGGTAGACAACAAGAAGCATGCGCATATGTTCGTTGTATAGAAAGTTGAAATGTTTTTTTTATGAAGAGAAACTTTAAATTATTTTGTGTACTAAATTTATGTCCAGCTTGTTCCTACGATCGGGGCTTAATTTTTTCTCTGTTTGCCAAATGTGCAGATTTCTATTCAGTTTTATCAGGAGGAAGTACAACTGAATCAGACCCTGACACTGCAAGCCACGTGGCTGAACTTGAAACTGAGGAAGATGAAGTTACATACTTTGATACAAGAGACTTTTTATCTGCAGAGTCTTTACGGAGTGCTTCATGTCAAAGGAGGGAACTAATTGCACAAGGTTTTGGATCAGAATATGTTGGAGATTCTATTACAAATACTGTCAAAACTACTAAATATCCCTTTGTGCTACGTAGAAATAAGCTACCAGAGCCAAAGGAAAAAGAAAAAGCATATAGGATTATGGTCAATAATTAGAGAAAATATTGGGAAAGACCTCTCAGGTGTTTGTCTACCTGTTTATTTCAATGAGCCTCTTTCTTCTTTGCAAAAATGTTTTGAAGATTTGGAGTACTCTTACTTGGTTGACCATGCACTACACTGGGGAAAACAGGTAGAGTAATAAGTCATTCCAACACTAGCTTTAAAGGATTAATTATGTGAGATTCTATTCTGGTGTTTCTTTATGATCCCATTTTAGTTTTCTTGTAAGATCTTCAATATATTTCAACTGCTTAGCCAAAAATTTTTGGCAGTATAGTGAAGAAATTGCTATTGGTCAAAAGTTAACTAGTTGTGCATGGCCAATGTTTTTTAGTAACCATAATTTTCTTTTGGAAATATCAGACTGCATTATGTGTTTTATGTATGGCACTTCAAGTAACTAAATTTGGTCCACGTAAAAAAAAAACACTTTACATTTGAAGCCTTGTTTGCTTGCCCAATCCTTGTCTCCTGGCCAACCGAGAACCTTTATGCCTGGATTGGCTGAAATTCCTTCCAGTTCTGGTTCATCAAAACAAGATATGTAAGCATGTTGAAGAATTGTAAAAAGACAATGTTAGTATGAATAGTTTTACTGATTTGAACTCTCTAATGTTATCTCTATCATCCAAACTGTTGGAGTATGTGTGTATTAGGCCCATGAGGCTAAGCCCATGAGGCCCATGTATGAGACTATATGCTACCCTTCTAGGGTTAAGCCCAATAATGAGAAATCAATCATTCTAGCATGGTATCAAGCTAGGGTTTCTTCTTCCTCCCTCCCTCCTCGCTGGTGCAGCAGCCGCCCGGCCCGGCCGGGCCGCCCATGGCCGGCGCCCCTCTCCCTCCTCCCTACATCTCCATCTTCCCCTCTTCCTCCTCGTGGGCTCTGGGCGCTGGGCGCAGCGCGCAGCCGGAGCCGCCGCCCTGCGAGAGCCGCCGCTGGCGTAGCGGCGCAGCAGCCCCGCACGGCGCGCCGACGGCCCGCCAGCGCTGCCCCGACGCGCCGCCTGCTTTGGAACCGCGGCGTAGGGCGTGCTGCCGCAGCAGCCCCGCACGGGCGCGGGACGACCCAGCGGCAGCGGGACGGCCCGCCAGTGCGACCACGAAGCGCATCGGACGGGCGCTGGCTCGAGCGCTGCTGGCGCCGCCGGAAGCGGGACGCTGCGTGCAGGCACTGGGCCGCCTCCGCAGGAGCGAGCGCCCAGCGAGCACAGGCCGCCGCCGCCACGAGAGCAGCCAGCGCGAGGCTCAGGCCGCCGCCCGCACGAGAGCAGCCAGCGAGCGCAGGCCGCGCCGCGCCGCGCAGACAGCTCCTTCCCGGTTCCCCCTCCACCGCCTCCCTCCCCGAGCCCATGTAGTGGCGGCCGCCGCCTCCAACCTCCACGTGGCCATCGTCGCTGCCGGGCCGCGCTACGGGACGCCTGCAGCGCCCGGTCGAGGGCACGCTGGCCACGGCCGTGCCGACTGGGCGTCTTGGCCACGCGCCAGCGCCAGCCCGGGCGCTAGGCTGGGAGCACGGCCGAGGGTGCCGCGCCGCGTAGCGCCCAGCTGCTGCTGCCACCTTCCCCGCCCCACCACCTCCGCCAATTCTTTTCTCCACCAGTATGCAGCGGGTGTCGCCGCGGCTCCACCCTCGCCGCTGCCGTCGTCGGCCAAGCTGCTGCCGCGGAAGGCCCGAGCACGTGTCGCTGCGGCTGCCCTCACTGGAACGGGAGCCTTGTGCGGGCGATGCCTTGGCTCGTCACCTCGCCCAGCGGTGGAGTCGCCTCCTTGTCTCCCCCTGGCCTGCGCCGACGTCCAGCGCCACCTCCTCCGGTTCGCCCGGCTCCCCCAACCGTCGACTACCGCCGATCTGCACGGTCAGGCCCGACCCCCTGGGTAAGCAGCTCCACTCCTCGTCGTCCTCGGCGCCCTTGCTTGCCACTCCTCCACCGCGTCCATCCACTCCGCTGTGTCGCCTCTACTTGGTCCTCCTCCTCCCGAGCCGAAGGGGGGGGGGGGCGTGGCGGCCGTCGGCGCGGAGGGGCCGTGGTGCGGAGTTCTGGCCCGTGCACCCCGCCTCCACGGGGTGCACCACGGCCCTCCAACAACCCGTGGTCCGGGCCCATGCTCACCGGCGCCATCCCACCAACTCCACCACTTTGCCGCCGTGGTCTTCCTCCTCCGGGGCCGCTCCTCCGCGCTCGTCTCCGTGGGCTCCACCTCTCGGCACCTCGCCCGAGCTTGTCGGTTGGGACCCCGGCCGCTCGCCTGCTTTTTTGGCACCATGGCCCTGACACCACCAGTCGGTCCTGACTGGATCGCCGACTCGGGTGCCACCTTCCATACCACTCCCAACCCTGGTATACTCTCTTCCGTTCACCCTCCTTCTTCCTCTCACCCTTCGTCCATCATGGTCGCAAATGGTTCATGTCTTCCTGTCACATCCGTGGGTGCCGCTGACACTCATGGCTCCTTTTGTCTTCCTGATGTCCTCGTTGCTCCCTCTATGGTTCACAACCTTCTTTCTATTCGCGCTTTACCACGGACAATTCCTGTTACATTGAATTCGACTCTTCCGCCTTATTGTGAAGGATTTGGCTTCCCGGCGTCCTCTTCTCGAGATGTGACAAAGACGGGGCCCCCTTTACACCCTTCGGTTTTTCGGCCTCTGCCGTCTTCCTCCCCTTCCGCCTTGTCCATTTGCTTTTCGCCGTCACTTCTTCCTCCACCACTTGGCACCGCCGGCCTCGGCCATCCCGTGATGCTCTATTGAAGCTTAGTTGTAGCTCCGACATTCGGTGTACTCGGGCTCACGATGAGCACTTGTGTCACGCTTGCCAGCTGGGCCGTCATGTTCGTCTTCCTTTTCCTACTTCTTCACATGCGACCCACATTTTCGATCTTGTCCACTGCGACCTGTGGACCTCTCCTGTCATTAGCATCTCTGGCTACAAATATTACCTCGTGGTGGTGGATGATTTCTCTCATTATTCCTGGACTTTTCCTCTGCGTGCCAAGTCTGAGGCATTCCCCACCCTCCTTCACTTCTTTGCCTGGGTCTCCACTCAGTTCGGCCTCACCATCAAGGCCGTCCAGTGTGACAATGGCCGTGAGTTCGATAACTCCACCTCTCGTGCCTTCTTCCTCTCTCACGGTGTGTCGGTTGCGCATGTCTTGCCCATATACCTCCTCTCGAGCGGCAAGGCTGAACGCATGATTCGCACCACTAATGACACCATGCGCACCCTTACGCCCGGGCGTCACTTCCGCTAAACACGGCCGAGAGCTTACACACCGCCACCTATCTCCTAAACCGTCTTCCTTCCGGCCGCTTGCCCGGCTCCCACACCACACCACGCTCTTTTTCGGTACCCTCCACCGATGCGATCACCTTCGAGTCTTTGGGTGTGCGTGTTACCCTAACACTACAGCCACCGCTCCGCACAAGCTGGCCCCCCGATCGACTCTCTGTGTCTTACTCGGGTACTCCCTGGATCACAAGGGGTACCAATGCTTTGACCTTACCTCTCGTCGGGTCTTCATCTCTCGCCATGTGGTGTTTGATGAGTCCGTCTTCCCCTTCTCCACCACCACCACACCCACCTCCACTCCGGATTCTGACCTCTTCTTGTTGTTTCCCACTGACACGGTGGTCGAGCCACCTTTACAGTTGTATCCTGCAGGTACCGCTACACCGTGCTCTTCGACGGGACCGTGCCCGGCTCACCACTGCCGGTGACTCCCTAGCCCCGCTCCCCGGCCGGGCATCGAGGGTTCACCTTCCGGGCGGCCCCGCCATCCTTTGCGACGCGGGTCTCGGGCCGTCGACTCCGGCACCACTGCGCTTCGCCCGGCCGGCGCTTCGTCTACCCGGCGCCGTGCACGGACAGCGCCCGCCCCGCCCCCGCCGCCAGCCCTTACAGGGCGGCCCCGTCCTTCTTTGCGTGCTTTGCCAGCCGGCGCTCGTCTACCCACGTCGTGCACGGCCGCCGCCGCCCGCCGCCGTCGTCGTCACCACGGTGACCCCTTCTTCAGCCAGGGTCCTACGCACGCCCCGGCCGGCCTCTTCCCCGGCGACACCCACTCCCGCCTTGGCGGCCCCGAACTGCCCGTGTCGCGGCACGCCCGGTGTACCACCCACCGCTTCTTCACCGTACACCAGCGTCATGTTCACCATATGGTGGCGCGACAGCGGTACCACTGCAGCCCCGGGCTCTTGCGGCGATGCCGGGACTCGTGGGTCTCTCACATGCCCTCTTCCATCCATGAGGCCTTGTCGGACCCTCACTTGGCGCCCGGCGATGGAAGAATCACCAACCCTCCCTCGTCAACCCGGGCGTGGGATGCAGTGCCCGTCCCCCGAGCTCCAATGTCGTCACCGGCAAGTGGATGCGGACACACAAGCGCCGGGCTGATAGTACTCTCGAGCGGTACAAGGCCTCCTGGCTCCGGCAGCTCCTTGGAGAGCTCCGTAGCCCTCTCCACCGGAGTACGCTGGTCTACTATGACAACGTCGGTCGGTCTACCTCTCCACCAACCCGTTCAGCACCCGGCCGGACCAAGCATGTGGAGATCGACCTTCACTTCGTCCGTGTCGGGGTAGCCATCGGCGAGGTGCGGGTCCTTCACGTCACCGACCACCTCCCGGTTCGCCCGACATCTTCACTAAGGGCCTCCCCGCCTCGGCCTTCACCGAGTTTCGCTCCGGCCTCAACATCACCGGTGACTAGTTGCGTGCGTGGGGGGGGGGGGGTCGTGTGTGTACTCCTTTTCATGTCGATGCGGAACTCCGCTGCGCCCGGTAGTTCAGGCTAGACTGAGGGGGGGGTGTTGGAGTATGTGTGTATTAGGCCCATGAGGCTAAGCCCATGAGGCCCATGTATGAACTATATGCTACCCTTCTAGGGTTAAGCCCAATAATGAGAAATCAATCATTCTAGCACAAACTCATTGCACAAGGTGTTTAAATTTCTGATATCTTTAGAGACAAGAATCTCTGTTTAACATGTCATCCTTAGGAGAATCCAACCCCCCGGCGCAACCCTTTATTAGAAAAGCTGATACACTGATTAAAAACAAGAACCTTATATCCAATTTCCTTTCGGTTCTTCTTTGGCTACATATTTTGACATGCAATATGCTTTCCTTTAGGAAAAAAAACTTAGTTTGGGAGCAAATTTTAAGCTGGGATTGAAAAAAAAAAAATTCCTTCATCTGTCCCATGTCAAAGTATAGGTCTAAGGTGTGGCCCAAGTCTTGGTGGTCGTTCTCACATGGACTATGGTATCGCTGTGTATGGTTGGGGCAGGGTTTGGGGATTTTCTCGACTTGAGTGAGGCCTTCTCCTTGGCAAATTGCCCAAGGCTGCCTTACCCCCGCAGGTTGAGTTCTGTAATCTTCACCCTAATTTGAGTGCCATGGTTTTTGAGTCGTCGCCTAGGTGTTGAGGCATACCCCCGGGGCTACAGGACGCCACAGAGTTTTAGTTATGCCATATTGCCTGCCTTACCCCCACAGGTTGAGTTCTGTAATCTTCACCCTAATTTGAGTGCCATGGTTTTTGAGTCGTCGTCTAGGTGTTGAGGCATACCCCTGGGGCTGCAGGACGCCACAGAGTTTTAGTTATGCCATATTGCCTAGGCGTCTCCTAGAAGGCGCCTAGGTGTCTAGGCGTACCCCTAGCGCCACAGGATGCCGCAACACCTCAAAAACCATGTTGAGTGCTATGCTTCTCTTCCTATCAATGCTTCATGTTTTGCATTGCAATGATTCTTGGTAAATACAATGTAGGGTGACAGCTTAATGAGGATACTTCATGTAGCAGCATTTGCAGTATCAGGTTATGCTTCAACCGAAGGTCGGCAATGTAAACCCTTCAATCCCCTACTGGGGGAAACATATGAAGCTGACTATCCGGATAAAGGACTTCGTTTTTTCTCTGAAAAGGTTGCACAGCTGTTCGAATTATAAACTATTTTTTCCTCAGTTCGTAATACTTGTCCATAGCTCACCATGCACACAGTCTGAGAAAGTAATACTTTCAGGAAAAAGAAAATGTGAAATGACCATCCATTACCCCTGTTAAATGCAATTATAGATCATGCAAGTTTTATTCTTAGTTTCTGTCTTCTGAACATTTAATTAGGGGTAGAGTGGAAATACAGCAATAACTGCACATTTGGCATCGCCATCCGACAAGTATTATGAAATGTTTTCTTCCAAGACCATGGACAAGTATTGTAGGAAACAGAGGGGAACTAGTAATTTATTTCCTAGTTCCTGTCATTGATTTTATTTGTACCTTGCATGTTTTCTAGTAGTAGTAGTAACCTATAGTGCTCACTGAATTTATTTGATCAAGAAGGTATTCATATGAATTGATTAAAAAACATGGTTGTGACAAGAACTGAAATTTATTTCAGGTCAGTCATCACCCAATGGTTGTTGCATGCCACTGCGACGGTAGAGGTTGGAGATTCTGGGGTGATTCCAATCTGAAAGGGAAGTTCTGGGGTCGATCCATTCAGCTTGACCCAATAGGTGTTCTTACCCTCCAATTTGATGATGGAGAAACATTTCAGTGGAGTAAAGTGACTACTTCCATTTACAATATCATAATTGGCAAAATTTACTGTGACCATTATGGCACAATGCGCATCAATGGAAGTGGCCAGTACTCCTGCAAGCTTAAATTTAAAGAACAGTCAATTATTGATCGCAATCCGCACCAGGTAACTCAGTAACTAGAAACTTCTACATGCGTGATAAGAACTGTTCAATGGAAACCTTCTGCTTTGAAAAATAAGGACAAAAATTTTATTATAATAGAGCAGCACATCATTTCTAAAACCTCTGGCCCAAAGTCTTTTATTCTTTTATTAATCTCTAGTACCTCACATAGCATCATACCACAGTTTATAAAGACATGTGCCGAAGATGTGTTTTGCTTTATTTTTACTAGCTCTTTGCGGTGCATTGCAAGGGGGAGCCAAAAAACAATATTTTCCAAGAAAATATTGTATCATCTAATTTGGGATCTATATTGCACAACTAAACCTCATCGTTCTTGACTGAGATTCCCCAAAAAGATACCTCTCCTAGATGTTTGGAAAAAATCGAGACCAAGAAAGAACCACCCCACCCCCCCCAACTAATACAAAAAAGTATGGCACTCGTAATGCACTCCTGCATTTGCAGTTTTATCCATTTTTAAATAAAAAATGGTTACCTAGAAGGATAGGCTTGATAGTTTTAATATTAGTCAGTATTAAATCAAACCCTAGGTGTGAGGAAACATAAACTCTTAACAAAACAATCTGGATTTACTTTGGAAAGAGCACATGAGAGGATAAGGATTTTCTTCTTTTAGGATTCCATGTTGGGAAATACGCAAGCACACGCGATCATTGCAATCGCAGCTGTCACATTGGTAGGTAGATCACCAAGACATAACCCTTTTGTTATGGTGGGCCAGGTCCGCATGGTGACCGCGTCCAAGGTGGGCGGACAGCGTCGCAACCTTGCTGCCACCGAGTTCCCGAACCACGTCCGGCGATCACCCATGACTTCTACCTCTGAGGCAGTACCAGCGATCCTAACAATCTGGTATCGATGTCATGCCCTTGTCTGGCGTGGTGACCACCGCCGTTCTCGCTACCGCCATTTCCGCCTCCAGCGCTGCACCACCCTTTGCCACCGCTCCATCACCCAAATCTTCTTTCTGCACTCACCTTCACCCCGGCTCTGCCGGCGCCATGAGGGCCACACGGATGCCCTCGGCGTTCGTCGCTTCCACAAGCTCTCTTTTTCGACCTTTGATGGCAAGGACGCCTGGCTCAACATGTGCGCTCACTTCTTCAGGGCGCAACGCACCCCTGATGCGAACGTGGTGTGGCTCGCACCTTTCCACCTGGTGTTGCGCAATCCTGATACTAATGATGGAGCCCGACGCTGGTGATGTTAGCACCATTCCGTGGCCGCTTTTCTCCGCGTTGTGCCAACAACCCTTTGGTCTCTCTGACTTGGTGTGGTTGCCATTCTGTGGCACGATGGTCGATTACCATGAGGCCTTCCTTGCTTGGATGGTGCACGCCAGGTTACTGTCGCTGGTCGGCTGGTGTAGTAGCTGCAACCTTTCATCGGTGGCCTACCAGACCTTATCCGCACTGACGTCAAACTCCAGATGCCCGAGGATCTTCAGCGGGCCATGGGTTTGACCCGCACTTATGAGCACTGTGCGGGCGTGCTTCCAAGCGCGTTCGCCGCTCGATCGCCTCATCCGCCTACGTGCCTAAGGCTGTTGGCCCTTCCGGCCGCAACATCACCACCGTCCAAGCAGCTGACACTGGGCATCAGTACTCCGCCTCCATCGCGCCCATTTAAGCTCACTTCGGCGGAGATGGCAGAACGACGGCGCTAGGGTCTGTTAAACTGCGATGAGCAGTACGTGCGCGGCCACAAGTGCCCACACCTCTTTTATTGGGGTCTCCGACTTCGATGACGCTGAACCGATGGGGAGACGACGCCCAGGCTGCCGACGAGTTGCCACTCCAAATCTCCCTCCATGCCATCACTGGCATTCGGATCGAGGACACCATGCTGGTTCACATCAACATCGGCAACTACGAGCTCATGGCCCTCCTCGATTCGGTGTCGACGCACAATTTCGTTAGCATGATGGCGGCTCGTTGCATGGGTCTGCACTTCCATGATAGTCAGGGCGGCCATGTGGTGGTCTCCAATGGTGACCGCGTCGCTTGCCATGGCCGCATCCGCAATGTTGCTATCCTCATCGGCAAGGAGCACTTCACCATGGATTTCTACACCATTCCGCTCAACTACTACGTCGTCGTCCTTGGCGTCAAGTACCTGCACACCTGGGGGCCGATTATCTGGGACTTTGACGACCTATGCATGGCCTTTTGGCACCACTGCAGGCGCGTTTTGTGGAAGGGCATCAGCTCCAAGTGGACCGACATCCCTCCCACCGGCTGCCTCCACGCCATCCGGAGAACGAAGGCTGCTCTCCTCGACCGCCTACTGGAGTCGTTTGACGTCGTCTTCGCGCCACCGATGGGGCTCCCACCGGCCCGTGACTGTGATCACAGCATCCACTTGCTGCCGAACACGGCACCGATGGCAGTCCGTCTGTATTGATATCCCAATTTGCAGAAAGATGAATTGGATCCTTGTTCTCCGCACCCATCCTCGTCGTCAACAAGCACAACGATATGTGGCGCTTCTGTGTGGACAACACAACGACCAGACGGTGAAGGACAAATTCCTGATTCCCGTGGTGGAAGAACTCAATGACGAGCTGCATGGTGCGTGCTTCACCAAGCTGGATTTGCATGTCGGCTACCATCAAGTGCATGTCGACCCCGAAGAGGTGAAGACTGCGTTCTACACGCGTCATGGGCACTTTGAGTTTCTCGTGATGCTGTTCGGCCTCACCCGGCAACGTTCCAAAGTTTGATGAACGCGGTGCTTCGCCCGTACCTTGGTAAGTGCATTCTCGTATTTTTTTGGCGACATTGATCTATAGCGCATCCTGGTTAGAGCACCTCCAGCACCTGCGGGCCGTCTTCTCCGTCTTGCGTGACCACCAGTTGCAGGGGCTGCGTGGCTTCCTCGGGTTTGCCGAGTATTACCGGCGTTTCATCAAGGACTTCAGCATCGTGCCCCCCCTCCCCTCACCAAACTGCTCCTCAAGGACAACTTCCATTGGACCGACACAGCAATGACAACGTTCACCGCCCTCAAGACGGCGCTCGCCACGGCTCCCGTACTCCATATGCCACATGCCGGACTTCACCAAGCCCTTCATGGTGGACTGTGATGCCTCCGGTATCGGGTTGGGCCCCGTCCTCCACCAAGGCGCTTTCGGCTTCAACTTCTCCGTGGAGTACCGGTCCGAGCGCCTGAACACCGTGGTGTACGCCCTATTGTGCCGCGAGCTGCCAGGGGAGTCGAGCCTCGCGGCACTCTCTGGGCAGTTGTTCGTCCTCTACTCCGACCTCCGCGAAGAGCTTCAGGTGGATGACCACCTGCCCCACCTCCGGCGACACCATCACTGAGACCCGCGACATGTCCACCACTGCCTCTCATAAACTTGCTGCTAGGTCTGTCCTATGCATTTTCCTTGGATATTCTGCTCATCATAAAGGATACCGATGCCTTGACCTCTCTACCAATCGAGTCATCATCTCCAGGCACGTCATCTTTGATGAACATTCATTTCCTTTCTTATCGGACTTTGAGTTTGTTGATGCTACTGATGTTGTGCCCGCTCTTATTGGACCGTTGCACAAGCTTTTGCCTGCAGTTAACTCATCCGGCAACTCCCCTGTCCTGCTGCAGCTGGCAGCAGCGTCCCTACTGCAGATGACAGCAACAGCAGTCTTGCTGCTGCACCTGCGCCACCTGTGGCCTCTGACAACAGCAGCATCAGCCCTGCGCGTCCTAGCTGGTCTTCCTCGCCTCCACACCTTCCTTCAAGTTCCTCATGACCCTCTCCACTGTTCCTAAGCAATATAACATCATTAGGTAGCAATCTATTCTCAAAAGTATGAAACGGATCGCTTAAGAACAAACTCACCTGTAATTTTAGTTGTCGCATTCGAGCTCGGGTCATTGGCCCTTGCGGTATAGTAGAAGGATCAGTGGTTGTATCCAAAGGAGTGATGTCCTCATCATGGGCAGCGCTACTTCCTCATCCTGGTGGATGATGCCACCCGCTTCATGTGGGTGGTTGTCCTACCGAGCAAAGGAGACGATGCTACTGCTATCAAGCAGGTGTAGGCAATGGCGGAGAAGGAGAGCAGCTGCAAGCTGCGCGTGCTGCGGACTGACAACGGTGGGGAGTTCATTGCTGCTGAGTTTGCTGCATACTGCGTAGATGAGGGCATCCGGCACAACTTCTCCGCTCCCCACTCACCGCAGCAGAATGTCGTCATCGAGCGGAGGAACCAGTCCGTGGTGGCGATGACTCGGGCACTCCCATAGCAAAGAGGCATGCCGGCCAAGTAGTAGGGGGAGGCATTGATGATGGCAGTTCACCTGCTTAATTGGTCTTCGACGATGAGCTTGTAGGGAAAAACCCCGTATGACGCATGGCATGGGCGTTTGCCGGCGGTGGGGCATCTCTGGACCTTTGGCTGCATCGCGTACATCATGGAGCTGAATCACCTCGAAAACTTCGGCGATCGCGGCCAGGCCGGGTTCTTCAGCCCACGCGAGAAGGCGCAAAAGGCGTCACCGCATCCTTGATCCCGCGACAAAGCACGTGCGCGTAGCGCGCGACGTCGTGTTCGATGAAGGACGCGGCTGGAACTTGGGCGATAGAGGAGCACGGAGACCCGACGCCAGCGATATCAGACTTTTCTCCATCCAGTACGCATGGACCGGGGAACCTGCCTCGCCAACGGCCATTGAATCTAGTTCACCAGCACGGGCAGCTTGTCTTGCACCATCACGCATGCCGTCAGCAGCTCCGGGGGAGTCTTCACCGCCACTGTCCCCTGCGACAGCTGTGCCATCGACCCTGCTTCATCAAAATCGCCCGCAGCCTCAGCTACTTCTGCTTCACCACGCGATGAGGAACTTGCCATCGAGTTTGCTAGCCATTGGATGGTGACTAGGAGTGACTCGATGCCTATCACGACGACGAGCTTCTCCGCTACCGCCGGATGAGCAACATCCTTGGAGATCAACCTCCGCCTCCTCAAGCAGAGCGCAATCTCGATTCTCTGCTCCATCTGAATCAAGATGGTGAGCCAGTCACTCACGTGGAAGCAGCAAGCGACCCAGCATGGCGAGTGGCCATGAAGCAGGAGCTGAAGTCCGTCGAGCAGAACTGGACCTGGGAGCTGGTTGATCTGTCCGACGGCCATTGTCCCATCACCCTCAAATGGGTGTTCAAGCTGAAGCGTAATGAAGCTGGGATGGTGATCAAGCACAAGGCACGTCTGGTGGCGCACGGCTTCGTCCAGATGGAAGGGATCAACTATGACAACGCCTTTGCTCCAGTGGCGCGAATGGAATCTGTACGAGTTCTCCTAGCGCTGGCGGCTGAAGAAGGGTGGCGAGTCCATCACATGGACGTGAAGTCCGCTTTCCTCAACGGCGACCTCAAGGAGGAGGTGTATGTGCATCCACCACTTGGTTTCGTTGTTGCCGGAGAAGAAGGCAAGGTGTATCGCCTGTGCAAGGCTCTCTATGGCCTGCAGTAGGCGCCCCGGGCCTGGAACACAAAGCTGGACACCACACTCAAGAGCGCTCACGAGGCGGCGGTGTACTGGCGGGGGAGTGGTCGATCCACTCTACTCGTCGGAGTCTACGTCAATGATCTAATCATCACCGGAGCTCAAGAGGAAGCGGTGAAGGCCTTCAAGAAGGAAATGAAGGTGTTTGACATGAGTGACCTTGGTCTGCTCTGTCTCTACCTTGGTGTCGAAGTACGCCACGCCAAGGAACTGGCAGCATCACACTGCGCGAGTCACACTACGCCCGCCGCATCCTCGAGCTGGCCAGAATGGAGGGCTGCAATCATGCAGCAACATTGATGGAGGAGCGGCTCAAGCTGAGCCGCGAAAGCACTGCAAAGGAGGTGGACTCAACTCACTACCGTAGACTCATCGGCTGCCTGCGCTATCTGGTGCAGACTCGCCCAGACATGCATCCGCTGCTATGTGGCTGGCACCCGAGACTATGGTCTCTTCTATGGCAATGCTCCAGGCATAGCTCGGTTTGTTGGTTACAGTGACAGTGACCTTGCCGCGGACATTGACACTAGCAAGAGCACAAGTGGTACAATGTTCTTCCTTGGCAATTGTCTGGTCAGCTGGCAGTCACTCAAGCAGAAGGTGGTGGCATTGTCGAGCTGTGAAGCAGATTACATTGCCACTACTTTTGCTGCTATTCAGGCCCTATGGTTGTCAAGACTCTTTGGGGAACTACTTGGAAGAAAACTAGAAGTGGTTGAGTTAAGAGTGGGCCGGTAAGTCACTTGCTCTCTAGCCAAGAATCCTGTCTTCCATGAGCGAAGCAAGCATATCGAGAATCAAGTATTGTTAGAGTTATTAGTCCCTATTTATTGTTGCCAATTCCCTAGGCTAGATTGGCCCCCCTTGGGGCGCTGCCTCCAGGCTGGCCAGGCCCTTTGGGCTCTCTTGTATTCCCTATATGCTTGGTCGCCGCGTCCTTCCTCCGCCCTTCCTCGGCGCCCGCGTCCGCTTTCGCTTGGTCGCCCGCGCCCACCTCCTCCCTCCGCCCCGGCTTCCCGCGGCGTGCCCATGGCCGCCGCCTACGCCTCCGGTGCCCTAGATGCCTCCGCGCAGCCATGCTCCGCAACGAGGCACTTTCGCCGCCGCCAGAACCTGGAACATTAGGCCTCTTCCCTGCGCTCCACCAACAACGGCGCAGCACAGCCCTTCAGGCGGAGGCTGACCTCCTCAAAAACGCCGCCCCCGCCTGGGGGCCGCGTTCGCCTCGCCACCGCCGCTCTCGACAAAGTGCACACGCAGGCAGACGCCCTGGAGCAGCAGGCCGTGGCCCTCCGGGAGCGCATTCGCGGCGACTCCCACCGTGACGAGGACCCGCGAGGACCGTGACGACCGCTCCTCCTCCCGAAGCAGCCGCCATCGCCCATCTACACAGCCAGGCTGCCGCCATCCAGAATATCAAGAACCTGATCCCGATCGTCCTCGATCTTCAGGCTTCCAACTACTCCAAGTGGCGTGGGTATGTTCTCCTCATCCTCGGCCGTTTTGCCCTGAAGGATCACGTCCTCTGCGACGACTCCCGCCTCTACGATCCGGCGTGGTCCCGTATGGGCTGCGTCATTGTCTCCTGGCTCTTCAACACCATCTCCCCCGACCTTCTGGACGTCGTCCATGAGCGGGACAGCATTACCGCTCGGGGGGCTTGGCTCGGGCTGGAACAGCAGTTCCTGAACAATTGCGAGTCCCGCGCCATGCTCCTCGATGCCGAGTTCTGCACTCTCTGCCAGGGTGCCCTCTCCGTCGACGACTTCTGTCGCAAGATGAAGACCATGGCCGATCACTTGCCGATCTTGGCGAGCCCGTCCAGGACCGCACCCTCGTGCTGAACGTCCTGCGCGGCCTTAATGAACGCTTCCGGTTCGTCTCAACTCATCACCCGCCAGCGACCATTCCCTTCCTTCGCCGGCATTCTTGCTGACCTGCGCCCGGCCGAGCTCAACATGACACCACCTTGCGCCTCCTTCAGCTCTCGTCGCCTCTACGCCTCCCAGGACGCCCACCCCTGCTGCTACGTCCGCACGACCTCCACCGGCTGCGCGGGGGGGAGAGGCTGGCGGCAACAGCGGTCATGGCCGGCGGCAACAGCGGTGGTCGCGGCCAAAACAACTTCGGCTGCTGGCCCACAGCTCACCGGCGGTCCTCCTGGTGGCCCACAATGGCCCTCCAACCCGTGGACTGGGTCCATTCATATGTGGCCTGGGTCCTCCTCCGGTGGCTCTCGCGGCCCACCACTGTGCCCTGGCCAGCCACCACAGCAGGCCATGATGGCTAGCCCTGCCGCTCCTGTCGCATATTATCCTCCGGCGCCGGCTACTTTCTACCAGCTGCCCGTCCCGGCGCCCCCGCCTGCGTGGTCTCCATGGGATCCTCAGGCGCTCGCCAACGCGTTCAGCACCGTCTCCCTCACTCCGCCGTCAAGCACCGCGGACTGGGTCGTTGATTCGGGAGCTTCCTCCCACATCACTTCTAACTCCAGTATGGTCACTTTGTCGCCATCCTCCTCCTTCCCCTCCTCTGTCAAGTATCACTTCATTAGAAGCTGCTTGGAAGAGGAAGCATTGAGGCCAACCACATTCCAACCTCTGATCAGCTAGCAAACATCCTCACCAAGTCTCTAGGCAAGAATAAGTTCCAGGAGTGAGAGAATTGGGCTGGGGCTGATTGATCACAAGGTTTAGCTCATAAGCTTAGGGGGAGAACTGATAGTAAGCCTAAGTGCTTAATTGTATCTTGTTTAGTTTCTCCATTTCTCTCTTTTGTCAAGCTGCTATACCGACTGCTTTTGGGTTTGAAGGGGGTAAGTGTCAAACTGCCATTGGGCAGGTGAAGTAAGGGCTAAGCAAAGTGCTGCCCTGAGTTGTATAAGAAAGGGGGTAAAGGTCACTAGACCTTCTTGTATCACAAGTTTGCTGTTCAATAGAAACAAGCAGCCAATGGCCAAGCTGCCCTCTTGGCTGTGAATTCTAGTTGTTCTTGTGCTTACCCTGGGCAACACAGACATGGCCGGCAAGAATCAGGGAAGGACTATGCTCTTTCGTGAATTTTCTGTATTACTTAGCAAGTTAGCAGTGCAAACTGCAGCTGCTCTATGGTTACATATATAGAACAGAAACTCTACTTTTACAGCTAGAAAGCGTAACAAACTGCTAACCACTAAAGTAGAAGATAAGATAAAATGCTAAAGTAAGAGATAAGATGCCATGACATAGGCATTAACCACTACTGGTGCTAGAGATGGAGCTCTGTGTTATCAAGAACACAAGACTTATTCTTTCTGTTATGGGGAAGAGTATTATGGGATAACTAGGCCTTATGCTTTGCCAAGAGCTTGAGAGATTGAGGAGGATTAGAATTGTTTCTTCATAATTCATTGCTATTTAAGACTAAAATAGGAAATAAAGGTGGACTACAATTATGTTGTCCAGGATCCCATGGAAAAGACCCAACAGCTAGCGTCGCGTGGGCTGAAAAGCGGAAGATGTAGCAGCCGACGGGTCCGCTGGGCGCCAGAACAGAAGAGATGGCCACTGCAATTCTTGGCACAGGTTGAACCGCCGGTGTTGCCTGTCGCTGCGTTGCCATGGTTATTGCCAGTAGGCGCCAGACCTCGAACGCCACAGGAAGAACAGGCGAGCTCGAGTAGTCAAACCATCCGGCTGTGAGTTGCCAGCGCGCCGGAATGGGGGACATGCGCCTTGACCGCACCATGCGACGGACAAGAAATCCTCGCACTGCTGCCTGTAGGCGCACCGCTGCTTGCTCCTTCGATGCTTTTGTCGCATGAAGAGCCTGCGCTCGGCGGCGTGCCAGGAGTCCCCGTGCTGCTGCCTAGAGGCGTACAGCCGCCCAGCGTTCAGGGTCCTCTGTGTCCTTCGCCTGGAGATGCGCCCTGAGGCGATCCAGCTGTATGGACACATCAGCAAGGATGTGTAGGGTGTTGTCGACGCCAAGGGATACCTGATGGAGCAGGTTGGGGCACGGGGGCGATTTGAAGCGCAGGTGCAGGAGCTCGGTGAAGCGACGCCACGCCGGGGTGCCTTCATCGTGCTGGACTTGGAGAAACCAAACCCGGGCGTCATCTTCCAAATTACGGGAAACCAGCCATACCTTTTCTTCCTCCATGATGCGCTCTCGGTGGAAGGGAAGTCCATTGAGGCAAAGCGTAGTGGCCGATGGAACACGCGATCTGGTCTTGGCCCGGGCGACGAGGACGAACACGCGAGGGGGGCGTGGGTTGCGCGGGCGTCGGTGTTGCAGCCGGATCATGTACGGGCGTCGTCGGGTCGGGCCGCGATCTCGGCCGACGAGTGGTGGGTTGGCGGTGGCGGCTGGTGGTGGGGTTGTGGCGGATCTTGGATCGATGATTGTGGCGGCGGATGGTGGTGGTGGGGGCTGCTGCGCGGCGGCTGTGGTGATATGGGGAGTGCGGCGGCGGCTGGTGGTGGGGCTGTGGTGGCGCGGCGCGATGGATGAGGAGTGGTTGGCGATCTGGATCGTGGGATGAGAAGCGGCTGATCCGTTTTTTTTTTTTTGGGAAACGTAGGGGATTGCAAGAAGAGGATCAGAGGCTATCTGATACCAGATGTTATGGGGAAGAGTATTATGGGATAACTAGGCCTTATGCTTTGCCAAGAGCTTGAGAGATTGAGGGGGATTAGAATTATTTCTTCATAATTCATTGCTTGATTCTAAATGACAGACGTGCCTCTCTTTATATAGAGAGGGAACCAACCCTAAACCTAACTTGGCGGCTAAGCTACCGACTCTTGGGCCTATTGGGCCGGTGGCAGCCTGCTGGCTGCCCATGACACTTTCACTGCTGGCGTTCCCAAATCTGCAGCACGCCGTCCTTGATCTCCAAGTGCGACCCACCGTCATCGAGTTGTCCAATGCTGAAGCTTGAGTTGCTCAACCATGGGATGTAGAAGAATCCACTGTGGACCTTGTGTGCTCGCCTTTTTTCCAGAGAAGACAATGGTGTCGATGCTGCAGATGCTGACGAGGGAACCGTCGTTGAATTTGACGGTCTCCTACACCTTGTGATCGAGGTCGGAGGTGTTGAGGCTGCCAGTCATGTGGTTCGTTGTCTCGATATCTAGATACTAGCATTGCTTGACCTTTTGTCGGCACCTAGGAGCACGTGCGCCCGTGACTCATGGAGCTGGACGTCATAGCCCATCATCTATGATGGCTGGGATGCAGACACGACATGGCAGTGAGGCACAGATACCCCATCATTCGTGTGGAAGTTGTGTCATCATCTGCCTGATCAAGGCTCGCATGCACCCTCTTGAGCTTGCGGCAATCCTTTGCCCAAGTGGTCCTTGTCATCATCAGTACAGTCCGCTTCCTCGGTGCAGCGCCCTTGTGCTCGTCGCGAGGTCACCACTTGCCACTAGTGGCAGTGTGAGGGCCCGAGAGGTCCCCTCCCCATCCTGCCTTTGCTTTGACCGAGCGAGACGCTGCTCCTCGGAGTAATAGAGCTTGCCGATCGATGGCCTTTAATCAGCTTGTCACTCCTCGATAGTGAGGTCAGCGGTGTCCAACAAAATGTTGGCCTCAGTCTCAAGGCACCCATGTTCCACGGTCTCAAACCCCAACACACTGACCTCGATCTGCTCTTCTTTGTTGTTGAGCTTGGCATTGCCATGGTCCTCCTCCACTGACTCCCGCTGCTTCACCTCCGCTGCCTTCTAGTAACTAAATTGGCGGCTTTGGCCTCACCTTCCATGCTCTCCATCTCTAGAAACCTCACCACCTAACTTGGCTTCAACTACCGCCATGCCACCTTCTGGCTACATATGATCGGGGTCGCCAACGTGGAGGAAACCTTGGTAGGGGTCTGACAGGCAAGGATAGAAGCCAGGGCATAGGGTTGGGCATCTTACCCTCTTCTGCAGTAGGGCGGGTTGACATATGCGTTCCTAGGGGCTGGAGGCTTGGATGGATAAGCGTGGAGCCACTTGTGGCGGGTGGTGGCATCATAGCTGGGGGCCACATTTCAACGTGCAAGCATTGGTTGCAGGCGGCCAATTGAATTGGGGGGCTGGGTTGGGTGAAGGGTTTGTGGACAATTCCCTTATTGTCTTTTTAGTGGTGAGCATTACATCGAGTTGATAAAATGTCTGGAAACCACTCCCGACCTCTGATCATCCTGGAGCATGCAGACCACTACAAAAATGTTGAAGTGACTAGTGATTCGCTAACTATATCGCCAACAAAAAATGTTAGAAGTGACTACAAATTCGTAAACTAGATCACCAACCTTGTGCTTGGGATCCTAATCGCTACCTTGGACTCAACTAGGGACTACGACCCAATTAGGCTGATTAATTTTCTGGTCGTCCGAGTGATTAATCGGATGTGCGTGGATGACCGAAAACATAAAGGGTCTGTTGGGCAGCTGATGATATGAGCTGCATCTAGTATGGTTTGGGCCACTTGGGCTTACGTTTTTCAGACCAATTTGAAACCCTACATGCAGCCAACACCTGAATCCTCATCCATAGTCTCACTGTCTGTCTCTGTCTCGCTCTCTCCCAGCCACCAGCAGGGGTGGCGCAGGCAAGATCCTGCCATGCGGGTGGTAGAAGCTGCCCTGCTGGACAATGCTGCATCCTTCCCATCCCTTCCTCCTGTTGCCTTCTCCCAATCCTAGTTCTTCCAGCCAGGACGACTGTACAGGCCACAGGGAGAGCTCATGCGGACAGGTGAAGGAGGAAACTTGCGGAAGCTATCACTGCAAGGCGCTGGCTGCTGCCTCCCTTCTCATCCCAGCTGCTGCCACTTCATCTGCGATGATGGGTTCCTACTCCGATGTTGCTTTCTCCATTTCCTCCGTTTCCTTGAGATCTTGTTCCTGATTTTGACTACTGCAGTTAGCAACTTAGCATTGTAGCAGTCCCTCTACATGTTTGCCATTTCCTGATGTGTATATGTACGTACTGCTGCTGGTGGGTGCTGTCTTGTGGCTTGATACTGTAGCACTGTGCCGACTAATTTCCCTGGTTGACAACTAATTGTGACTAGTCACCTGGTTGGTGCCGTGGCGGTTAGGATCAACTAGATGACTTGATAACATTTTTTTATAACATTGTTTAGGAGATAAATGCCTTGGCCACATTCAATGGCTGAGATTGCTGGAAAAAAACGTTTAACTGTTTTGAGTCAAATGATTCACGTTCTTAATCTTTACATTGTTGTATCTTGGGAGACATCTATGGATGAAAATGGTACGGATATTTATCCGACGGTCCGTTTGACCGAATTCATTTAGAGGGGTTTAGATCTGTCCGTATTTGGGTCCGGATATTCAACATCCGGTACCGTATCCGTATTCGAATACTCAAATCACATATTTATAATGTCGATCATATCCTATCCGACACGGATGACACTATCCGTATTCGAATCCGAATCCGGACAGAAATATAAAAACAATTGTGGTATCGGTGATATCCATCTGTATCCGATCCGTTTTCATCCATAGAGACATCTGATAAAGTTGAAAGGTTCAAGAGGAGATTAGCATGGTCCAGTGCAAGAATGACATGGACAAGAAAAAATATTTACACTGTTAAGGTCCTTTTTGGTTGCTTACACACACTTTGCCATATGTTTGTGCAAAGGTTGACATGGTCGCAATTTTTGTTGTGAACAAATTGCTTATAAAAACTGCTGCCAAGATTTGGCAAGAGAGTCTGACAGTTATCCATAATGAAGAAAAAAATTTGTCTTGCCATGCCTTGCACTGAGCCAAACCCCCCCCCCTAGACTGTCAAACCTGCCTGCCTAAACTGCGGTCATGACCAAACGAGCCTTAAATGTTTTAAGGAAAAAACTAAAGCACCTCTCTAGATATTTATAGAGAACTCTGGGTGATCCCCTCAAAAAAAAAAAAAAAAAAAAAAAAAAAAAAGAACCCTGAGTGATGTTTGCTGATTTCTGAATCAGTTAGGCGATTCATGTGAACCATGTTGTTTAATTGGTTACCCTTTTTAGGCGTAGGTCAAAATTGAAGGGTTGGCTGTGAGTTAGCAGCAGTCAACTGTACAAGAACTTAAATATCTACATGATCAAGCATAGGTTTTGACACTTAAATTGTTCTAATCATTTGCGCAGGTGCATGGATTTGTGCAAGATAATAGAACAGGGCAAAAAGTAGCTATGTTAATTGGAAAATGGGATGAAGCTATGTATTATGTCCTTGGGGATCCAAGTGTTAAACCAAAGGTGTATGACCCTATGTCAGAAGCAGTTCTTTTATGGGAGAGAGACAAGTCTCTTAATCAGACACGTTACAACCTTTCTCCTTTTGCAATTTCTCTAAATGAATTGACACCACATTTGTTGAACAAGTTGCCTCCTACTGATTCTCGTTTGAGACCTGACCAAAGGCATCTGGAAAATGGTGAATATGAGATGGCAAATGCAGAGAAACTTAGGCTTGAACAACTGCAACGGCAGGTAACCAACAACTATTATATATATGATTTGACATGGCCTTTTTGTCTTGTGTCTTTCATAGGTTGTCAGGCAATGATAACAATTGACATGTCTTGATAATATTTATTTGTTCATCTCATAAATCTTGCTAGGAAATGGAATGTGGGCCTGATGCCCCCTTGGTTGTGAAGCTTTTCTATCTGAATTATGTCAGCATGAATCGTCCTGGACTGATGATCACTATTGAGCAAATAGAAAATTGGTGCTGTACTGGATCTGTTGATACGACACAACGGTAGTTCAGTATCAATTATAAAAAATGAGATAATTATTGTACAACTAAACGTGATCACCTGGAATAGGTAAAACAGAAGATCAAATTAAGTAATTGTTTTTAGTATGGACTGACTTGCCTAGAAATTAATGTGTAGTGGCTAACTAGAGTTCCATTTCATGGAATTAGGGGGTAGGGATGGATGGACAGTTTCCTACTGGAGCATGTTACAAGGCACAATCTAATGGTTCATTAAACATTGACATTAGTGGTAAACAAAAATCTTAGTTGGGTATTCAAGCTCATCCCTGACAAGGATTCTTTTTGTTCATCGTGGTGCTATGCCACTCATGGTATACTTTGCAGGCTCGACAACTGCAAGAAAAAGGATGGAGACCAAGGTGGTTTAAGAAAGATGATGGTGACAGTTACCGCTATGTGGGTGGATACTGGGAAGCAAGGGAGAAGGGGGACTGGGACGGTATTCCGGACATCTTTGGCCAGAATAGTTTGTCTCCAGGGATGCACTAACTACCCTTCTTCCCTATGTTATACTACTGTATCTCCATTAAACATTTGACGAAGTTATGGTGGCAACAAGGCAAGCCAAAGCATAGCATTTCCCCATTTCTTGATCCTGGACAAGGTCCACCTCGTGTTGGCCGGGGATGGAATAGTGGGAGAGAACGTAGGTTTCAGTTTTGAATTCCAGGACTAATTTTGTCTTGGAATGTGGTTAGTTTAAATTTGTTTAAATTTTGGCTTTGCCGCACGCTCGACTGTCTCTGAGCCATGTATGGAGTATCATTTATGGACTTTAGGGGATTTCAGTCATCGTCATATTACTTTTTGACTGTCACAATTGAATTTACAGCACATAAAATGTGATATCTGGCCCTATTTGGATTTAGTCTACACTGGACCATGTAAGTAGGCTGTTAGTGTTATCTTAGCTTGGTTGTTGAGGTTGGATTAGATCAACATTGTAAGTAGATTGACAGTAACATGTGGTTCACTTATGGCACGTCTGGTTTGCACCATTCATCGGTCCCAAACCTACACCGTCTCCGTCGTGGATGTATTCCAAGCGGTGCCGGTTGGTTCCGCAAGCAAAATTTCACTGAAAGACTCATGTGGAACTAACCCACTATGCATAGGACCAACTGTTAAACCAAACACGTCATTAGTGTACAAAGTAGATATAAATTGTTTGGACTCAGGAGCTTTGCATGGATGGTTTGTATGTGGTTCATCCTAACACTACTAGTAACTTTTAACTAAGTGTCACATGTTCAATGCGAGGAGTGACTAACGTTGCAATAAACAGGCTGTCGAGTCTGTTTTAGGCCCAAAAGGGGGGACACCGCAACGCTTGCAACCGTTCGGGGGGGCTTTGCGGCCCGCTCTAGAGGCGTCTTGCACCCCGGAAGCGGGCGGCGGCCTTGCCGCCGCCCCGCCTCCGCCTTCCTTCTGCGACATCCAGCGGTTATTTTGGAATAATTAAATAAATTAGAAAGGCTGAGAATTGTTAGGAAAGGAGAATCAATTGCTATAAGGATGTTCCAAGATTGCTTAGGGGTTAAGTTAAAGGATGCTTTGGGATTAAGTTAAAGGTTGCTTAGGGGATAAGTTTACTCGAACTATAAATACGAGAAGTTTGAATCTTGATCAATTTAAGAAACTAATTAGGCGAAAAGCTCTCTTATTCTAGCTCCGGCTCTCGGGCTCTACCTCCCCCCCCCCACGCCATGTGCCGCCCATGCCGCCACGCCTGCGCCACCGAGTCGCCACACACCGCCAGACCCTAGGGGCGCTACAGCCCTAGGCCCCTAGCGCCGCCCTCCCCTCCCTCTCCTCCAGTCTACTAGCCCCAATCCACCCTATCCATTGCGTGTTTTACAACTAGTATCACACGACCAGAAGAATTCATAGATTGAATCTATGGCGGCCATTGTTGACCTCGAGAAGTTGTTTGGTGATTTCTCCAAGAAAATCAATGCGAGTTTGACAACATCCACACCATGATCACCGACGTCTCCACGCAGCGTGAACAACGTCACCAACGTCGAGGATCGCGGATGAGATGCCCGTGAAATCCACCGCGGGAAGGAGGGGCTCTTCTTTGGCCAAGATCGAGGACGCGCCATTGACATCCTAGAGGTGAGTTTGAACAGAACTGTTGAATCCCTTGCTCGCGTGTATGAGCAATGCTTCCTCACCTTGCTGGAGAAGAATGAGGCGCCACTGGCGCCTGTGGCTCTGCCCTCGACAACACCAGTGACATCGTTCGCAAGCACGGAGAGCATAGCTAACATCGACACTGGGAGCTGTGCCATCTGCGATTAAGGCGTGCCTCCACGAGCGCCCAATCGCCCCAAGGATGATCATTGACGCTCCGGCGCCGATCGTTAAGCGACACCGTCGTCACCATGGCCCGAGCCAAATCAGATCTGGACGCCGCCATTGATGAGAATCTTGCGGCGAGGCGACAACAAGTTGAGATCGTCATCGATAAATTCTTCGTCAACACCATGATAGAGGAACCCGTCGTCATCAGCACTCAGCAGGGCAACGCGGCCGTCACCCCACTAGGCGCTATGGAAGAGCGTGCCCTCATGGGTGAGGTCGCCTTCGATCTGAGGAAAAAGGTCGCCGGTAGCAATTAGCCACCCGATAATAGATCCAATTGAGTCGGAGGATGCGGAGATGTCGCGATCAACACTTTCATAACGACCCGTTGTTCATAGATGATGATCCGGTCACCAGGTTTGACACCCAAATCACTTCCAGTTTTGTTGCTATAGTTGAATCTCTAAAATATTTTGATAGAAATCATGCATTCATCGGGAGCAATGCCACCACCAAGATATAACCCAAATTGGATTAGGAAAACACCATCAACGATAGTGGAATAACAGTTCAACGTGATGTTACTAATAACTTGAGCATTGTAGATCAGGAGCATGCCCCCAAGAGCATCACCGGCAGTGACGTGAAGGTACGGATCACCACCCCCAATGCAGATCTAATACAGGAAGGCGCTATCGACAAATTGCTTACAATCAAGCGAGCAGGTATAGAGAACCCTATCTTCATCATCGTCTTTGACATGGGCGACGCCATTAATGGCCGTAACAATGGACACTCAGACGGCTGCCAGGATGAACACTTGGACAGCCACGTTTCTCGTCAACCAGCTATTTGGTCATTGGTGAACCAGACGCTCGGAGCTACATTACTCCAACCACTTTGCAAAGGTACTACTGACACCACTCAACTAGTCACCAGAAAGTGAGATCCCTATTGGTAGTGAGACTAGCCAGCTTTATTTAGTCGTCAATGGTTCTGAAGATATGTTTGGGATAATAGATACATAGAAGGAAGGGAACGACCCAATTGGCAAGAATGATAGTGAGGATAACTACAAGTAGGCTGAGGCCCCTTTCAAAGGACCCATTGGGTATTCAATTTTTGATTCACTAAATAATTCGCAATTACTATACATGCCTCTGATTGAGATCAGGCTAGCAATGGACACGGAGATGTTAGCCATGGCAGGCATCACCTTTAGCACCGACAACTACATAGTTATGAACTCAGATACGCCAAGGCTGATAAGATTGGAGCAACCATGACATCAACTACTGCACACCAGGCTGGATACACCACCGGACATTGACATGACTCCCCTTCGGGCTACACCAAGCAATGGATGATCATAGGAACGGGTATGCAATTTTACATTTGGCAAACAAAACTCCTCTTTGGTTCGTCTGCTTCTTCCCCATTGGTGATGTACCTCCTCCGGAACACACATACAACATCAACAACTATGCCATGGGATTCACGCTCTTCGAGATGAAGATGGTCATGCACTTGGCGCAAGAGCTAGTGGACTACACCGACAAGGGGTTCGACAACGTCAATAGCACTACCCTGATTTCAGCGTGAGGACGCGCTGATCGAAGGAAGGGGGAGTTTTGTCACACGCCCAATGCGGGCAGTGACTGACGTCGCAATAAACGGGCCTATTGAGCCTGTTCAAGCCCAAAAAGGAGCGTCGCCGCACTTGCAACCCCCTAGGGGGCCTCGTGAGTCGACCCTAGGCGCCGGGGAGCGAGGAGGCGGCACGGTCGCCGCCCGCCGCCTTCCTTCCAGCGACATCCGCGATTATTTCAGAATAACTAAATAAATTATGAAGTTGAAAATTGTTAGGAAAGGAGAATCCAATTGCTATAAGGATCTCTTGTTGCTTACGAGGTTAAGTTAAAGGTTGCTTAGAGGCTAAGTCTACTCGAGACTATAAATGCAAGGAGTTTGTATCTTGATGAGTTTAAGAAGGTAATTGGGCAAAAGCTCTCTTATTCCAGCTCTCCGGCTCTTGGGCTCTCTCCCTCTCCTCCCCCACTGCGCCGCCCACGCCGCCCTACCTTGCGCCACCGCCACCCTAGGGGCGCCGCCTCCTAGGCCCGTAGCACTAATCCTCCCCCTCCCTCGTCCAATCTCCATCGCCCAATCCATCCTACCCACTACGTGTGTTACACTAAGAGTATCTATAACAGTCATCAATGTCTATGAGCTCGTTATTATAAATTAGCATTAGCTTAGGTTTATAAATTAGCATTAGATTAGGTTAAATACAAAAGTTTATTGGGCCCAGGTCTATTAGTAATTGTAAACCTCCCTATATAGAGAAGCAAGCAAGTTTAGTGTTAAATTCTTATCTCTCGTCTTCCTCTCTTCTCTTCTCATAACACCGCCACTTCTCCTTCTCTCGCCATCATCGTCGTTGCTTATAAAATTTAGAGAAGCTAAACGTGCTTGTAAAAGGGAAATTTAGAAATCTTATAGAGACGTGTCAAACAAAAGATTTCTTATTTTTCTCAACTTTCTCATAGAGTAAGAATAACATGCATCAAATTTCACTCAATGACCATATTATTTCCATGAAAAATGTCACAAGAAACATAGCAGTTTATCAAGATAAATAGCAAACCATCATAGCAAACATGCTCACTACCTATCCAATATTTTTCCTAGACAAAGCATGCCAAAACAAAGCTAACCCAACTAGATTAATACTTTTAGCATCAATAAAACTCTAGTTATGCATTTCCAATTTTTCAATGCATTAAAATTTAAACAAGATAAATATACATAGTAAAAAAAAAAAAAAAACTTCTACTAAACCCTATCATATCATGACTCTACTGCATAGATATTCTCCTCATAAGGATTTTAAAACATCCTCATTTGCTATTTTATGATTTTCTATGATTTACTATGCATTTTCAAAGTTTATCCATTTAAATGCAATAATAATTGCGAAAAATAAAAGAAAAACATTTTGTAGAGTGAACACAAAACTTTATCCTAATTACTAAGCCTATAAATATAAATCCTTTATCTCTAGCACTTTTGCAAAGTGAACCCAGCAGAGAGCTACTATTTCCATCCACCTCCTTTCTTCTCAACGGCTGAGGATGCTGAAAACCGACCAAATCCTAGCGAAGTGCTCACTGATGGTAGGGAAAAGGATGGTCGGGCCCTAGCCGTGGTCAGCCATGGCCCTGCCTGGCCCTAGTCTCGGCCAGCTACAGCCAGCAGCTGCTTGGCAACAGCAGCAGCAATGGCGACGGGCCGTGTGTGGCCTTGGCGATGGCAGTGAGCAACAGCGCTGCGAGGATGGGAAATGGGCTGACGTGGCTAGGGTTAACGGAGGATGACGTGGCTAGGCATAGCTAGGGAGAAGAGCAATGCCAGCCATAGCAGTAGCGGAGCTCCTGCTCTACCCAGCCATGGCGAGCAAACCAAGAGGGATGGAGAGGGAGCGAATGCAAGGGAGACCAAAAGAAGGGCTTGGGTTTTCCTTTTGTCAAACACAGGACGAGGTGGCAAGAGGGAGGTCACGCGACAGTGAAGTGCTGCAGCTAGTCAGCCACCACTACACCATCGAGCACCATCAAACATTCAGCTATAGCCTGACAGAAACCAGCCCAAAAATTCAATTCAACAGCGATCTTCTCGCCTTCATATCTCCTAATCTGTTTTGTATTTGCAAAAACTTACTAATAAAAGTTGTAGAGCTATAGGCAAGCTCGAACTTTGCTTTACTGAGCTCAGGGTGATTGTGCTTGGTTTGCAAACTACAGTGTTCCAAAATTAGGTAGAAACTGAAATTCAGGTTTTGGTACATTAGGGACAGACAGAATTTCGAGCTCTGAAACAACATAGGATTCAGCTTTGCGAGCTCAGTTAGGGAAGGTTAGGCAACTAGGCTTTGGTCCTTAAATAAAGTTTGCTCCTTATAAAATTTACTACAACTTCTATTTAGGGTGTACAACCATGCAAAGTCTCTAAGTTGCACTATTTAAACAGTCAAAGAAAACCACTCTAGGAGGTCACCTAAGTCAAACCATGATATGGAAGCATAGTTAGGCAAAGTGACCAACATAAACATTGTTCCATTAGGTGCCATAAGTTTAGCTAAGCTATTTGGAGTTCAATTAACAACCATACATGTCATGACATTACATTAGTAAGCACTCAAAAGCATGAAATGACATGTAGATAGCAAAAACACATAGAAAGGCATAATTACTTAACATGTTTATGCTCATGTGATGATGGAACAATGCTCGTGACATGTAATGCAAGTGGATTAGTGCAATCCTAACACCTAGGGTGTTACACATTGGATGCTAGTGTTTGGCCAAATCAAGGATTTGGAGAGAGCTCATGAAGTATGGGAGGCACTTGAGTCGTATGAGGGCACCAAAGCCATGAAGAGTGCCAAACTATACATCCTCAAGGAGAAACTTACTAGTTTCAAGATTCAAGATGCAGAGAGTGTGCCAGGAATGTTCCACCGCTTGCAAGTGATTGTTAATGACTTGAAGAGCTTGGGTGAGAATGTGAAGAATGCAGATTTCTCTCACAAGTTCCTAAGAAGCTTGCCACCAAGATTTGATGTCTTGGTCACAATGATGGTGAGAGAAAGCTTGGATAAGGTCATTCCAAACCAAATACTAGATGAGGTGGTCACTCAAGACACCTACTATGTGAAGAATGCAGATTTCTCACAAGTTCCCCCTTTTTGTGATTGATGACAACAACCTCATGTATGAAAGAAGTGAGGTTTTTTTTGAAACTCTTAACTCGTATAAGCTTATGGCGATAAGATCAAAAGAGTTAGTAAAGCTTATACGACCCAAGACAACAATCGTACTCGAAAGAATAGCAAGGAAATGCGAGTACGAAACATGAAGCATGTAAGTATCTAAGCACGTATCTCACATGAAATCATGAAACCAAAGGCACATATGGTATGTATGCCTGAAAGTATCACACCAAAAGAACCAAAAGAACGAGCTCCCCCTCACACGCTCCCCCTAAGTCTCATACTCGATCCCTCTCCCCCTTTGGCATCAAGCACCAAAACCTAAGAGTCCTAGGGTGGATCGGCAGACGAGTTGGGTCCCGAGGAGCGTTGTGCCATCTTAAACTGAGAGTAGTCCGTGGAGGAGTCTTTACTCGGAGTCCGCTGAGCCTCTGTCTGGCCCTCTGTCTTTGTAGGTGGTGGAGAAGCGGTCGGGGCCTTCTCAACTGACGCGGTGACTGGGTCGGCCTGCTGTGTCTCAACGGTGGTGGCCTGACCCTGTGGCTCAGCAGTAGGTGCAACTAGAGGAGAAGGAGCCACTATCACGGGTACGGTCTGCCATTGTCATTGTCACTCCACCTCTCGGTCTACATCATAGGTGCGATCCACCGGGTGCCTTAGAGGTGGAAACTGTAGGAGGAGGCTGACTACCTGGCACAGGAGCTGTCACTGCCACTGAAGTGTCTAGAGGAGTAGTAACAGGCGGTGGCTGACTTAGTGGAGGCTCGGACGAGGCAACCAATGATAGAATTGTCTCGGTGGTGGTGTCGGTGCCTGTCACGACCTCAGGAGCAGACGCAGTGACCACGGTTGTCCGAGTAGCAGCAGTGACGTAGGAGGGTGTCGGACAACCAGTCAGCTCGTTGTAAGAAGCTCCAAGTGTCTGAGTGGGGAGGAGCTGACTCTAAGTCAGTGGCGTGAACCCCGTCTGAATAAGAGTGAACCCAGAGGACACACTGAAAGACTGCGGGACCTACTGAGTAGACAAGGGGTACTGTCCGAAAGCCTGAGTGACCTGAGGAAACTTAGCCTGTGAGCTGCTAGGCTGAAAGACTGGGGCCATCTGGCCTAGAGTGTAAGTAAAGCCCTGTGGAAGCTGAAACTGTAGACTCCGAGCTCCACTCTGCTGAGACTGACTCTCAAGCCCACCAGGCTGTAACGCTAGAGTCATCTGCACGTGAGGGATCATAATCCCGATAGCCTGCACCAAACCAGAGATAAGACCGTAGAGCTGAAGGTGCTAGGCCTAGGCCTCTCTCTGCATGCGAGCCTGCTCCTGCTGAAAGGCGTCCTGGCGTGCCTGAATCTCTCAAGCTGTCATTGTCCTGACGACGCTCCTGCTCCAGACACTGCTGACCCAAAGTAAGACGACTGAGAAGCTTAAGAACTGTGGGGTCGGAGTTAGAACTGCTGGCCTCGGAGTCATGGGCACGAGGGGGAACCTCTGGAATAGGCTGGTAGTCGCGTCCTCACTGTCAAACGGGTCTAAGTGAAGCTCAGTCTGGACCCCTGTGCCTCCTACTGCTCAAGCTCTACAAGCTCTGTCTTAGCCAAGTCACGAACGGTGGTGTCCTGCTCAGCGGCTGACTCTGTCACAATTGGCCTCTAGCTCTGGCGAATAGGAGTGACTCGTGCCAACGACCAGATAAGCTAGGAGAGGTCGTAGTAAGGGAACTCTATGGTAGAACTACTCCACTCCTGAACAGCTGCTGGGGGCATGGGCCGCACGGCCATGTAGATGAGTGAAGTCAGCCAGTGAGCGTACGGTAAGTGCCTCTTGCCCCTGAAGCCCTCGTAGATCACATCCTCAATCTCACAAAGCATCAGATCCCAAATGTCAAACTCTAGCTGTGAGATGAGGTGGTACAGAAGGCACTGCCGCAAGTAAGTGAGACCCTCTCTGTACCCCTCTCGAAGTAGAACTGTCCTCATGATAGAATTGAGCACACGAGCAGTGGGGTTCAGGTCCTTGGTCATCCTACTGGATCCCTCTCCAAAGTTGTCCCCAAACAAGGGATGAACGTCGTCTGTCTCTGGCGGATACCATCGTGAGGACGTCTGGGTGGGTCAATCTGAGGGAAGCACAACTGGTGGAGTTTGGTGCCGGAGCGAGTCAAGTGAAGAATCTGTAGCCTCATCACTGTCAATTCAGCGGGGCACCCCTCTGAAGCTGAACTGAATAAAGTCGTGGTCCGGGTCAACCCAAACTATGGCGTAGAACTCTCTGATCCAGGACTCCACTTACAGATCGGTCCGGCCAAGCAAGTCTCCGAACCCCGGAAGGTAGGACAGGTAGGGACGGATGTGCTCGCCGATAACCTCAATAATCTTCTCAAGCTGGCAGACACGGTGACCTCCAAACAGAACCTGAGTACGCTGGTAAGCTTTGTAGAAGTCCTCGTGAAGGGCAGTGTGGAAGTGCTCAACGCCAGGCTGTCTCTCTAGAGGAAACCACTGCTCAAGTGACACACGCCGGAGCTCCTGAACCCGCTTGGCGCTGCTGTCCCTTAGGTCATAGTGAACGACTGTCGGTGCACGCGGGACCCTGGGAGCATGAGCACCATGCCGGTGTCTCTCTGCCATTGCTGGTGGTGAGGCCTGTGTATGAGCACATGTGGAACACCTAGGGGACACTCAGCTGTCTCAATCTCCTCCTCAGCCCCCTCAGGCTCAGCCTCAGCCTCAGCCTCCGCTGTCACTGCCTCCTCTGCCTCTGTAGCCACTGTCTGGCCCTCAAGTCTCACACGGTGGCCACCAATGTGAAGGCCAACCCCTCTCTCTACTCTGTCTGCTGCCTCGGCCACTGCTAGAGCTGCCTCTGCCTCTCTCTGCTCATGAGTCCTCTTCTTCTTCTTTGGCTGTTCAACTACTGGTTGCTTCCCTGGCCGATGAGGACGAGGTGGGGACTCGTCACCCCTAGAACCACCAATATTCTTGCACCTCATGGTGACAAGAACAAGAGAACAACTGCCGCTGAGAAGAGAAACTGTCAAGAATCACTGGAACTCCCCCGAACTCTAGAATCACTGTCAAGCAAACCTTGAATCTCACCCTATCACAATCATCACTGCCGCTGAACCAAACTGCCTCTGACAGAAGGTGAACTAACACTCTAGAGGCTTGGCCTTAATCCATACTCGCGGGCTTGGCCTCGAGTTTCTCTGTTACTGCTCACGGCCACTATCAGTCACACGTGGCAAACCAAACCGACTCGCTGCACAAGAATGAATAGAGAGGATATATATAAGCAAACGTATTATGCTAGAGAAGCGAGAACCTAACCGGAGCAAGCATGGGATAAGCATAGAGGAGAGGCTTACTACCTTAGGTGTGACCCATCGGACGCGGTAGGGGCACCACAAGACAAGAGAGATCACTGCAAGGCAATGGAATGATTACGGAATTTGGAAAGTGCAGTGAGAGGGGAAGGATGGCACATAGACATTTCATCGAACATATTGTGGGCAAGGATACTGCTCACCGAGGGAAGGAGGAGCTCCGACCAGAGATAAAGCATTGAGCAGCAGGGTCACCGGAGAAGGAGCGGACGGTGGCGGTGGTGCACGATGTCGGCGTGAGGAAGCAAAAGCGACGGCGTCGCGGCCAGATGGCGAGCGCGGTGACCGCGGCAAGGAGGAGAACGCGCGCGCGGACTATGGGAAGAGCGCAAGGCAAGCACGGCGGTGTGGGCGCCGCGGAGATGGACAAGCGCACGCGGTTGCGGTGGAGGCACGAAGCACGGCGAAATAGCGGCGCGACAGATTAGGGCAGAGCGGCAGCGGTTCGCGTGCGAAGAAGGAAAACGGTGGCGCTGCGGTGAGAAATGAAAGGAGAATAAGGGCGGCCCCACCGGTCAGATTAAGTGAGAGAATTGTTCGTCATCTTCATCAAGGCATCAGACGCTCAGATGTGACCCATCGGATGCGCGGAAAAACTCCGGACGCAACACAGTAAGGTCTGAAAACCTGCCCTGGCGCATCGGACGCGTCCGGTGATCAGGCATCTGACGTAGCTCAGCGTCCGATGAGTGGCAGCCCGCTAGGGTTTGAAATCCAAGTGTGCATCAGATGCGTAGATGCGAATACTCCGGACGCGGGTGGAACACTGTTGATCGTCCGATGCGTTCTTCTCAACAGCCTGTCACTGTGCATGCGTCGGACGCGTCCGGTGGCTCCCTGGACAGCGTCCGATGCTGCATTTTGTCCTGATTTGTAATGAAGCTTTGTCGCAACCTTTCCCAACCAAGTCCCAACCAACAAAAACAAAATAAACACAAGATTGGGACTGGCATGAGATGCCTCTCTCAAACCCTCAATTTCAAAATATTTTGCCTTAGGCTATATGCTTTTTAGTGAAAATAGGAGATAAGAATGAACGAGGAGACATCGTATGGCCACCAAATGGGGTATATAACCAATAGAAGCGTCAAATGCTCCCCCCTATCGGTGGGCGAACACAACGGATGCTCAAGCTTAACCGAAAAGAAATGACAAAAGAAACACACATGCATATGCAATGCATTACTTGAATTTGAATCTAGTCACTTGTCAAGTTTGTCCTTGGTTAAGCTTCTTCACACGCTTTGGGACGGTTACCTTAACCAAGTTAGCCAAGCTCTATGTGCAATACATAATTTAAACATGATTATATTACAAATGCAATGCAACCGACAACACAAACTCAACTTTTAGTGAAGTTACTTAGATCAAGAACATTAAGCTCATTCCTCAACTTATAGAACTGTGCTTCATCTAAAGGTTTTGTGAAGATATCCGCTAATTGATCTTCCGTCCTTACTCCCTCTAAAGATATATCTCCTTTTGCAACATGATCTCTAAGGAAGTGATGACGGATATCAATGTGCTTGGTGCGAGAGTGTTGAACCGGGTTGTTAGCAAGTTTTACGGCACTCTAATTATCACACAACAATGGTACCCCTTTTAAAACTACACCATAGTCTAGAAGGGTTTGCATCATATAAAGGATTTGTGCACAACAAGCTCCCGTGGCTATGTACTCCGCCTCGGTGGTTGACAATGCCACACTATTTTGCTTCTTTGAGGACCAAGACACTAGTGATCTACCAAGCAAATGGCACCCTCTCGATGTGCTTTTCCTATCAATTTTGCAACCAGCATAATCTAAATCAGAATAGCCCACAAGGTTAAAACTAGCTCCTTTGGGATACCAAAGGCCAATGATTGGTGTGTGCTTAAGGTACCTAAGGATCCTTTTTACAGCAACTAAGTGAGCCTCCTTAGGGTTAGCTTGGAATCTAGTACACATACACACACTAAACATGATATTGGGCCTAGATGCGGTCAAGTATAACAAACTACCAATCATAGAACGGTAGAGAGTTTGGTCAACTGGGTTACCTCCCTCATCTAGGTCAAAATGTCCATTAGATGGCATTGGAGTCTTGATGGGCTTACATTCATCCATATTAAACCTCTTGAGAAGATCCTTGGTGTACTTTTTTTGAGAGATGAAATTCCCTTCTCTCATTTGCTTCACTTGAAAGCCAAGAAAGAATGTAAGCTCTCCAATCATAGACATCTTGAATTCCTTCGACATAAAATCACCAAACTCTTTGCAATAGTCTTCATTTGTTGAGCCAAATATGATATCATCAATATAGACTTGACAAATGAAGATATCTCTATTAAGCTTCTTGGTGAATAGTGTGGTGTCCACCGTCCCAATCTTGAAGTCCTTCTCAATCAGGAAGTCTCGAAGGCGCTCATACCAAGCTCTTGGGGCTTGCTTTAGCCCATATAGTGCCTTGGACAACCTATAAACATGATTAGGATATCCAGGATCTTTAAACCTGGGAGGTTGATCAAAATAGACTAGTTCATTTATGAAGCCATTTAAAAATGCACTTTTCATATCCATTTGAAAGAGTTTAATGTTGTGATTAGATGTATATGCAAGGAGGATACGGATGGCTTCAAGTCTTGCAACCGGTGCAAAGGTCTCTCTAAAATCCAATCTTTCAACTTGAGAGAACCCCTTTGCCACTAGTCTTGCCTTGTTCCTCACGATCACACCTTGATCATCTTGCTTGTTGTGGAACATCCACTTTGTTCCAATGACTCTTACACCTTTGGGTCGCTCTTCAAGTGTCCACACTTAGTTGTGGGTGAAGTTGTTCAAATCTTCGTGCATAGCATTCACCCAATCTGGATCTTGAAGAGCTTCATCTATGCTAGTAGGCTCAATGCAAGAGACAAAAGAGTGATATTCAATAAATGATGCATATTTTTGAGAGCGAGTCATTACACCCCTTATCGGACTTCTGATGATGAGATCTTGTGGATGTGCTTGGAGTAGAGGAGTTGTCCTTCTATCAACCACTTGGGGAGGAGGTTGTGGAGCATCAACATCTTGAGCTTGTGCCACTCTTTCTTCATGGGAGATAGAAGTGTCTTCATTTGGATTTCTCCCATCTTTATCATCATCTTGTGGCACATGGGATGAAGAGTGTTGATCTATCACTTGCACTTTATCTTCATCCTCCTTAGGCTTGATGTCTCCGGTTGGAATGTTCTTCATAGCCTCTCGCAATGATTCATCACCTACATCATTAAGATTCTCATGTTCTCCTTGGGACCAGTTAGATTCATCGAACTCCCATCATATGTTTCTTCTACCAAGCCGGTGGCATGGTTGAATACTCGATATGCTTTAGACTTCAATGAGTAACCAACAAGAAAGCCAATATCACAACGTCTTTGGAACTTCCCTAGGTGTTGTCGCTTCTTGTAGGTATAGCATTTGCAACCAAACACCCGGAAGAAGGAGATATCCAGCTTCTTTCCATTGAGCAACTCATACGGAGTCTTGTTGAACCACCAGTGAGGAAACAATCGGTTGGCCACATAGCATGCGGTGTTGATAGCTTCGGCCCAAAACCTCTCCGGTCTGTTGTACTCATCAAGCATTGTTCTTGCAAGGGTCATTAGTGTCCGGATCTTCCCTCTACTACACCATTTTGTTGCGGAGTGTAAGTTGAAGAGACTTCATGCTTGATCCCAACTTCATCACAATATTCTTTAATGTTTGTGTTGTCAAACTCTTTCCTATTGTCACTTCTTATCTTCTTGATCTTGGTCTCAAACTTATTTTGTGCTCTCTTAGCAAACTTCTTGAATGATGGAGTGGCTTCGGTTTTGTCATGAAGAAAGAATACACATGTGTATCTTGAATAGTCATCAACCTGTCACTAGACAATGGGCCATTTGCATCACTGCCGCTGTTTTTGACTCAGTTTGCATGTTTACCCCTATTTTTTTAACTTTGCATGGTTGCCCCTGTTTTCCAAACCTAAAGTTTCCACTTGCCCCTATTCCGTGAGGAGGACTAAACGGTGTTAAGTGAAGGATGAAAAGACAAAATACCCTTAACATGAATGTCTCAATAATCAATAGGGTTTTTTATGTACAGATTTTTTGTACATTTATTTTGGACAAATGGCCCTATATATTTTGTATAAATATCAAAATATAATTTAGGAGGAGGGAATACCTTGCATTAATCGGGGAATTTGCTTCTACTCCACAAGTATTGATGAAAAGAAATAATTATTACATAAATAAACACTTCCATTCTATTGGCTTCAAATGTCATGGACGGAGGCCGATGACCAGGGCACTGGGAGGCCGGGAAGGCCAACACCATGGCCGCAGTGGTGTTTGTCCCACACGCTGCACGACCACTGCTGTGCGGTGGGCTACGGAGACCCTACAGCTCCTCCGTCCGCCCTCCATCGTCGCGAGGAACTGGAGCCGTCTCCACCGGATGCGACGAACGCGAGCGACCAAGGTCACATGGCCCACATTTGCCGACGCCCCAGCGACAGGTGACCATCGGCGCGAAAGGAGGGGGCAAGTGTGCTGGGCGACGCGCGGCCTCCCGAAGCGGCGGTGCACCTCACCAACTTTGCCGCATCCCCGCCTTGCGATGCCTCGATTCTTGCGGCCTTGCCCGATTTGGCGCCCCTCAAAGCTAGCCTGCCGCTCTGCACGATCGCGCCCGGCCACCAATCAGGAGCACCGGTCACTAGCCGCCCGCCTCGGCCCGGCCTCGACCACGAGCGACGCCGGCGGCCGCGATCCGGCCTTGGTCGCTGCTATGCCGGACCGCCCACCGCATCACGGCACCACTGCTCGCTTTGCCGCTCGCCTCGGATCTGCTTTCGCCCGTCGCGCCGCTAGCCCGCCATGCCAAGGATCGGCGACGCCCACGGAGGACCGCCGCCACCATATCAAGACCGAAGTCGGAAGATGAAGGAACGTGAGGGGGAGCTCTGGCCGTGTTTTTGGATAAGGGGTAGTATAGTCCATTTTTCTTTTCCCCCCCTTTTCCAGATTATTTTTTGATTACGAATTATCAGCACCTCACGGAGTTGAGAAGTAGGGACAAACGGTAGGTTCAAAATTGAAAAACAGGGGCAAACATGCAAAGTTAAAAAAAAAAAGCAAACATGCAATAAGAGTTCAAAATAAGGGCGTGATGCAATTGTCCCCTAGACAATATAGGTTGCCTCCCAAGCTCTTGTAGGTTGTAGGTCTAAATAGATCCATGTGAAGTAGCTTTAGCACTTTAGATGTTGACACGTATGCTTTGGATGGATGAGTGTTGGCAACTTGCTTGCCGGCTTGACATGCACTACAAAGTCTGTCCTTCTCAAATACAACATTCTTCAAACCTCTAACCATTTTCTTCAATAGCTTCTTAAGAGTGTTCATTCCAACATGAGCAAGCCTCCTATGCCATAACCAACCAAGTGATGTCTTCGTGAATAAGCAAGTCTTCAAGTTTGCATCTTTGGAGGAGAAATCAACTAGATAGAGATTGTTGTATCTAAAGCCCTTGAATATCACTCGTTGATCATCTTTCTTTGACACAACCACTTCCTTCTTGGTGAATAAGCATTGAAAGCCAAGATCACACAATTAATTAACGGATAGCAAGTTGAAGCTCAATGATGCAACAAGAAGCACATTTGATATTAAATGATCATTTGATATAGCAATCTTCCCCAACCCTTGTACTTTGCCTTTTGAGTTGTCCCCAAATGTGATCTTCTCTTGATTGTTAGATCCTTCATCTAGTGAGGTGAACATACGAGGATCACTGATCATATGTTGAGTGCAACCACTATCAATAACCCAATGACTTCCACCGGTCTTGTAGTTCACCTACACACATGAGAAATCAAGCTTGTTGTTTAGGGACCTAAACTTGAGAGGGGCTCTTGATTTTCTCAACTAGTGACTTTGCAACCCAAATTTGCTTAGGCCTATTCTTGTTAGGAGGACCTAAGAATGTGACTTGAACTTTTCCACTTTCTTTCTTTCTAAGAATGTAGTGAGCATTGAAGGCAAAGGGTCTAGCATGCTTGGGCAAGGGTTGTGGTGGTGGAGTTTCACACTCATGAGCAAAGTGATCTTCTTGTCCACACTCAAAGCATCTCTTTGGCTTGGGCTTTTGATTGTGATGTTGTTGAGCTTTGACATTCTTCTCTTGTTGAGCCAAGAAGCCAATACCACTTCTATCCATCTTCATGATGGTGTTTATGAGTAGCTCACTTTGAAGATAGTTGCCTCGAGAGGACTTTTGCAATCCAACCTTCAAGTGATCCTTCTCCATCTTGAGTTGCTTGTTTTCCTCTTTTAGATTCTCAACATCATGATCAACTCTTATAGCACCAAATGCACAACTCTTCTCAAACTTGAGTCTTTTGATTTCTTCTTTGAGTGACTCAATCTCTTGATCAATCTTATTGTTGCATTCTTGAGACTCAATAACAATAGTATTGTTGGATGAGAGCTTCTCAAGATCATGCTTTAGCTTTGCATTCTCATTCTTGATCTTGACATAGTCATCATAATGCTCGGCCATAACAACTTGCTTGCCTTTGCCACTAGAACCTTGCTCAAGGCTCTCAACAATTAAGTCATCACATGATGTAGCTATATCAATCTAAACATCATTGTTAGTAGCATCATGTGTCTCGTCGGATAAAAGATCATATGAAAGCACATGGTTATCATGGTTAACTTTAAGAGTTGTGTACTCTTCTTTAAACAAGTTGTATCTAGTGTTGAGCTCATTGTGTATCTCCTCAAGTTTACTATGTTTTGCTCTAAGCTCTTTTAGGGATTGTTTGAGCTCCTTGAGAAAAGATGACACAACCTTGTTTTCATCTCTAAGCTCATTACTAGCTTTTTCGGCTATGTCATATTTAGCAAGAAGAGACTCATTCTCAAGTTTTAGCTTTTCATTTTTAGCTTTTATCTTTCTAATAATTTTAGAGTAATCATTAAGCAAGGTGACAAGCTCATCATATGAAGGTGCTTCAAATTCATTGTCACTATCGCTACCACTATCATCATCACTATCATCATTGGAGTTTTGTACCTTCCGGTCACATTTGGCCATAAGGCATAGGTGTGTAGGGGATGATGGTGGTGAAGGCGGTGGAGGTAGTGAAGTCCCAATAACAAGAGCGGCCACCTTCTCTTTCTCATCATCACTATCATTGGATCATTTACCACTTGATGATTCAATGTCGGTGAGCCAATCACCCCACGATATAAGCCTTGTCACCCTTCTTCTTGAAGAACTTGTTCTTCTTATCATCTTTCTTCTTGTATGGCTTGTCTTTCATCTTCTCATCTTCATCACTTGAGTCATCCTTCTTGCCCTTGAACTTGTTTTTGAACTTTTCTTTCTTGGGCTTTGGACATTGATGAGCAAGATGACCAAGTTCACCATAATTGTAGCAATCCATCTTAGAGATAGGCTTTCTCTTGCTACTAGTGAAGAACTTCTTCTTCTTGGAGTCAAACTTGCCACTCTTGTTAAGCTTCTTGAGCATCTTTGTGGTATTCTCACCATGAGTGCTATGTTGGCATCATCATCATCATCACTTGAGTTTGCAAGAACAATCTCAATTGCTTTGCCTTTGCTCTTCTTCTCTTGGTTGGCCTTGAATGCCAAATCTTTCTTCTTGGTGGAAGAAAAGCTCTCTTGCGGAGTGTTGTGCATGTACATCTCATTTGCATTGATCTTTCCCAAGATTTGAGTTGGAGTAGCGGTGGAAAGATCACCTTGGTGGAGCACGGTGACAATGTGACCATACTTGTCAATTAGAAGGACACACAAGATCTTTCTCACAACATTAGATGGTGACATTTGTGTGAGTCCAAGTCTATTGAGCTCCTTTACAATGACATTAAAGCGAGAGTACATTTCATTAGCATTCTCATGAGGAAGCATCTCAAATGAATTAAGCTTTTGCATAACAAGATAATAATAGTGTTCCTCACGCTCACTCTTGGTTCCCTCATGGAGTGCACAAATATTTTTTCAAAGATCATGGGCATTTTTGTGGTTCTGGATCTGGTTAAACACCTCTTTATAAAGACCTATAAAGATGATGTTTTTGGCCTTTGCATTCCACTTCTCATTGGTTTCCTCATCTTGTGTGAGGCGTGTGGCATCCTTAAGTTTTCGGAAACCTTGAGTAGCGGCTTGGAGCGCGTTAAGGTCAATGGCCTCAAGATACGACTCTATGCGAATCTTCCAATAAGGGAAGTCATCGCCTTTGAACATAGGAGGAGGAGGTCCATCACCTCCGGACATCTTTTCTCTAGGCGGTTAAACGTAAATTAAGAGCACGAGGCTTTGATACCAATTGAAAGGATCAAGATGCCCAAGTGGGGGTGAATTGGGCTTTTCTAAAATTCAATCGCTGCGGTAATAACCTATCGTTAGCCCACTCACCCCTAATGCCTAAGTGTATTTTCTATGACTCTAGGACACAAAAGTTTTGCTCCCTAAGTTCCAAACCCTACTCTAGCATGGCAATTCTATCAGTGTAAAGCATGAAGTAATTGCGTGAAAGTAAATGCTTAAAGTAAAGAGAGGGAGAGGAACGTGGCGATGTTTTCTCAAGGTATCGAAGAGTCGACACTCTCCACTAGTCCTCGTTGGAGCACCCGCGCAAGGGTGTAGTCCCCCTTGATCCGCGCAAGGATCAAGTGCTCTCTACAGGATGATTCTTCGTCACTCCGACGCGGTGAATCCCCTAGAACCGCTCACAAGATGAGATGGGCCATCCACAATCACCACCGGAAGATCACCATGCTCCAAATCGCCACCGAGCCGTCTAGGTGATGCCCATCACAAGAGTAATAAGCACAGGCTCTCACTTGACCAAGACAAGTCTAATGAGGAAGGTAGATGCACACTTATCACTCTCTAATCACTAATGAGGTTGCTAATCTTGATTCTCAAATCGTGAACACCTCACTAGGCTCTTGCTCTCTCTTGCACTCCAATGGTTGCTTCAACTGATCAAATGGCCAAGACAGAGAGCATGGAGGAAGATGGGAAGGTATTTATAACGTATACCAATAGCCCCAACCGTAACCCTCTAATCACACTTTCTGCGGGGGCATCGGACGCTCAGATGCTAGGCATCGGATGCGTCCAATGCGTTCAAAACTGCTAGCCGTTAGGGTTTTGTACTGGACAAAGGACAACGTCTGATGCCCAATCGTCGGACGCGTGCGACGCACTGACCGGTTTGCAGTGCTCTTTGTGTTGCGTCTGATGGCTGCACGGAGCGTCCGATGCTCCACCAGGCAGCGTCCGACGCAGTCATCTTCCTTGCTCTTGCAACAGTACTGGCCACCGGAGCGTCCGATGCCTCAAAGATCTGAAAGGCCCGTGCGCAAGAAGCATCTTGTTTACGCTACACTCGCTAACACTCACCGGACGCTGACGCCAGCGTCCGATGGTCCTCTGTCCAGTGTCTGATGCAGTGAAAACACCTCCATTTGCTTCCGTTTCAAAACCTTTCTGAACGGCTTCGACTCCAATCAATCTTAGGGCTATTCTAGAGCTGTCTTGCGCTAATTTCGATAAGTGTGCGCCACACCTAACCATTAGACACGCCTAGGTCAAGCTACTCATTTGCACCCTCCTTAATAGTACGGCTAAAGGAGAAAATAAAGTCCTATAACTAATCCAAGTGTCACCCAACACCAACGACACTCAGAACTAGCCATCCTTAACCTTGTCGTCCATACTTTGAAAACCGAAACGATTTCATCATAAGGGGGCATGAAAATCATTACGCCCATTAACTGACATTACCATGACCTAACATTCTACCGTCTCTGCAAAACACACGTTAGTCATGATAATCAATGTTGTCATCAATCATTGAAACCCTATCTAGGGGCCTAGATGCTTTCATCGAGTAAAAGCTCTACTCCAGTCGGCCTTAGCCTTTTGCGTTAGATTGATTGTATGATTGTGTGTGTTACAAGATGGTGCCTTTGGCCTCCTTTTATGAGAAAGGTGGCCAGGACTCGGTGTAATCCTAGTCGGACTAGTAGACAGAGTCTTGTCATTACTTTTACAGAAATTACTTTCTAAAAGTCTAACTAGGACAAGCCATCTTCTATTCGGAGTCGGCTTTCTTGGTCCAGATTACCATTCTTTGCTATGGGGCCCAGTCGGTGGGTCCGCTCCCTCAGGTCCCGTACCAATAGGGGACCGTCTTGGTCCTGCACCAACAGAAATGGAGTTCTAGGTCCATTATGGTGTCTGCCACGACGTAGCCTGAGACTAAAATCAGGGATATTTACTTTTTGCCATCTTTACGGATGACACCTCCTTCGTTTGCCAGCTTTATACGGGCATCTACATATTTGTCATCTGAAACAGTAAAAACCTCCTACGTATTTGCCATTTCTGCTGATGTGGCATGCCATGCAGTCAGCCAGCGTGGCAGCGCCTCTCCTCACGCTGCTTCTTCTATCTCCCTCCACTCGTTGACATGTGGGTCGTACGAGTCAGTTTCTTCTTCAACCTCTCACGATCACGTAGTCCTCTCACGATCTGTCTTCTTCCTTGAAACTATTGGTGTTTTAAAAAAAATAAAGTGGACTAGTGGCTCGTCGGGGTAATACCTCAACCAAAGTGCTCATGCTGCTTGTCGCTCGGTCTCCATCTCTTCTTCCTCCACCAAGGTGCGGCAAGGTCAAGCTTGCTGTGGGCCGAGCTATGCCTTGCGGCTTCCCTCTTCGGGTCTGCCAGCGCCATTAGGGCCGAGCTTGCCATCACCACTGGGGTTGAGCTTGCCGTGGCCATGGCCGGTCCGAGCGCCCCGCCGGCCGAGCTCGCCGTGGCCGTGGCTAGTTGTGCACACTGCCGGGGCTGAGCTTGCACGCGGCATGGGCCAAGCTCGCCGTCACTGCTGGAATCGAGCTCGCCCACGACCATGGCCACCCTTTTGCATCGCTTAGGCTGAGCTCGCCACGCACCACCCAGGTTGAGCTTGCTCGCACGCGCCGTTGCGAGCCGAGGCCATGGCCACCCTCGTGTGCCGCTGGGGCTAAGCTCGCTTGCGTGCCGTCGGGGCGGAGCTTGCCCATGCAACGACGCGACCATGGCCACCCCCGCGTACCTCCAAGGCTGAGCTCACTACGGGCCGTCGAAGCCGAGGTCGCCCATGCACTGCTGGGACTGAACTCGTCGGAGGCCATGGCCACCTGTGCGCGCCTAGCCGCCCTTGGTTGGGACCGCGTCCATCCTTCTGGAGCACGCCCTCCATGGTCGCACCGTTACATGCACCCCGACACACCGCCACATCGCTGGTGCCTCACCTGCCTGTGCTCTTTGGGCCATACCCAAGCCGCCCAATCTCTGGAGCTTCACGGGCGCGCATGGTGATGGTGGCTGCAGGCGCCGGAGCTACGCAGTCCCCTTGTCACTCGCCTTGTAGCTCACCGTAGTGGCTCCGCCCTCCCATGCTGGTGCAGGTGCTGATGTTGAAGTGGATTTGCCTTGCGGACCCACACGTCAGCGAGTGGAGGGATAGAGAAGCAGCGGGAGGAGAGGTGTTGCCACGCTGGATGACTGCATGGCGTGCCACATCAGCAAAAATAGCAAATACATAAAAGGTTTACTGTTTTGGATGGCAAATATATAGATGCCCATATAAAAACTGGCAAACAAAGGAGTGTCATCCGTAAATATGGCAAAAAAATAAATATCCCCTGAAATCATGCCAAAACTACCCTTAATGACATTGTGGCAACCCACCATCGAAAAATACATAAGCACGAGTTTCCATATTACCCAAAAGAGTATTTCCTAAAGAGGGAATGGCTGCTGAGCCAGATGTCCGGGAAAAACACCTGATGGATGAGACTGATGCTGCTTCAATCTCCACGTCTATTTCTACAGTAGCCAAAACAACCTACGATTTGAAATGAAATATGCAGCTGTAGCCGTATGTCATACATGAGAATTATTTTATATACTATCTATAACTCCTATAATCCTAACCCCCACTAACTAATTCTCTGGCTTTTGATTGGTCGAAACTTCAAAAGTGATGTCAACTGACATCATCAAAGGAGTTAGCTCCACTAAGGGTCATTTATCTTCCACTAACTTTTTCTTTTAAAATAAAAAAAATCGTAGCACTTAAACCAAGTATCGTAATAAAAATCTAATTGCATCATGGTATTCCTTCCAATAAACTCTTCAAAACAAGACCTCACATGGATATATTTTGAAAATTTAAACCGTTTCTAAGAAAAAACCCGTTTGTAAGCAAAAAAACCTAGAAAAACTACATATCACATGGATTACATGTGGTCCTCCAAGACATGCATAATGTTATGAAGGAAAACTCCTAAATTTTAGGAGGGGATGACCCTCGGTATAGTAAGGATGGGGGTTCGAGTAGATAAGATTTGAGTGATGGTCAGTTCAAATAATCTAGACCATATATATCAATGGATACAACCTCCGTTAACCTACTACATCTATATATATATGGATCTACTAATTTATAGTTTTGACCATTATAAACTTCTTACATTTCTACTTCATACCCACAGCAACACGCGGGGCATTTTATTTACCAAAAGAGTCGTGCTGGAAATGCCTACTTGAATTTTGAAGTGCCTGTACTTTGCATGATTGTAATATAAAATAATTAAATGATATGGCTTCTATATAAAATTATGAAATAAAACATTCCACTGAGGTAGTGTTTCATTCCTCTTGAAAAAAAAATGTGGCAGTCTTAGAAATAGCAAAAATGAACAGCCATGAAAGCTTAGTGCTAAGTCCTAACCTGCATAGATAGATACAAAGCATGCGGCAGCAATTTAATCTATATAAAAAATGCAGAATTCCCTTTCTCATGTTAGTCAGTACATCAACAACCTTATAAAGCTACCACTAAACGTGTCTATTCTCCTCGCAGCAATAGCAGCCATACAAGAAACCAAGATATCATTCTTTACCATAACAAGGAAAACATTGTAATTAAATTATAAAATAGTAATGGGAACCTTTTAACCAACCCTTCCTAATAACAAACCCTTTGATGCCTTCGCTGACAGACCGAGAGCTGGTTGACGTTGATAGATTTTTTTTTCCTCATTTACTATATATAGGGTAGACCTCCCTCTGGCACAGCGGAACAGAAGCAAAATTGTTCCAGCATTGCTACCAAATCCACTAAACTCAACCTGAAGCAACCTTTTTGCGGACGACTCTCTTTCGACGAGGCTTAGACAATGTTGCCTCAGGTCCACCCTGCTTGATGCCTAGAAGACCAAGGCCAGATACAATTGCATCCTTAGATATAAACCACCGTGAATCCTGTTGATCCACGTAAACCTCCACAGGCCTTTTGTATGCTCTCAGCAGTCGATCTGAGTACTGTGGATCTGCTTCCTCGCCAAGCCATGTTCGCCTTGATGCCTCACCAATCTGAATATTCATCAGTCTGCAATATATGTACCATTGTGTTAACACTAGAACAAGCACTCAGAGAAGATGGCGTAGTTCCATTATTCTGTGTAATATAAAAATGGGGAGTTCACATAGTTGCTAAGCATAGAAATGCAGATTAAGATTATACAAATAAAAAAGCAGAGATGAAATAAAGGGCCACAAGAAAGGAGGGTACAGTTGGTTCAGAATACAAGAATAATGTTAAAAACAACCAAACCATATATAAGAATGCAAGAGTATAAAAAAATATTAGTCGACAATAAGATCAAAACAATGTCCTAACGAATTGAAATGCTGAGAACTACTACTAATCCAACTATTTGTTAACAGATGAACATAAAAGCACTGGCCAGGTGACATCTCTGACATGTCAGCATGGGTCATCCCACCGAATGGAATTATGGTTTTTTTTCCCTCACTGTTAGTCTATAGGGGTACATCTGCAATCGCAGCCAGCAAATGGATAATAAGATTGGAGTAATGGAATATGCTATAACCATTTGGGAACCCAACAAATTCAATACTTCAATATTTATAAGGTGCGTATATCCCAAAATAATGCAATTCAACTGAAATTCCTCATAATAAGATTTTAAACCATAAATTATGGGCAAGTTCTGAAAGACCAATCTAATGAACCTGAGACAATTACTCAGTAAACATGAAACCGTACAACACAGAGAAGAAACATCAGCCAGAAGATAAAGAGCCATGTATACCTGTTGGTTGGTATTCAAACCCTTAACCATCTCGTTAGGAGAGGTTGAGTAAAAAAATGTTATACCAGCTCATTAGAGCAGGTTACGAGTAAAAAAATTTTGTCCAGTAGAAATGGGTAGAATAGAGTATGGAGAATAGATTATCCATGTATAAGTCCTTAGCTCAATTAATCATCTATTAATAGAAATGGATAGATCATGTAACATAAAGTTTGTTTTACTTTTAGGATTCTAATGTGGGACCCACATGTTGATATTACTGCAGCAATCGACATAAGGTACCGGCTACAACAAATTTTAGGTAATTTCACTGAAATTTTAAAGTGTGAACACGAGATTTTAAATTCTATAAGTCCAGCTTTGGGTGTAGGGCCAACATATATATCTAGCCACACTAATCTGCATGAAGTAGCTGTCTTAAAATGAGTCAGCTGAAACTAATTTCAGTCAATTTCACGAAATTATAAGGGGTAACTCGGTTTTGAGAAGTTCTCAATTTTCAGTGTTCTGACAACTACATTACAAGATGCCTTATTGCTATCCATATTACCAGCTCAAAGTCAAACTGCTATGGCAGCAGCTAGGGTTGAGAGAGAGAGGGCGCCTTGATTTCCAAGGAAGACACCCTTATCTCTAAGTAACCCCAAGACCAATGGGCTATACTGCCACTCTAGGCCGGATAGGTCCATGATATACGCTCTAACACTACACCCGTCGTGGACAAGCAAGCTCGTCCTCGAGGTGCAAGCTAACCAACTCATAACAAGACTCAATGTGACACAAATCAAATACATAAAAGAAAACAAGCCTTTTACATCTTGGCTTATTTTATTATTCTTGACAAGAAATTGATTTGCACTCTTTATTTTGCCTCTTCAATTGTTGGCAGACACCAGCCAGACACATAATCTGCACGTGGACAACCACCTGGATCCCATAGGCACCATCTGGACGAAAGGGGTGCATGTGTATGGCCACCTGGAAGTGGTCACCACAGCGACCAGCGAAGGCGCCCTAGCTGCGGCCAGTAGCAGAATGTGGCAGCGCTACACGGTGCACTCCTGCCCATGACCCCATGCCTTCTCCCTGCCTGACGGCTCCTGGTCCGCGCCGCCCAGATTAGTGGGGAGGCCTTCTGATGGACAATGGTGAGGGGTGCGCTTTGTTAATATGTACAGACAGCATGTCTTTTCTCTCTCTTTCTGGCCCATGTTGGCCCATACATGTATATATTGAAACCCTAGACTCAATGGATGGGTATGAGGTCATTCTTCCCTAACACGCTTCCCCAACCGTTGCTGCTGTTAGAATAGAGCTTGTATTGAGAAGGGGAGCTGAAGGCTCCATATGTACATGTACAATATGCAAGAGCACCCTTGTGCAAAAGGAAAATACAAAGTATACACATATCTCTAACACCCCCCCTCAAACTCAGGGTGGATCACGAAAACTGAGTTTGGAGAGAAAGAAGCGATGTTGAGCCCTCGTCTGTGCTTTGGTGAAGAAATCCGCTAACTGAAGCTCTGAAGGCACATAGCGAAGAGCAATGACATCATCTTGCACTTGAGCCCGAGTGTAATACACATCAACTCCAATATGCTTCGTGAGCTCATGCTTGACCGGATCACGAGCTATGCTAATAGCACCAGTGCTGTCAGACAAAACAGGAGTGGGTGCAGTAACTGAAACACCAAAGTCCTCAAGCAACCAGCGAAGCCAAGTAACCTCTGCTGTAGCAAGCGCCATAGCACGCAACTCTGCCTCTGCACTCGAACGAGATACTGCTGTTTGCTTCTTAGTCTTCCAAGCAATGAGAGAACCACCAAGGAAAATGCAATAGGCAGAAAGAGAACGACGCTCAGAGGAGTCGCTAGCCCAAGTAGCATCAGAGTAGGCTTGGAGTTGAAGAGAGCTACAGCGCGGAAAGAATAGACGACGAGTAATTGTCCCACGAAGGTAGCGCAAAACCCGAAGAAGGTGGCTATAGTGGATGTGGGTGGGAGCAGAAACAAACTGACTCATAGGAGATATCAGGACGGGTCACACCCAAGTAGACAAGGCTCCCAACAATGTGGCGATACCGAGTGGGATCGGTGAGAGGTTTACCATCGGTGGCACGTAGTTGAAGATTAAGTTCAATGGAAGTGTCAACAGTGCGATGATCGGTTAAAGAAGCACGAGCAAGAAGATCTTGAATGTATTTTTCTTGGGATAAATAAATACCATCAGAAGTGGAAGAAACCTCAATCCCAAGAAAATAATGAAGAGGACCAAGATCAGACATAAGAAATTGTTCATTGAGACGTGCCTTGACAAAGGTAATGTACTCAGAATCATCGCCAGTGATGATCATGTCATCAACATAAAGAAGAAGAAGAGTGCGACCACGAGAGGAAGTGTGAACAAACAAGGCAGGATCATGATCGCTCGGAGAAAAACCAGCAGCAGTGATCACAGATGCAAAGCGCTGAAACCAAGCACGAGGAGCTTGTTTCAAACCATAAAGAGAGCGATGAAGGCGACAAACCATGCCATCAGGAACAAGATACCCAGGAGGTGGTCGCATGTAGACCTCCTCACGAAGTTCACCATTAAGAAAGGCATTTTTGACATCAAGTTGGGAAATAGGCCAAGCACGAACAGAGGCCACAGCAAGGAGAGTGCGAACAGTGGTCATGTGAGCCACAGGAGCGAAGGTCTCATCATAGTCACGACCATACTCTTGCTGAAAACCACGAGCAACAAGACGGGCCTTATAACGCTCGAGAGAACCATCCGAACGAGTCTTGACCTTATAAACCCACTTGCAGGTAATGGGATGAGCATGAGAAGGAAGAGGAACAAGATCCCAAATGCCCGTGCGCTCAAGAGCCGCAATCTCCTCAGCCATGGCATGTTGCCATTCTGGATGACGAAGGGCATCATGGTATGTGGTCGGCTCAGAAAGAACGGTGGCAGCAAAACCATAACGAGCTACAGGCTTCAGGGATTCACGATCACGAAGACTGTAGCGAGAGGAAGGTTGAGAAGGAGCCTCAATCGAAGATGTCTCAACAGGAGGGGAAACATCAAGAGACGGCTCAACAGGAGGAGAGGGATCCTGGAGGCGACGACTGTAGGTGTGAATGACGGGAGGTTTGGAAGTATAAATAGAGCAAGGAGGAGATTGCGTAGACGGTGCGGAGGGCAATGTAGGAGATGGTAGAGGAGGTGGAGGGTGTGGAGAAGGTGTAGATGGTGGAGAAGAAGGTGGAGGGTGTGGAGAAGGTGGAGATGGTGGAGAATGAGGAGGAAGAAACACAAGGGAAGTAGGTGTATCAGGAAATGTCAAAAAGGAAAGAGGCTCAACAACAGACTGAGGAGAAACATCAGAGGAAGGCCGAGGATAGAAAGGACGAGACTCATCAAAAGTAACATCCCGAGAAATCCGCATACGACGAGCAACAGGATCCCAACAACGATAGCCCTTGTGCTCAGCGCTATAGCCCAAGAAAACGCATTCAACAGATTGAGATGTCAACTTAGTGCGTTCACGAGGAGCAAGAAGCACATAACACAGACATCCAAAAAGACGAAGATGAGAGTAATCAGGTGAATGTCCATAGAGACGCTCATAGGGGATGCCACCATGAAGAGCAGAGGAAGGCTGAATGTTGGTTAAATAGGTGGCAGTAGAGATAGCTTCAGCCCAAAAGTGAGGAGATACAGAGGACGCAATCATAAGAGCACGGGCAGTTTCAAGAAGATGACGATGCTTGCGCTTAGCAACACCATTTTGAGCATGCGCACCAGGACAAGAAAATTGAGGAAGAGTGCCCTGCTCAGAGAGATTGGCGAAGAGCGACCGAGAGATACTCCCCAGCAGAGTCAGCACGAAGAATACGGATAGGAGCATCAAATTGAGTACGAATCATTCGAGCAAAAGTCTGATATATTGATAGCACCTCATTACGATGTTTCATAAAGTACACCCATGTGAAACGAGAGAAATCATCGATAAATATGACATAATATTTATGACCTCCTTTCGAAACAAAAGGTGCAGGACCCCATACATCAGAATGAACAAGGTCAAAAGGACGCTGTGATACTGACCCACTAGAGGGATATGGAAGCTGAAGCTGTTTGCCAAGTTTACAACCCTGACACTGAGCTAAAGAAACATCACCTGAGACATTTCCCAAAAGACCTCGACTAACAAGAGTGGATAAACGAGAACCACATAAATGTCCCAACCGGTGATGCCATTGAGCAAAAGAAGATGAAACCGATGCAGCAGAAGCAGAGCCAACAAGACTAGCAGAGGCAGCGGAAGGAGGACGAAGCCAGTCAAGCTCCCAAAGACGCTGAGAATCACGGCGGCGAGGGCCAGTACCAACCAGAAGACCCGTGCTGAGATCCTGAACATGACACGAGTCAGAATCAAGAATAACACGACAACCATGATCGGTGAGCTAGCCAGCAGAAATAAGTTGCATAGTCAATTTTGGCACATAAGAGACACTGGGAATATGAAAGGAAGAGGATGAAAGAGTGCCACGACCAACAACTGAAAGAGATGAACCATCAGCAGTTTGAACAGTGAGAGGAAGAGAAGAAGGGCAAATGGAAGAAAGACAAGAGCGATCTGGCGTCATGTGAAAAGATGCACCAGAGTCAAGAATCCATGGTGATATACCTGAAGCGGATGGTGGTCCCTCAGTGGAAGACTGAGAAGGAGCAGCAGACAGTGCAGCAGCAGACAGTGCAGGGGTAGCAGTGCTAGAACCAACAACTCCAGTAGGTGCAGAGGTGGCAAGACGACGAAGCAACATGAGTATCTCCTGTGTATCAGTACTCTGGGAAACACTACTAGCAGTCGCATTGGCAGAACCCTGTGAGGGACGTCCACCTCGGCGAGACTGAGCCTGCCTCTTCTTCTTGTAACAATGAGCCTCGTCATGTCCATCTCTATTACAGTAATCACAATGAAGGCCACCTGAACTGCGGGTCCCAGAACCACTAGGAACTGCTGAAGTTGGAGCTTTGGGAGAAGAACCAAGAATGCCAGAGGATGCAGATCGAGCAGCCAGGACTAAAGAAGAGGCTGACTGAAGCAGACCAGCAGAACGAAGGCGAGTCTCCTCATTGCGAACAGCAGCAAGAGCCTCCATCAAGGAAACACACGGCTCACGAGCAAGCAACTGGGCACGAAGAGGCCCAAACTCGGCACGTAGACGAGTCAGAAAGTCATAGGTGCGGCGAAGCTCAAGATGACTCTGCTGCTTCCTGCAGGAATCACAAGTGGCGGGAGACAACTGAGGACTGAGAGTGTCAAGCTCACGCCACACTGCAGATAGCTGTCGAAAGAAATCATCAACTGAACTGTCACCCTGTTGGATCAACTGCTCTTGACGGAGTGCAGCAATATAGGTGGACTGACCAGAGGGCTCATAGCGCTGACGAAGAAGGGCCCACATTTGAGAAGCATGGTCAAGACGAACAACATCTGCAGCTAGACATGGATCCATACTAGCAACAAGAACAGCACCAGCACGAGCATCCTCATCCAACCAAGTCCGATAGGCCCGAAAATGAGACATATAAGAGGCCATATCATCATCATAAGTTTCGCGCAACTTCTTTTGATCTTCTTCTGAGGTTCCTTCAGGAATCACTGGCTGCACAGGAGTAGGCACAGCTGGACAGGGCAACTCACCGCTGAGAAACTCCCAAAGACGAAGACCACGCATATGCAAACGCATATGAGGAACCCATTCATGATGGTGCCAGTGAAAATCACCGGACAGCGTGGGATTTGAGTGCCACTAGAAGAAACAGAGGAGGATGCCATCCTTTTTTTTTTTTTTTTTTTTTTTTGGAAAAGAGGGCACTGGTAGTGCCGATGGCCACCGGTACTACCGGTCAAAGACCGGTACTACCGGTGAAGGAGGCGCCCCTCGGAGGGACTGCGCAGAGCAGCGCGGGCGTGCGTCCCACGCTGAGGGGAGCGGGCGCTGGCGGCCGCGAAGCTGCGCGGACGGCGCTGGCACTCGCGAAGCTGCGCGAGCGGCGCTGGTGGCAGCCGGAGCGGCGCTGGACGCACGCAGCACGCGAGGAAAAGGGAGCGCGCAGCGGCTGCGAAGCTGCGCGAGGCGCTGGCGGCCGCGAGCTGCGCGGGCGGCGCTGGCAGCCGCGAGCAGCACCGGCAGCCGCGAGCAGCGCCGGGTGGAGGAGCGGCGCGCCCGGCGGGGCCGCGCCCGACAGCAGCCGCAGCAGAGAAACGGCGCCCGGGCGGGCCACGCCAGGAAGCAGCCGCGGTGGAGGAGTGGCGGGGGGCTGCTCCGGCGAGGAAATCGCAGAAGAAGCGACGAGCCGGAAGCCGCGTGGAGACGAGGTAACCCTAACCGAAACCTGCTCTGGATACCATGTTAGAATAGAGCTTTGTATTGAGAAGGGGAGCTGAAGGCTCCATATGTACATGTACAATATGCAAGAGCACCCTTGTGCAAAAGGAAAATACAAAGTATACACATATCTCTAACAGCTGCCACAAACTTGAGTTTGTCGCCCACAAGGGAACAGCATATCCAAGATACCCGACACGGCAAACGAGATCATTGTCCTCCGCGCAGCGAATCGCAAATTGGAGAAGCTGCAAGGGGAACACCTAGCAGGCACTCTCCCTCGCAATCTTCTTCCTCTTCTCGATCTGTTGCAAGGCTGCTGCTGGAGCTAGCTGATCTACAGGGATGACACGGTGCCACCACTTGAAGATGGAGCGCTGCGCATGCCGTATGAAGGATCAACATGAAGCAGGCGATGGAAGTTGGGACAGATCTGGAGTGGAATTTGGCCTGGAGACAGCTGTCTGTCTCATAGCCCGGCGGCATGGTGGTGGTGGTGGTGGTTAGAGATTATTTCTAGAACCTCCAGAAGCGCTAGAGAGACGCCACCTACTGGGCGAGGTCGGCCAGCACCTTGGCAATGGGATCCAATGGTGGCTCATCGGAACCTGGCATCTCTGATACCAGATGATATGGCGGCAGCTAGGGTTACAAGGGAGAGAGGGGCCAGCTGAGGGCCTTGCTCACGTCCAGGCAAGAGAGAAGGTTTTTCTTTCTAATTGTTGCTTGATTAGATTGATACATCTCTCCTTGTATAGAGGTTTATTTGACTCCTAAGGAAGACATCCTTATCTCTAATTAACCCTAACACTAATGGGCTATGCTGCCACTCTCGGCTCAATAGGCACATGACATACGCCTCTAACACAAACAATAATTTGAATCTATATCTGTCATTCAACATGTAAAGATCAATCAGAAAATCCTAAAAGGTTACAAGACCCCAAATTATTTCATCAACGCCTCATTATGCTACTAATGTAGTGAAGTGATATACCATGCATCATAAAAAATCAGTTAATCTCCGGATTTGGCTCAATTCTGCTCACTATGCACAATGAGCCGAACCAATGATTTATTCTACGAAACACTAATTTATTAAGACAAAACATCAATACAGATTTACCTTGCTGCTGTGCTAAAGAAGATTGCCACACCCAAAACATCAAAGCGCTTGATCATATATTGGTCTAGTCCACAGAGCAATTGATAACGCAAGTTCACATAGAGTCCTAGGAAAGCTCCATAACCAAGGGCATTGGTGCTGATAGAGGGAATAGTCACCGATAACCTAAATTGAAGGGTAGTAATAATTAAAAGGATGCATCAGATAAGCCTAAATATATGACTTTGACTGAATACTGTGATAAACCCACCTCCTTTCTTTCCTTGCAGACAAGACTTTTGATATAACACCTTGAACAGAGCCAGCCACAAACCCAACCAGACTAAGCTCAGCAGCTTTATAAAAAGAAGGCACTGATTCGTTTTGGTAGATCAAACTCTCTCAAAGGATAGCTCTTCTCGAATATGTTGTTTGGAAGTTTCTCAATTGCATTTTGGAAATCAAATCGGGATGTACTACCATATGAACGGCATGGTGCCAAAAGCCCAAGAACCATCAAGTTGCAACATGACGCAGTCAAAGCATTAACAATCACCAAGTCCCATTCCTGTCGGAACCTGATTTCACAAAAGTGTGAAATGGTTTAATGATGTATTAAGATGAAATTGTTGAATAGCTTGAAAAGATAAAAGATACCTCTCCTTGCGAATATTCATTTCCCACCAAATGGATAAGGAAAAAGTAGCCATAAACTCCAAAGCCATCTTATGTGGGAATGATGGATCTGCAAGTGTTCTGCAAGCAACAGAATATACTGAAATTTGTTTGAAAGAAGAGCAACTTTACATTATTTATTTTCTCGAATTGGCAGGAGGAAACCATAGTTTTTGACCAAATAGTAGCAGAGAATACAGGTTTTATTTCAGTAAAATCTCACAAGATCTCATTCTAAATAATTCAGTCCCTAACCCTGGCCCCCTACCTCCTGGCGTCTACACCAGGTGAATCCTCCGCATGCGCTACCTGTAGATTGTGAGGGTGCAATGGTTCTGCTCCAGTAGCACATGAGATAAGGAATTAGGGTGATTAGAGGAGGGGAACGGCTGCCTTAGGACTAGACGCATCAGCGGCAGCGGCAGCTGGCCAGCTCAGGTTGGAGGCAGGTCCGCCGGCGGCCCAAACACCTCAAAGGCCCATTTAGACCCATGACAATGTGAATGAAACCTTATGACTCATCTGAGTACGAAAGAACAATAAGTAAACCTATTTTCCTGGCATGTCTTCTTTGCATAGACTAATATTGAAATAGTCAATATCAACAATGCAATGTGTGTGTCATGCCTATTCTAACATGTGTTTACCCTGGCAAGAAAGTAAGTATTAATTAACGGTTATCAAAGTTCATAATACATGCAAAATGCATATTCATTTAGATGAGTAAACTAAGAATTTTTTTGTATTTGATATGATGTGTCTGAATTCATTCAGTTCAACTTTGAACTAATAAATCCTAAAATTACAGTAGCAACCTATCTTAACCAAATAGGGTGACAACAAGCACATGATTCTGGAACTTACCTTCCAACAAGACTTCTGGAAAGCCAACCTGGAAGAGCTCTTGAGAAGGACCTAGTGTTTGTAGGTCTTGCAAATATTGACAAGTAACGCACCATCTGTGCAGAACTGACCAAACCCTGTGACCGGACATATATATCATGTAAATTCATGTTGTTCAACCATCAGAGCAACCACAATGTGCTCAAAAACTAGTCCACAAGCATTTAAATATTCTCTGTGCACTGGCTGAAACATTGTATGACTAGTCTATATAGTGGTCCATAAGAAAAGCTACCCATATGCTTCTGGACTGCCCATAGGAATAGAAAAACAATACTTTTCTCTCTCTCCCTACTCTTCTGCCACAAGCTCCTTTTGCAACATCCGCCGGCACCATTTGCTCCTAGATTTTTATGTGTTAGTGGGCCCTATATTCTAGTCTATTTGGACTGCAACATTGTGGCCACATCAATAACTATAGCCTAGTGACAAAGATCTTGCTCATATGGACCTAGTAGTAGAAATACATTGTGGTTGCCCATGCCAAAACCAAATTAAGAAATATGGAAGGAATCATCAAATTTTACCATCTCGCAAGCTTGGCGGAGACCAGCAGGCAAATTACTCATCGTCTTGCACCATTCTTGCAACACAGCTTCTACAAATTCTCTATTGAATAGCTGCCACAGGAAAAGCACTTCAACTCAAGCCTAAATGTTTATCAGGACATGGACACAGTTTTATCTGAACTGAAAACATTTGCAATCTCACCTCTTGTACAACAATTCGCCTTCTGAAAAGCCCACCTTCTTCTTCCTCCCCATCATCAAAATCATCAAAGTAATCATCATCATCACCATCATCATCACCACCATCACCCCCACCATGACCGATCCTTTTTCCAATATCTCCACCACCGCCGCCTGTTGCCAGCTGAAATTTTGAAAGGAAATTTGTGATCAGTAAATGCAGTTAGGGAACTTAACAATGCACATGACCATCACAATTTGTTACTTTGTTCTAACCATATAGCAAATAAGGTACAACAAGTAGAATATAACAAAGGATATTAGATTTCAACTCAATCCAACCATATATTTAGCTATGTTCGCTCAATAAAAACTTAGGTTAATAAAACACGAACTCAATGGAACCTGAAACCAGTAAAACAGGTCAGCTCATCACTGCATAGTTCCCAATTCCAATGCAACTCTACAAAATGCATAATCATGACTAGATCAGCTAGGTTACAGTGTCAACATTAGCCATTTCTTAGGCTGCCAATGAACGGCTCCATAAGTAGACATAAAACAATCCAACACCAGCTCACAGAATGAGCTCTTTCTGCTCCAACACAGGAGTCTGTTTCTGCCGTGCTCTTACAATTGAAATCAAAGATAAAAGCCTATGTAAGTAGCAAAGTTCACATATTCCCACTGATACAGGAACAACTGATTGAGAAATATATTAGTACCATCAGAGTAAAGGACTGATGCCCCATCAAAATAGAACACAAAAGGATGATTAAAACATATACTGAAGTGAGTTACTTTATAACCAGGGCCCACCAAGCATGGTTATTAAGGCATCGCTTCAGAGTCGCTTAGCATGGTTATTAAGGCATCGCTTCATAGTCACTTAAACGTTTGAGCAGTCTAGATTTCCTCATGGCCAAGGCAACGCCCCATCACCATATGTGCATGCTGACGCCCCCTTGGCCCTCAATTCCACCAGCTCCTCATCGATTCTGCTGCTGGCCTGCTCGATTTTGCTTCTACTGGCTTGATTTCTTCTGTCCTGCACTCGTCAACTGCTCTATCTGGAAGGGGACCGTGGCAGCAGTCGATCTGAGAGTGCTTATCAAGGAGGGAGGGGAAGCAGAGAGGCAGAGGGAAGAGCAGTGCAGCACATCCAGAGGGAAGCAGAGCAGCGCATCTGGAGGGGCAGAGGGGAAGCAGAGCAGGCATTTGGGTGGAGGTGGAACAGCAGTGGTGGAGAACAAGAGAGAGAAGGAGCGGCGGCACTGGAGGGGATTGGGATCGAGAGTTTGATGAAGCAACGCCAGAAGAAGGGCGGGCACATGGGCTGCCTTGGTGGACTGGTCCAGCCCACTTCTTATTCCTTTTTTTCCTTCTTTTCTTTTCTCTGTTTCTTCATCTACTGCTCTAAGCTGCTGTCTTAAGTTTTTATTAAATTGTTAAGGCGTCACCTCGCCTCACGCTTTAGGTCCTTAAGTATAAGGAGGTAATCAGTCACCACGCCTTGCCTCACAACCTTGATAATCATGCCATCAAGCATGTCGAAGATCCTTATAAAGGGCCAGTTTGGCACAGCTCCAGGCTCCAACTCCAAAAATTTGGAGTTCATCATCATCCCTTAGCTCTACAAATTCTTGGAGCTAGAACAGTGGCCACATCTCTACCTAATAATAAAGAGGCAAAATTTCAGCCCATCTTTTTTCGTCCATCCATTTTTTTCGTCCATCTATTTTTTTTTTGTCCACCCCCCCTTGCTGTACAGATTTATATGATCCATGCTCATACGAATTAGAGTAGGTTACACCTATCGATGATCGAGATGGAGTCCGATTCCATGATGTAGTTGGTTCTTCGTTCGGACTCGATGAGGTTTAGCTGATACACAGTCCAATCAAACGTGGACTCTCCATGCCGTGATCAGTTAGAAAAGAGGCCGTTGAACGAGCCCGTTTGCAAACAATTTTGGCGGCCAACAATTTAACCATCCACATGACATGCAAGAGAAGATACATCATGCAGGATTAGGAAGTCCAAGAGAAACTAATAATTTCATCTTGCATGCAAATTCGATTGGTAAACGAAGGGACCATATGGAAACATGAGCATTAAGGTGTTCTTTTAGGGCTCTTGGGCTGGATAGAAGCTAGATTAAAGTGATCCTAAGTATTTATTTATATTAAAAATAATTAAAGATTATTTTCCTCCTGTTGAGCATGGACACTTATTTGCTATTGATATTAAAGACCGAAGCATTTTCTAATCTCATTTTTTATTCATCTTGCATGCAAGTTTGTTTGGTAAACGAAGAGACTGGGAGACATACAGAATACAGAAACATGAGCAGTAACTTGTTCTTTTAGGACTCTTTGGCCGGACCAAAGCACGATTACATATTTTCATCTAAACTATTTATTTATAATGAAACAATTAAAGATTATTTTTATTATTTTAAATACAATACTCGGACAAATGACATTCCTTCTGTTGAAACACACGAACTTATTTGCAAGTATTATAGACTGAAGCAAAATTTCTGTCACAAAATTTTTTTCGTCTAACTAAGAGATCGACTCGGCTACCGTTAGTGTTTTTTTTTTTTTGTTTTCATGTCGGACGGCGTCTCCTGTTTTGTTCCCATATCCATTTCTCCTAGCGTTCTATTTTTTCTATATCTATTTTTGTCCAACCTAATCCTATAGTTGTTGGATACGGACACTCTAATTGCTTTAATCAATTTCCATAGGCTATGAGCCAAATGCGTGGACATTTGTGGTAGGGAGGCGCGGAGACTGCGATGACAGAAAAAATGGCTCTAGAACATATAAAATGCACGAGAGTACGGGATGCCGTTAAAAATATAAAAATAATAATAAATATGTTATGAGTCCTATCTATTATTTTCCATAATACACTCACACCCTCCATCCGGTGCTTATACAAGCAACCGCAATTCACATTTAACAATGACAGTGTCTCATTATAAGATGTATGGGTTCCATGGCAACTTACAAGCACAAATGCTAACAAAATAAACAAAAATCTATTAAGAGTCTATATTGGATTGGTGAGGCGTGCAAAATCTACATGTTGTCGAAAAAGACGAGTATTTTATCAACACATGTTTACGTTTTGTTATTTTCTTTTCTGGATGGACTGTTTTTTGTGTGGTTTTCTACTTTTATTTTTCCCAGCGCAAACATGCGTTCGTGCCCCACAGGAGAGGAAGAAGAGCCACCTGGCGCCAGAAGTCACGGTTCCATGCGAGAATTCAATCATCGACAGATGTACAAGAGGTTTGGGTAGGTGGTGCAATACAGTGGTGATGGGGTGTGAGATGATCGACGTGGGCACCACCCGCTGGGGTGGTGGGATATGGCGGTTTATGCAAATGATAGCGGAGTGGGTGTCGTGCCGAAGTAGTTAGCAAGATCCTTGTTGTTAAGGTTGGTGGGGCAATGATACTATGTGTCACCGACCACGGGTGCTCAAAGCCAAATGGAAGGGATGGCGGATGAGCATGGGGTGAGGCAGTGTTTGCAAGCGAGAGCCGGGGCGGCGCTGGCGAGGAAGAAGGATAACACGATTCTCAACCACACAACCCTTCTCTCGTAGCAACACACAAGCATATTTGCGGAGAGGGCGCCGAAGTAGTCGGCAAGAGCCTTTGTTGTTAAGGTTGGTGGGGCAATGATCCCACGTGAGCTGCCGACAACAGGTGCTCGAAGCCAAATAGAAGCAGCAGTGGATGAGTGGTGCACGAGCCAGTGTCTACAAGCGAGAGCAGGGGGCGCTCGTAAGGAGGAAGAAGGATCACGTGGTTCCCAACCACATAATCCTTCTCCCATAGCAACGCACGGGCATATTTGCTAGTTGAACACATTTGGTTGAGCAATTTTATAATCATTGCAGATTAAATGCAAATGTTAAAAATAAAATTCTAAATTAAAATTTTTAAATAATCTTTTCAAATTACAAACTCCAAATCCTGCATGGTTCTTGACATCACAAAGTTGGAGCTGTGCCAAACAAACTCAAGTCTATCCAACTAAAAAGACCCAAATGTTATCGTCACCACTAAACTAATCACTTCACCTCTTGCTAATACCCAGTCCCACTTCTAATCGCCCCACCCTGCTCCTCTTTCTTCTATCGCGCGTGGAATCCACAAAACCGACGCACGCGCACGACACCCATCTCGCCAAGATCCTCCATCCACTGCCGCCATCCTCCCAGTTCGAGTCCCAGCCCTGCCCCTGCCGCCTTCCCGCCGAACCCTCATGATTCGCATGGAGCTACTAGTGGAGATGCGCGCCAAAGGTCGGAGCTCCCCCTGCGTGCAGAGCGTTGCAAGGCGCGTTTAGGGGGGATGAAGCGGCAGAGGAGCTGATCTAGCGATTGGAGGCGGCGGCAGCTGCAGCGGTCTATTCGAGGCGTTCCCGATGCGGTTCTGGGGTTGGTCATGTCCAAGCTGCCCTTCCGGTCCGCGGTCGCGGCCTCAGCCATCTCAAACCGGTAGCGCGGCGCTATCGCTACTGCGGCTGCATTGGACCTTGCCTTCACCGCGGCGTTCCCCCACGCTTGGGCCCTGCTCCACCCCGCCACACCCGCACTCGCTCGCCACCTCCGCCTCGCGCTCGAGGGCCTCTTCGACCAGGTCTTGGCCGCCTCCATGGCCGATCACCTCGGCTCATGGCTCACTGCCTTCCGCTGCTCCCGCCTCAGCCTCGGGCGGTAAGAATCCTCAGCATGATCCTGGTATGCCTGAATTTACTCTGCTTGCTTGCTCCCATTCTCCGTTTGCTTGGGTTAATATAATTTTTATTTTATTTATTTTCATGCGCTGTGCTTTGTTTTTGCCGTACTGATGTTGATCCTACAAAATAAAGTTTGGTAAATGGAAGTGTCCATGTTACTCTTCAGTGGATACTCCATAAAAAAAATCATTCTGCACCGATCGATTAGGTGAACTGCAGATGATATCATGCCATCACGGCAGAATAGTTTCTGTGCGAGTACAACGATTGGGGAAAAGGATTATTTTGATTGTTTATTTTTCATACCAGTGAGGATATTAACTTCTTGGTAACATTTTTCTTTTGCCTTGATGAACTGTGGCATCGGTCTTGTAGTGGTGGCCTGCAACCGTGATTACTGGATTGCTCCATACTGCTTTTATTTGGTTTAGTGGATTACTGGATGCTGACAAATTTAAATACATCAACAATTTAGGCTTCGCCAAAATAGAATGCCCATTTTCAATCGTTCTGTAGACTACAAATCAATAACCATGGGTCTGCGCAAAACTACAGTTGCTGATTAATCAGCCCTGTCCTTATATTCCTATAAGAGGGGGTGCAAATTATAATGCTATTTTTTGTAAGCCAGTTCATTCTTAAGTTTTGAGTACAAATCAATGACCAGTTCATTGTTAAGTTTTTACCAATCCACCCTATTGCATGCATCTGATTTTTTTTTGGTTCATGATATTATATGGATGGATGCAGTTGTGGCAGTACAAAAATAAATTCCATCTACGTGTCCTCTTCATGTGTCCTCTGCATCAGTAAATTCTTGCACATATGCATTATAGTTAAAATTTATTTAAAAAATTTACTGACTACATATTCAGATCTCTAACTTACCTAATACTCTGATTGCTGATGTTATGCTGCTCAAGTGCTACTATTTTTAATCATATAGCATCGACCATATTAGCAAGATGGTAGTGCTTCATTAGATGAGTAACAGGTAAACCCATATATGCTTGTTGCATCTCGAGTATATATTTCCAACTTGTAAGCTGCTTTGTATTCTTTCTAAAGTGAAACTGTAACGGCAGGAGAACCACTAAGTGATTCGATAAAAGGCAGGAGCATCAGTGCATCAGAACTTATAGGTCTGTATCTGAACTGATGTTTGCTATCATCTATACTGCATAATTTCTAGACAAGTTCAGTCTTTGGCTAGATTTACGTTTACACTTACCATCTGTATCTGATACTGATATGTGTTAATCAAACTGAAGAATTGAAGAATTTTCTTTTATTTTCACTGTATGTCATTTTCTTATTCTTCTTCTGACTTCCCTTCATTATGGCCATCAAATAGTTTTACTTCAGTTTGAAGGCCATCTGCGCGTGCTTTTGGGAGTATTGCAGCCTTGTTCTCCGTTTAAGGTAGTGTTCAGGTTTAGTATTAGTTTTGCTTTAGATTTGTGGCATATTATAGTCTTATAGGTGCTCTGCAATTTTGCAATATCAAAATCTCATAACTTTAGGGCTTAGTATAGCATCAGGGTTGGATCTTTAGGGCTTAGTATTACCGAAAATGATATTTGCACTCAATGGAATTATATTTGACGAAACAGGATATGGTTTTCCTGTCTTTGTAAAGTTTAGAGTTTTCTGGTTCAATGTGTATCAACAAAGAGTCAACATTCAGTCTTCAGGTTGTTACCAATTACTTTCTTATTTCCTCTAAATAATCTTCAGGTAGTCATGACTTGTTTGCCCATAGAACAGATTGATCCCATGGAAGCAAAGCACGGGTGTGGGGAGCAGGGCAAGGAGAGGTCAAAGGGGACGGGAGCAAAGGTGAAATGGAAGGGAAAGGCACTGTAGGCGTCTGCACACACTCGGAGCTGGTGGGGTTATGATTTGGTGTCACGCTCTCACTATCTGGACCATCACTAACATTGGAGAGTCGTGTGGGTAAAGATTTTATCATTAGCAAGCAACTTCTACGCCTTATGATTTTGGCTACACACAAGTTTCATAGGATATTATTGTTCAGTTTGACATAGTGCTGCTACATAATTTATCTTGTTTGGCCCAAGTTTGCTAGGTTATAATTGAAATACTAAGTCACGTTTTGCAGCTCTACGTACATCTGTACTCAGTGGATTTCGTGCGTACTGTATATTTTACAGATGTGACTATATGTTTTTGAAGTCTAAGCAACGCATGGGCACTCAACTAGTAATCCATAGAAAATCAAACTGCCAAATAGCGAAGCATTGTAGTTCTGGCCCTTTTCAGAATGCCTATTCCCTTCTTGGTACCGGAGAAATAGTATAAGCAAAGCAAACACCAGACAACATGGGTACTCATTAAAGGAGTATGAATCCATAAGTACCAAGACACGTTCAGGCACACACCTTTGGATTGAAAAATGCACAGGAAACTATCTCGTTTTGAAGATGTAATCAAGAAAATTCTGAAGCAGATATCCATGCCGAGCAGCAACTCTAAATTAGAGCATGTTTATACACAATAAAAGCACGGGAAGGCAATAGTATGTCACCAAAAAACTGTCTTTTCCATGATTTCCATACAGCTATTCTACCACTACCAGTTTTCTGCCCCGCATGCCTCACCCAATACCTTGGTATTCTTTATCACTGTTCTCACCATTGTGGCCAATATGGGCGCTCTGTATTGCATCCAATAGCCTTCGAACACAAAGGCTTATCCCTAAAATTTCCTAAACCCTATTTCGGAAATCACCCTTCCTCGCAGAAAAAATTATGCAAACCAGGGAGAGGATTAAGATTAGATAACAACCTCGGGCATGATCTTCTTGCGGCGCTGGGAGAGGTCGAGCTTGGCCTTCTCCAGCGTGACGGCGCCGAACGCGCCGTACTGCTTCCGTCCCCCCTTCATCGCCGGCGGTGCGCGCGGCGGGGCCGAGGCTGGTGCCGCCGCCCCGGTTCCCATCCCCGCCCCCGTCACCGTCGCCGAGAGGCATCTCTCCAGTGACGACGCGGCATCCGACCGATCCGCCGACGGGGGCGGGGCGGAGGCGGAGGCAGAGGCGGCGAGACGGACGGCAGCGGGGACACGAGGGCGCCGGCGGGATGGGAGGAGGCGGAGGAGGCCGGTGGTGGGGTTGGGGCGGGCAGGGCGGCGATGCGGATGGGTTATGGGGTGGGCCGGGGAAAGAGTGGGGAGGAAGGCGGCGAGGGACGACGCCATGGGAGGCGCAGCGGAGGGCAGGGTTGGTGGTGGCCCCTGCGCGCCGTGCCGTCTGGAGCTTTATCGAGAGGAGGCTATCTCTTCATTCGTCCGGAGGTTTGTTTTTTTGGGAAACTAGAAATTTTTAGCAAATGCAGTGAGATTTTTCTTGGTGCGGTAAAAAAACGCACAGACTTCGTGCTGCCCCTTCGTGCGGTACTTCGTTCTGCCTCTACGTGGTTTCCTGGAAGTCAGCGGAAGGTTAAAAATGAAAGAAGCCACAATCAGCGAAAGCCAGCGGGAAAAAACAATTCATCGGAAGGAAGAAAAACCGCGTGTCCCTGCTCGAGCTACGTAGCACAATCACCTGCGCCTGCCCCTGACCAAAGAATGGACAATTTTTCGTGAGATCTTTCTTTTGTTTTGTCGGCCTTCCACTCCGTGTGATCCCGTCGCCGGTCGTCCTTGCTCCTCCGCCAGTCCACCGTCGCGCTAGCTCCTCACGCGCCGCTGTTCTCATCTCTTGCCGTTGCACGGTGCCCTTCCCTTCGCGTGTGATAGCCTGCTCGCCTGCATGCCCGTCCAGCGCTTCGCGCTCTCCTCCTCCTATCCCCGTCTCTAATCATGCTCTTCCCTATCACACAGCTGCAGCAAGAAAGGTGTCCTCGGTGGTGGTGTGTCCTCCGGAATCCTCGACTCATCACACCTGGCCACGGCTGCAGCCGTGCAATCAAGCAGCGGCCTTCTAGATCCATCGGACATGCGATGGAGAGGCGAGTTCTTCCACACCGTGGCCGACGTCCTCGAGATCCAATCCCAAGTCCCAATGACGCCAGCTAGATCGTCGTTGTGGCCGCCCTGCGTCGACGTGCCACGCCTTTGCCTTCATCTCTCCTGGCCACTGGATCAGCGTTTAGGTGGTCTGATCAATGCTATGGCCACCCTCACGTTGACACGCCGCCGCGTTCGCGTACGTGTTCATCTCCTGACTTCCTCTTCTTCTCCCTCTGATGCATTTCAAAAACATCTGTGAATGGCGGCGCCGGCGGCGAGACCCTATGGCTGGCAGTTTCGATGCGGTTGACGGAGGACCCTGGACCTGCTATGGCACACGTGTGGTGGTGCGGGACGTGGAGGGAGACTTGGGAATTCGGATACTTTTTTGTTTTGAAAGTCATGTCCTCGTTCCCATCGATCCACATCCCATGGACACCATCCTTCGCGTCCATCCAGGTCTCTTGCTTTGTGTCTCGCCTCTCTTGTAGTGATGTGTCTCTTGATTGATGGCTTTTAACTTGAGCATGTTTTAAAAAAGTGTCAATTACATAAACGGATTTCATATGATTTGCATAGTCTAATTTCTGGTTTCCTACCTATTTTTCTTGTTTCCAGTAGTAATGCAAAGTTAATGCAGAGTAGGGAGGAAATATGTTACATTTATTTTTACTGCACTTTATGTCAGTACTAAAAACATTTCCCCTCCTATGTGTGACTCATTTTGAGTTTGGTTCAATCTCTGTTGCGCAACAGAAATACAAATTATTGATAATTGGCATTGAAGTATTATTGTGCTAACAACAATAGCAGCAAGGACAAGGGCTGCACCTGAGAACATGATCCCCGGTAACCTGCCTACCTCATTTTGTTTAATTTTCTGCAAATTGCCCCTTTAGTTCCCGTCTGGCGGTATTGTCACAGATGTTTATGTCGGTTCTGTGGTTTTGCTTATCATTCTCCGAAGTTATTACTTTCTTGTTTGCAATGTTCAAAAAAATGTAAGACTTTCTACTCTGTGCATCTTTCTCTTTATCCATTGTAAATTCCTGTACAGTATAACTTTGCACTCGAATTATTCAGACTTGGCATTGAAGTATGCTATGTGCTCACAGTAAAAGCAGCAAGGAGAAGGGATACACCTGAGAACAGGACCCTTGATAACCTGCCAACCTCACTTTAAACAGGTTTAAGGCCTTGAGAACTTCCTGGGATGAATTTTTGTAGCTGACATCATTAACTGGAAACTGCAATGGGGAATATGGATTTTAAGCCTACTTTGGTTGCATTTTCTTAATGATTCCTTAATGTATTTGCTATTTATTAGGCTGTAGTTCAATAAAAAACAGCTGTGTTTTGTTGTATATGGTCAGTGAGAGATTTTTCCTGTCATCTTTTCTTCCTCATGTTTTATCCAACTAGAATAAGAAACATATTAGCAAATTACTTAATTTTGAAAAGTTTTGCAGACATGGTTGGAGAAGTGGCCAAAGAAAAAAGCATTTGTAAGGCTTGCTAGCGAAGGAGATTGGCATCATCATTTTAAAGCTGTTGCTTTACTCAAGATTTCTCCATTTTCATATATGTAGTTTATAAGTATGCTTCTGTGGCTTCAATTATCAAATATTACCCATACATAGCTGGTTGCATGGCTGGAAACCTGAAATTTTTCTTGCGATATACAGTTATGTATTTACGTCATGCCTTTTCTTCCTTTCATACTGCAATAATTTTTTCTGCCCATCTCAGCTTGCCTGTTGCCTGATACTCTGATAGTGTCTGATACCCATTATGGTGAATCCATATGCAACACTTTGATGAAAACCTTTAGTGATCCCAGCAATGAGATGTTTTTGATATCAGGCCTTGTGAGATCACTATTTATGCAAAGAAAATCCTTCAAAAGCTCAAGAAATCCTTCAAAAACTCAAGAATCCTTCAAAGTCAAGTAATTCTGAGCGCAGGAGGTCCAAGCTCAAGATCAAACACATAATAATGTTAGACTTGTCCTCAAATTACTTGACTCAATGGTAGTGAGATGTTTTTATATCAGGCCTCTGTGCTTCGCCTGATGAACCGGCTTCCAGAATCTCTAAGGTGGTGGGCTTAAAGTTATCTTATGAAGAAATATAGCACTAATTTTATATGTCATTGGTGTGCATAACATCCCAGCCAAATGTTGTCGATACCCTGAACAGTGGCGTGTATGCAGTGGTTTCACTTCCTCCGTCGACATGGAAATTGTTCAGCAGTGCAGTTTATATATACTATATAAATATGTTGAATTATCTAGTTGTACTTTCTGATATTTAAATTTCTTGTGATATGAACTAGACCTCTTCAGTTCCTTGTTAAAACATGAGTTATATTTTTTTGGCTCACATGAGTTATATTTTAATTATCTTACTTGAATACTATCATAAACTTGAATACTATCACAGTATAATACACGTTCATACCTATGATTTAACCATTTCTATATATTGCTAATAGTGATTCTTGTCACATATGTCTACGTGGAATGGTCCTAAAGCCCCACAAATTTATATGGTTAGTATTACAACATTGTTTTAAGGTTTTGTGAGAGAATTTTTAAGACGCACTGTGACAAGCACTAATATATATACTATTAAGATATATACTTGAACCTATGTGGAGATGCGGCGAAACTTATTCGTGAATTTGTTGGCACACAAAAGAAATGGATATTGGAGATTTCATTTTATTGATATAAAATATCATCTTAATCACGAAATGGTCTATACTCTAGAACAGCCGCGACGTCGCGCTCTCCATGACTAAATGTCACTTTCACAGTGTTGTTATTTTATCGTATGATCCATGTGTTTAATACAAAAATTTAGTTGTCCTATAGCAACGCACGGGCATACTACCTAGTTACTATTAGTTCCAAGTTGGCAAATACATATGGAACGGCACACATCTGTACGTTAAAGAACACTAATTCTAACAACGCACACACTCACCTCTATAAATGCACAAACACAAATTCTACTCCTATGGACAGTAGCAGATCAAACTTTTACTAATGATTAGAGCCACTAAGAAGCTAAGTAAATTATATGACGATACACATAAAGATGAAAATAAAAACCTAATCTCTAGTGAGATGAGACTTCCACATCTTCCATGCTCTCGTCAACCTCTACATACGCATAAGATATAAAGGTTATAAAAAGATTAATTATTGAACATTCATTAGTAATCTCGATAAAATGGTTAAAAAGGTATAGAACAGAATTGAAACCTACTGGCCTGGATTATGGACTGGCCGGACTCCTAGAGCTAGAGCAGTGGCGTGGGCAAGGTGCTTGCTGGTTGCCTCGGCGCCCTACTATGCTTGTTGATGGTGGATAACGTCAACATTTATTACAATTTTAGACACAAGAGGATACATGAATACACACTAGTCTAGGGTTTTAACTGATAATTTCCACGAGTTTTGCATATTCTATATGTCGGTGCTAGAACTGGCGGTCCTAGCACCAACGAGTGAATTTGTGGTGCGTGTTCCCAACCCCGGATGGTGTACAAGATGAACACAAGGATTTATACTGGTTCGGGCAAGAGAAGGCCCTACGTCCAGTGGGGGGGAGGAGTTCTTGTATTATCTTGCACCGAAGTGCTTGTAGGTAGGGTGTACAAGCAGTGAGAGAGGGACGGGGTCCCAAGTCTCGTGATGATTGAGGAGGATGCCAATATCGGGCTCGAGCGTGTGCCTGTCATCTAAGGGTCTCTGCCTTCCCCTTTTATAGCCGCAAGGGGAAGGCAGGGCCTTACAAGAGGTGGTCATGCTCGTGGGCTGGGTCACGGGCTTCCGTCCCTCCCTCGGACGAGGCTCCGGTGTGGGCCGGCAGGTCCCGGACCGTGACGAGGCAAAGGCGACACGCCTCCCTTGCCCCTCGTTGTCCGGAATGACGGATGTCCCCGTTGGAGTCGGTGGAGTGCGTCGGAGGGGCGCCAGAGCCCTGTAGCTTTGACCCGCATGGAGGCCGAGGCTCGGGTGGCCTCGGAGCTTGTCGCCGCATTTGGAGAGTGGTTGGAACAGCCGTGACCGGTCGCCCGGCAAGACAAATGGTCGCCCATCCCGGGCTCGAGCTCACAGGGTGGACTGTTGGTTGACCGGAGGGGGTGTCAGTCCACTCCCAAGACGGGGGGTGACGCCGGCTACTTGTGGCCTTGGCGTGTTGGATGGCGCCCGAGGTTCTCGCGATGGGACTCAAGGCGGAGGTTAGGCAAAGATGAGTGCCCCCACTGTGGCGGGCGTGGCCTCCATCGTGGAGACTGCGTAAGCATGATTGCCGTCGTGGGTCGTGACGGGCGATGCCCATCCCCCCCAGAACATGGAGCGCTCCCCGACACGGGCGGTGGTGGTTATGCGTCAAGTCGGGCGGTACGGCCTTTGACTCTGGCGACGCGCCCGTCCCGAGGTCCGTTGACGGGGCTCGGGCGGGACAGGCGGGCGGCTCGTCAGAGGCCCCGGCCGCTGGGGCTCGGGCGGGACGGAGAGTGGAGGCTCGTCCGAGGCCCCTCGGCGGGGGCCGGGCGAGCGGAGAATCGGCGCGCGTCCGAGCCCCTCAGCCGAGGTAGGCTCGACGGGTCGTGGGCCGTGGCGCCCGCCTCCGCACCGTGGCTTAGGTAGTGGAAGTGGGACTGCCGGGCCGGGTTCTCCGCGCTTGTTGGGCTTTCCTTAAGGGGCCCTTATTTTGGTCCCCGACAAGAGCCCCCGAGCCTCCTCGGGAGTGGGAGCACTGCTCGTAGGTCGAGGTCGTGCTTCCTCGGTTGTTATCGATACTTCCCCGGCAGGTGCGCTGAAGGCACCCCCGGCGGTGTAGTTCCCGAGGCTTCGGGAGGAGTTTGGGGGACTCCTTCGAAGGCTTGCATTTAGCTTGCACGACGTGGCTTTGAGGCTTGTCTCGAGAGCCGTGCTATCCGGTGGGGCGCGAGCGCACCCGGGCCGGTGTAGCCCCGAGGCCTCGGGCGAGTGAGGGCACTCGTCCCGAGGGCTTGTCGCGCGTCTTTTTGTGGACAGACGGCCCGTCTTCTGCCGAGCCCCCCCGCCGTCGGCTCGTCCCGGGGTTCGGTTGGGTTTTTAGGGTGTTTTCCCAAATTGGTTTGCTCGTTGGGGAAGCCCCCGAGCCCTCGTAGCGACGAGGGAACCCAATTGGGACTCGGCCCCCGCTTTCGCACGCACCTCGGCTTCACTTCCGCGGGGAGGAGGGGTGGACTTCGCCGTGCTATCGTCGACGAGTGTCGAACACGACTAGATCCGTGAGTCGTTAGCGGGAGAATCCAAGTGAACCACCTCGTGCCCCATTCGCTAGGGGTTGGGTCGGGGCCCGAGGCGCGGTTCATAAGAGCCCGCACGGTATGCTGAGGTGGGGCTCGGGTCCTGCTCGGCCGGGTCCCGAGGGCTCGGTGCTCTCCCACACGGGATCCCCTACTACTCGGCTGCCGTGTTGGCCTCGGATCTTTGCAAGGACGGCCCCGCTCGCGGGGCTAGGCTGTGTATGAGGCCGTCCGAGCTGCCCTCGACTGCCGCCCGGTGGTCAAGCCGAACCCTTAGATGGGCGGCCTCGCAACCCACTGGGCCTTAAGTGGGGCCGCCACTCGCTCCTTGTGGGAAGGAACCCTCAAGCGCTTTAACGTGGGGCGCGGGCGCCGTTTTTCAGGCGGCCAGCGCCATGCGGAGATGGCGGTGCATGGGCCCCACTTTCCGTCATGGCGCTGCCGTGTCGCTTCGCTGGGTCCCACGGAGGATGTGATGTGCGGCGCCGCAGTTTCCGGCCGGGCCACGCCAAGGTGGTAGGCCCCCGGTTCCGTGGGCTCCTTCTTTGTGAGGGGTGTCTTGTAACGTAGCGGGCGCGCTGAGTCCGCGGTGGCTGGCGGCCAGGCGCGGCGGCGCCTCGGGCCGCCGCGCGCAACGGTGCAATCGAAAGGGGCGCATCGTGGGTTGATACGCACTTAATGCAAAGGGGAGGGGAGCGCCGGGTATGAATACAGTGCGGCGGCCGTATTGGCCTTTCCTTTGCATCTCCCGCTGCCGCTGCTCTTTGCCTCTGCCTTCCCCCCCCGCCCGAGTAATCTCTTGAGCTCGCCGGAGGAGGGAAAGGAAGAGGACTTCCACGTGCCGCCCTCCTCGCTCGATCTCGCCCTTGCGATGGCACCCAAGGCCGGCGTTGTTGGCGTGGCGGGCTGGGAGTCCTGCTCCGTGACGGAGGCAGAGCTGGTGGCGTTGGTGGAGAAGGGCTCTCGAAGCGCCGGAACGACTTCCGCGGCCGGAGTGGATCGTCTTTCGTCGCGGATGATCGGTATCCGCGCCCTCCGCCGGGGACGGCGTCGTGAGCTTCACGTCGTTCCATGAGCGCGGCTCGGGATGCAGGTGGGGTTTCTGCGGGCGCTCCCGGAGCACTACGGCCCGGAGCTCCACAACCTCGCCCCAATCGCATCTCCCACGCCGGCCGTCTTCGTGGCTGTGCGCGGGGCTACCTCGGCGTCGACACATCCACCGGACTGTGGCTCTACTTCTTCGAGGCCACCTTGTTCTCGAAATCTCCGCCCGGGCGGAGAAAGAGAAGGGGAAGGAGCAGGAGAAAGAGAAGGGAAAGAGGTTGGCCGTCCGGGCCGGTAGGCTGCACGCTGCGGGGCGCGATCCGTGCACCGCAGACTATATTCCGGCGAGGGCTCGCCCGGCTCGAACCGTGGTTGGCACAAAGAAGTGGTTCTACCTTCGCAACGACGGTGGCCACCCCGCCCGCCTACACCGGGAAGGTGTTCGACTCCGAGCCGTCGTGGGCGGAAAGAGTTGATCCCCGAGAGGGTGACCCCCGCCGCGGAAGGTGTTTGCCGCCCGCGCCTCCGACCAAGGAGGGTCCGACGCCTCGGCGGTGATCGCCGGTTTCCACAAGCGGCGCGTATTGCCGCTCATGCATCGGCGGTATCGCCAGTATGACATGCGGCCCGCAACCCCCGGGGGGCCCGGATGGCGGCCGAGGACCTAGGGGTTCGCCGAGGTCCTTGACCGACGAAGCAAAGGCATCGGTGGAGCAAATACGGTTGCTCCCATCCCGATGCGGCCGGATAAGGACTACATCAGTCTGGTAAGACCTGCCTCTCCTCCGCTCAGGCGTTTCAGCCTCCCCTTCTTCCTCTTCCCCACGCCGATTCCCCGGCCGTCGCGCTTGCGTGGGCTCGCGGAGAGGCCGAGGCCGCCGAAGCCCCCCGACCGCGGAGGAGGGCCGCCAACCGCGAGCACGCCAGGAGGCGGAGAAGAGAAGAAGGAGAGCGCCAAGGGCGCGCAACGCCCGCAGGCGTAAGGAGGGAAGGAGGACCTGTCTCCGCGCGGCGCCGGAGCGGGAGGGTCTCCCTCTAGCGGAGACGCCGTCGGACACCACCGAGCACGCCGACGATGACAGCGATGGTGGGGAGGAGTGGGACGAGGATGAGCTGATCCGCCGCCCGGGGTTGGATCCCCCCTGACGTGACGCGCCCCGGCGGGTGGTAGTCCGTCGCCCGTGCCGCCCGTCCGGAAGGGCTGCCGGGAGGACTCGTCTCCGGCGTTGCGGACTTGGGGCCGCGTGATGCCCCCGGGGGGGTCCCCCGGAGGGGGGCATGACGTCAGCGGGGAAGGAGGTCGCCGAGCCCTCCCCGTAGAGGCTCGTCCCCGGGGCCGGGCCGCGTCGGCCAGGGCGGGTCGGAGGCCAGCGGTAGGGCGCCTCCGGCCGAAAAGGGGCCGTCCGGGCGCCGACATTCCCGCCATCGGGCGGGTCCCGTCTGGAGCTAGGATTAAAGTGCGCGGGTAAGTGGTGTCCATACCTTGCCGTCGGCCTCGGCGTTCGCTCTCTTCTCCGTCCGCTAACTTCCGTCTTGTCCTCACCCGCAGCTTGAAGCGTGCACGGCCGCGGTGGGACGGCCCCCTCGCCCGTCGGAAACAACTAAGGTGGGGGTTGGGAGCGCGGATTCGGTTCCGCCCCGAGGCGACGGTCGGGACCGGCGGAGAGGGAGAAGGCCGCAGGAGCCCGGCCCACGGAGCGGGGCCTTCGGGCGGCGGAAGCAAAGGCGCGCAGCAGGCGTCGCCGAGACCGGGGCGTGCCGTGGCGCCCCGGTCGGGGGCCGGTTCCGCGGGCACCGCGGGATGGCGAGGCGCCCGCGAGGAGGACGACGTGGTGATCCCGGCGTCTTGGCCCGGTAGACTCTCTGGTGTCCGCCGAGGTAGCGGTGGAGGAGCCCGCGGTGGTTGCTACTGGCCGACGCGGCCATGACCGAGGCGGAGCTAGCCTCGCCCCTTCACCAAGCCGTGGCTACCGAGGGCGGTGCCACCTCGGCAGGGAGGAGCCGAGGAGGCGCAGTGACCGAGGTGCCCACCGCGGGTGCCACGGCCTCTACTGAGCGCCCGGTGAGCAATCCGGGGGACCCCACCGTGCCCGAGAGCCCGCCCGCCTGGGGCCCCGGAGAGGCGAGGGGCCTTTGCGCCTGACGACGCCAAGGAGGGGGAGGATCTCGGGTGAGCGTGGCGGCTGCGTCGATCGCTACGAAGGCCGCCGACCATCGTGTGCAGGTTGTGCCCGGAGCTCCCCCAGCTTCGGGTGAGTGAGCTTTCAGCGCCTTTCTCCCTCCGGAGTGTCTTCCCAAATATCGACCGGGCCGAGAGCGTGTGTTGCAGGATTTGGCGCGGGACGTCGGCGGGAAGTCGGAGGTTCTCCGCCCGCGTCCCGGCCTTCACGACCAGTACCTTCAGCGTAAGGGCCTGGTCGCCCGCCTAACGACGGCGGGCGTCGGAGAAGGACTCGAGCTCGAAAACTCCGCCTTCTCGTCTCCCGCACCGAGGCCGAGGCAGCGACGGCCCGTGAGGATGCCACCCTTGCCGGGGATGTGGGGGAGGGCCACGCCAGAGCATTGACCAGCCTCGGACGGAGAAGGAGGCGATGGTCGCCGAGGCCTCACGCTCGGCGGACTCCATCAAGTCCCTCCCCATCAGCCGGAGGCCTCGGAGCGGGCGCGTCCCCTGGCGGGTACTCAGGCGGGGAGGCGACCTTGCGGGATCGGCGGGAACGAGACCCTCAGCGACGGCTGCGGGGTAAGAGGCTGTGGATCGTCTTCGTGTCAACGTTGCACCGAGAGCCTAACTCGGGTTTTTTGCGGGCTGCGGTGCAAGGTGACAGAGTGCCGGGAGGAGAGCCTCTCCGTGTCACAAGCCGCCTATAACTCAGTGTGAGCGAGCTTGAGACCACGACCCGGGGAGGCCCACGGCCCAGTGCATGCCGCGGTGGAGGCCGAGGAGGCGGCGACGGCAAAGAATTTGATGTCGCGGGGGGCGGCGGTGCCACGACGGTGGAGGCGCGTGGCGCTGGAGGCCCTCCGAGTCGGCGTGTCACACACGCTCGCCATGTCTCACACGCAGGGACCTCCCTGAGTCGCCCGAGGGGGGCTCGTCGTGGCCGAAGAGGAGATGGGGCACGAGGGCCGATGTGCCGCTCGTCGAGGAGGCCGAGAGGGAGCGGGGCTCCCGCCGCACTGGTGGCTACTTTTGCGCCCGTCGTCGTCTCCACTCCTCCGGAGGAAGCCAGTGACGGCGAGGCTGCGGTCGCCGAGGTCGTGTCTGCCGAGGTTGCGGACGCTGGTGCCGGAGGCCCCGAGGTCATGGATGTTGCCGCCCAAGACGTTGGTGGCCGGATGCCCCTCGGTAGATCTCGCAGGCTGGGCCCAAGTGCCCATGTAAATAAAAAGTTTATGTTGATTTTGTTTTTATGAGACGCTTTGTGAATCGGCCCGTTGAGGCTTTATGCTTTTTGTAATCGGCTTTTTAGTTATCTCTCGCCTTTCCTTCCGTTTGTATTCGCTACTTGGTTCTTGCGAGGATGCTTTGCGGCCGGGGTCGCTCTTTTCACCGGGGGAGGGACGGCGCGAGTAGATGCCTCGGCCCCGTTGCCCTTCCATAGTCGAGCGACCTCCTCGCGGCACTTAAGAGTCATTCTTTTGGCTGAGGGTGGCGAGTGGAGGCACCGTAGCGCTCGGGCGTAGGTGACCTCGCGGCTCGGCCGTCCTTGGCCTCGGGATGACCTTTGGTCGTGCCTTTTTCTAAGTATGCGAAACCTTCGGGATCGTAAAGTCTACGAAAGGTAGCCAGGAAAACGAAAAAGATTTCGAGAAAGATTTTTTTTAGGGGTGCTTTCCAGGAGGGTGTTCCCCCCTTTCTAGCCCCCGAGGGAGGCTTGGTTTTGGTGAGCCAAAAGCAAGTCTCGCTGAGTCCTACTGGGGACTGAATGTTGCGACTTGGAAAAACGTCCAAGGACTTAGTTTTATTTAGCCAATGATACAAAGCGTATGTACAATGCTTGGAATTTCTAGGGTAAAAGCGGCGTAGGCGTTGGATGTTCCAAGCGTTGTTGAGGATCTCGCCAGCCTCGTTGGCGAGCTTGTATGTGCCCGGCTTGAGGACTTCAGCGACGATGAAGGGCCCCTCCCAGGGCGGCGTGAGCTTGTGGCGTCCTTTGTTGTCTTGGCGGAGACGGAGCACCAGATCACCTTCCCTGAGGTCTCGGGTCCGGACTCGTCGGTCGTGGTAGCGTCGGAGGGACTGCTGGTATCTTGCCGAGTGTAGGAGGGCAGCGTCCCTGGCTTCCTCAAGCATGTCCAGCGAGTCCTCCCGAGCCTCTTGGTTGCGGGCCTCGTCGTAGGCTTTTAGCCTCGGTGATCCGAATTCCAAGTCGGTAGGTAAGATGGCTTCAGCGCCGTACACCAGGAAGAAGGGCGTGAAACCCGTCGCTCTGCTGGTCGTTGTCCTGAGGCTCCAGAGGACCGAGGGGAGTTCCTCGAGCCACCTTTTGCCGAACTTGTCGAGCTTGTTGAAGATCCGAGGCTTGAGCCCTTGTAGTATCATCCCGTTGGCCCGCTCTACCTGCCCGTTCGTGCAGGGGGCGCGGCGAGGACCGACGACGCCAGATCCGGTGCTTATCGCGAAGTTTCGAATTTCGCCCCGTGAACTGGGTGCCGTGGTCGGGTGATGATTGAGTTCGGGACTCCAAAGCGGTGGATGATATCGGTGAAGAAAAGCACCGCCTGCTCGGACCGAATGTTGGTGACCGGCGCGCTCGATCCACTTGGAGAACTTGTCGATGGCGACGAGCGGATGGGTGAAGCCCCCGGGCGCCTTCTTGAGGGGTCCTACGGATCCAAGCCCCACACGGCGAAAGGCCACGTGATCGGGATGGTCTGGAGGCCTGAGCCGGCAGGTGCATCGACGAGCGTAATCACGACATCCTTCGCAGTGCGTACTACCTCGCTGGCGTCAGCGATCGCGGTCGGCCAGTAGAACCCTTGTCGGAAAGCGTTGCCGACGAGGGAGCGGGGAGCGGCGTGGTGGCCGCAGGCACCTGCGTGGATCTTGTGGGCTAGGGCGAGGCCCTCCTCGGCCGTGATGCATCGCTGCAGGACTCCCGAGGGGCTTCGCTTGTAGAGCTCGTCCCCCGATGACGACGAAAGACTTCGCTCTTCTTGCGGTGCGCTGGCTTGGTTGATGTCCTCGGGGGAGGACTCCCCGGATGATCCGGTTGAGGAGTGGCTTTCTCCGATCCGGTTTGGGGTCGGCCTCTCCCCCCGTCGATCTCCATGACCTCGGCATTTGATGCCGAGGATGCCTCGGAAGTTGAGGGGGCCTCGGACGGGCCTCCGGCCCCGACGGGGGGGTCGGAACGATCCTCCGAGTCCTCCCCGTTGCCCCCGATCGCGACGGAAGGAGCTGCGAGGTCTTTGGTGAAGACGTCGGGGGAACCGGGGCTCTTCCAAATGGGCGATCTTGGCGAGTTCGTCGGCGGCCGTTGTGCCTCCGGGCGGCGTGGTTGAGCTCGAGACCGTCGAACTTGTCCTCCGTGGCGCGACCGCCTTGCGATGACGCATCCATCTTGGGGTCGTGGCGGCTTGAGTCTTTCATGACTTGGTCGATGACGAGCTGCGAGTCCCCTCGGACGTCGAGGCGCTTTGACGCCAAGTTCGACGGCGATCTTTAACCCGTTGAGCAGGCCTTCGTACTCGCCATATTATTCGATCTTTGGGAAGTGAAGGCGGATCACGCATCGCATGTGCACCCCCGGGGGAGAGACGAAGAGGAGGCCGGCGCCGGCTCCGGTCTTCATTAGGGACCCGTCGAAGTACATCGTCTAGCACTCCGCCTGGGAGCGGGAGCGGCGGCGGTGGGTGTCGATCCACTCCGCGAGGAAGTCGGCCAAGACCCGAGATTTGATGGCCTTCCCTCGGCGCATAGGAGAGAGTCTCCCCATGAGCTCGACGGACCACTTGGCAACCCGCCTCGAGACCTCCCGATTCGGAGGATCTCTCCCAACGGGAAGGAAGAGACCACCGCCACGGGGTGGGCGTCGAAGTAGTGCCGAGTTTGCGCCGAGTCGGGACCACCGCGTGGAGCGTAACGGATCTCGGGTAGCGGATCTTGGTCTCGGGACAAAGACTTCGCCGATGAAGTAGACCGCCCGTTGGATCGGCAAGGCGTGGCCCTCCTCCCGCCTTTCGACGACGATGGCCGCGCCGACCACCGGGTGGTCGCGGCGACGCATAAGAGGAGGGGTTCACCCTCGGCGGGCGGGACGAGGATCGGGGCACCGTGAGGGCAGCCTTGAGCTTGTCGAGGGCCCACTGGGCCTCGGTGGTCCAGGAGAAGCGCTCGGACTTTCTCAGGAGGCGGTACAGGGGCAGGCCCTTCTCGCCGAAGTCGTGAGATGAAGCGGGCCGAGGGCCGCCAGGCAGCCCATGACTCGCTGACGCCCTTCAGGTCCTTGATCGCCCCCATGCTCGTCACCGCAGTGACTTTCTCCCAAGTTGGGCTCGATGCCGCGTTTGGATTCGATGAACCCGGTGAGCATGCCTCGGGGAACCCCGAAGACGCACTTCTCGGGGTTGAGCTTGACGCTTTTGGCCTTAAGACACTGGAAAGCGATCTTGAGGTCAGAGATGAGATCGTCAGCCCTTTTAGTCTTGACCACGATGTCGTCGACGTATGCCTCTACGGTTTCGCCGATGTGGTCGCCGAAAACGCCTAGCATGCATCGTTGGTACGTGGCCCCTGCGTTCCTAAGCCCGAAGGGCATCGTCACGTAACAGTACATGCCGAACGGGGTGATGAAGGACGTCGCGAGCTGGTCGGACTCCTTCATCTTTATTTGGTGGTAGCCGAAATAAGCATCAAGGAAGGATAAGATCTCGCACCCCGAGGTGGAGTCGACTATCTGATCAATACGTGGTAAGGGAAAAGGGACTTTCGGACATGCTTTATTTAAGCTAGTATAGTCTACACACATCCTCCATTTCCCACTCTTCTTCCTAACCAGTACAGGATTAGATAACCACTCAGGGTGGAACACCTCCTTGATGAATCCGGCCGCCAAAAGCTTGTTCACCTCCTCGCCGATGGCCCTGCGCTTCTCCTCGTCGAATCGGCGCAGTCGCTGCTTCACCGGTCTGGACCCGGCCCGGATATCAAGGGAGTGCTCGGCGACATCCCTCGGAATGCCCGGCATGTCCGAGGGACTCCACGCAAAGATGTCGATGTTTGCGCGGAGAAAGTCGACGAGCACGGCTTCCTATTTAGGGTCGAGGGAGTCACAGATCTTCACCGTCTTGCCGGACGAGGTGGAGGGGTCGAGCGGGACCTCCCTTACCCCATCGGACGGCTCGAAGGTGCCGGCGTGGCGCTTGGAGTCGAGAGCCTCGGAGACGGCCATGGCCTCGGCATGCTCGATGGCCTCCACGTCGCAGTTGAACGCATGCTCGTAGGAGGAGCCGACGGTGATGACGCCGTTGGGGCCTGGCATCTTGAGGAGGAGGTACGTATAGTTCGGGACCGCCATGAATTTCGCGTCGTGGGCCCGGCGTCGAGTATGCCGTGGTAGGTTCCTCGGAAGTCAACCACGTCGAAGGTAATGACCTCCTTGTGGTAGTTTGATGGTGTCCCGAAGACGATGGGGAGGTCAATCTGCCCGAGGGGCCAGGCTCGCTTGCCCGGCACAATGCCCTGAAAGGGAGAGATGGAGGGTCGGAGGTGCGGGCGCTCCACCCCCAAGAGACTGAGGGTGTCGGAGTAGAGGATGTTGAGGGCGCTGCCGCCATCCATCAGCACCTTAGTGAGCCGAACGTTGCCGATGACGGGATCTACCACGAGTGGGTATCTCTCGGGGTTTGGTACGTAGAGCGGGTGGTCGTCGGGGCCATAGGTAATGGCCTCGGCCGACCATGGTAGGTACCGCGGCGTGGCGGGGTGCACCGAAAAACCTCTCGGCGCTCGCGCTTGATCCGTCGTGGTGAAAAATTTCTTTGGGAGGCCCCCGATGATCATGAAGACATCGTGGATCTTCGGGAACCCGTCGTCCTTATCTTCTTCCTCCTTCTCCTTCTTCTTTTTGTCCTCGGGCGGGGGGAGCTTTTGGTAGAATCGGCAGGCCAAGTCACACTCCCCCATGGTGTGCTTGACGGGAATTTGTGGAAGGGGCAAGGCTTCTGAGCATGTCGTCGAACGCCCGGGCCCCGGGGGGCCTCGGGGTGCCTTTGGCGGTCGGCCGCAGCGACGAGATCATCCTCGGAGTCTTCCTCCTTTTTGCCTTGTTTCCCCCCTCCGCTTGCCCCTCTTGTTCTTCTTAAAGGCCGCGGTCGCTTTCCGCTGGCTTCTTCATTCTTCCACTTGTCCTTGTCGTTGGCGCCCGCGAAAGATGGCCCCCACCGCCTCCTCACCGGGCGAAATTCATGGCCACCTTAAACAGCTCGTTGGCGGTGGAGGGCATCTTCCGTCCCGGTTCGGGACCGGCTCCTTGCAGGTCGTCCCGTCGAGGAACGCGGCCCGATGATGGCGGTGTCGGCCACGTTGGGCAGCTTCGGTGCACTTCTTGGAGAAGCGGCGGATGAAGTCGCGAAGCGACTCGTCGGGCTTCCTACAGCGGCTACGGAGATCCCAGGAGTTCCCAGGCGCACATACGTGCCACTGGAAGTTCCCAAGACCTTGACTAGGTCGGTCCGATCAAAAGATCGTGCGGGGCGGGAAGGTGCTCCAAATAGGCCCGAGCGGCGTCGCCCAGTGAAGGGAAGGTTGCGGATGATGAGCCTGTCGTCGTCCGCCCCGCCCCACCGGGCAGGCGGGCGGTAATCGTTGAGCCAAACCACGGGGTTCGCCTCACCCGAGTATTTGGTGAGGTTGGCCGGGCGGAACCTGAAGGGGGAACCTCGCGCCGCAAGGATCTCCCGGCCAAGGCACGGGCCCCTGGGGGTCCGCTCGCCGCGTCCTCGTTGCGCTGCCACGCCTGCCGCCTCTGCGCGGCGGGCGGTCGCGTTCGCCCCAGCGCTCTCGCCTCTCTCGATATGTTGCGTGCGTCGCCGTCGTTGAGGTCGCCACGGTTGTCTCGATGCGTTCATGGAATGCCGGCCTTCGCGAGGATCCTGGTGGACAGGGCCTCGCGCTCTCTCGGGAATGCCAAGGGTTCCTCGTCCTTGCGAGCCTTGGGCGCGAGGACGAGCTCGGCCGTTGGATCAAGGCGGTCTCGATGAGGTCTCATAGCTCGTTGCGACGCGGCGCCCTCCTGGGGTGGAGGGCCCGCATTGATCGGAGTAGAAGGGCCGCAGCCGCAACGTTTTTGGCTTGCACGCAGAAGACGGGAGGATGCTCGCCCCCTCGTCGTTGACTATCCTCTCGCCGGACGCCGCGGGCGTGTTTTGCCGCGCCATGGGCTTGGGTTGAGCGCCGCGGTGGCCTTGCTCGAGCGGCGTCTATCTTTTTGCCGTAGGCTGAAGACGGTCGTGGTCAAGCTTGGCCCCGAGGTCGCGGATCGCTCTTCAACGGTGGGTCGATGTGGCTCCCGAGGCGTGGGCGCTGGATCCTCCGCCCTCGGGGTGGCCGCATGTGGCGGGGTCCGCTCCCCGTGGTCGAGAGGCTCCCCGGATCCATTTGGGTGGCGCCCGCCGGGGTGGGCGTAGCGGCGTGCCTAGGGTCACGATCCTCGATCTCCATCGCCGCCGCCGCGCCGTCCGGGCGCCGAGATCACGAACCTCCACGTGGAAGCACTCGCGCGCCGGGTCGCATATCGCCCCGGGAGTCGGAGTCGGGTAACCGGGCGGCGGCGTGCTCGGATGAACCCCTCGGTTCCGTGTACTCGAGGTGGCGCCGGATCGGGTGGGTGTAGCGCGTGTCGGAGTGGCGTCGCTGCTCCTCTGCCCGCCGGGACTCCTGTAGGCATGGACGGATCCGTCGGGGATGTTTGCGTCGGGGTGCTCGTGGAGCCGCCCCGACGGCGGGGACGCCTCCTCCGGCTCCCATGGTGGTGGAGACCAACGCCGTGTGCGTGACAAGCGTTGGCCATGCCAAATGGTTGGGCGTGGTGGCGGCGGCGGCCGAGCGTCCTTTACGGAGGGTGTCGCCCAGCCCACAGCCGAAAGATCTTCGTGAAGACCGCCGTCGTGGTGCGTCCGCCGTGTGTGGCGGGAGCGAGCACCGTGGTGCCTCTGCGCGCCGGACCGGTGTCGAGTCCGCCGGGGGGGCTCGTCGGAAGGCCTCCCGAACCCCAGGGGGAGGAGTTCCATGTCGCATCGACCCCGGTCGACACGAACTCAAGCTCACCGAACCGGATCGGGGTCCCCGGCTCCAAATGGGCGGAGTGGAGAGGAGTTGGGGGTGAGAAGTCGCCCCCAGGCGTCGTCACATCTGGCCGGCCATCCGAGGTTTGGCGGGAAAAGAGGCGAAACACGCACGAGCCCCCCTGCACTGGCGCGCCAACCGCCGGTGCTAGAACCGGGGTGGTCCTAGCACCAACGAGTGAATTTGTGGTGCGTGTTCCCAACCCCCTGGATGGTGTACAAGATGAACACAAGGATTTATACTTTGGTTCGGGCAAGAGAAGGCCCTACGTCCGGTGGGGGGAGGAGTTCTTGTATTATCTTGCACCGAAGTGCTTGTAGGTAGGGTGTACAAGCGGTGAGAGAGAGGGACGGGGTCCCAAGTCTCGTGATGATTGAGGAGGATGCCAATATCGGGCTCGGCGTGTGCTGTCATCTAAGGGTCTCTGCCTTCCCCTTTTATAGCCGCAAGGGGAAGGCGGGGGCCTTACAAGAGGTGGTCATGCTCGTGGTTTGGGTCACGGGCTTCCGTCCTCCCTCGGACGAGGCTCCGGCGTGGGCCGACAGTCCCCGGACCGTGGCGAGGCAAAGGCGACGTCGCCTCCTTGCCCCCTGTTGTCCGGAATGACGGATGTCCCCGTTGGAGTCGGTGGAGTGCGTCGGAGGGGCGCCAGAGCCCCTCGTAGCTTTGACCCGCATGGAGGCCGAGGCTCGGGTGGCCTCGGAGCTTGTCGCCGCACGGAGAGTGGTTGGAACAGCCGTGGACCGGGCCGCCGGCACAGGTGGTCGCCCATTGTGGGGATTGCTCCCCTGGGTATCCTCGGCCGAGGGCTGGGCCGCGGTCGGCGGCAAAGGCCCAGCCCGAGAAGACCATGCCGAGCGCTACCGAGGAAGACCGTGGAGTAAGGCGCAAGACTCGGCATGCGAATATGATTCGCCTAGATCATCGGGTGATCGCTTACCTTGTACATAAGATTTCTGGTCGGCTAATTGATACGCCCGATCGGGGAAGGCGAGATAGATTGATCTTGTAACCCTGCCCCCCGACTATATAAGGCGGGCGGGGGGACCCCCCTCCAAAACAGTTGTTCCCGATCATAATCCACAACCGAACACGGGACTAGGGTTTTACGTCACCTCGGCGGCTGAACTGTCTAAACCCGTGTCTCGTGTTACTTTCTTGCTCTTGATCTCGCGCACCTCACCACCCTCGATCTCATCTACTACCTCGGGCACCCCCCCAAGGTAGGCCGCCGACCGGATATCGTCGGCAGTGGCGCGCGCCAGGGGTGTGCGTTTCGGATCCGTCGGCCGAGCAAGATGGTTACTCCTTCTACCGTCGCTCTCTCCGCCCGGCGTCGGGCATGACCTTCACCGCCGGATCCATCACGTGGACCGTCGCCGCCGAGCACGATGGCGGGAGAACGGCCAACCCCGTGTTCCATCCAATGGAACCGGCATGCGTCGGCCCCGGCCGACCCCGAGCCAGCGCCTCAAGCGAGGCCACGGGCGATCCTCCCCCAGGGGGACGCCGCGGCCTGCCCGTCGGGGAGAGGAACCCCCGTCAACTCCGACGGCTGATTGAGCTCATCGGCCGGGTGGGTCGGTGGAGGCATACGCGAGTGCATCGAACTCGCCGAAAAACACGCCGCAGGCAGCTTTAGCGAGCACCCACCCGTCGGACCGGGATGGCAACCCGCGTCGCCGCCGGGCACCACGCCGATCCGACCACCCGCCACCGGGCCATCGGCCATCCCGGTGAGGCCCATCGGACTGGGGCGCCCCATCGCAGCCAGGCCGGACGACCCACCCGGGTTTGGGCCCTGTGGTTACTGGGAGATTTCCTCCCCAAGCACCCAAACTACTCGGCGGGACGCCATCGCAGACGTCCCCGGAGGAATGGATCTACAACCATGGTGGCATCACCCCGACCGCAAGGTCCCGCGGGTACCCACCCGAGGGAAGTAGCACGGCGACAACTTCGCCCAACCATCACCGGTCGACACCCCATCGCCGACCGTTAACATGGTACAGCTCCACTGCTGGAGGACGACGAGTCACTCCACACCATCCCGGAGGAGCAGCCCGGTTCCGACTCGATGCCTCTCCCGGATCTGATCTAGATACATCAATCGTTGTCGGTGGGCGGAACCCTCCAAATAAATTACATCCCTCCCTATACCGGCGCAGATCTTCATGCTCGGCGGTTTCGCGGACGAGGACCCACCGGCCGACGAGACGGATGGACATCGCGCCGCGACCGCCCGCCGCGCGCCCGATCGAGCCAGAACGCCCGTGTGGCTTACGAGGAACAGAAGCGTCTCCTCCGAGATGCGGCCGGCCCGGGGCGCCACCTCTACAGAAACTTGGCGGAAGAGTTTGTCTACATCGACAACAAATCGTAAGCGCCCCCCGAAGCGCCAATCTCCGCCGCCGCCGCCAAGCGAACTCGAGGCACTCGCCCCGACCCCCTCGGGTAAACCGGGCTAAAGCTTTTTATCAAGGCTGCTCAAGTGCGGTGTGAACAGGCTACGGAGATGCCGTCCGATCCTCCACCTCCGGATCAAGCCGCCATCGGTCGGGAAGATCCAGACGGTCCCGCCGATCGCACAATGACGGGGAGGTAGCGCAAATCAAGGCGACGGAGGCGGCCAACAACCCGCCGATCAACTATCAACCCGCCCACCCGCCGCCCGCCCGTTCATCAATGCGGACGTGATGCTCGCGCCATCATCGACGCCCAGCGGCCGGACGCCTGGCCAACGCCGAGATGGAGCGCCCCCCGTCGTTTTCGACCCGAGCACGGGGGCTCCGACCGCAACGGCGCCCGATCGAGGCCCCAAGCCCCTCTCGGCACGGCCGCGGTCCCATCGGTGGCCCGGTCACTTCCGGATCCCCGAATGGTGGAGCCCCTACGACGGCAAGGCTAACCCCGGCGGTGGCTCCAAACGTATGTAGCGATCGGCTGCCGCGGGGGAACGGAAGACACGATGGCAAACTACTTGCCTGTCATGCTGGCCTCCCCGATCTGAATCGGTTCACGGGGGTTGGAAGAGAACTCCATCGACAACCGGGCGCGGCTCCGGAAGCTCTTCGTGGACAACTACATGGCCACGTGTGATCGCCAAGCCACGCGCCCGCGATCTCGAAAGGTTGGCGCAACGTCCCCAACGAGACGCTCCGGCAATACATTCGCCGCTTCTCCACGCCGCGCACCGGCGTTGCCAACGTCAATGACACCGACGTCATCACGGCCTTCATCCGAGGACTCACATACAAAGACTCCCCTCACGCGAGAAGCTCCACAGAAACGCCCGAAACAATCGGCGAAGCCGATGAAAAACGCCCGACGCCTACGCACAGAGGAGAGGAGGCCGAAGGGCACCACGAGACCTCGTTCTTTGGAAAGAGGCCCATGCCCCCTCCTCCGCCGTCCAGGGAGCTCCTCGGCCCAACGATCGCAACACCGACCAGGAGGGATCGAAGGCCGGATCATCGCCAAACAACCGCGACCGCTCGGACCGATACCAAGGACGCCCGGCCCGACGTGAACAACGTCAAGTCACGGGTCAAGCGAAACCTTGACGCCGAAGTTCGACAAAGTCCTGGATCAGCCATGCCCGATCCACAAGAATGCGACGCACACCATGCGCCAATGCTACGGGCTCGGCAAAGTTTTCCCGGAAGAAGACATGAAGCGCCAACGCCGCCGTGACGACGACAAAACGGCGGCGACAAAGAAGATGACCGAAACTGACGGTACCGTACCAAACACCGTCCAAGAGCGTGGCCCACGATCTCGCGGCGGACCACACGCAATGGAAAGCAAGAGGAGCAAGAAGCCGACCGCCGGAGGGTCATGGCGATCTCCGACGAAAACTATCGCCGACCCGCCTTCTGCCATGGTCCGACCAGCCCATCACCTTCAGCGGGGAAGACCGGTGGTCGGACATACCATACCCCGGCGTTTCCCCTGGTCCTCGACCCGGTGATCGGCAACGTCCACTTCAAGCGTGTCCTCATCGACGGGCGGGAGCTCCTTGAACATACTCTTCCCAAAGTCGCTCCGGGAACTTCGGCATCCCGAAAGAGGCCCTACTGACCCGGCCCGAATCTCCGTTCTGGGGGCATCATCCCGGACAAGCCATCGGAGCCGCTCGGCCAAGTGACCTGCCAAGACAGTTCGGCACCCCGGGCCGGTTCCGTAAGAAAAACCGGCTGCTCGTCCACGGACTTCGACACGGCCCATCATGCCATTAAGGGACGCCCGCCCTCGCACAAGTTTATGGCGGTCCCTCACTACGCCTACCTCGTGATGAAGATGCCAGCTCCGGTGGTGTGCTCACCCTCCGCGCCGACTGAGGAACGCCCACGCCTGCGAGCAAGAAAACTACATCATCAATGAGACCGCCGGCCTCGCCGCCAAGATGCAAGCGTGCCTCGCCGACTCCAAAGAAGTGCCGCCGGAAGACCGAGAGATCCCGGTCAATGAACCACCGCGCTCCTCCATCAAAAACAAGGAGACCAAGGTCATCGACTTGGGCACGGGTGACCCCTCCAAGGTCACTCGGATCGGCGCCAACCTCGACCCCCAAATAGGAAGACGCGCTCGTCGGCTTCCTCCGGGACAACGTGGACGTGTTCGCATGGAAACCTCAACGGACATGCCCGGAGTACCGAGGAAGTATGCCGAGCACGCCCGGTCTCATCCTCCGCCAAGCCGGTCAAGCGAGCGAAGCTCCGCCCGATCTACGGACAAGAAAGAGGCTATTAGGGTAGAAATCAACCGGCTCTTAGCCGCCGGTTTTATCAAAGAAGTGTATCACGCCGAGTGGCCGGGCAAACCCAGTCCTCGTCCAAGAAAAGCAATAAAGAATGGCGAATGTGCGTTGATTACACCGATCTTAACAAACACGCCCCTAAAGACCCGTTCACTCTCCCCCGCATCGACGAGGTCGTAGATTCCACCGCCGGGCGCGAACTCCTCTCGTTTCTTGACTGTTATTCCGGGTATCACCAGATCGCCCTAAAGGAGTCCGACCAGGTCAAGACGGCCTTCATAACTCCATTCGGCGCCTATTGCTACACGACGATGTCCTTCGGCCTAAAGAATGCTTTGGGGCGACGCATCAAATGGACAATTCAAGCATGCCCGAAGGATCGGATAGGCATCAACGTCGAGGCCTACGCCGACGACGTTGTGGTAAAAACTAAAACCGCCGATAGCTTAATCGCCGACCTTGACCAAACATTCAAAAGTCTCCGAGTGTATCGATGGAAACTCAATCCAAACAAGTGCATTTTCGAGCTTCCTCGGGAATCCTGCTCGAATACGGTCGGCCACCACGGTATCGAACCAAACCCCGAGAAGGTGTCGGCCATAACCAAAAATGTTGCCGCCAACCAATATCAAGGAAGTGCGAGCTCGCCGGCTGCTTGGCAGCCCTAAGTCGGTACATCTCCAAGCTAGGAGAGAGGGCCATGCCTTTCTTCCGCTTTTACTCCGAAAGTCCCGACAAGTTTGTTTGGACTCGAGGGCCGACGAGGCATTCAAGGAGCTCAAGGTCTTCTTGACGACGCCCCCTGTCTTAACGGCTCCGCTACCCGGCGAGGATCTCCTCCTTTACATCGCAAAGAACGAATCGGGTGGTCTCCACAGCCGTCGCCGTCGAAGCGTGACGAACCCGGCATGCATTCAAGGTGCGGCCCAGGTCTACTACATAAGCGAGGTCCCGAACGAGTCCAAAACTCGTTACCCGCAAATACAAAAAGCTCATCTACGCCGTCCTACCGACGTCACGTAAGGTGAACCACTACTTCAGTCTCACAAGATAACGGTGGTGTCCCATTTCCCGATCGGCGACATCATAAAGAACAAGGAAGTCGACGGAAGAGTCGCCAAATGGGCGCTTGAAATCGGCGCATACACCGTCGAATCACGCGAGCCGCCGACGATAAAATCCAGCGCTTCGCCCGACTTCATCGCCGAGTGGACAGACATGCAGGAACCAAGGTCCCACCCGAGCACCCCCCAAGATTGGAAGATGTACTTTGACGGTGCGCTAAATGTGAGCGGTGCTGGTGCAGGGGTCGTACTTGTATCTCCAAGCGGCGGGAACTCCGATACGTCTTGAGAATACATTTCAAGGCATCTAACAACGCCGCCGAAAACGAAGTCGCCATTCACGGCATCAAGATTGCTATATCCCCGGGGATCAAACGCCTGAAATCTTCGGCGACTCGGCGCCGGTCGTCAACCAGCAAACAAAGACTGGTCTTGCACCCGGCGAAAAATGGACGCCTCTTCGCTCGGAAATCCGGAAACTTCGAGAACAAATTCTACGGCATTGAGTTCCAACACATCGTTCGGGAAAAAAAACTTCGAGGCCGATCGGCTCTCAAGTTAGGCTCTACACGAGCAGCCATTCCGCCCGAGCGTATTTGCGCACGATCTCCCGGACACCATCTATCGGCCAAGACGGAGCGACGCCCAACCCGACCCACATGCGGAGAAAGCGATCGCACTCGTCGAGGCCATCGGCGCCGAAGATCGCGCTCCCCGTTCATCGAATACCTCACCAACTCACGAGGTCCCGACCGACAAAAGCGAGACAGAACGTTTGATACGGCGGAGCAAGCACTACGTCCCTGGTAGAGGGCTCGCCGATGCGCTTGCACGCCAACGCTAACATTCTGCAAAAGTGCGTTCTGCTGGCCCGAAGGCTTGAAGATACTAAAAAGAAATACATCTTTGGACTCTGTGGAAGCCATTGCGCCTCTCGGAACCTGGTCGGCGAGCCTTCGAGCTGGATTTTACTGGCCGACCGCCGTAGCCGACCTTGAGAACACCGGTACGACATTGCGAGGGATGCCGGTTCTTCGCCAAGCGACCTCACTGCCGCCCACGCTCTAATGACGATCCCGTCGGCTGGCGTTCGCGATGCAGGGGACTTCGACCCGGTCGGCCCCTTCGAGCCGCACCGGGCAATTTTAAATAAATGACTGTCGCCATCGATAAGTTCTCCAAGTGGATTGAGTACAAACCACTCGCCCGGCTCGACAAGCAAGAAGGCCGCCGAGTTCTTTGAGGAAATCGTTCACCGCTTTGGCATCCCGAGCAACATCATCAACGACCTCGGGTCAAACTTCACGGAAACGAGTTACGGGAGTTTTGTGAAGAGCGCTCCATCTTGGTCAAATATGTCTCCGTTCTTTTTGCCAACGGCCGGGCCGAGCGCCCAAACGGAATGATCCCGGGCGCACTTAAAAAGCGCCTATACGGAGAAGGGCGACAAGCACCCCGGGAAGGTGGGCTGAAGGAACTTCCACCCGGCAGCCACAGGATCTGCGCCGCATGCATTTCGTCGAACACGGGGGTTTCCCCCCTACTACATGGTATACGGGTCGGAAGCTGTCCTACTGAGGGGCGTCGCCTTCCGATCGCCAAGAGTGGAAAACTACTCCCGAGAAACCTCCGACCAAGCCTTGCCCGCGACGTCGGCCGTGCGAAGAAGAAAACGCCTAGCCGCTGCGTCCGATCGGCAAAGTACCTAGAGGGCGTCCGTCGCTATTACGACCCGCAACGTCCGGGAGGGCGCCCCTTCGCGGTCGGCGATCTGGTCTTACGTCGCCGCCGCGAGCTCCGCAGAGCATGCATAAGCTCTCCTCCCCCACAGGATGGTCCCTTCATCGTCAAAGGAGGTCACCCGACCCGAGGTCCTATAGGCTGGGTGGAGTCGGACGGGCGCGATATCCCAAACTCCCGCACGCCGAGCACCTAATACGTTTTTTACGCCTAATAAGTCAAGATGAACAAAGATATGTACTCTGTTTCCCTTTGTAATCCAAATATATATATGATTTAATGTCTTTTTGTCTTGTCTCTTTTCTCCTCGTGCATTCATTTTTCATATGTGCTACCCACGCACTATACGCCAATAAGACCGCCAATGCGCACTTTAACTCAAACCGATCGAGCAACCCCATTTCCCCGGCCCAAACCTACACGTGCTAGCAGCTCGGCGCTCTGCGTTATGGAAAGGCCAGCAGCGGTTCCTGGGGACCACGGTACCCTCTACGCGCAATACAAGGAACATACCCTTAGCGCTATGAGATACTAGGAAACTTGGGCGGTCCGGCAAGGCGACAAAGTCACACACTGCGGGGGCATTACGGCAAACACTTTACATGCATAACAAAAATGATATTAACATCATTTACGACAGCGTCTCCACACGCAATACATAAGTTAATTCTAACGCTCTTCTCCTAGGGCGCGTCGGCCTCGGCGTCGCCGAACAGGTCCAGTCCTCCACCACCTTGACGGCGGCATCGGAGGACTCGGCGCTCAGCTTCTCCCCGGTCGGCGACCGACTTGGTCGGGCAAAACCCGCCTCGACCGGGATAACTCCACCCGGGGATAGTGCGACCGGACCAGGCCCGGCGCGTGCCGGCGGCCGGCGCAGGCCGCTCCGTGAACAAACACACGTGTTTGTTGTAGAACGGCTTCGCATCGCACCGAAGCGTGACAGCGAAGGATAGCGCTCCCGAGCACGTCCGGTCGTAAACCCCGTCGGGATCGGCGAGATTCAACGGTGGGGTCGGTGGGCGATGGTGTCCTCCATCCGCTCCTCGGCGGGCTGCGAGACGCCGTTTCAAATCCGCTGAGGCCGCCGCGCGTTCTCCCGCACAAGCGCTGGAACAAGTGTTAAAACCCCGACACGAGGCAATCGGGTAAACAAAGCAAAAGGCGATAGCACTTTACGCGTGCCTCGGACCGGGCTGCCTCCGCCCAGGGGTAGCCTTGGCCGCCTCACGGGGTTAGCTCCTCGGCGAGCTGCTTTGGGCTGCCCGCCTTCGCCTTTAAGAGCTGCCCGAGGCCGAGCACAAGTCGGCCAAGAATACACAAGGCGCCGGAAAGGAAGGTAGGGAAAACATACGGGTCACCCGCGCCTGCCAAAGTGTTCGCCAGCGCCCGCTTCGCGATTCTTGGCGGCGGCCGCCTCCTCCCAGGCGTTCTCACGCTCAGCTCTTCCACTGCCCGCAGATCGATGCGTCGACTCCTGACGGCCGCCAGTGCGCTCGAGCAGGCGGCAAACTCCGCCAACTGGTCTTCTCACGAAGAAGCCGCTGCGTTGTCGGCCTTCATCTTCGTCGTGGCCGCCCGGCGCTCAGCAACCCGCGCGCCGCGTCTCGGCACGGGCCAGCTCCCTACATACATATTCGACATAAGCTACGCAGCACTATCAAGCGAGACAATATGATTACTTACGAGCTGCGGCGTGGCGACCTCGAATCGGACGTCGGGTTTGGTATTCAGCGGCCAGCGATCTCGTCGTCCACCACCTCCACCCGTTCACCAGGAGGGTCGATGTAAACGTGCGGCAAAGCCACGAGGCTCCGTGGCGCGGGCACTTCCCGTACCACCTCCTGGGGCTTTCGGGCTGCGCGGACCACGGTCTCCGCCGTGGCGCCTTTCTTGGCGGGCGGGCGGGGCCAGAAGAACCTTAGCCGAACGCCGGCGCCCTCCCTCGCCGACATTTGAACAAAACCCGCGCCGGTCTCCGCAGCCCGAGCGGGGCTGGGGGCCCGAGCCGCCCGACCCTAGATGGCTGGTCGGGGAGTCGCCCGCATCGGCCCGCCACGAGTGGGGTCTCTGGGGCGACCCGTGTCATCCGCCCACTTTATCGACGCCGAGGTGAAATCTGTCTCTGGACGACCGGTGTCATCATCCCCCCATACGGCCGAGGGGTCCTCCTCCACAGGGATCGCAAGCAGACACTCCTAAGCCAAACACGGACAACACGGGAACAAAAAAGCGAGTTGGTACTTACGGTCGGATTTGGCGGTGCCGGCGAAACACCGAGGGCCTCCGAGCTGCCCCGCCTCGGGAGGTCGGGGTCGGCGGCACCGGCCGGCCGTTCGGCCGCCTTAGCGGCGCCCATGATCGGCATTTTCTCAAATACCGGTCGCCTTGAGTCGCCGACGCCGGCCAGCCGGCCCGGCCGAGGGGCCTTGCGTCCAAGCGTCTCCATGTCCTCGATCTTGATCATCCGAGAGGATGACGGCACCACGCCCCCCCTTGCTCCTCGCGATTCGAGCAGGCGAGGCGGGGGGGGCACGCCCCTCCTTCCTTGCGCCTCTTCGGCGAAAGCCTCCTCAGAGCCACCCTTACGCCCGATGGGCCCTTGGCTCGGCAGCAGGGACTGCCTTCTCGGCCGTCCCCTCGTTCATCGGAGGTCCTCATAATCTTGCGGATTTCCTCCGTGATCGCGCCCGGTCTACACCGGTCGGCCAGTGTCGTCGGGCACATCGACACATAAGCGGCTCGATCACATAAGCGGCTTGAGCGATCGGCCAATCACATATCTTGTAACAAAAGCGTAAACTCACCGGCGGTCGCGGATTGCCCAGTGTGGGGCTTACCGCATACCCGAGCTCCTCGGTGGGTACCTCCGACCAACGGCGTGAGCAGCATAAAGAGAACCTCCTTAGAGATCGCCTCCCGTCTCACGCCGTAGGGGTCCTTGTCCCCCCGAGTACTGTATTCCCAGGTGCTCGCGGCTCCTTGCATGGCTGGATGCGCCGCGGCCGAAGCCGATAGCCACCGCCACCCCTCGGGTTCATGGGGCGGATGATGCCGGCAGCTCCTCCACCGCACCATGTCGGCGGATGATGGCCGCTCGGACCCGATTGGCGTTGGCGCTCCACCACTCGTTTACCTCATTGGAGATCTGTGGAGCGGGGTTGGCGGACGACGAACCATTGGGTGTTCCATCCCTTGATGGAAGAGCTGAGGGGCGATCCAGATACTGGTTCCTCATCCCGTCCAGAAGACAAAGATAGAGGCCACCAACCACCTTGGGTGAGCCGGCTCCGGTGAACGCCCTCGAGGCGAAGAGATGGCGGAAGAGGTTGAAGTGGGGAGGAATGCCGAGAAAAGCCTCGCAAAAATGGATGAAAACAGAAAGATGAAGAATGGAGTTGGGGTGGAGATGAATGAGCCGGATCTTGTAGTATGCAAGAAGCTTCCTGAGGAAGGGGTGCGCCGGCAGAACCCGCGCGGCGGAAATAATCCGCAAACACTACGAGCTCATTACCGTTCGCCGGGGTGGGGAAGGACTCACCCACGGTGGGGCCCGGCCCGGCAGCGCCTCGTCGGAGCAGCACTCCGGCCGCGGACGAGCTCATCGAGGACCGCCCGCGTGCAGTCGAAGTAGCCCACTCCACCTCCGCGTTAGGCGGACCTCCGCGCCACGGATCTCCGCCCGCGCCCGATGCGCCGCCGCCGCCCGCGGAACCACGCTTTTTGCCCCTTGCCGCCGGCCATTTCGGATCTAGGTTTCGGATTGGGAGCGCCGGTGATGTGGGAGAGAAAGGTTGGTTGTGCGCAGGAAGGCGAAGAGGCAATGGGTTTGGCGTCGAGGAAGGCAAAGAGTGTGACCGAAAGGCCATGCCCGGTCTTAAAATAGATGCAGTGACAGGGGTGTCGGGCGCCGCGCCCAGCTCGCCGCCTTCCTTCCGTGGGAAACCCCGCCCGTGCGCTCCGTGGTTATCCGCCGGGCCTGGACCGCCGGTGTTTCCCGCAGGATGCTAGGCCCAGTGGGCCGGCCCACCGGCTTCGACCGGCCCAGTCGCAGGCCCCGCACCCGACGAAACCAAAGTTTGGACCCTAGAAGATGACAAGCGCCTCGGGGACTGCCGATCGAAGATTCAACAACTCATACTTTGACAAATTTGATCCCGGCACCGGTCTCATGCCTCGCCTACTACCCGCCTCGGGGACTACGTGGTACACGTCGCCGGAAGCGACTGGCGTGGTACACGGAACCCGTGTCTTGGGAGATCTTTCTTTTTCTTTTTTCTCTTGAGCGGCTCGCGTCTCCCGGCAGGTGGGACCTCTGCGTTCCTCTCAACCGCGGCGACGGCAATTGTGTGTTCCACGGGCGCGATTCCGCCTCCCTCCAAAACCCGTCCCGGTCGGCCTCGGCAGCCGCCAAACCGCCCGACTTGTCGGATCCGTTGATCGACTTCGCACCGCCACGAACACTGGTCGGAAGAACTGCCGCATCGAGGAAGACGGTGAATGGTTCCCAACCTTGGGTTGAGACACGCAAGCTGCTCGGGGACTAGGCGTAGGGATTGCTCCCCGGGTATCCTCGGCCGAGGGCTGGGCCGAGCGGTCGGCAAAGGCCCAGCCGAAGACCATGCCGAGCGCTACCGAAGAAGGTGGAGTAAAGCGCAAGACTTCGGCATGCAGATATGATTCGCCTAGATCATCAGGCGTCAGTTTCCCTTGAACCTAGGATTTCTGGTCGGCCGGGTCTGTGCCGATCGGGGAAAGCAAGATTAGATTGATCTTGTAACCCTGCCCCCGACTATATAAGGCGGGCGGGGACCCCCTCCAAAAACAGATTGTTCCCCGATCATAATCCACAACGGAACACGGGACTAGGGTTTTACGTCACCTCGGACGGCCCTAAACCTGTCTAAACCCGTGTCTCGTGTTACTTTCTTGCTCTTGATCTCGCGCACCTCACCACCCTCGATCTCATCTACTACCTCGGGCACCCCCAAGGTAGGCTGCCGACCAGATATCGTCGACACCCATCCCGTGCTCGGGGCTCACGGGGTGGGCTGTTGGTTGATCGAATGGGCGTCAGTCCCACTCCCGCACGGGGTGACGTCGGCCGGCGTGGGCCTTGGCGTGGTGGGCGGCGTCCTGGAGTTCCGGCGATGGGACTGGCGGCAGGGGTTAGGCGGCCTGATGCCCCACCGTGGCGGGCGTGGCCTACATGTGGAGACTAGCGTAAGCATGATCGCCGGCGTGGGCGCGACGGGGCAATGCCCATCCCCAGCCGAGCATGGAGCACTCGACACGGCCGTGGACGGGCGGTGGTGGATATGCGTTAAATCGGTGGTACGGTCTCGACTGGCGGGCGCGTCCCGTCCGAGGCGAGGTTGCCGGGGGCTCGGGCGGGATGGAAGCTGGAGTTTCGTCCGAGGCCCCGCCGTTGGGGGGCTCGGGCGGGGCGGAGAATGGAAGCTCGTCCGAGGCCCCGGCCGGGGGCTCGGGCGAGGCGGAGAATTGACTCTCCCCCGAGCCCTTAGCGGGTGGGCTCGGATGGGCCGGAGAGGAGGTACACCTGCTACTGCAGTGCTTGCGGAGCCACGCCCGTAGAGTAGTGGGAGGCCCTGTTGGGCCAAGGTTTGCGTTTGTTGGGCTTTCCTTAGGGGCCCTTATTTTGGTCCCCGACACCGAGCATGTGTGTATGCGTTGTTCTCTTTGCTATATAGTATCTTTGCGGTGCTAATTTATTTATTATATGTCCTGAGCATGTGCCATTGCTGATGATGTATCCATTCGAGTTTTACCATATGCCAATGCCTCCGAGGTAGAATGCCTATGCTGCTGATTTACTTATTTTATACTCAAGTGTATGCCAATCTGTATTCCAATTTGACCATAGGACTGCCTGTGAGGTACCTCTGATATAGCTGAGCCTATTCCTACCTATTTCTATACCATTCCTATTTTGCATCTTTTTGTGGACCATATGTCAGTGCAAATGATACTGCAAACAAGCATCTTTTTTTCCTAAACTATGTCATATGAGAATATGTAGTCATGGTTATCGCTTATCGTTCTCATTTGAGCTGCATTTCAAGTAAGGACTACGAATATATATTATGATTAATAGTCGGCTTTTTTGATATTTATATTCGTCTTCTATTCAATTGAGGCATTCGGCATATGCCGTGACACAAACCATTGTATATCTACTGCCCTTTTTCTTATTCTTGGTGAACTAAGGCACTTTGGCATATGCAATGATGGCCTACTTTCAAGATCAGTTACCAAATCACTACTACTGCTTTGACGTTTTTGAGAAGTAATTTTTTTTGGTTCCTCATTATGCTGAAAACAGCTCTATGGTTTTTTGGCACCTGTTATCCCTGCTTTTGTTTGTTCTTCTCTCCTTAGACCTCGCCTCGTCATCGGTGTCAGTCCACAGCCACCTCCTAGGACAGCAGCCTTAATCAGGTGCGTCCTTCCTATGTGTTCTCCAAAATATTTTGTTGAGCCTATGTACTTCCATAATTCCTAACAGGTCCCTTCAAGACAGCTGAGAGGTTACAGTACCATCTGAAGCAACCAGCAAATAGATATTATGCTGATTGCAGTGCTCAGGAGCCCACCTGCCTACATGCTTTGTTAAAATCTTAGTAACCACTTGCTATCTACATGTATTACCATAATATTATGTAGATGTATGGTGACCCCCGCTATAACCAGACATATTTATGACTCATAATTTCCCTACACTTCGTTGGACAAGTGCTGAAGCATATATGTACAGAATATATATGAATGTATATAAACATATATGTCTCTGTATGTGTGTACATATACATATATATATATATATATATATATATATATATATATATATATATATATATATATGTATGTGCATATCCCCATATACAGAATCTATGCATTGTCCATGACATAAGAGAAGCTAGATTGAAAATTTTTCCTAACAAAAAGCAATGATTAACAGATCCTTCGAACCGGCAGGCAGGCAGTTCTCCTCTGATCCATCCGACTTTACCAGTCTATGATTACCACTAGAACTCATGTACTATTAGTACCATGCATGCTAATAGACCATGTCATTAGTAAAACCTTTCAACAGTTTCCCAGCGGCGCGCGGGTGCGCGCCCTGGTACTAGTATTCCCTAAACAACATCACAAAAACACGACGAGCCGTTAGCATTTCGACAGGAAATCATAGCTACCCGTTACACCTGATCGTTATTTGTTCCTAGTACGACAAATCCTGCGCAATCATCGACCGTGATTGAAGCGTGCGCAAAGTAGCAAACCAGATGTGTAGGCCGCCGGTGCAGAAGAAACGCCCACGAGCCAGTTTCCAAGTGCTCACGGGCAAAACCGCACAAAAATCCTTGTTTATACGCGGGTTCAGGTACAGCCTCCCCGATCCATGTGCTCCAATTCCATCCAGCTAGCAGCGTGCTGCTCTTGCTTCGCCCTTGCGCTTTACTACTTGTTACTGCACCTACTATAATAGCCTCTCGCCGGCTCTGCTGTCCGCGTTCTTCGCCGCATCTCTCTCTTGCTTCCCGGACTCCGCCGCTCCTCCGCAGACGCGAAACTGCTGGTGGCCATGGATCCCCCATCCGCTCAGGTGATGTCCGCGACCGACGACTTCCAGGACAAGGCCGTCGACGAGTGGTAAGGAGACTCACTTGACTGCTTTCTCCAAATTAACCAGCGTTCCTCCTCTCACCGATCCTTCTCTTCTCCGCTTCTCTTTCTCTGTGATGACCGATGGCGTCCGCCCTCCGCCGTACGTTTGTGCTTGGTTGCAGCTGCTCTTGCTGCTACGATTGCTGCTCCAGCATCCTCGACTTCCTGTGCTGCTCGTCTTGATCGATCGTCGATGCTGCTCCTCAACGGCGGCGGCCCTGCGGGATTTCTCAATGAACCGGGGAGGCCTCACCATCGCTCGCTGATCTAGATGCCCTGGGATTCGTATGTTCTTTATTAGGTCATTCGGTGGCGATATTTGTAAGCCGGATTCAGTTCATCATCAGTGTAACAGTAACGAAACTTGATAGACAGCCCGCAGCCGGATTCAGTTCATCAGTGTAACAAACGGATTCAGTGCATCTTCAACCCTGCGGTGATTTCCTTTGGGAAAACTTTCTGCGCGCTTGCAGATCGATTCGCCGTTTGGAATTCTTACGGGCGACGTGCGCTCGAATCGACACACGCTGCATTACAGATTTATTACATGCATTTTCCCTCCGCAAACTGCGTTTTTTTTTTTTTTTTTGGCAATGAACACTGAACAAGAGCACTTCGCCGCTCCCAGCAAGTCCTCTTCTCTGCACTAGCAATGTTTATGCGATTTGATTGTTGATATGGATATCCTGCGTTCTGGTGTGTGTGGCAGTTTGCATTTGCTATCATGACTCGTGATATTGGAAAGCTGAATTGGACCACCAGAGATTACGCTCTTTTCCGGCCGCGTTTTCCGTTTTCCTGTGGTGGACTGCATGCAAGGTGACAACCTGACATTTAACGACAGCTCATATTCAGCTGTACTTTCCGTTTTTTAGATAAAAGGTACCGAAATGAATTCTGTATTATTTTTTGACATCCAAATTAATCTGAATTACAGAAGTGGATACCGTGTTCTGTGTAAACTTCCAATTTCTAAAACCACTCCATCCATCAAACTTAGGGTCAAAAAAGTCAAACGAACCATAATTTAAAAACGGTTAGTATATTCTAAAATATTTAAAATTTAGTTTAATCGGTAAAAATCATAACTAATTCATTACTTTGAGGAGGAAAATGCTGCACCATGAGATTAAGAAGACTCCTGGTCCAAATGTAGTGAGATATATTATATTGTGGTGGCTGAAGAAGCTTGGAGCAATCGTTCTAAGAAACGTGCAATTAATATAAATATTGGTCTAAGGGCTTGTTTGGCAAACCTTCCAACTGAAACAATGAAACTGAATTTAAGGTCCACCATGAAGTAGCTCGACCGTTGGATCTAGAATCCACCATAGATCTACCATGAAACAGTTTGGCTACCGAACAACTCCAGCCAAATCCACGAACCGACCGCCCACGGCGCAGCAGCCTAAGGCTAAGAAAGAGGGCAAGCGAAGGAGGTAGCCTGCCATCGCCTCCACCACAACCACAACTAGGTAATGCCGCCTTTCAAGGAAGGCTAGATTCAACAGTGACTAGGTGTTTGGATCCGGCCGTCCAACACCGAGTCGGACCCGCTTGAGCATCGGATCTGCTATCCCACCCAACGCCACCGCCGTCGATAGGAACCGGAGGAAGGAATGCAGGGAGGAGAAGGGAGAGATCCTTCCGCCATTCCTTGCGCTTAGCAAGGGCACCAGTCGGTGCCACCGCAACCTCATCAAGCTCCACGCCTCTCGCATGGGGAAGAGCCGCCAGCTCGCTGCCACGGGCACCCCACACTTGAGGGAGAGAGAAGACCTTGCCGCCGCCATCTCAGCCCGGCTGAGCGGCCTTGCCGGGCGATCAACACCAACGGCAAAGATGATCGTAGAAGGGAGGAAGAGGGGGTCGCTTGGCTATCTCGCCCGGCCACTCGAGTCGCCACGTGGGGTTCATTTTGTGAGCTTCACATTCTCAGTATTGTTGCATGCAGCACCTCAAATGTTTAGATATTAATTTAGAGTATTAAATAAAAATTAATTATAAAACTAATTTGTCAGACATAGGCTAACTAGGAATCTATTAAGCCTATAGTATATGATTTGACCTAGATTCGTCTCATTAAGTACTGTATGACAGTGCAATTATTAGTTTTATAATTAGCTGATATACCATTTTTTTTGGTTAGCATCCGAATATTCGATGATGTGACACGGATTATTTTTAGTCCTCAAACCAAATATACGATTTTCTCGTTTGCACGCACGTTTTTTTTTTTTTTTTTTCTTTTGGCTAGGAATCATATATAACTAATAATTGTAGAACAAATTAATATTTTGCCAGCGTAAAGAAAAAACAATCGAAACCTCAACAAAAAAAATCACGAATGCTTGAGACAATATACGCGACGATGACCGTGATGTCATCCTCTTTTTCCGCCACGCCGTACCTCTCCGTAATGCTTCAAGTATCCGGTACCGTACGGCGAGCATGCCCGATTGTTCTTCGATTGCCCGTAAGCTATGCCCGCGACAATGTCCGCCATGTTCTTGGGCGGGAAGCCCGGGTCGGTGCCCATCCGCACGGCGCGCTCGAGCTGCCAGTCGTGCAAGTTGTCAAACAGCCCGTCCGTCCCGATCACGACGACGTCGCCGTCTTTCGCCGTCGACATGCCGCCCACCTTCGCCTCGGCGAGGCTGCCTCCGCGACTCTCGGTGCTCAGCTGGTACGGCTCGTTGAAGCGGCGCTGCTGCTGCACCGAGCGGTAGATGATCTCGCCGCCTCGGAACACGGCGAAGGCGCTGTCGCCGATGTACGCCCACCTGAGCGCCGTGCCGTGGAGCGACAGGATGACGGCCGTGGACGCCCCCGGTGTTTCGTCCTTGGCCGCGTTCTTTGTACGCCCGCTCCAGCACCTTCTTGGGGCAGAGGCGGCGGAGCCTGCTGCGGGCCTTGGCCACCCGCTCCGCCGTCGCCAGAGCGTTCGCCATGAGTGCTCGTGCGAACGCGCCGGCGTCCACGCCTCGTTTCCGGTACCCGCCGACACCGTCCGCGACACCGACGACGCCGGCTTCGGCGTGTCCGAAGTGCGCGTCCTCGCCGTGCCGAGGGAGGCACGCACGCCGCCCAGTCCATCTTCAGAGCGGGAGCGCGTGGCCGCGCGTCAGACCGTTCCGCGTGGCGTCGGTGACCAGCGCCACCGCTTTCCGACGGCGCGTATTGGGTCCCCAGCGAATCATCCAGAACGGAGGCGACGAACCTGGAGATGCTCACGTCTGGGGTTCGTTCCTTGATCTCGGCTAGCGTTTCCTGGATCCGCTTTAACGTCTCCAGTGGTGCGCTCGTCATCTTGGTTGCCTTGATATTCTGCATATACAGATATACTACCTGTAATCTAGCCCAAATGTCCTCAAGAACGAATACGAAACTGGCACCAACAATCATATCAAACAAATATTGAATACCGAGACACATAATTTTACGTGGAAAACCTTGCAAGAGAGGGTTAACAAGCATCTTATACGAGGAGAGTTTACAAAGCAGAGAATACAGTGAGTTATTCCGACCCTTTGTGTACGGCTTATAAGATGTATATATAAGACAAAGGAACTATAGTCCAATACGAAAACAAATCCGGTCCTCCACAAGGTTCATGGTAGAGTTCGGATCAAATTCTAACAGACCAAAAACTTTGTTAATTATTTCGAATGCTGCTTTTACAAGTCCTAGTTCGTCCATATCTATACCTAATACAAACACCAGTTCGGCTACATCACGAATCCGATCAACGAGACAATGAACTCAACGACGATGGCGATGTCGTCAATTTTCCCGCCCTAGAATAGCTCCGCGCCTTCCTTGTCATTCCTCCATCAGCTCTCGGTACTCAGGTACTGGACGGAGAGTGTACCTGCATGCCTTCCCAGCGACATCTCGCAGGCAGTGCCAGTGATGTTGTCCGCCACCGCCATCTTCTGCGTCGACCAGCTCCGTGCCCTTGCGCACGAGCGGCTCGAACACCACGTCGAACATGTTGTCGACGAACAGACCGTCCGTCCCGGTCACCACGACGTCGGCGTCCATGTCCATCACCGGCATGTCGCCCACCTCCCGCGTCGGAGAAGTGGTCGGCGCCCGTGGCGCTGAGCTGGTACTGGTGGTACGGGCTGTATGTACGACCAGCGCGCGAGCGAACGCGCCGGCATCCAAGAGGGTGTGTTTGGTTGGGTGGCCAACCCTTAGCCCGGCTTCCTGGGACCAATTTTTACTTGTTTGGTTGCCTGCACGAGACCTGGGGCCTGGCTCAGGCTGGCCATCTGTACAGAGATAGCCAGGTCAGGGTCGAATGCCCGATTCGGCCGTTCAAGTGAAGCCAGGCCCTGGCCAGTCATCGTGGGGGTCGCTTCACCGCCTACCTTTTTCAACCTCCCGACACACGAGCATAAGACCTTGCTCAGCCACGCTGCCACGTGCCACCACGGCGGCTGATGCGTCCCACGACGCCGCCGTCAATGGGAGCAGCGCCGCGCACCGGAGCTGGGCCGGACTCAAGCTCGCTCGTGTGCTCGGCGCCGGAGCTGGGCTAGACTTGAGCTCGCTCGCGTACTCGGCGCCGGAGTTAGGCCGGAATCGAGCTCGCGAAGGTCCTCGCAAGATGTGCCGGCGGAGTCGAGCAACACTGCGGCCGCGGACGGCTCCGGCAGCGCCAGCGCCGCGCACACCAGCTCCTCCAGCACGGCGGCACGCGAGGCTGCGGAGCCAGGAGACGCAGGTCCTCGCCGCTGCACGTGCCAAATCTCGACGTTGTGGCGCCAGTCGTCGAGTACGTTTGAAGTGCGGAGGACGATGACGATGCAGAGCTAGAGCCCACGCTCGCCATGGGCGGAACCAGAGCCAAGAAGAGGGGTCGTGCTATGCACCGACCAGGGTGACATGCAGCAACGCTCCGACCCCCCTGCTGGCCCGCATGCTGCTTCTATTCCGCGTGAGGCCCACTTGAGCCCACTCTGCAACTTAAGCGCACGACCACATGGGCCGGCCACTTCTCCCGTGCTTCGTTCCTGTGCAACGTACAAGGCAACTCGCACCTCTCAAAAAAACATGGCAACTCACACACTCTGTCTTTATGTCCATGAACCAAACAAACGAGGAGAAATATTATATTATAGGAAATAGCATAAGCTAAAAACATGTGTGCGTCAAAAAATCGGACCTGTATAGACTAAGAAAGTCATTCTCCACTAGTGCACCATGTCACTGTCCTATTTAAGGTACGGAGCTTATATGTTAATAAATAAACCGTATGAGACCATTTAAGTTAAAGAAGAAATGTTCTACCCTTACAAGAATAATAATGATCCAGACCAGGATATACCATTTGACATCTCATGAACTATAGAAAAAGATACATAATAAATAAAGATAAATATAAATAAAAAAAAAAACATATCATAGAATAAATATACGTGTGTAAATATTAAAATACAACATAGAAAATCACATATACTACCTCCATCTTAAAATATAAGGCACAATTCGACTTGGTGCATTATTCAGGGAATATATTTTGACTTATAATTTCTCTTGTAATATATAATTTAGAGATACAAAAGTTTGATCATTAGAAAGTATTTCTAAATACAAATATAACTATAGTATAAACTCTTATATTATTATGGATATTATTAATCAAAGATAGGAAAGTTTAAAATTTTAAAATATGTTAATGCCTTATATCTTACGATAAAGGGAGTGTATACTAACTAAACATCACATGTATATTATAGAAATATAGTAAACAAAATCAAAAAATATATGATAGAATATAACAAAATATGAACATTACAAAATACGTCATAGAAATCACATATAATCTATATGAACATTAAAAATATGATAGAACATTACATGCATACTACGTGAACATCCCAATGTATTATTGAACATCATATGTATACTACATGAACTTCATGATCATATCATAGAGCATCATATATATACCATATGAATATTATTAAATACAATATAAATATCGCATATGTACTATGAGAACATCACACATATCTCATTAAATGATATAAATAAGAAAGTAAAACATAAAAATATTAAAGTATAATTATAGAAAACAAAAAGTAAAATATGGCCATGAAAATTAATTATAGTAAAATAACAAAGAAAAAGGGAAATAAGAAATTAATGAAAAATGTAGAAAAATAAAATAAATGAATAACAAAAAAGTAAAAGAAATCAGTAAAAGATAGACATAACACAAGAACACATATTATAGACATATATATATACTATATGAACATTATACATATCTTATAAAATATAGAAATTAAAAGAGTATATCAAACTATTTTTAAAAAAAATTACATATATAGTGCAGAATATGATAAAATAAACCGCAGAACATTACATTAACACTACATGAACACCACAAATTATAACATAGAACGTCATATGCATTCTACATGAACATCACATATAGCATGAAAATATAGAATAAAAAAATAAAATTAATGAAGTAATTAGTTAAAAGCCAAATCAATAAAAAGAAAGAAAAAAGGCTACTGAACATCATAAAAGTATATCATAGAACATCAATATATGGTACCGAACATCACAATCATAGAACATTATATTAACGCTACATAGACATCATAAAAATATAGCATAGAACACAATATATATACTACGTGAACATTACAAAATATCATGAAATATATAAAATAATAAAATTATTAAAGTAATTAATTAAAGTTAAATAAAAAGAAGAAACATGCTGTTGGTATTTCTTATGCACAACTAAAATATGAAGGATTCCGCAAGCGCCGTAAAACCATTGTAGCATTTTACCGGAAGTATTCCGTATCGTTATTTATATTTTACCACTTGGAAACAATGGATAAAGACATTGATAGTTCACCATCATGTATCTACTAACTTAGTACACCAACTAGACTAGAGTAGGGGTAAAGGGTAAATGATAGGAGTTATGCATAATGACACACACGGGGAGAATTCTATGATAAAAGAGTAAATAGCTAAAGTGAGAGGACAACGGGAGAGTTCAAGGTTCCTAAATACTTCTCTATTACTTGGGTTCTATAACAACTGATTTATGGAAGGTAAAGCAATAACACAATAACACTTCGGGACATCGAACACTAGTCACGGAAAAGGGGTGAGAAAGGGACTAGGAAGCTCGACTACGGTCCTACAAACACCAACCCTAACATGGTGGAATACGCCGGCCGTCGGGGCTGTCACCACCACAGGGCTACCACAACTATATGTTGGACTGGGTGCAATCTCAGGTAACCTATAGCCTAGACACCATGTCTACACTAACGATTACTACTCTAATCACATATAATAACTAGAGCACCTAATACAGACGGAGATCCTATGCTAAAGTATAACAACTATACTAACCAATCAAATGTAATGCATAAAAGTAAATAGAGAAGATAAAATATATTAAAGCATAAGTCTTAAAAGAATAAATACATAGATATACCAGAACTCTGAAGACTTCTCCGAAGACTCCTCCGGAACCCGGACGTAGCGCCGCTCTCCCTAACTCTCAACTAGAACTAATCTACTACATTGGAAAGTCTAGCCCTAATTCTCTAGAGATGAGAGGTCATCCATTCGAGGGACGCCTCTACATCTCCAATAATAATGTGGTGCCCTTAGGGAGGGGGGTCTACCTCTTTATTTATAGTCTAGAAAAGCCTCCACCTCTTACGGGACAGCGATGTGGGACTAATTCGACTTCGGCAGAACGGTGGAGATGCAAACCCTAAGGCGGTAGGAGGCCCTCTATCAAAGCGGGCCCCGAATGGGCTCTGTGGAGCGCCGGCCGGCCCCGGTGGGGGGGGCGGCCCCACCCTCAGCAGGTGGGCCCCACTTTCGGTGACGTCATCTTACGGTGCCTTCTAGAGTCTTCTAGTGTTGGTTTCGGTGTAGAATTGATATCTTTTGACTCTGAACTCCAAATATAGCAAATGATATATTCGTTTCGATCGTCTCGATGAGCCCGTCGTAATGGTGCTGTCCAATTCCCTATTTAAGATACTTTTATTTGATGGAAAATTGTATACTCCTGCAACACAAGTGAGAACACCAAAACTCGTGGAACTTGTTAGAATCAAAACCTACAACTATGCTTTATGGTTGATATCATGTTATATTGAGCAATAGTTGATGGTATAAAATAGGCATTAAGGACCATCAACAAGTTCCCCAAGCTTACCCTTTGCTAGTCCCTTAGCAAAGCCTAACTACTAAACTTAGATCAGGGAGTTGCTACAATGCTTTCACTCCTCAAAAGTACACATGCTTTCAAACTGAAATTCTCCTTTAAATTAGAGAAAACTGCTCTAACTTTCAAACTTACCCATATTACCATTAACTATGGAGCTTTTCAACTTTTGCGTGGGTCTTGAGTAATTGAAAGATAGAACAATCAAGACAAGCACTATGTCTCAAATTCTTCACTAAACCAATATTCTAGAGTTTTTGCAAGTTTTCAAAATAAAATTCAGAGCTTAATTGTATGACACCCTCAAGTCTCTTAATATGTGGTATTTATGTATCTCACTTGAGGCATTTATGTTGTTATGCCCTCATACAACTAATGATTATAGTGGAGCTCGTAGGAGTGGCATTAAACAAGGATGAGCATACTTGCAATTCATATATTGTAAAGTCAAACAATGGATCCAAAGAGAATCAAGTCATACAATCAAACCAAGGTGTGCATGTGTATGAAATATGGTAGATAGGTGATTATATCGTGGCTAATCCTAGTTCTACTTATGCTCTTAGAAAATAAATCTCTCTTTCTTAGATTTAAAACTTTCACAGGAAAACATGGGCTATCTCTAATCTCTTTTTTTTCTTCTCTCTTTTTTTTCTATATATTGTTTTTAGGGAGGCGAGCATCTAAGTACCCATTGTTTTAATTGCCCGGACACTTGTCCATTTTTTAACTCCCTCTTCTTCTTTTTTTCAATACTTTTTCTTTTTTATAGCCACATGCATCCTTTGAATACAAAAAATTGGAGCGATAGTAATAAGAACTTAGAGCATTAAACAGGGGTTGTCCTATAGGGTATATATTTTTTTTGGTGTTTACTCCCAATGTAGGAGAAAAAAATAATTTTAAGGTGGATCTGATGAAAGTGAAAAATGATTGCGCTTACTCCCAAGGTAGGAGCAATACATATGTTGGTGGAGTGTGTGCGTGTGATCTTGATTTTAAAAGCATGACAAGACTCTCATAAGATATACAACAAAGGTTGACTAAACTCAATGCAAAGCAAGCAGCATGATTGAACAAAAGTTTTCCTAGTCTAAATGTGTATCATGTATGGCTTTGGTAGGGATTCAAACTTTGTCATACAAGAGCTCATCATGTAAGATTTTTGAATTTTAAAAGATAAATCTCTAGAACTTAGTATCGTTAGGAATTCTCATATCATATCCATCAATCACCTAGACTTAGCTCAAGCATATGCCTCCACAAGTTTCAGGTTCAGAGTAAATTCTTATATCAAAATAGTCATATCCAAAACTCAGAAGAATTTAAGGTTGAAAACTAGGCACTTAAAAGGAATTACGACAGAGCAACTATTCATCATCTCCAAGACAAAATTTTATGGTTCTTTAGTTTTTATTTGACTCTTAATAAACACACTTTATGATCACACCCTAATAATTAAATTATCTTTATTTGATTTTAATCATTATTTATCTTTTTATTTCTTTTAGACTAATGGACTCATAAGAGACTCTACAGATGTGGACCTTCATGTGCCCATATATTTTTGGTATTTTATGACTATAAGATAGACTCGATAATCGCATAGGTATACTTACCCGATAACTAGAGGCTGCTCTCCCCCAAAATTTGGATGTTGTCGTAGTTGAGCATTAAAGCCGAGTGGTCCTCATAGAGGAGCTCATACTTATAAGAGCAAGTGTTGCTAGGAATACTTCAATCTCATCACCCAAGAAGTTACTTCCTTCACACAGAGGTCAGCTGTGTGTCGGAGAGATGTGCTTCGAGTGATGAAGATGAAGATTCCTAGGTGAGTCGCTCTTGAGTCATCCTGCAGAAAGCTCTCACAAAACACCAAAAACTCACAGAATGGTATTAAGATAAAACGTTAGTGGTTAGCCATTTTTTAGAGGATTGGGTGTTGTGGAGGTTTCAAAGTATTTTCATAATAGCAAATATTACAAACGGGATGCTCAATTAATATTTTTAAATTTTATGGGTTTATATGCGAAAAGTACAAATGCAAGATGTATATATTTTTTTTTTTGTAGGCCACCACAGTGAGCACTCCCATAGTTTTTATACCACAGGGAGTTTCACATGAGGCTTTGAGTTTTTCGAGATGTATGAATGCAACCTAATGCATAGCTATTTATTTTTGTTATTTCCTATATACAATACTAATGCAGAAAAGTAAACATACCTAAGAGAAAATAAAACATGCAATGTTCAAAGTAAATATGAATAACTACCGATGTTACCTCACGGCGAGGGTTCGATGCTTTGAGTCCTCCGAACTGGACTCCTTCTTGCAGTAGTTTATTGATCGAGTACTTCGGTTTGCTTCTAAGGATGAGGATTGAGGGTCTCCACTAGTGGTGTTTCCAATGGTGGTGCCACCCTCTTCCTTTCTTTTTGTTAGCATCTCAAAACCAATCTTATGTGCATCCTTGTTACTAGTTTAGAACTCCCACTTGTAGAATTCGGGGAATCTCCCCACATTTTGCTTGAAGTGGGTTCTCGCTCATAAAGACAAGGTAGAGATCAAGTGCACGGGCTCTATTGGTGGGAAAACACTGTAAATGTAACCGACCAATTTATAAAAGTATAAGTGAAAAATCACTCGCTAGGCAAGCAATTGTCACACTTAAGCCGTTATAAACCCGGTAGTCCGGAAATCTCGAAGGATTTCAAACCAAACATCATCAACCAAGATCGCACAAGTTTAGCGTTGCCATTCACACGTTACAACATTTCACAAATAGTTCGACAACATCAGAGTGCGGAAATAAAATTATTACAAACCGAGTTCTTAAAATCCGAGCAGCGAAAACAAAGTAGCTTTGAAAACTCAACTCAACTCACGCATTTTTAAAGATTAATACGATGCCGGTCCCGAGTCTATCCAACAAAAGCGGTTGGGGAGAATATTAAGATTAACCTTGCCCAAGGTCTTCTAGTCCACGAAAAAGACAGGTAGCACAAGCACTGCGTGGAAGGTATGTCCGTCTGCACAAACAACAAGCGGGAAAAACCCCGAGTACGAGAAGGTACTCAAATAGACTTACCCGACCGACTCAAAATAAAAGACTCCAAGGAGTATGACAGGCTTTATCAGGGGATAGCTTGACTCTTTTGCAAAAAGGCGGTAATAACATTTAAAGTGGTAGCTCAGCTTAACCATTCCTATTTATGCTAGGTGAGCACCTATACTATGCATCATTATAATATTAGTCATGATTAAGCAAGCAAGTAGTAACCATAATCATAATCATCAGCTTAACCCATCATCATTATTAACCACATTCCATAATCATTACTACGATGCTGCAGCTCAAGTCAAGGTGTTCACTGTCCAGGAACGATGGCGATTCGAATCGATTACTACTGAGCTCAGGGGGTATTCCTCACACAAACCACACTCACCCGTCGGTGAGCTACAGATCACCGTGGCACGTATCCGGGAAAAAAATAAGTACGCGGACTCGCATAGAACCACCGTACCCAGGGACCGCCCGACTGCCTTAGCCAGCCATGCTGGACCTCGGACTTACTCTTCGCGCCCCCGTGGTCCCCCATCCATCTCCAATACGGTGCGAACGGATCGAGAACCGGCCTGGATAGTGTTAGGCTTCGCGGTCGGAAGTGCTTATCCGGCCAGCTAAATGTGAGGCATGCGTTCAATATGACTTGGGGTACAACAACGGTACGGTCCTTAATCGACACAGACGGAATCACTGTGGTCCAAAGACCCCACAAGACTCCGCTCGGTCTCCATTTATCACAACCATAACCATCAACCAGATGATATCAACATAAGCCTTCCTTCAATCATAAGTAACCACCTATACTCGCGGATGACAGGAAATCACCCGACTTCTACCGTCTAAGCAAATTAAGCATAATACTCGCCCTAGACTAGCAGAGTATATCAAGGTGGGTAATTCAATGGTAAAGCAAGGATATAATGCATCAACGGTTGCACACAACTCCTAAACTTAATGCAACAATCATAAAGCATAATTAGACTGTTAGAAAGCATAGGTAAGGAAATGCTCCGGTGCTTGCCTTGCTCGAAGTCACTGGCGAAGTGGTTCGGGCACTCAGGTAAGTCTTCCTCATCTCCTCCTGCTGAGACTCCTGCTGGAACTCCTCCTGAGGGTTCTCCTCGGTCTCCGAAGGTTGGGGTTCCTCCTGCGAACCTGTATGATGCGATGCACATACTTAAGTACACGATGAATGCATACACGTATGATGCTCATGAATGAGGATGATTAATGCATCATTTGACAGAGTAGGTGCATATCTCCTCTGTACTAACAACTTAACTCATTTATCGAGTATGTGCATACCTCTTCTCTAAACACTTAGAGAAGTGTATAAAGAAGAGAGGTGTGTAGGCACACACACATCACATGAATAAAGAGAAGTACTACTATTCATAGCCAACCATCACATTTCAGTTATGGTGCTGCATAACAGGACCAGCAAGCATAACCTGATTAAAAGTGCACAAGAAGTAATATAGGACTCCTTAAATCATTTAATTCCCATACTTATCATTTCATGTGAATAATTAGACTTGAACTGTGACCTCTGTCTAAATAGTTCAGAAAAATCTATAAAAATTACAGGAGCTACATCATGCTATAACATAGCCATGATAAAAGTTTCATGACAATACATCAAGTACAACAGCCTACACAAAAAAGATTAAATAGCAGGACAGAAATACACATTTAATAACTTTACACTATGAAAAGTGTCAAACAACAGATTTCACATTTTTCTCTAAAACTACTTAGCACAAGAACAATCACCAAAATTACCAGGGCATAATTCCTTATAATTAATTTATTAAAAATCATACAAGAATCAGCCCAGAATTGAAATTAAATCATATTCCAATATTTTTGTACAGTAGCTGCATGACATATATTTTTCCCCAGAATCTACATCATAAATAGAGTTTAACAAAACAAGAATAACATTTTTCAGAGTATTCTACAATTTATCATGCATTTACTTAGTTTTCAGCCATTTAAGAAAATAAATAAAACTACACAGTAAAGTACCATAAAAATTACATCTCATATTTTTACTGGGTAGATCTACTCACTAGAAACCTAGCAAAACAAGTTTCATCAAATTTGGACTTCATTTGCTCCAGCTATGAAATTAAAACTATTAAAAATGAAATTTGGAATTTTATTTAAAAACAAAACCGAAAGCGCCCCTGCCCTGGCCGGACCGGTCCAGTGGACCGTGAGCCACTGCCAGGCGGGACCCCGGGGTCCAAGGCCCCACTGGCGATCGGCCAGCGAGGCGGTGCTCAGCGGCGCTAACTTCGCCCGGCGGCAAGCTCACCGGTGCAACCCGATGGCACCGGCGTGCTCCCGGACAGGCGCACACGGTGACGGCGATGCTTGGCGCTGGGCGGCGGCGGGAGGGCGGCACGGCGGCTCGGCATGGAGGCGCGGTGGCCGTCTCCGGCACCGGTGAGCTCGGTGGTGGGCGCCGTGCGAGCGTAAAGCGGAGCTAGAACTAGGTTTGGAGTGCGATGTTGAGCACCTGGGCTCACAGCCACGTGCATGGCGTACGGCGGAAGGAACTCCGGCGAGCTCAAGTGCGGCGGTGGCTAAGCGTGCATTGCCTCGATTGGCCTTGTGTTGTTCGGGGTCTAGCGGCTGCGGTCCTAAAGAAGGGGCGAAGGGGTGTGAATCTGCAGCGGACTGCGGCTCAACGAGCTCCGGCCATGGCGGTGGCGGCTGCCATTCGTGGCTTACCCGGTGAGTGCCAGATGCTAGGCGGTGCGGTGAGGTGGAGCGGGCAAAGGCGGAGCGTGGCGCGTCTGCGTGGCGTGGCGCGCCGCACGTGGCGGGACGGCGGCCAAAAGCACGCGGGCGGCGGCAATGGCGGGCCGCGGCGGCTCTGTTCTTTGCCGCTAGCGTTGAGCGAGCGGCGAGAGCGAGGCGAGAGTGGCGAGTGGAGCGGGCAGGGTTTTTCATCGGGCGCTTTATGGCGGGTCCACCGCCGGGCATCGCCCGACCCGCGGCCTTGGCGGCAAGCGGCAGCGGCGCGTGGCGACATGTGGCGCCAGGTCGGCCCGCCGGTCGGCCACGGCCTTGCGCGCGCGCCGTGGGCCGTGGGCCGAATGCGGCCTGCCCGCTTGCTTGGTGATTTTTCTTTTTTTTTTGAAAATTTGAATCAAATCCAAACTGAACACAAATGTATCTTTTTGACCCATTTCAAAGCATTTTCAAGGAAAGTGCCAAAAATAAAAGTTGCAGAGAATTTCAAGATGAACATTTTCTATTTTGGGGTCAGGTCCAAATTCTGAACAGAATTTGAATCATAAATTCATTTTGAATTTGAAGGCAAATAAATAAATTTTTCAACTTAATTTCTCTTGCTCCAAATTCCACCAAAACTTTTGCAATAAAAGTTTTGCTAAATCATTCCAAGTGCTGGGCAAGGAATTCCAAACTTGATCATGTCGTTTGCATAAAGATTAAATGCACTAATTAACAATCAAGCAAGTAATTAATTAACCACAATGCAACACATAAAATGACAATGCATTTAGGGTTAAATGCTTGATGGTGCTCATGTCATGCTAATGAATGATTAAGGTTAATTAATTGAGTGCCTAATGCATGCTTAACACATGAGGTGTTACAAACACCAACAGAACTAGAATTTTTTTTTTTCATTCTCTAACCTTAGGCACAATAAGATTGATGTCTTTTCACATTGTTTATTTACATCTTGGGTGAGAATATCAAAAGTATAAATATAACATTTAAGCTTATAAGATAAAAGAGTGGAGTTACTTAACCTATGGAAGGATTGTTCATCTTCAAAATAAGATATATTATATTTGAGCTCATTTGGTTAAGATTGAAATCAAGAGAATGGTGCTATGATGTATACTCCAAGATCAAGAGAAAATGATGACCACTTACCTTTAATATGTTACCTTTACTACTAGAGCATGATAATACTATGTGGTAGAAGGTAGATGAATTTCAATGGTCTTTTCCTTTCTTGCATTTTGAGTTGATCATTAGCATCTTGTGTCTTATGTTGTACTTCTTTCTCACTCCTTTAAAGTTTTGCTTCTCTCATTATTTCTTCTCTGCAAGGGATTAGTAGACAATACATACCCGAAGGAATATACTATCTATTTAAAGTGTGGATAGTGTTTGCCAAGTAGTTGAAGATTAATCTATAGCTCATGTTTTAAATAATTCACCATTACTTCAAATTTTCCAACAAGGTTAAGGCGAAGATATAATTTTGAAGAATACCTCTAATCTTGATTTAATTCTATGAAATCTTCTAATATGATTTAAATATTTTTATACAGGAGAGGATAGTCTATATATACAGCCACATTCTTATACAAATATGCTTTGATGTTATAATATTTAAGTAATATTCTAAAGCATACTCATAATAGACTAAGGAAGTTCAAAAGACTAAAGATATTTATTTGAATAGAACCAAGAATATGTAGGTGAACCAAATTGTTTTAAATTTTAGCAAATTAAGCATGACATAAGGTATGGATTAGCAACATGGTATAAGATATTGAATATAGTTTAAAGTTGCATGAGGCTTAGGTAAACATACCTTATGTCTTACAAGATGATTGGTCCACTATCATGGTAAAGTGTAGAAGGCGTTGAAGTGTTCTTTTTTCATCTATTTCTTTCCATCTTAGTCATTTCTATACACTTGGTCTCCTTTCTTCGTTTTTAAACCATGATCGACATTTATTCTTTCTTCCCCTCGCATAAATATTAGTGGACACATACCCGAAGGATTGCAACAAGTTTGGCATATGGGTTATGATCCATATAATTTATGTAAATTTTATCTATGCTAATGAAAGGATGGACTTTTAGGATTACTTTAGCATAGATTTCTTCTAACAAATGTTGTTGGTGGCTGCACTTTTATACGGTTCAAGGCATAGGTAACTTGTGACCAAAGATTAAGTGAATAAACTTTGATACTTACTATTCTTCCATGGAGAATGAGCTGTGTCTTCCTTTTTTGTGTAAAGTTATTGGACTTCATCACATGCCTTGATTTATCTCTGATGTGAGTTCATCTCTTGACTTACCCGAACTGAATTTAGGAGTTTCCTGCATGGGTTAGTCCAACAAAATATCCAAAGTGTCTACTAAAACATACTTTTCGGTTCAAAAATCAACCTAGACACCACGCCTAATTTGATTTAGAAAGACATTTTAACCTAAGCACCACGCTTAATTTAAAAGCCTTTGGAATTAAGATCACCACTCCTAAACTAAGCACCATGCTTCATTTAAAAGATGTATGAAGATACTCCAAACCTAAGCATACTATAGTAAACAAGGTAGCATGAGAGCATATAGAAATTTACTCAAATAGAGATGAAAGCATGATCATGTATGGTGAGAGTATTTTTTTTTCATTTTTTTAAGTAGAGATGCAAGTGACATACATATGTGCAAGAAACTAAACATGCTATGGATTTGATATGAGATGGAGTAAATGCATAGATTATTCAAGTAAACATGCAATAGAATGCAACAGGATAACTACTCATTAAATTTAAAGTCTATGAGCAAGACTTTCTCACCTTTCTTGATCATACTTACCATGAATCACAATGGTATTTGTGATTAGCGCAATGCCTTTATTCATCACATGTGATGAACCTTGAATTCATGTGATGATGACTTTTCTTTTCCAATCTACACATGGTTAGAATAATATATATAAATATTTATACATACCGGTGAGATGGCGGGGCTTTATTGTTGATGGATCATGAATGTTTGGGCACCCCAGGTTTCTTCAATATCTCCAATGTCTTGTTCTTGTGGAATTTCGCCGAAAGGTTGAAATGGTTGATATCCCGCTTATTCCACAACTCAACAAAACAGGGGTAATCCTACTAAAGCTAGTGGCGAACTAGATTAGCAGACATCAAGATCAATATCAAAATCTTTACGCCAATTGTTTCCCCGGAACGGCGCCAAAAATGCTTGTTGGTATTTCTTATGCACAACTAAAATATGAAGGATTCATAGCGCACAAAAAAAACCATTGTAGCATTTTACCGGAATTATTCCAGGTATCGTTATTTATATTTTACCACTGGGAAACAATGGATAAAGACATTGATAGTTCACCATCATGTATCTACTAACTTAGTACACCAACTAGACTAGAGTAGGGGTAAAGGGTAAATGATAGGAGTCATGCATAATGACACACACGGGGAGAATTCTATGATAAAAGAGTAAATAGCTAAAGTGAGAGGACAACGGGAGAGTTCAAGGTTCCTAAATACTTCTCTATTACTTGGGTTCTATAACAACCGATTTATGGAAGGTAAAAGCAATAACACAATAACACTTCGGGACATCGAAACACTAGTCACGGAAAGGGGTGAGAAAGGGACTAGGAAGCTCGACTACGGTCCTACAAACACCAACCCTAACATGGTGGAATACGCCGGCCGTCCGTGGCTGTCACCACCGGGCTACCACAACTATATGTTGGACTGGGTGCAATCTCGGGTAACCTATAGCCTAGACACCATGTCTACACTAACGATTACTACTCTAATCACATATAATAACTAGAGCACCTAATACAAAGCGAGATCCTATGCTAAAGTATAACAACTATACTAACCAATCAAATATAATGCATAAAAGTAAATAGAGAAGATAAAATATATTAAAGCATAAGTCTTAAAAGAATAAATACATAGATATACGGAACTCAAGACTTCTCCGAAGACTCCTCCGAACCCCGGGCGTAGCGCCGCTCTCCCCCTAACTCTCAACTAGAACTAATCTACTACATTGGAAAGTCTAGCCCTAATTCTCTAGAGATGAGAGGTCATCCATTCGAGGGACGCCTCTACATCTCCAATAATAATGTGGTGCCCTTAAGGAGTGGGGTCTACCTCTTTATTTATAGTCTAGAAAAGCCTCCACCTCTTCGGGGACGCGATGTGGGACTAATTCGACTTCGCAACGGTGGAGATGCAAACCCTAAGGCGGTAGGAGGCCCTCCATCAAAGCGGGCCCCGAATGGGCTCTGTGGGCGCCGGCCGGCCCGGGGGGTGGGCCGGGCGGCCCCCCCCCCAGCAGGTGGGCCCCACCTTCGGTACGTCATCTTCGATGCCTTCTAGAGTCTTCTAGTGTTGGTTTCGGTGTAGAATTGATATCTTTTGACTCCGAACTCCAAATATAGCAAATGATATGTTCGTTTCGATCGTCTCGATGCGAGCCCGTTGCAATGGTGCTGTCCAATTCCCTATTTAAGATACTTTTATTTGATGAAAAATTGTATACTCCTGCAACACAAGTGAGAACACCAAAACTCGTGGAACTTGTTAGAATAAAAACATACAACTATGCTTTATGGTTGATATCATGTTATATTGAGCAATAGTTGATGGTATAAAATAGGCATTAAGGACCATCAACACATGCTACCGAACATAGAAAAATATATCTTTGAACATCAATGTATACTTATTGAACATCATAAAGACACATCATAAAACATCACATTTCTACCCGCGGATATAAAAAATACATCATAAAATGTTACATATATACTATATTAACATCACGTGTATTTGTAAATTAAAAATAAGATATAAAAATTTAAAATATATAAATATTTAAAATAAAAAAGATAATAAAACAAGAGAAAGAAAAATAAAAACTTAATAGAAGCAAGGAAAGGAAAAAATAAAAATAGAAAGAAAATAAAAATTAATAGTAAAAGTATTAAGAAAATGAGGAAACAAAGTCTAGAAAAAATAAAAGGAAAATAAACGAATGGAAGGAAAGAATAAAAAAAGGAAAGGAAAGCATACAATAAAAATGAAATAGAAAATGAAAACAATAAGAATACTAAAATATCAAAAATGAAAAAAAATGAGAAAGGAAAGGAAAGCAAAAAGGAAATAAAAAACGATGAAAAGAAGGAAAGAAAGAAAAAGAAAAAAGTAATAGTAAAGAAGAATAAAAAGGAAAGAAGGAAAAAAGGAAAAAGAAATAGTAAAGAAGAATAAACAAAAAAAAAAGAAGAATATATATCGAAAAAGAAATACGCATGCACCACGGGGGTAGTACTCTAGTTGAGGCTCGAAACGCATGCAAAGGCGCAGCTTCGCGCAAAGACTTGCGTGGGTGCCGGGTAGGCCATGCTCGCTCGCATACATGGGCCGTATGGGCCAAGAGGCCGGTGCTCAAGCTTGCAACGCAACGGAAAGCACGGGAGGGGCGTGGGGGTCGGACGCCGACTCCTGTCCGACTGGTCGGCAGCGATGATTGGCGAAGAAGAGGTACGACGAGTGGGTCTCCGGTGGGAAGAATCTCTCGTTGTTGTCCATGCCTCCACCTGAGTCCGACGTCTTGCGACTATCTCCTGGCCATGGTCCGAGGTTGCCGTCCACACCGGGGTTGCTCCGTACCAACACAAAGACCACGGGCTGCTTCACCACCGCAGGGACATTTACATTTTTACCATTATAACGAATGACACTTATCCAAATATCACTCTTAGAATTACTCGTACAGATTTACCATCCTTAAGAGAGAAATCTTACAACTTTACCAAAAACTAGCATTTTTGCGTGCGTGGCATGCCATGTCACGGTGCCAACGTGGCAGCGCACCATGAAAAACGAAACGCCCCTTCACTGTTCCTCTCCCTCCCTCTCCGACAGGTTGGGTCTCGTACCTCTTCTCACCGCCATGTGGGCCCCATTGTAAGATCATCTCCTACCTCAAGCACCTGGAAAGGCAAAGCCCACCCGGCGAGGCGGGCCGCATCGCCGATCAGAGCTTTCCGCGGCCAGGACCGCCCTCGCTGCCAGGGCTGCGCTCGCACGGCTGGGGCCGCCCGCGCTGCTGCAGATGCGCTCGCCATTGGCCAGGGCCGCCGGGACGGCGTCGACTGCGCAACAACGCCGCCAGCGCCCGCCGGGCAGCGCTCGCCGCGGCGGCTGCCCCAGCGCCGGGGAGCTGCGCTTCGACCATAACCCGAAGAGGACTGCCGAGACGGCGCCGACCGCAACTTCGCCCAAGGCCGCCGCGGGCAGCTTCGCCACAACCAGGGCCGCCAGCCTTCTGACCGAGACCGACTCGCCTCGGCCCTTAAGCCACTGAGCCCGCCGAGGGCAAAGCTGCAGTCTTGGAGGTGGAAGACGAAGCTGAAGAGTGGGCCCCACATGGCAGTGAGAAGAGGTACGGGACCCGGATGTCAGAGAGAGGGAGAGAGAAGCAAAGCAGGGGCAACAAGGATATTTCGCGTTCGTATGCTGACTAGGCACCAGCATGTCAGGCTGCTGTGGCATGCCACATAGGCAAATGTGGTAAAAATGAAAGTTGCGTGAAATAAGAATGCTAAATTTGTTGATGTCATTCTAAGAGTGATATTCGGGTAAGTGCCATTCGTTATAATGGTAAAAATGTAAATGTCCCCCACCGGCACGCCATGCTGTTTGATGTGCCGAGCTGCAGAGGATGATGCACAGGACATATTCGATGGAATGCTTAAAAAAGAGTTAAGTTTACAAACTGGGAGAGGAGGTGATTCTATACTAGCCAAAACAAGTAACCAAACAAACCCAAACTTAACCAGGCTTGATCAATTCCTCCAGCCAAACAAGTAGCTATTGGCTTGTATCAACCAGACTAAGTTGGGGCTGACTTCAAAAACTAGCCAGGCTTGAGCTGGAACGAGAACCAAACACACCCAGAGAGACCAAGACCTCCACGGTACGCGCGACCCGGGCCCGGCCGGGGTGGCAGAAGAACGTGTCTTCGATCGCCGTGGTGCGGCATGTAGCAGGATGCCAAATCCATCATCTCTCCCGTGGTGCCTCGAGCTCCAAGGGGCTTTGTGTCACCACCGTCCTTGAGCGCCGGCGCCGCCGTGCCGGCACGTCATCGACTTCTTCCCCGCGGCTATGTTCACCGCCTTCCAGCTTGTAGCCAAAATAAATTACTACATGAACAAAATTAAGTTTGAACCATTAATACTTCAGTTTGTATATTGTTTGGAAGGCTGATAATCAGCACAAAACCTCTATCAATTACAAGCACGTATATCGACGGCATTGGAGACCAAATCCATTACGACAACATGTACAGTGGCGAGCCGGCGAGGAGTAGTAGATGCAGTGACTGACGCGGAAGATGTCGAACGGGAACATATGTCAAACTGTTATGTGATATATAATAGTACTTCCAGAGAGCAAAGTGTAGACTTTATCAGTCTTCTGGAAACGGTAAGAAAGATTTTCTTTTTTTCCCAAGCCAAGTTGGATAGGCTCTATGGTGGAAGAAACTTTTTATGGCACGAGAGAGCAACTATTTTGCTACACAAAGAGGAACAACACAAGCACCAATAATAACAAGTAGTAAATACTAGTTTCGTGTGTCCAGGCTGCAGTTCAGAAAAGAGCAGCTGCAAGTTTTTCAGTTAAGTGCTCGATCTTTTTGTTCTCTAGTGTTTAAGCATGGTTCTTGTTTGAGCGAATGTCTTTTACCTGCAACAGCGAATTAAATTACTTTATTTATTTTGCTTGGAGTACGCTAGGCCAGCACGGGTCCAGAACAAAAATGCAGGGCCTAGGCCCAGTGCGGCACGGCAGGCCTCATGCTAGTGCCTGGCCCGACTCCGCGTTGTGCCTGGGCCTAGGCCACGACTTCGGCCCGTAGTACCGGCCCAGACACGGCACCGAAAATTTACTCCCTCTTGTTAGGTGCGGATGCTAGTTTTACGGGTACCTAGAAATTTTCTGAGGCCCTCCACAGTTTAGAGTAGTGCCTGAGAAAAAATTGAGTCCCACAGTGAGGGACTTGGATTTACTCTTCAATTATCACAATATATTGGCATCACTAGTAGTGCTTAAAAGGATAAGTGCACGGTACTTTTACTAAAAAAGTTCTTGCATGCTGCGCCTCATCATTGTGCGTTCTCTCTCTTTCTCTCGCTATAGTACAAATAACTTCGGTGCAACTACATTCACTGCTTCTATTGTTTCTTGTGTTGGCATCAGTAGTTGCAGTGATGCTCAAAGGCCTGAGTAGTGAGCACCGGGTGCTGTGTTCATGCATGCATGCATGCAACGACATTCAAAGCCCCACCAATCTGTTGTAAAAAAAAAGCCCCACCAAGTGTGCAGCTCGTGCGGGGCCAGCAAACCAATCATGCATGCTACAGTGTTTTGGGAACCAGTAAATGCCGATGTTTACTCTTCAACTCTCACCTCGGAAGCTGTGTATCTTTTGAACAGTTTTTTTCTCTGACAACAAATTAATCGACTTGTCTTATCAGCCGGTTTATATATAACCAGTCAAACAGATCAAATATCCATTTCTGATTTGAGTGGCCACAGCTTGAGGCTTTCATCTCATACTACTTGGGCTTTATTTAGATTGTAAAACGTTGAAAAGATTTGGAACTGTAGCATTTCATTTGTATTTGGCAAATATTATCCAATCGTAACTAGGTTCAAAAGATTTATCTCGTAATTTACAACTAAACTGTCTAATTAGTTATTTTTTTACTTATATTTAATACTCCATGCATACGGATAAACATTAATGTGATGAAAGTGAAAGAATTTAGAATTTGGAGTGCATCTAAACAAGACTTCGGTATAGGGAGTAGCAGCTGCGGAAAATTTCCAATACTACTGGTAATTCTTGGTTCTATACTCAATTATACGAATCAATATATAATGCGATCCCCATCGATTCGTACACGCATACAGACGACGAGATTAATGTTGGCAGCATGGACCAGCTTGCAAGCCGTTCCTCCGCCTTGCAAGCCGTTCCTCCGCCTGATGTCTTTTGCTAGGTTGTGCCACTAGGCTTCAGATTCTTCGATCGTTTTTACGTAAATTTAGTACACCTTATTAACGTAGACGTACGTGACGGGTGACCTTACGAATTAATCAGCGATGCCGAGTTATCTGATCTGCATGCACATGTGTGAGGCGAAATTACGACACGTTGATACGCCTGGATTCTAGAAAGGGATTATTGGGGAACGGCTGAACGCACACGTTTGAAACATCCCATCCCAGTGGTGCATTATTTTGGTGGGTCGACGTACCCGTACGGTACGACGACGATCTTGCATGATGCATGATCCCAAGTGGGTCGTGTACAAGTAGGATTTTTGTAGGAGTGCATGATGCATGATCCCAAGTGGGTCGCTTAGTAGGTGCGTCTTGAAGACGGGGAGTGCATGTTTCCCTTTCTCGAGAGGGAAAGGGGTCCATACTCCAGAGTAACATGTGTATTTTTTTCGCATAACGATAAATTAAAAGGGAAGATTTTTTTATTCTCGGTCGCTCTCCAGTGGCGGAGCTAGAAATTATATATAGCATGGGCCGAACAACCAAAAACAAGTCAAATGAAACAAAAAGAATACTACACGAGTTTAACTCGATTTGTAGAAAATACGTGTAATATTTGTATCTATAAATAAATTTTAAAACAATTACATTCAAATATATTTTCAATCACACTAATTATATACTATAAATACTAATACCTTTTTATAAATATCTTTTCAATATTTGATTCTTGGAAAACAAAAAACGACAAGTTCGTGGATGGAGGGAGTAGAGTCCAATATAAATTTCAAAATATATTCTAGGATCAACCATATAGTGAATATATCATTAAAATATTTTGTTGTAATGCAGCAATTAGGAACTGCAAGTCATAATAAGTATTAATTTCTTGAATCATTGGGTCTATCCAAAACTAAAAAAAAAAGAAGGAACTGAAATGGAATGGCATGTAATTAATTCAAGGAGACAAATGAAAGCTACCTGACCCACAAAGACATCATCGGATATCCACTCGCATCTATAAGTTCTCTCCATTCTCGAGTTTTTCACATGTTCACACTAAAAACATCAACGTTTTTTAGGCACGTGATGTATATGAGGTGTGAAAACTTCAATGAGTACGCATGGTATTGTTTACTAGTTATAAATATTTGACGCGAAAAATACTGTTTGTTCGTTTTTTAATTGCACTTTATCAGTTATCACTAGATTTGCTTCACACTAAGTGAAATTGCCAAGTGCTCGTGGCAAAACTCACTTGGCTTCAATTCTGACGGCAACGAACTCTTTGCCGAGTGCTTACTCAGCAAAAATAAAGTAATTTGGACGGTGAGAAGATGGTGACGAAGCCTTTGCCGAGTGCCAAGACGGTACAACACTCGGCAAAAAATCATTAATATCCAAAATATTAGAAGTTTGGTGGATATAGTATGGTACATTCAAATATTAGAAAAATACTATTGAAAATTATGTTTCAAATTAAAATCAATGTAATTAATGTCCAAAATATTAATAAATTGTGTTAGGAGTGAATAACATCTATTCCCTCCATGTTGCTATAGAAGATATTTTGGATAGCGATATAGTTTCCGAAGCGTAATTTTAACTTCTTATTTTTATAAAAGTATTTATTATAAGTGATATATGTACATTTATGAAAGTATTTTTCAAGAAAAATACATTCATATGGTTTTCAGATTTCTAATTCAACAACTTAAAAGTTATTTATGATTTATATTTTCAATGTTTGAGTCAAGCTTTATTCAAAACATCTTTTTTTACCAACCTGGAGGAAGTATATTAATACAGATGTACGCAGATAGATAGTATGACATACATGATCCTAATATACTAGGTGGTACCTCGGTGTTGTTGCGGAGACTCTAAGATATTATTTAGATATGGCCTATAAGAAACAAATATATTATGAAAAGACCGTGATTGTATATATTAGGCCCTGTTCGCCTACACGGCCGTGTAGGCCGATTACACGGCGTGTACACGCTACTCAGTAGTCAGCCGTGTTGGCCGTGTAGGCCGTTTAATCCGTTTAATCCCGTGTAATCCGTTTTTTGACCCGTTTAATCAGACGTATAATCCGACTACTCGCTAAACGAAGGGTGACCGACCGTGTACCGTGTAGCGTGTAGGCTAACATTGATAGGATAATTGATAAAATTGATCATGTAATATCAAGGTGGGGATGGATTAGTTCCACAAAAGGTGTACCAAATGGATGAGTAATTGCATAATTTTAAATACTCAGCAGAGGTTAAATAAAAAAACTTTGATAAAAAGGTGCAGCTTCCATACCATGAACAAAAGAGTGGAACAAAAAAAATGCATATATACAAAAATTGGAGTGGTATGGTTATGACCGAAAACAATTAATGCAGTCATGCACGCGTTGCACGAGTGGGGGAAATGGACATGCATGCCGGTACTCCTGTTCATGCATTTGGGAAGTCGGTAGGAGATGTAATAAAGATCCTACCTGCATTGTCAGCAGAATTAAGTTGGAGTGGGCCAGAGTGGTAAAATCACATCAATTTGTGCATGCTTTTGGGAGGTCGGTACAAGAGAAAATAGGAAATCATGCATGCGTTGCACGAGTGGAGAAAATGGACAGGCATAACGATACCCACTAGTCATTTCATCATTTGTGCATGCGTTTGGGAGGTGGGTAGGAGGTAATAAAGGAATGCATTGCCAGCAGAATTAAGTTTTGGTGGGCCTAAGTTGGAGTGGGCCAGGGAGAGAAGGTTTGGATGGTAAAATCATATAAGTTTATATGATCTCAGGCCAATTTCAATAGGGTACATGGTTATTAAATATGCTAACATGATACTGTATTGATAAAGAGATAAATTGTAAAAGTTTCATAGGAGTAGATATATATTTATAGAAAGATATATTTATAGAAATGAAACGCTTATGCAATGTTTTTAAAATCTCATTATATATGTTACCGTGTGTTTGGTTTGTGGGTTGTCCCGGGTTGGACCCAGATGAGCAGGTGTTTGGTTGGAAAAATGAGTCGAACCCAGGATGAAACCTGCTGTGTAAAAAGTGGGTTGGCCTCGTCCCTCTAAATCGAGGGGACCGAGTGAACCCAGTTGAAAATAAAGAGAATGATAGGTGGGCCTCACGGATAATACTGTTAACGGTATTAAAATGGCATCCATTTCATCCCTCTCCAACCTTGCAACCAAATAGCACTTTTGTTTACAACCAAACTGTGTAATTAGTTACTTTTTTAGACCCCAGGTTAAAAAAGTAACTAATTACTTGGGCCTTATCTAATCGTGGACTAACTAGGTTCAAAAGATTCATCTCGTGATTTATAACTAAACTGACTCAACCTCCTAACCAAACACAAAATGGGCTCATCCCATTCCCAAAACCTAGGTTGGAGCTAACCAACCCACTTGGGCCTTGTTTAGATTGTGAAAAGTGAGATTGAAAAGCCCTATAACACTTTTGTTTACAACCAAACTATATAATTAGTTACCTTTTTAGACCTCGGTTGAAAAAAGTAACTAATTACTTGGGTCTTGTCCAATCGTGGACTAACTAGGCTCAAAAGATTCATCTCGTGATTTATAACTAAACTATATAATTAGTTAATTTTTTACTTATATTTAATGCTCCATACATGCGGCACGCTATATATCAAGCTTTATAGCAATGAATGCCTTCTAGTAGCCTTCGTATATATAGATATATAGGATAGGATTTCAGAGATGCAGACGTGTCATTTTTTCTTTCAACACATGGGATGTTTCATCCTCTACTAAGGGCAAATACGATATTTTACTCTTGCCAGACCTCTATATAAGGAGAAGATGAGGTGTAGTCGGCAAAGCACACAAGGCAGCACTAAAATCTATTCATCTCTGGCTCTGCCCTCAAATTCTGCTGGTATGATGATTCTAATGTTCTATGATTAAATCTCTGTTTGGTCTCTGTTCTTTGAATTTTCCGTGGAATATTTTGAGTATTATTGCAGGGACATTGGCTTCACTAATTAAATGCATGTCAGGAATATATGAATTTTTGTAAATACTTGTCTGTAAATTCATTTATACATGTAGGAAACCTTGTTATTCCCACGGTAATAACAAAGCTCGTATGACTAACATATTGACGTAAGAAGTAAAACTGTAATAACATACTTTTGACGTAAGAAGTAAAACTGTGATAATATACTTCTGAAGGTAGAGTGATTTTTTTTCTCTCCGGACTAATGTAATAACTACAACCTTCATAGATTCTGAAGGTAGAGTGATTTTTTTTGTCTCCGGACTAATGTAATAACTACAACCTTCATAGATTCTCAGTATATAAATTTATCCATTTATTTTTATGACTTTGTACTAGCTCAATTTAATAATATACTATGTTATCTAATCGTTTTCTCTTAAATGAAAATATAAGTTGTACTGATATTGTGAACACATCCATGGTGAAACTTTCCAAAGTTTAATTGTGTGCGATATATGAAATATATATGTGGTTATAACACTGCACGTGAAAATGTTGACACATATAGGAGAGCACTTCCCCCCCATCAATCATGGCAAAGAACTACGGTGAACTCTACAACATCCTCGGCTGGGGCGAGCACTACTTCGCGGTGAACGCGGAGGGGCACCTCTGCGTGAAGCCGCACGGCCGCGAGACGAAGCCCGGGCAGGAGATCGACGTGCCCTTGGTCATCGCGGAAGCTCTGGTGACCCAGCCCATCAACAGCAAGAGCAAGTCTCAGTTCCCCATGGTCCTTCGGTTCCCCGACGTGCTCAAGAACCGCATCGAGACGCTCAACCTCGCATTCGAGAGCGCCATCAAGAGCACCGGGTACACGTCCAGGTACCAGGGCGTGTTCCCGATCAAGGTGAACCAGAACAAGCACGTCGTGCAGGACATGGTCAAGTTCGGCAGCAAATGGAGCTACGGGCTCGAGGCCGGCTCCAAGCCGGAGCTGCTCATCGCCATGAGCTGCCTCGCCGGAGCCCAGTCCTACCTCGCCGACGGCCAGCCCGCGCCGTACTTGGTCTGCAACGGCTACAAGGACGCCGACTACATCGCGCTCGCGCTCTCGGCGCGCGCCATGGGCCTCAACTCCATCATCGTGCTGGAGATGGAGGAGGAGCTCGACATCGTCATCGAGCAGTACGAGCTGCTGAAGCAGAAGCTGCCGGCGGACAAGAAGTTCGAGCCGGTCATCGGCGTCCGCGCCAAGCTCCTCACCAAGATACCGGGCCACTTCGGGTCGACGGCCGGCAAGCACGGCAAGTTCGGGTTGCTCGCCGGCAAGATCTACGAGGTGGCCGAGAGGCTCAGCAAGCTGGGCAAGCTGCACTGGCTGCAGCTGCTCCACTTCCACGTCGGCTCCATGATCCCGAACACGGGGATAGTGTACGACGCCGTGACCGAGGCCGCCGGCATCTACTGCGACCTGGTGAACAAGTACGGCGCGACGCAGCTGACCACGCTGGACTGCGGCGGCGGGCTCGGGGTCGACTACGACGGCACCCGCTCGGGCAACTCCGACCAGTCGGTGGCGTACGGGATACAGGAGTACGCCTCCGCCGTCGTGCAGGCGGCGCGGCTCAAGTGCGAGTACAGCGGCGTGCAGCACCCGGTGCTGTGCACCGAGAGCGGGCGCGCCATGGCGTCGCACCACTCCATGATCATCCTCGAAGCGCTGTCGGCGATCCCGGAGCCGCAGGACGAGGACACCTCCGAGCAGCTGCTGAACAGGATCCAGGACCTCTCTTACAAGCAGCAGAGACTAGCTCCAGTTGGCGGCGGCGGCGGCGTGTACTCGCACGCCGCGGAGCTCAAGAAGCACGGCATCGAGATGTACAAGCTCGGCAAGAAGCTCTGCAAGAGGGTCGTCGCCGACGCCCACACCATCTACAACTACCACATGAACCTCTCCGTCTTCTCGCTGGTGCCCGACTTCTGGGGCGTCGGGCAGCTCTTCCCGATGATGCCGGTGAGCCGGCTCGACGAGAGGCCGACGCTCAGGGGCACGCTGCTGGACATCACCTGCGACAGCGACGGCAAGATCGAGAAGTTCATCAGCGGCGACGAGACGCTGCCGCTGCACCCGCTGGACCCGAGCCACGGTGGCTACTACGTGGCCGTCCTCGTCTCCGGGGCGTACCAGGAGGCCATCGCCGGCAAGCACAACCTGTTCAGTGGCCCAACCCTCGTCCGTGTCAATAGCAGCACTACAAAAGATGGCGGCTTCGAGATTGAACGCGTCGACCTGGGCCCAGCTACGGATGAGATCATCGGCAGCATGAGGTACAACGTCGATGAAGACATTGTCAACAAAATCCAGCAGAAAGCCGAGAAAGAAGGTGTGTGGGAGCCGGAGATGGTCAAATCACTCATGAACAAGGCGCTGACCACCATGCCCTACCTCAACGAATACAAGGCCCCTAAAACCATCACTTGAGCTCCTGCAGAGTCTCTGATCAGATCTGGATTGGCTGCGACTGCAATCATATATTATATATACAATAAGAACTGCCTGGTTCATGATGAATAAGCAGACGAAGCAGCCTATGCATGTTTCCCTTATTTGATGTTATTATTTACCCTGCTTGCTTGTGATCTTGTTGTAGTATTATTTATTAATAAATAAAACCAGCTCACTGGTGTTGTTGATTGCTATGTAGTATATACTACGTATAAAGTAATGTACTCTGTTTCTATGCTAGTCTGTTTCTATGCTTTTCCAACAACCCCGATTACATATTTCAGTATGTTTTCAGAAGACTCTCTATTTCTAAAGAACAAAAAGTTATTTTAGGGCAATGGCAGGTGTCCTGCCTTTTCATTTCAGTAGGAGAATGAACAATGTACATTAATAGTTTGGTCTTAGGACCCAAACAACGTGAAAAAGAAAATGAAAGGATGAAAAGATACAAATGAAACTATGCAGTGCAGCACTAGTTGTATCTCCTGTTAGAAGATTTGGGCTTGGCCCAAATAAATCCCAAAGGCCCACTCACACATGCATGGTATGGTGGGGGACTTTAGTCCCACATTGCTAGTTCAAGGGGGAGTGAGGCCAACTTAAATAGGTGAGCTACCTCCACTTATTTGAAGCTAGTGAGAGAGAAAAGGGAAGGCCCACACGCTCGCTCGCCGCCGCCCGGGCCGGGCCGGGCGCGGCGGGGCGGGCGCGGGCGCACGACATGCTGGCGTGAATGGTCCGGCTCGCCCTTGCGGTGCGCGGCTACCTTTTGCCACTGAATTTTTTTTGCATGCATGGAGAAAATTGCGCTGCCTTATTTTTGTCAAGCAATTATTCTCGCATTAATGGTGATTGCTCTGATTGACTGATTAGTTGATTAATAGAAGGACAATCACGTCGGTGCTGTGATTGTGCGGCTAATTACTTACCTTATTAGCTGCAACGCTGTGTATATAATCGGGGCGAGACGTCGTCCTCACACGTAGAATTCATCTCTTCCCGTGCCACTTGTGCTGTGCTGCCGCCGTTCTTCCCCATCCCGCCGTCGACGTGCCATCGCCGCCGGGAGAGCAGGCTCCGAAGCCTACGCCCCTCATGTCCCTGCACGGGGTAGGGGCCGATAAGGTTTTTTGGAAGCGCCGTCCGCGACCGCTCGCTGGACGCCTACTTCCCTTCCGCCGCCGTTCTTTGATCTCCATCGCCGGTTCGCTTCATCGCCTTCGACAATCCCACCGTAAGGATGACTACTTTCTCCCTGTTCTTCGTTCTTGTATTCCTTCTGTTACTAGCACTAGGCGATATGATTTTGTCTCGAATCGTAGTGCTAGTGATCAATCGTTTTCTCATGAAACATGCTGTTGTTATTTTCCTAATTGTCGGAATTAATTTATGTATCACTAAATTGCTGTTATTTCCAACATCTCCATTGGTGCTTTGTTTTCGTATACTCGTCGGCATCTTTATGTGATGATTTGGTTTCTATGCTCCAGGTCAGCTGTTTGTGTTCTGCCCAACAGATCAAACCACCATAGTTTCAGATTGTTAACGTGTTTGCTGTGCAACCTGTTGCCAGACTCTTTTGGAGTAAGAGCAGTTTGCAACCATTGACAAATTGGGTTTGCTTGTCCTCCCTGTTTAATTATTCGGTTTGACACTTTGACGTCAACAGCTTCCTTTGCAATAGTAGCCATAGGAAGAATTTGCATTTATTTTCCACCTTTGTTTTCCAAATATTTCCCACTTGTAATCCTGTATAGAACCTTGGAACTGTATAGATAGAACGAAAACACTGATATGTTGGATTACAGTACTATCATCAGTCATCAGATGGAGTAGAAAATAACTCAACATGGCATTTATTTAAATTATTTTAGCACTTCCAGTTGCTGAGTAACAAGGCGTGCAGGCACTGCTATTCTGACAACACGTTTTTCATTGACTCGTTCTCTTCCTCAGTAAGGCGCGGTATACAGGGCACTCAAAAGTCAAAACAGCCAACTCTCCTCCGAATGCCTGGAACAAATTCGTATGTCAGAACAAGGCGCCCCTAAGGCATTGCTGCTCTCTCAGGGGAGGATACAATTGAAAAACAATCCTGCAGAGAAAAGGAATTGTAAGCAGCACGATATGTCAAGTCTGTCAGGCGGCAGAGGAAAAACCGGCACATATAGTTTTCGAATGCCAATCTGCTAGGCAGTAATGGAACACAGTCCAAATTCCGACTAATGGAGATTGGCCAATTGAAGCACAAAAGAGACCTTCAAAAAAAAAAATGCACAAAAAGAGATACGTCCGCCAGATCACATATCCCGAAAACACTTCAACACCTTCCTGACCGTATGTTGTTGGCATGTCTGGAAGAGGCATAACAATCTGGTGTTCAGAGACGAAAGAACAGGCACAAGTGCAGCATTGGCGGCTTGCAAATCTCAAGCATCCGTTCGGTTGCCATGGATTGGGGATCCAGGAACCATTCCTAACCGGATTGCTAGTGTAATTTGTAGTCAATCCTCACTAGGAACAATTCCCAGCCAGGAATAGGGGACGAGCATTGCGACCACTTGGTGCTCTATATCATCAAACGGAATGTAATCTCTTAGAGCTACCTCCTAAAATGAAATGTTTGTAAAATTTCTCCTGCTGTTTACGAGCCGAGAATCAATATAATCCTCCTATAAAATGAAATGTTTGTAAAATTTCTCTTGCTGTTTAAGAGCCGAGAACCAATATAAATTCAGGTAGGCTGCCGGTTCCAATGACAATCCTCCTCTAATCTTAAAGCCTATCACTGGGTGGCCTGACGCCGCTCAATCAACATGGACTATGGCTGACAGCAGATCGCCTCCGCGACCTGGGATTGAATAGTTGTACAGATCGTGCACAAAATCACAATAATAATGAATTAGATTTGAGATCGGATAGGGCATGATGATACAATGTAAGCGACGACTACTGTGATGTCATCCGGCTTCCCGCCCTTGAAGAAATCTTTCCCTCGTGGCCGTGCCTGTGTCCGCGCCAAGGAGCTGAACGGCGTGTCTCTGTAGTCGCACCTGGCAGCCTCGTAGGCGAAGCCCGCTAGGACCTCCGCCATGTTCTCCGGCGCGAACCCCAACGCCGTGCCCATCCGCACGATGCGCTCCATCTCGTCGTCGAACACGTTGTCAAACAGCCCATCGGTGCCCAGAATCACAATGTCGCCTCCCTTCGCCGCGACCTCGCCGACGTCCGCGTCGGCGAGCCTGGTGCTGTCTTGCTTCGAGCTGAGCTGGTAGGGGCAGTTGAAGTATTGCTGCTGCGGCTGCGACCGGCGCAGGATCCTGCCGTCGCGGAGCACCACGAACCCGCTGTCGCCGACGAACGCCCACTTGAGGGTCCTGCCGGCGAGGGAGACGATGGCCGCCGTGGACGCCGCGGGCGTGTGCGCCGCGGCCGTCATCTGATGCGCCCGCTCCAGCAGCGCCAGCGGGCAGAAACGCGTTCCGGGCACGGCGGTCATCGCCACCTCCGCGTAGGCGTTGTTCATGAGCGCGCGAGAGAAGGCCGACGCGTCGACGCCCTCGCTGCGGTACCCGCCGACGCCGTCCGCCACGCCAATGACGCCGGCCTCGGCGTGCCCGGAAGTGCGCGTCCTCGTCGTGATCCTTTATGTAGCATGACGCGAACGCCATCCCCAGGTCTCCCGCCGCCTCGGCCTCACCGCCGTCGCAGTCCATGGGGTCGCTGCAGGCGCCGTCATCGCGTGGCGCGAGCAAGACGGCGGCGAAGTTCGCTGCCTCGTCCTGTTGGCCGGGCGAAAGCGCCGGCGAGGCGCGGCGGGATATGCCGAAGGCGACGCGGAGAGCGTCGGGGATCCGTCTGTCGATCTCGATCAGAGTTTGCGCCATGTGCTTCTCCATTGGACTTTCTCTGCTCTCTAAAACTAGGGTTCTTGGAAACTAGGGGTCTCGCACGGCGCTTGCGGCTGCCTTGCACACTTCTTCTATCTTTATTTAATGAGATGAGGCACACACATACGAATCAAAGACGGAGCTCATCGTGCCGTGGGCAAACGTGTAGTTAACCCTGCAAATATTCCGACTCGTATTCCTATAGTGACACGCTTTTAGTTATTCCGACTCGTGTTCCTTCTTTTCCCCCTTTTTTTCGTTTCCGGTTCTGTTTCGATGAAATTGAAGGAACAGCGAATGAATTTTGCAGGAACAATTAGGAACATATTTTGTTGGTTTTATTTATTCTCCATTGTGGGTTTTAAAGCGCAAATGAAGTTTATAGGAAAACATAATAACTTTTAGGGAAGTTGTTGGATAAGAAGTTTAACGAAACATAATTATATTCATAGGTCTAAATCTATATCTATACCTATTAATAAAGAGGCAAAATTTCTTCCCATTTTTTTGGTCCGGCCCTCTCTAACTAACTCTTCTTTCAAGAAGAATGAAATAAAACCACCACTTATCTTTTACTTAGTTTGAAATTACAAAACCTTATTGGTAACTAGCGTTCTATCTTTTTTAAGCTTCCTTATATAATATATAGACAATAGTCACCTAATAAACCGAGTCGATCCCTCCTTAATTTTCCATATGGTATAAATCTTATATTGCATATAGTATTTTTTTATGGGCCTTAGTATTTAATTGGGCCTTAGTATTTAATTGAAACATGGTTAAGATAAGCCTAGGTATTATAGCCCACGACGGGGCAATATATGATAGATGTGTAGAGTTTATTGAGCCTAAATAGATAGGAACTATGTTTTTGATTGAAAAAATTCTTTAATCATGAATCTTTCCGACGTTCGCTATAATGCTTATTATTAGAAACAACTTACCTGGCGGCTCGGGGTGCCATCATGGGACACACGAGGCCCAAAAGACACGTTCCATGCGGCAAACAAGTCCAAGTAACTATACACATGCACATACGTTTCTAAAAAAATACACTTACGTTTGTTTTTCCTGTTTACTTGCATCAGATGGTATGCCATCGACATTCATGAAAAAAAAATTATATCCTGCCATTTTTTTTTCCTTTCCTGTTTACTTGCATAGGATGGTATGCCATCGGCATGCATAAAAAAAAAATATATTGTGCCATTTTTCCCACGCCTTTTGTTTCTTTCTATTTAATTTATCCTTTCATATAGAAACAAATAATAAATATAATTAACAATGATTAATAAATAAATATCCCCATCGCTAAGTTGTTGAAGTAGTTTTGATTATGAAAAATCTTATTTTTGTTAAAATCTAGATACCCAATAATCCAATTAATCAAATTGAGAGCTGAAATTTTGGGTATGGCATCGGCATGCATGAAAAAAAAATGTGCGACCATTTTTTTTTCCCATGGCTTTTGTTTCTTTCCATTTAATTTGTCTTTTCTTATAAAACAAATAATAAATATACTTAACCTTGATTATTAATTAAATATTATAATTGCTAAGTTGTTGAAGTAGTTTTGATTATGAAAAAACTTTAATCCAATTAATCAAATTATAAGCAAAAATTTTGAACAATTTGTTATCTATGGTCTAACTTAAATAAGTACTCCCAAGCAGTACATAAGTATCACTGCAATCCTTGACAAGCGCTATAAAATATTTAAATCTACCTACTTATAGACATCACGAGATTGAAAGTTACGGTGTGCCTTACGTGGGTGAAAAAGTTATATCAAAGTAGTACTTTTTTCATATAGATTTAATAGGATATTGTCCTATTATTACAAAATACTTATTTATATTATGGACTTCATGCTCATCAAAATAAATTATAACCTTTAAATTTTATCAAAAGGGTAAAACAAAAATTGTAATGTTTCAATATGTTTCCTATGGATATTTTATATTTGATTTTTTTCTCCCGTTGCAACGCACGGGCATATTTGCTAGTCATTTATAAAGATGCTTTCAATGGTGCTAACTACGTAGCTAGTTACATGTAGGTGACAAACGAAAGTAAAGACAATTTTATACTCCCTTTGTCCTGAATACTGTAAATTCTGAAGTTGTCTTAAGTTAAAATTTTTAAACTTTGACCAAATTTTTAGAAAAAAAAACACTAAGATGTATGATATTAAATTAGTGCCATTAGATTTATCATATAATGTATTTTCACAAGATATTTATTTTATGTCATAGATATTTATGTTTTTTTGTATAAAGTTGGTCAAAGTGAAAAAATTTGACTGACACAGATTGTATGAGTTGCAGCTTTTCAGGGGATGGAGGTAGTATATTTATATATTATTAGACCCATACGCTCTGATCTCATATCTTTAAGCTAAGTGAAATAGATTAGTTATTTGCTTCTTACTAGTGACTAATCTCTTTTTTATTTTTTTTGTGCCACGTTAGATTTCGCTGGTTAAGACTGTCCAATAGCCGTGACATATTTTTAGTTTTCTTCAACAAGACAACTCTTTCTACAAATAGGTCTCTAGAAACCAGAAGAGAGGATAATCAGATTTAGATTATGTCCTTCCGACACCTAAAATAGATATAGGTACTCTGTTGGAGGATATAAATATTATGTTGGAGACTTATTTAGGGTTTGAGTACCCAACATGTCTCATGTTGGAGACAACCTAAACAATAGCTAGTTGTTCAGACACTGTGTGCTTCTTTTCCAACGCTCTCGGATCTTCGAATGCCAGGCCGATTGAATGCATGGGTATCCTCCCGTTCGATACTTTATCTTCATATGCCCCTTCCTTCCTCATCCTGCAGCAGGTAGCACACCACCATCTGTTGCTGCATCTGAACAAACATGAACTCCAAAGGCTGCAGCATCACCTTGCTCTCTATCGGCTCTATCTTCGTCATCTATGGCATGATACAAAAATGGAAGACTGAAACAATAACCAGAAGGAAGACATAGCGAAACAGAAAACTGAGTAATGGAACGCCTTGAGTTCCATCGTCCCACACAATGTCATAACCATGTTCATGAGTAGGACCATCAAAAACTCTGCAGCGCAATCCCAATCCATATGGGATGGATTTGGCCTGATTCCGGTGGCAGTATGTTAAATCGGTACCAAATCTAGGCATTGGTTTGGTTCTCAAGCATGGTAGAGAAAGGGAGGAAGCGCACGGGACAGTTCGCTAGAATTACCTAGGCATAGTGATCCTACATGATGATTTATATAGGCCATGGCAAATTGGAAACGGACTTGAAGAGTGGCAGGCAATGAAATTTTGATGCATTAGGCTAATTTTTATTCTGTGGTATGATGCGGCCAAATTTTAGCCAAGGCAACATCTAGAGAAAAATTGTTCAACACCATTGGAACATAACATATTTCTGCAGGCCACACAAAATAGAGATGTCCACAAAGTAACTACAAATTTTTTTTTTTTTTTTGCAATTACACAGCACAATAGACGCTCACAACGTAATGCAAACCCTATACCTATGAGCATCTTCAGACTGAGCCGGCAAAGCCTCAAAATTGACGATTGACGAAGTCACCACACACGCCTCGTTGTCGACGGGGACGTCGCCTACCACTGCAAAAACACCATTAAATCCTAGAGTATTTGCTTTCATGGAGAGTTGAATTCAAGACCTCCTATTGAGACTCTTATAACCACTGGACTATATAGGCCACACAAAATAAGATTCATCGACTAAGAGCAACTCCAACCCAACATGCAAATTTGGCCTCTAGTTTTTTCATTTTCATGTTGACCTAAAAAAATAGGGACCCAAATTTGCTTCTAACTCCAGCCCAAAACCCTATTGCTAGGGGAAGGATAGAGTCCTTCTATTTCTAGGGACTTGAAACTATATTTTGAGAGTCCTCTTAAAATGGAAGTCTAAATAGGAGGGCCACTGGAGTTGTTTTTTTTACTTGAGCTCCTAAAAATTAGAATAGGGGCCTGTTTAGGAGGTCCACTGGAGTTGCTCTAAAGAATCAAAGTCTGGAAGCCTTCTTTGCTTTTGGTGTACAAGGAAGGGCTTTGAGGAGTGGTCTTGCTTCTACTTCTAGGGCCTTGTTCAGTTCGTGAAAAAGTTGTATTCCCTGCACTGTAGCGTTTCGTTTGTATTTGACAAATATTGTCCAATCATGGCCCAACTAGACTCAAAAGATTCATCTCGTGATTTATAACTAAACTGTGTAATTAGTTATTTTTTTACTTATATTTAATGCTTCATATATGTGGGTAGAAATTGATGTGATGGAGAGAGTGTAAAAAGTTGCAACTTTCGTTGCAACTGAACAAGGCGTAACATTTATTCCTGGACTATCTGGTGGCACTCCAGCTTGCTTCTTCATTTTCTCCCCTTTAGTCACTGCTTTTGCCTTACTCTTCAGTTTCTCCCCTTCCCTTTAGTAGGCTCCACGTCCCAATGTTCTCAATAGAGTATAATCCTCCTCTAACCTTAAACCCTATCGAATATCGATGGCTGGCCTGACGCCACGGCCTCATCATCATCAAGACTATGGCTGACAGCAGATCGCCTCCGCGAAATGGGGATTGAAGAGTTGTAAAGATCGTGCTCAAAATCACAATAATGCTATATTTGTGATCGGATAGGGCATGGCAGAATGTAAGCGACGACTACAGTGATGTCATCCGGCTTCCCGCCCTTGAAGAAAGCCTTCCTTGGTTGTGCCTGTGTCCGGGCCAAGCTGTACGGCGTGTCTCTGTACTCACAGCCGGCAGCCTCGCAAGCGAAGCCCGCTAGGACCTCCGCCATGTTCTCCGGCGCGAACCCTAACGTCGTGCCCATCCGCACGATGCGCTCGATCTCATCGTCGAACACGTTGTCAAACAGCCCGTCCGTGCCCAGAATCACAATGTCGCCTTCCTTGGCCGCGACCTCGCCGACGTCCGCATCGGCGAGCCTGGTGCTGTCTTTCTTCGAGGTGAGCTTGTAGGGGCAGTTGAATTGGTGCTGCTGCGGCCGCGACCGGTGCCGGATCCTGCCATCACGGAGCACCACGAACCCGCTGTCGCCGACGAACGCCCACTTGAGACTCCGGCCGGCGAGGGAGACGATGACCGCCGTGGACGCGGCGGGCGTGCGCGCCGCGGCCGTCAGCTGGTGCGCCCGCCCCAGCAGCGCCAGCGGGCAGAAGCGCGTGCCGGGCACGGCGTTCGTCGCCACCTCCGCGAAGGCGTTCTCCATGAGCCTGCGGGAGAACGCCGACGCGTCGACGCCCTTGCTGCGGTACCCGCCGACGCCGTCCGCCACGCCGATGACGCCGGCCTCGGCGTGCCCGAAGTGCGCGTGTCCTCGTCGTGATGCTTTATGTAGGACGACGCGAACACCATCTCCAGGTCTCTCTCCGCCTCCGACTCGCCGTCGCAGTTCATGGGGTCGCTGCAGCCGTCGCCGTCGCGCGGCGCGAGCAAGATGGCGGCGAAGTTTGCTGCCTCGTCGTGTTGGCCGCCCGTCCACCAGGCACGTCTTATGCCGAAGGCGGCGCGGAGAACGACGGGGATCCGCCTGTCGATTTGCATCATGGTTTGTGCCATGTGCATCTCCATCTTTCCTCTGCTACTAGTGCAGTTCCCCATCTTTAATTTCCTGATCTGCTCTCTCTAGCTAGGGTTCTTGCAAAGTGCGTGCAGGTGCGCAGGGATCTCGGCGGCGGCGGGTTGCACGCGTTCTATGTAAGGCAGACGTATACGAATCAAAGGCGGGTGCTCATCGTGCGGCGAGCAAACGTCTAGTTATACGCAAAAGCTAATGCGCTTCGGGTCGCGCTGTGCTACTAGCGCGCGACTTCCGCGAGAGTGGCCTGGCGGCCCGCCGGCGGTCTGGCCTGCATACCCCATGCACGTGTATGTGCGTCAGCCCAGTAAATACAACATGGGAGTTGCTATGGGCCGATGGCCTAATTTATCCTGTGAGCATCTCCAACAACTCCTTAAATCAAGTTGCTATCCTTATAAATTTGACAAAAGCATAAAAATATCTCTCCAACAATTTCTCAAATCAACTTACTATTTACCAAACTTGGTATCCAGGGGTGCCACACGCGCAAATATACGCGCGCGCGTCCGACTTGCTATCGCGAAATCTTCCGTCGCCGGCTCCTGTCCCGCGCGAGCGCGTGTCTCCCGCGTGCGCGAAAGCCTGCTGCTGCTGTCCTCCTGAAGCCTGACGGTGCAACCTGATTGGAGCACTAGACTAGTACTTGCTGCTGTTATCCTGAAGCCTGTCGTCCTGCTGCTAATAAGACAAGTACTACTCGCCAGCACTAGACCAGTACTCGCCAAAATGATTGATGGCCAAAAAAAATATACTTGCAAGAGCACTAGACCTCTGACATATACTAGCGGAGCAGCGTCGAGGATAGGTCGCGGCGGCGCGGCGTCCTTCACGCACGCGACCAGGAGGATCGTCGCGGCGCGGCGTCTGGAGGTAGCACGGCGCGAGGAGGCAAGAAGTCGGTACTAGGTGGGCCTATTTTTTATTTTTACTAAGTTGGAATAGCAAACTATTGGAGAGAGATCTTTTTTTCACTTGCTAAATAAATTAGCAATTTGACAAAACTCAAGATTTGGCAAGTGATTTTTACCAAACTCTTGGAGATGCTTTAAAAGCTATTTTTTTTCTTGGTTCCACTCCTCCGTGAATATTGCACAGATCAGTTTTAGTTTTGTGATAAAAAAAGATTAGTTTATGTTTTCCTTATATTCTTAGTTTTAAATTTAAGTTTATAGTTGTCATTTTCATTTTTTTCCATTTACTATTTGTTAAATTTAGCTTTTTTTTCATTGTGTAGTTTTTTAGTTTCATCTTTCCTTTTTTATTTTATTTTAGTTAAATGATTTTTCATTTTCAGTTTTCAGTCTATTTTTTATTTTTTCATTCAAATTTCAGTCATATTTTTTTAATTTTTTGTTTTAGTTTTCAATCACACTTTTAAGTTCGAATGCATTCCTAAATTCCATATATTAGTTGTTAATAATTTACCCTCTAAGTTAATACCATATGCAATGCTTCTTCTAATAAATTGCCCCTCAGGGTGTAACTTGTAGTATTTTGGATCTCTACTCTTGTCTTTTTAATAGATGTCTCACCAATTTCAACTAGTCATGTTTTAGGGTGCAGTTTTCAATTTTCGAAGTGCGATTATCAATGAGTTTTGAGCTTCATTTCCCATTTATGTTTGAATACATTTCTAAATACTGCATGTTAGTTGTATAATAACTTATCCTTTGAGTTAGCATTTTATGCAAATGCATCTTCTCATAATTTGCCTCTTAAGATGCAGCTTGCCTTATTTTTTTGGGCCGCTAATCTTGTCTTTAGTCATGATCCTTGGCTCGCATAATGAGTTAAATAATAACTTGACCCTCTAGCTAGTAGGTTATATAATATTTGTTATAATAATCTGCCCCTAAGTTGTAGCTTCTTATTTTATGTTGTTACCCCTATTTATTAATAAATGTCCCAAGTTGACAGCTTATGCAATATTTATTTTAATAATTTGCCTACTCTTATTTATTAATAAATGCTCCAAGTTGACAACTTATGCAATATTTATTTTAATATTTTGGCTCTATAGGTTGCATCTTGTCTTTTTTTTTTTGTTCTGCTACTCTCTTTAGCAGCAATTCAATTGTCTTGTTTCGTGCTGTTACTAAAAAATAAATTTATTATATTCCAATAGTAACAATCGATGTGCATACCATGTAAAAATTATACTTATTTTTATAGCAAGTTTAGTATTATATTGGAGCAACTTTTTTATAAATCTCTTGTATATTTTTACACATAAATTGCTACTAAAATAATCTTTTTCGAAATACAGGCAAGAGTGATCTAGTTTTGTTCGGTTCGTCACGTAGAACGTAACGGTGCAAATAGAATTAAAAACGGATATACGGTTCAAAAGTTATAGCTTTTTTTAAGAGAGTATTTTCTTTTTGGTAAGCGTGCAAGGAGTGCTAAGCTTGCGCGTAGTCATTCCTGGCCTCCTGGGGAGCGAAGCTGGGGAGGCGTGTGATGCGGTGCGGGGCAGGTACAGCCTTGCACAAATCAGTCACGCTTAGCAGCTGAGGGGGTCGCGCGCTCGTCGAATGCGCGACGGGTCGCGCGTTATCCCTGTCAGTTATATGGGCACACTACAACTACTACTCAACCCGTCTTTAGTTGGCCCGCTTCTGTTTTTCCTTTTTTTTATTCTCTCCTCCGATTCCGATTCTGTTTCGTTGAGATTGAAAGAACAGCGAGCCATTCAACTTATTATGGGAACTTTTTAGAACATAATCATGGCTTTATATTAACGGATAACAATAGAATGCATGATGAAGACTGAATTTGTGGAAGAGTTTGTTGGGATAAGAACTTATTTCGAACATGAGTAACAACAATATATAGAGAGAATTTAGGTGAAGATGTTTTGCCACGTTAAGCATATCTAAATCATCATTTAGAAAAGGATCTGAGTAACTTGTTTATCCTCCAATAACTTTTCTATATTTATGCGCATTTTACAGAGTCATCATTTACCTCAATCTTTGGTTAGCTAGAATTTCGAAAGAGTTAAATACATCAACGGCTCTCAAACTTGTAAGTGTGTCATTTAGGTCTATGAACTTTGAAAATGCATTTCTGAGTCACGTGGACACTTTTTTGCTGATGTGGTATGCTAGTTTGGCATGTACTCCTCCATCCCAAGTTATAAGACGTTTGACTTTTTTGACATCAAGTTTGACCACTTGTCTTATTCAAACTTTTGTATAAAATATTACTTTTTTTGTCGTGGCTTGTTTTATTAATAGAAGTTCTCTAATAATAACTTTAATTGGGCTATATTTCCATAAATTTTTTAAATAGAACGAACGGTCAAACTTAAGATAAAAAAAAGTCAAACGTCTTATAATTTAAAATAGAGAAAGTATTTTATGTTTAAACCACTCACATTTTTCATAAAAAAATAGACCCTTCCTACTGTCTCTTGGCATATTTATGCACTCTAGAAAACAGGTGCTTGCACGCTAGCAGCTGCTGCATCGTCTTGCGTCAACCGGCTGAAGGTTGCGTGTCTCCCTTGTGTGTCTTCTTCTGTGTCTCTGCATACGTGGAGGCTTTTCATTCGTTTCCCTTTTAAGATGGGCCCTCGTTTATTTCTCCAAACGGAGCGCGTCATTTATTTCTCCGTCTGCACATGTTACCAGAAAACAGAGTCAGTCCGCTTATTCCGTCCGTACTCACGACATGCTTATCACTTTCTGACCCCACATTTAATTCCCGCCAGATGAATTAAGTAAAGGAGGCAAAAGACACTATTCTGTAAAAATTGGCGCCAATTATAATAGTTGGTTACATCTACATACAGAAGGGTATTAGATTAGCATTCTTCTCGTTTCATCAATCTAGACAACAACAGCCTCTCAGGCAATTCTCTCCCTGGAGCCCAGCGAGTACATGGGGGCATCTGAGCCGATCCCCCCCATGCCCGACGAGGCTAACAACATGGAGGCCGATTCTCCGCAGGTACCCACAATCCTAATACGATCTCCTTTTGTTGTCACATCCTCACAGATCTTCTCTAGATCAACATTCCTTCATCTGCACAGTAACAATAGAGTTAGAAAATGCAAGGCATATTGGAGGAACCATTCATAATCTATATTTGTTTCATCTATGCATATATATTTGATATTTATTTGCCATTGCAAGTTTCCATGATTTCTAACTTATTCTACATGGAACCCACTACAAATCCAACCAGAACGAACCTACTCAGGTAGAAAATTCTGTGCAAGACATGGTACCAAAGGTTGGTATGAAATTCTGCACTGAAGAAGAGGCATATCAGTTTTACAATGCCTATGCTCGAGACAAGGGTTATAAATTTGCAGTCTGGATAAAATCAGCTATATCAGTAAACTAAAAAAATAATTCGGAATACTTGTTTTTCTGAAATGCGCCCCACAACACACAAAAAAAATTTGCAGTCTGGATAAAATTTATAACTTACTGAATAACAAAGCATGAGAGAGTCTATATCCTTGCTATGATAAATTTTTATCTTCCATACATAAGATTCCATGGAATTTGCACAGAACTCATCCGTTCTCCTAGGCGGATGGAGCCTTCACTTAAAATTTCCTCACTACTGATTATAGGGATATGTATTGAATGACTGGGTGGTATTTCCTTCTTGTGTTTCTTGACCATGGTTAGGGGTCCCAAAGAATGAACTGAAAGGCGAAGGCAGAAAAGCATTTCCATGTGGATAGTAGCCCTGATAGTAGCCTGGTATCTGTATTTGATTTTGGTACATACTAGTCCCTAGATGGGCCTGTACCAAACAAAAAAGAAGTACTAATATCAGCAAGGAAGTTACGACTAGTCTTGCTAGTATTAAATATAACTGAAATATCATACCAGGTCAGTGTAGTGTGGTTGCTCATATGTTACATTATCTCCTACTGCAGGACCATGAGCCTTTGGTTCATTCTTGCCTTTCTTTTTTCGTCGTGTGTTGGCTTCTGTTGCAGAACCAGAAGCTATTGGGTCATTCTTGGTTTTCTTTTTCTGTCGTGTTGCCTTTTCAAAACCACCAATTGGTCTCTTAGATCCATGAATTTCCTTCTCCTTAACCTTCAAGCCTTTTGGTTTTATAGCTTGGTCTTCTTCTTGTGTAGCTACAAAATAGATAATAATTAGATTTTTGTGTCAAATGTATGGTGTTAACGCAATTATTACTCAGGCTATACCTGATTGCGAACCTTGTGGATGAGATACAATACCGACATCTAAATCGGGCCTTGTTTTTAGGCTTTTCTCCACTTCTTCTGCTAATTTCTCTGCATTATTCACAGCCATAGAGTATGTTTCATCAGATTCTGCGGCTCGAGTAGCTAAATGAATATATATTCTGCACAACTCCTTCCTCCGTTTTGATAGCTCCGTTTTGGGATCTTCATGTCTCTCTGAATTTCTCTTTATATGGACTACTTTTGCATCAATTCTCCATCTATTCAGTATGTATTGTTCAGGAATTTTTTTAATATTGTTGATATCAAGTATCTTCAACGCATGGCAGCATAAGATTCCAACAAATTCGAACTTTTGCAGCTACACTTAACTTCAACTTCTAATGCAGAAAACTTTACGACATGTTCGTTCCTCTTGCCATAAACCTTTATTTTGTACTCCTTTTCACCATTCATGTCACCACAATCGAACATATCACAATTCAGTGTTTGCATCACTTGTTCTTCGAATACCTTATATATGGCTGGAGTATAAATTCTTGCCGCATGCCTTAGTATTCTCAAGTCAGCTTTTAACTTAGGTATACTTTGTGTTGCCTTGAAATCACATTTTACCTCCTCATATCTTTTATCTGCCACCAACCTTTCAAAGTGCTCAAAAAGGTAAATATGTCATATTTGACACTAATATACCCCTTTAATTCATTATTCATGCTTTCGCTTCTTTGAGTGCTAACCATATCAGCAGAAAATGTATTTCTTCCATATGCTAAGGCCCATTTCTCCCTTTTATCAAATAATCTTTGTAGCCATTGATTGTTTCGTAGCTTATACTTGTCCAGCAAATTGTTCCATGCATTTATAAAATCCTCCTCATCCTCTTGATCATAAATACAGTTCTAAAAATCTTTATTGAACTTCTTGTAGTCCTCCACAACTCCAGCAAGGTGCTTGCACGCATTCTGGTTCATATGCCAAACACAAATTCTGTGATGAGTCTCTGGCAGTACTATCTTGATTGCTTTTGCCATTGCTGCATCTTCATCAGTTAAAATGGTTTGTGGCTTCTTTCCTGACATAGCAGTTAAAAATGTGTTGAAAAGCCAAACAAAACTCTCAGCAGTTTCATCATACAAAAGTGCAGCACCAAAAACTGTTGTTTTCCTATGATTATTCACTCCAACTAACATTCCAAATGGACGCCCATCATTTAGTTTTCTGTATGTTGTGTCAAAGCAAACAACATCACCAAAAACTTCATAGTCTGCAACCATTTTAGAATCTGTCCAAAAATATTTGTTATCAAGTCATCCTGATCAACCTGAATGGAATAGAAAAATTTCCCATCTTCAGATGTTTTCTACTCTAGATATTCCAAAACTCCTCCTGTGTCCCCATGGTTTGTATTTAGTGACCTCTTCGAATACAATTTATTCTTCATATCTTCGCGAGTAAATCCAAGATTCTCAACTCCACCTGCTTCTTTTGCCATGAGATCAAAAGTAGCTTTATTTGAAATGCCAACTGCTTTAGCATTTTCCACACTTGCAAGCTGTGCTTCTGTTATTCTTCTTTGAGATCTTAAATGATGAGCTTGACTTCTAGGAGCAAGAATATGATTATGTTCAGGCTGAAACTCATAGATGCAGTAGAACCCATCCATAAGACTTATCTTCATGCAAGCTTGACACATACATCGTGTCTCTGGTCTACTATAGTTAGAAGATCCTTCTTTTTTATCAGGACGCCGAACACCTATTGACAAATAAATAATTGATCAAAATGATGTTCTATCCCTATTGATGAAGAAAGTGGTACACGGCAAAAGTGGTTTAATACCTGCACGTGAACAACAAAAGGTCCTGTTCTTTATTGTGGTGCTATTTTTCATATTATGTGAACTGCTCCTTCGAATACTAAAACCCTTGTCTCGAGCATAGGCATTGTAAAACTGATATGCCTCTTCTTCAGTGCAGAATTTCATACCAACCTTTGGTACCATGTCTTGCACAGAATTTTCTACCTGAGTAGGTTCGTTCTGGTTGGATTTGTAGTGGGTTCCATGTAGAATAAGTTAGAAATCATGGAAACTTGCAATGGCAAATAAATATCAAATATATATGCATAGATGAAACAAATATAGATTATGAATGGTTCCTCCAATATGCCTTGCATTTTCTAACTCTATTGTTACTGTGCAGATGAAGGAATGTTGATCTAGAGAAGATCTGTGAGGATGTGACAACAAAAGGAGATCGTATTAGGATTGTGGGTACCTGCGGAGAATCGGCCTCCATGTTGTTAGCCTCGTCGGGCATGGGGGGGATCGGCTCAGATGCCCCCATGTACTCGTTGGGCTCCAGGGAGAGAATTGCCTGAGAGGCCGTTGTTGTCTAGATTGATGAAACGAGAAGAATGCTAATCTAATACCCTTCTGTATGTAGATGTAACCAACTATTATAATTGGCGCCAATTTTTACAGAATAGTGTCTTTTGTCTCCTTTACTTAATTCATCTGGCGGGAATTAAATGTGGGGTCAGAAAGTGATAAGCATGTCGTGAGTACGGACGGAATAAGCGGACTGACTCCGTTTTCTGGTAACATGCGCAGACGGAGAAATAAATTACGCGCTCCGTTTGGAGAAATAAACGAGGGCCCATCTTAAAAGGGAAACAAATGAAAAACCTCCACGTATGCAGAGACACAGAAGGAGACACACAAGGGAGACACGCAACCTTCAGCCCCGTCATGGTAGTGCACGGAGCCGCTATCTGCATGCCCCACCGCATACCGTGCAACGCAACGGCGACGGCGTGAGGGCGCAGGCCGCACTGCCGCAGTCCATTGACGAGCCGGGAACGCCTGCATGCAGACATGCACAGGCAACCCTTCCTGTTCCACGACGTGCAGTTTGCAAGGTGCGCCATGCATCTTTCACGGACACCCATGCGACGGCGTGCATGCAGAGCAGCCATGGCGGAGACCGTGGTCACGGCGCAGCAATGTGCAGTATCTGTCCTGCAAACGATTCTAGGCAAATACAAACGTGTTTATGACAAACCAAACTTTTTTTTTTTTGAGTAGAATGACAAACCAAACTCACACTAGCTAGTGTGCAGCTACATATTGCATGGTCCATCGTTGACGGTTACAAGATGCAAAATGCAACATGGGTGCTTAGCTTGCTGCGGTACACGCAACCAGACGCGGTACAATCTGTGCCTGCATCCTCCACGTGCACAAGCGAACCGTGGACCGCGCGAAGCGCCTCTCTCCACCATCCTCGTCAACTCCTTCCCCGGTGAAGGCGCCGGCCGGCGACTCCGACCACTATGACCCGCCGCCGAGGCAGCGCATCCTCCACGTCGGGCCACTCTTCAACGGCAGCAGCAACATGTCGGATCGCGCCGAGAACGGCCCGTACAAGAAGAGCACTGCATCGGCCTGCACCATGCCAGAACGCGAACCTGGATTGCTGGGATGCCGCCGACGAGCCATGGCAGGTCTTTGGTACTCATCAGTTGTAACTTCGAGGGCCGGATCGGGTCTCCAATCTTTTGATGCTTGTTGACTTGATCGCCGTCGAATCCGTTCGTAAATCTTGCAGCACGCTTTCTCTTTGCCGTACTCCCTCCATACTCATATTAGTTGACGTTTTGGACAAGGACACGGTCTCCAAAACCTAACTTTATCCATTATTTTTTTATTAAAATATATAAGAAAACTAAAAATAAAATTACTTTTATAAAAGTGGGTTTTAAGATGAATCTATACATATAAGTTTCATATTTTTAAACTAAATATTTTAAAAGTTATTGATAGTTTATGTTCCCAATGTTTGACCCAAACCTTGTCCAAAACGTCAACTAATATGAGTATGGAGTAGTAAATCACTAGCGATGGACGCGATGCATTGCTTGGAACAGTAGAACCTGCAGTACATAGCTAGGCAGGCATGGTGGCTGGAGCTGGCATACCGGATTTCGAAGATGAAGCCCTTGGTGATGACTGATGAGCTCCGGAATGGCCGCCACGATGCGGTAGCTCGCGAACATCACCAGCCAGCACGGCGGGCACGCCGCACCGCGTGGCCACGGGGACGGCCCACGACACGCACGGATGAGCCACGCCTGAAAGGATGCCTGACGCCACGCCGCCTGTGCCGCTTGCCGGGAAGACGCCGGGACGCCGTGCTGCCTGCTCTGCCGCCGGACGATGACGCAGAGAAGCAACAGCCCTGTGGAGGTCTAGTCTGTGCGCCCGTCGAGGCCTTGCCTCTCGAGCGAGGGCCTTTTCCTTCTAGGAAGGGCCGTGCGGTGGCGGGGCCGGAGAGGGCAGCACGCTTACTCGGCGGGACGGCGGCGGCGAAGGGCGTTGTGGGCGGGATGGGGTGGCGAGTGCGACGGCGAGGGTCGAGAAAGGATTCCGGGGATCTTCATCGGGCCTTCTCCTTCTTGGCACGGAGCTGCGGCGGCAGCGCGGGTCAGGGCGTTACCAAATCTAGGCATTGCTTCTACATGGTAGAGAAAGAGAGGAATCGCGCACATGGCAGTTCGCTAGAATTACTTGGGCATAGTGATTCTCCATGGTATTTTAGATAGGCCATGGCAAATTGGATATGACTCGAGGAATGGTGGGCAATGAAATTTTGATGCATTGGGCTAGCTTTTGTTCTGGGGTACGGTGTGGCCAAATTTCAGGCAATATCTGGAGAAAAAATTGTTCAACGCCATTGGAACATATAACATATTTGTGCAGGCCACACAAAATAGAAATCTCCACAAAATAACCACAACATCAGCCACTGCTTTTGCCTTTCTCTTCATTTTCTCCACTTTAGTAGGCTCTATTTTTTTTTATGAACGATCGGTTCCAATGTTCTTAATAGAAGTAATCCTCCTCTAACCTTTAAACCCTATCGATGCCTTGCCTGATGCCACGGTCTCATCATCATCAAGACTATGTCTGACAGCAGATGGCCTCCAGAAAATGGGATCAACGAGTTGTACAGATCGTGCACAAAATCACAACAATGCTATATTTGAGATTGGATAGGGCGTGATACAATGTAAGCGACGACAACAGTGATGTCATCCGTCTTCCCGCCCCTGAAGGAAGTCTTCCCTGGCCGTGCCTGTGTCCGGGCCAAGGTGCTGTAGGGCGTGTCTCTGTAGGCCAAGGTGCTGTAGACCGCCGCCTCGCAAGCGAAGCCCGCTAGGACCTCCGCCATGTTCTCGGGCGCGAACCCCAACGCCGTGCCCATCCGCACGATGCGCTCGATCTCGTCGTCAAACACATTGTCAAACAGCCCGTCGGTGGCCAGAATCACAATGTCGCCTGCCTTGGCCGCGACCTCGCCGACGTCCGCGTCGGCGAGCTTGGTGCTGTCTCTCTTCGAGGTGAGCTTGTAGGGGCAGTTGAAGTGGTGCTGCTGCGGCTGCGACCTGCGCAGGATCCGGCCGCCGCGGAGCACCACGAACCCGCTGTCGCCGACGAACGCCCACTTGAGCGTCCGGCCGGTGAGGGAGACGATGGCCGCCGTGGACGCCGCGGGCGTGCGCTCCGCGGCCGTCTTCTTGTGCGCCTGGTCCAGCAGCGCCAGCGGGCAGAAGCGCGTGCCGGGCGTGGCGTTCGCCGCCACCTCCTGGTAGGCGTTGTGCATGAGCGCGCGGGAGAACGCCGACGCGTCCACGCCCTTGCCGCGGTACCCGCCGACGCCGTCCGCCACGCCGATGACGCCGGCCTCGGCGTGCCCGAAGTGCGCGTCCTCGTCGTGATCCGCTATGTAGGATGACGCGAACACCATCCCCAGATCTCCCTCCGCCGCCTCTGCCTCCGCCTTGCCGCCGTCGCAATCCATGGGGTCGCTGTCGTCGCGCGGGCGCGGCGCGAGCAGCGCCGCGGCGAAGTTGTCTGCCTCGTCCGGTGGCGTGGCCGTCCACGAGTCGCACTCTATGCCGAAGGCGGCGCGGAGGCCGTCCGCGATCCGCCCGTCGATTTGCATCAGGGTTTGCGCCATGTGCTTCTCCATGTTCCCTCTGCCATTATTGCGGTTCCCCATCTTCCCTGATCTGCTCTCTCTCTCTCTCTCTCTCTCTCTCTCTCTCTCTCTCTCTCTCTCTCTCTAGCTAGGGTTCTTGAGAAGTGCAGGTGTGCAGGGATCTCAGCGGCGGCGCATGCGGTTGCACGCGTTCTTCTAGGAGTACAAGGCAGACGTATATATATAAATAAATCAAATGCGGGTGCTCATCGTGCGGCTAGCAAACGTCTACAGATAATCCGACTCGGGCCCGTATAGACGCGCTTTTAGTTGGCCCACTTCTGTTTTTCTTCCTCTCCGCAATGGGATGATGAAGACTTGGTGGAAGAGTTTGTTAGGATAAGAATTTATTCCGAACATGCGTAACAATATAGTAGAGAGAAAATGTAGGTGAAGATTACACCCAGAGTCCCAGAGGAAGGGCCGGCCGGTGGCCTGCAGACTGAGCGCGAACTCGGCTATCAAACGTTCGATGTGACAGTAAAATTTAGTCTGCCTAATAATGGGATGATGAGTATATAGAGAGAATGTAGATGATGATGTTTCGACGCAAATTGTTTTCTATACTTACGTACCCTTCAATTGTTTTTTTATATCTCCTAAGTAAAAAAACATTTCTTATTATTAAAATGAGTAAAATACATGGTTAGCCCATTAACTTTTGACGTTGTGTTGATTTGGTCTATCAAGTTTGAAAGTGCATTTTTGGATTAAAATTTTTGATTTCTGGTGCATGAATAGTCTACACACCTTCGTTTTGTGATTTCTACCTACATGGATAGGCCACCGTGGCAATCTAGTTTGTCATAAGCTCACGTGCGACGCGCGTGACCACGCTGGGATACACTACTTTCGTAAAAAAGACCCCTAGAATCCTTTTGACTCATTTTCCAGTCCTCCATGTCTCTCAAGCTCCTCTCTCTCTTTCTGTCCCAAGCATGACGGCGGCGGAGGCGACCCTAGTGCGATGGCGGAGGAGTGATGACGAATCTTGCTAGATTAGGAAGGGGAGGGTGCTCCATGCACTAGTTCCCGCAGCAGCGACGGGGCGCCACCTTCCTACTTCAGCACGGATCCACCATCCCTCCGCTGGGGCAACGAGATTTCCTCCGCTGCCATCACGCTTCAATAGAGAGAGAGAGAGAGAGGGAGTGAGAGGGAGGACCGGAGAATGGGAGTCCAAAGTATTCTGGGAAAATAGTGCATCTGAGCGTGGTCACGCATGTCGCACGCCAGCTCAACTGCCACAGTGGCCTATCTACATAGGCAAAATCATGAAATGAAGGGTTCTAGACTATTGATGCACCATAAATCAAGGTTTTGGATCCAAAAATACATTTTGAAACATGATGAACTAAATCGACACAGCCTCACAAAGTTAATAGACTAAACATGCATTTTACTCTATTATAATTTATTATTGTAACTAAAAACGTATAATGAAGAACAATTTTGGACAGTAAACAACTCCTATAAATAAACAGGAAGACGATAAAAACATTTCTAATTATTATGATGTGTTATTATATCCAGTGTCATCGGTCTCGATTCCATCGATGAATAGGTTGAGGTTCCTCTCGGCAATAATCCGCGCCTCACCTGCCATGACAATCTCCGTCATCCCATTGACTTTCTCTTCCAAACGCCTACCCTCCTCTCCCTCCATGATCCTCTCAATACAGTCCTTCACGCCATTCCGGTCAATGCCGGCCATGGCGGTCCCAGCCTCCCACATCTTAACGACGTAGGCGCAGTTGATGAACTGGTCCCCGGAGATCGGGTAGCAGATCATGCGGACCCGGTGCCTCACGGCTTCCAGCACCGAGTTCCAACCGCAGTGCGTGATGTAGCACCCCACGGCGTGGTGACCGAGAACCTCCTCCTGCGGCGCCCACGGGACTACCTTGCCGGTGCCGCCGGCGGCGGCGGCCGCGAACCCGTCGGGGAGGCCGGCTCGCCACGACGCGTTGTTCTTGAGCACCCAGAGGAACGGCCGGCCGGCGGCCTGCAGACCGAGCGCGAACTCGGCGATCTTCTCCGGCCCGATCGGCGCGACCCAGCTCCCGAACGAGACGTAGACCACCGACCCGGGACTCTGCCGGTCCAGCCAATCCATGCAGCTGGAGTCCGCCTGCCACATGGTGCAGGCCGCTGCAGCGCCCTTCTCGCCGTTCTCGGCGCGACCGGACTTGTTGCTGGCGCTGTTGAAGAGTGGCCCGACATGGAGGACGCGCTGCCCCGGCGGCGGCTCGTACCGGTCGGAGTCGCCGGCGCCTTCACCGGGGAAGGAGTTGACGAGGATGGTGGGGAGGCTCCTCGCGCGGTCCACGGTTCGCTTCCAGAACGCGAACCTGGATTGCTGGGATGCCGCGCCACCGACGAGCCATGGCAGATCTTTGGTACTCAGTTGTAACTTCGAGGGCAGGATCGGGTCTCCAATCTTTTGATGCTTGTTGACTTGGTCTTCGTCGACTCCGTTCGTCGATGATGATAGTGGCAGTGGCGCACCTTCATGTCAGTAAGTGTAAATGTTTTAGCACACTTTTCATATATAAATAAATAAATATCTATTCGCCTCTTCGCCGTGAATCACTTAGAACAATAATGGAACCTGCAGTTCATTGCTAGGCAGGCATGGTGGCTGGGGCTGGCATACCGGATCCGGAGATGAAGCCTTTGCTGATGAGCTCCGGAATGGCCGCCACGATGCGGTAGCTCGCGAGCATCACCGGCCAGAACCCCACGGCGGGCACGCCGCACCGCGCGGCCACGGGGACGGCCCACGACGCCAGGACGTCCACAACGACGAGGCAGGCGCAGGCGGACACGCGGCGGCCTCCTCCTGTCATGAGCATTCGCTCCAGGTGGGCTGGCATGTGGTGCTCCATGGCGTGCACGATGGTGGCGAAGCCCGGGGTTCGTCGTCTCCGCCGTCGTCCGGGACGCCGCTTGGGATGGGCACGAGGGCCAGCTTGGCGCTGGAGTCGTCGTCGCCGGTCAGTGCCATGCGGCGGTGGACGAAGTCAGGCACCGCTACCGTGGCCGCGATGCCGCCGCGGTCCGCGAGGGCGCGCGCCAGGTGGAGCATCGGAGTGATGTGGCCCTGCGCCGGGAATGGCACGAACACGATGGCGCGTCGCGCCTGCGTGGATTCTGCGCCCATGCCGTCGTTTGCTGGCCTCAACTATGGGGTGCCTGTTATCTGTTGGCCTCCAACGTTGTGAGCTACATAATTTATATGTAGCTGGCTAGCAGGCATGCTGCACTGTCCTTTTTAGATTTGGCAGTCACAGGAGTTAGGCTGTATGGATCCATTACAACCTAATTCTCCAACGGTTTTTTTTTGAACTCATTCTATAAATTCTAGCTTGAGAGTTACTCTGATAAAAATCGCTCTCTACACCTCACCACCCTGCAATAACTTTTTCTATTTCGATCGTGTTCGGCGTTTGGGGAACTCCACTATCTATCCTTGGTGAGCGAGATATATCATTGTGCGCGAGAAATTAAAAAACAATAGAGAATGAGAATATTTGGAGATTTAATTAAAGAAATTGTTGGAGAGAAACTTGTTACCATAATCTCTGTCCCTATCACTACAGAATGATACAGAGAGCCTTTTGAAGTCGCTATAATAGCTCACAACAAAGGCTCAATTTGGATTCTATATGAAAAATTAAGTGGTATTTGGATGTCATTCTCATATGGATTAATGTCTTTTGCATAGTGAAAAATATTAAAATGGTATGGTTTGGGAAGATAGTTAAAGTCTATAACGTCATTCTAGAATCTAAATGTTTGGATCTCATTCTCGTTTTCCTATGGAGATCTAAATATGGCCTAAAATTAGCTAATAACTAACTATCAGTTGGGAGTGTTTGGATCCCACTACTAAAGGTGGCTGGAGTTTTGTTTTACTAAAAAATGCCTCTATATTACTAGTGCCTACTCTCTTTGTTCCAAAACAAATAATTTCTTGAGATTTAAAATTTGCCTAAAAATAACATTCTGCAAAAATATGAGACATTGCCTCCTAACGAGGAAGTTAATCATAGATAATTTCAAATGATAACTATCAAATTGAGGAGATATTATTTGAGAAAGAAAGGAGACAAGGAAACATAAATTTTCAAAAAAAAAAAATTGTCTTATTAGGACGGAGAGAGTAACTAATGGTTAGTTCAATTGGCGGGAGAGTAACTAATGGTTAGTTCAATTGGCGGGAGGATATTGGCCAACTGACCATCAATTAGCTATTAGTATTGCCCAAGTAATGAGATAGTTTTAGCTAGATGCTAAGTACCATCTAAATTTTTGCAGTTAACTATATTAGTCCGTCCGTTGGATTTATATATACGAGACCTTCAACTAACCAATCTAGCCGCCAGTTTGATCAGACATGATTTTTGATTTCAATCAGGCCCTTCGATTTGACTTTCCCATATATATATATTCGGTAGAGGGTCGGTATCCCTCTGTTGACATATTCCGTCATTTTGTACTAGCACAGCACCGAAGAAAGACGACTGGCTGCTCAATGATTCATGCCTCCATGTCACCATGTGCATTGTTTGTAACAAAAACGTTGCGTCACCAAGTTTGGCCGCAGTGTGGACATCGCAGGTTTATAATTAGCGAGATTGGAGTTGTGCTGAACTTTGTGGCGAAGCCAAATAAACACGTGCTTATTTGTTTTATAAACAGATTTCTGCTGGGAGGACGTTCGTTAATAAGTAGAACTTCTCGCAGCTGCTCGTAGCTGAATATGAATATAAATGAATGCTCGGATGTTCTTCCACAGAGTAATCTGTTTCGTCAAGACCAAAATCACATCTTTGGATTATTAGCGTGATTCTTTAATCAGTCGTTCGGAATTCTAAAATTCAAAGCCAAGTACTAGTCACCAACTGCGACAATACATACTCTTGTAGTACTTATTAACTAGTCGTCGTCAATCAAAAAACAATAAGGCAGATTAATCATCGCAAAATTTCCCGACGTGCGCATCTGTGTAGTAGGTGACGCAACGTTGGCAACAAGAATTGTTCTTAACCAGCAGGACGTAGGCGAGTGCATCCTAGCCAATCTTTTGTACTACAGGACAAAATTCACAAGTCGGGCATGAGACTGCGCTGACCCGTTCCCACTGGCGTAGACCCATGGAGCTGGGGGATATGTGCTGCTGCTTGCCCATCTGTCTGTACGTCTTGCCCATGGACCCGAAGCCGAACCAGCCGATTCCATGCTTTCACGGTAGCTTAGTAAAAACCCGACCAACGTTGGCACTGGTACTTGTCCTGACCCATGTGTGATGCCGTTATGAACATGCCAGAATTAGGGCACGTTGCTCCTTCGAGCATCCAGTACTTACCAGCGTAGTGAGCTGTTCATCGTCCGGCAAATTCCAGTGCTTAGCCATGGCGAGTCGCAGTATCCTTGCCTGCGCATATACCACCACCGCCCTGAAATTCCCGCACAACTCACAAGCTGGACATGTTTTTAGGACTAGGAGGGGCTACAGGGAGCCCCAACTGAAAATTTATTAAAAGTAACCAAGACGGTTAGAAAACAACATCCAGGAGAACAAAAGGAGTACAGGGAGGCAGGGAAAAGCTGGAGATGCTTCCAGACGTCTAACAATTTATTGGCTCAAAGCTTTTTTTTTCACACTTTTATGTCGTGGATGGTATGATTTCCGCTGATACCAAATCAATGTAGCCTTAAGACCTTTTGGTGAGATCCATTCTTTTTAATAAAACCAAGGTCTAATAAGGTTCTCACAAATTATTCAGTTCCTTGGTCATATTCTAAACTAAATTTCGTATCTTTTACGTTCTATTGTGGATTTTTAGTTGATGTTTGTGCCCTAAAACATGGTTAACTTCATAATAATGCTGCTAATTTTTTGCTAGAGTAGCTATTGCCTCAAGTAGGTGTTGAAGGTCATGTCATAACGCCACCATCCATTGGAACCATCATCGGTGATCAGCAGATCTCAAACCATCGCCCATACCACTCTACCACACTCCTGTCAAAACATCACCCATGCCACTCTACCTCGTTCCCATCGACCATGGTATGAGTATATGACCATAATTATCATTGTCTCTCATTTATGCAAATATGTTGCTCGTGGACGTCTCACGAATGACGGCATTTTACTAAACTAACAATTCATTTTAAATATATTATATAAATACTTGTTATATAATTGTTATCTTAGATAATTTATATACTATGACTAAAATATTGACAAAGACATTAAAACATATCTCCAGTGATAGTTTAATGTAAGCACTTGATTTCATTTTAAAATATAGAATTTTGTGATAGAGGAAATTGTATATTTGTTTAAAAAGATAAAAACTAAGAGTGGAATAAAATAAAAAGAGTTTTTTTTTGAATAGTGGTGTAACAATCAGGAGTTTAAGTCAAATATTGATAATAAGATCGACCAAATTTTGAAAGAAAAATTTTGATTCAAACTTCACAACACACATGGACACAATAAGAACTCATGCAAATTAAGTAGAAGTTTCAACCAAAACCCATAAGGGATATCTAGATGTGCAATGTAAAAGGAGAACTACGAATATGGAGTTTTTCAAACTCTAAAAAAAAACACACTAGTTTAGGCAATGCAATAGTTTTCGAAACTACAACATTTGCTGCATCCAAATAAACACTTCGAGGCGAGACTACTTCAGCATGAGCACATGTTAATGGACTCGGTTGCGCTAACAAATGGTCGTCATTTCTCTTGATTCCGTCAACAAAAGAGTCGAGGTTTCCGTTTGCCGCGCATCTGGCCTCACCCATCATGACTCTCTTCCTCAGCTCATCCACCTTCTCCTGCATACGCCTTCCCTCTTCTCCTTCCATGATCCTCTCGACGCAGTCTCCCACGACACTTCTCTCGGTGCTGCAGAGCCTGATCCCCGTCTCCCACACCTTGACAATGTAAGCGCAGTTGATGAACTGGTCGCCGGCCACCGGGTAGCACAGCAGGCGCACCCCATTCTGTATGGCCTCCAGCGTGGAGTTCCACCCGCAGTGCGTGAGGTAGCACCCGACGGCGCGGTGCCGGAGGACGTCTTCCTGCGGCGCCCACGCGACGACCTTGCCGCGGCCGGCGACCGCCGCGGCGTACTGGCTGGGGAGGCCTTCTCGCCACGACGGCTCGTCCTTGAGCGCCCACAGGAACGGCCGCGCCGTGGCCGCCAGGCCGAGCGCGAGCTCGTTGATGGCGTCCCGCCCGATGGACGCCACCCAGCTCCCGAACGAGACGTAGATCACCGACCCGGCACGCTGCTCGTCTAGCCACTCCATGCACGTCTCGTCCGCCGGCCACATGCTTGGATCGCCGCCTTTGGCAATGCAGTCATCGGAGCCTTTGGGTGGCAGCAGTGGTCCGACTTGGAGGACCTGCGGCAGAAGAGCCTGCTGTGTCGACGCAGTGCCGGTGTCGTCGCTGTCGCCGGAGGCTTCGATGGGGAAGGTGTTGACGAGGATAGAGCGGAAACTCTTCGCGCGCTCCATGGTCTGAAGCCAGAAGGTGAACCTTGATTTCTGGCACGCCGCGTCGCCCACAAGCCATGGCAGCTCTGCGATGCTCAGGCCTAGCTGTGCAGGCAAAACGAGGAGGCTGTCGCCAGTCTGAGTCTGGTGGTCTCCGTTTACTTTGTCTTCTTCGCCAATGTTTAATCTTTTGGTCGATATGGGAATGCCTACATGAATGTGACAAGAAACAGAACAAATAACAAGAGAAGTTGCAAAGCGCTTTGCTATGAGCAGTAGTTGTTTATATGCAACCTCTGCAAAACTTGTAGATTATGTCAAGTGGTGGTGTTTTAATGGACATAAACCCATCACTTTGCACCGGTGTTTGAAGCCTAACCATATCAACAATGCATCAGGAATCGTAAAATAATAATGAACACCTGCACCATGGATCGTATGTGAAGCTAGCGCATAGTCGTTGCCGGCTCAGATCAACAAAGCCAGACGAATGCATGCAACGGAATAATGCGTGGATCATCCAGTCATAGCACATAGAGCGTACCGTAATCTGAGATCAACCCCTTGTCGATGAGCTCTGGAATGGCCGCCACGACGCGGTAGGTTGCCAGCATCGCCGGCCAGAAGCCCACGGCGGGCACGCCGCACCGGGCGGCGACGGGGACCGCCCACGATGCCAGGACGTCGGCGACGAGGCACGCCACGCCGCGCTGAGTCGTCGTTAGCATCGCCTCCAGGCTGGTGGGCAAGTGGCGCTCCATGGCGCGCGCGAAGCCGGCGAAGCCCGGGGCTCGCCCGCGCCGTCGTCCGGGACTCCGCTGTCTATGGACGCGAGCTCCACGCCGGCGCCCACCTGACCGCAGGCGCTGCCGAGTCGGCGGTGGACGAAGTCGGGCACGGCGACGATGGCCGCGACGCCTCGCGCGGCGAGGGCGTGCGCCAGGCGGAGCATCGGGCAGATGTGGCCCTGCGCCGGGAACGGCACGAGGACAACGGTGGCCGCCGCGGGACGGACGGCCACGTGCTCGGCCTCTGCGGCGCCCATGACGGCCCACGTTTGGGAAGCTGAGCTGCCTGCCGATGGCAACGGTGGTGTTGGACTTGGGAATTTATAAGAAGGCGCCGTGCGCTGCGGGCTGGATTTGCCAGTTTTCCTTGTTGGCCCACTGGGCAACGACCCTTTTCTTTTTGCGGGGTGGGCTTTCAATCCCTTTGACATCCATAGTTAACGGTTCCGCCAGTTGTTAAACGCTAAGTAAACGCTCTGGCTGCTAGTAGTATAAGAGCAAGTGTAATAGGAGGCTGCAAGAAGCCTATATTTGGACGTAGGAAAAAAAAGATGAGAGAGAAGAGAGGTGGGTCGCATGTAAAATTAAGATAATTAAAGGCAAGAACCAAGAAATGAGCTGCAAGTGTTTATATGGTCAATTAAAGGTTGTATTCTTAGCCTTTTCTCTAATGGCTGGTGTTGGGCTGTTGGTAATTGTGTTTATCCACTTGAGCAGATATCAAATGCTGCTAGACAATTGGCTGTTAGAGTGCTTGCTGTCGTATTCTTTTGTTAAGAGTTTATTTTGGTTGGCACACATGGTACTTGTTTGTAGGTTTGCAAATTCTAAAGCAATCTAAATGCTCAAATCGTATGGCAGTGATTTGACTTAGCTGGTGTTAGTTGTTGTTATCCAATTGAGCAGATGTCACATGCTGCAGAGCGTGGACAATTTGGTTGTTCAGATGCTTTGCTCTCGTATTGTTTTGTTAGAGTTTCTAGTCCCAGTAGATCTGTGATTGGACTTTGCGGATAATACATACAAAGATACTCGTTAATTATTTCTTTATTGAATCTTTTAAAATACATATTATGATTAGTCCTTTTTTTACTATCCATTGTCCTTTTATTTTTTGTTAGTTATTCACTCGAACAACAATTATATATTGAAGTCAAATTGAGACAAGTGTTTGAATCTATTATGACATGGATTAGGTCACTAACGGCCATTGATTATCCTGATAAATTACTTTTTGACATAATAAAAAATTACATTTATTAAGGGATTGTTTGAGGAACTAGGACTAATAATTTGCTAGAACTAGTGATTAGTTTACTAGTACTCCCTCCATCCCAAATTATAAATCATTCTAAGAATATTGGAGAGTCAAAATTTTTAAAATTTAACCAAAATTATAGAAAAATACAAAGATTTATGACATTAAATAGATATATGATGAAAATATAACTAATAAAGAACCTAATGAATCTTAGTTGGTATCATAAATGTTATTATTTTATTATATAAATTTGGTCAAACTTGAAAAAGTTTGACTATTTAAGATTCTTGAAATGTCTTATAATTTAGGATGGAGTGAGTAGTTAGCTGACTAGTGATTAGTTCAGTCCTGTTTGAATCCATGGACTAACAACTAACACTATCTCAATGTTTAGACTTATTTACTCCTAATGTTATGCATGCGCATGGGGTGGAGGACCAGAGATAATGGGTATCTTTTTTTCTATCTAGTGGAATCACTAGTCCAAATAGTTAGTTTTTATGGACTAGTGAACTAACAACTAGTTGGAACATAAACTTGTTAGGTAATCCATTAGTTCACCTGTTTGGATCGTCATGAACTAAACTGTAGTTAACTAGTTCTTAGTTTGTGGGATCTAAATAGACCCTAAATTTGAGAAGCTAGTGTATTTTTGTCTAAGGGTTTAATTGTGATGTTGTTTTCTTCCAGAATAGCAAATCTAGAGGATGGGGATGCATAATATGAGATCACAAATCCTTTGGAAATTCTTTCCGGTGATTTTCACGTTGAAAGTGTGGTTTGCTTAAAAGACTTGAACTAGCGACATCTTTTGGATGCAGAAAGTGATTACAGATGCCTAGTCCTTCGCACTTTCTTCTAATTTTTTTTATCAATGTTGTTTACAGAAATTAAAAAGTAGTATGACCTTTGATTTCATATGTTGTAATAATACTCCTTAGTGCCATAGGACTTGTAATGTGGTAGCAGATTGCTTGGCATCATTTGGTGACTGTTTGGACGTGCGTAATTCTAATCTTTGGCTAGATGAGGCACAAGAGTTTGTAACCCTCACGGTTCTGGC